>OU696492.1:6463257-7713257 GCA_916048165.1 Spilarctia lutea
CGATATGGTTTGGAACGTGCTCTGTTTTCCACCCAATCTATCGCTAGACAGTTTAGGTTAGGGTTGTTCTTCAGAATTTTTATTACATATATAATTTTGTTATTAATATTGACACGGAAAAGTTCAATTTTGAGGACAACGAACGTCTCTCTATTTGTACAAATCCAATTTATTACTAGACGCACTGACCAACCAAGAATTAATTAACAAATATTGAAAATAAAACTGTAATAATCTAATTGAAATAATGTGCAATATCACTCTGTTTGAAAGTATGGTAAACTGAACTGACCAGGGAGACTGAACTGACCAGGGAGACTGAACTGACTGAATTTTCCAATAAACTAAATCTAAAAAGTCGAGTCTTGTAAAGAAGCTTCTATATAACGACTAATATTTTAAAACCACTAACTTATATATAATAATTACAGTACAGATTAAGACCTAGATTTAAAGGTACTCTAGGTTAAAAACGAATACCTATAAAAAGTTCGCATGTAATAATAGATAAGTAAGTTTGCCTTTTATAACTGTGTTGTGTGGTGGGTAATATATTCCTCGTGTGTTGTTTCTGTTTACTCATTTTTAATATCAGTAAGTTCAATCGATCACGAACGCGTCGCTGTGTAAAACTACTTTTATAAAATTATTGATTTTTTATTAGGTTAGGTGTTTTCGGCTATTATTTACTTAGAATATTACTGCTGTGATTGATGGCGGCCTTATAGGTGTATTGACCTTATCATATAGTGGAAACATTTTGTTGAAGTTTTACCAAAAAACACTCATAAAAGAAAGTATATTTGTAAAGAACTTTGATTACCATTATATTAATAATAATCTCACGCATTTGACTGCATGTATCTCTATCTAATTCTTCGTAACTAACTGGTCTATCTTATATCATCCAAAATTATTCAGTTGCAAAATAGTGTAAATGAGTAATTCTTAAAATAAAAGCATAAGAAAACGTAATTGCTTGAATAATAATAAGTACCTACATTGTTTTAGAATAACTAGCAGAGCCCATGAGTTTAAAGTAGAAAAAAAATCCATACAAAACGCTATTGCAATATTTACACAAAGTAAATGTCCACGCCTAAGTACTAATAAAGAGCCTTTATAATAGCCATCGAAAATATACCTTCTTGTGCAGTTATAAAGGGTAAATTTCAATAGAGTGTTATCAAAGAACATTTTTCAATTTTATCGACAATTCATTTTGAGTCGTAGTCGGTAGTTCTTTCAATTTTTATTTCTTATCTTGAAATTTTGTATGTGAGTGTTACACCTGCCAGGTAAGACCGTTAAATTTTATTTTTATTGTTCATTCGATATTCAATTGTATTTTCTAGTAAAAGTGAACAAGGTCTTTTCTCTTCAATAAAATAAGAAGATAGTATTGAAAAAAATATCCACCGTGTGGTGACGTCTTAGGATTTTCACCACATATCTATTCGTGGGCGCCATATAAGTGGACTTGCATATACATACCCATAGCAACCGAGCAGTAGCATCCTACTGAGTATAGTACCAAGTTATTGCGTTAACTGACTCGCACGCTAAACATAGCGAACATAGATAATTAAAATTTGCCTAAAAGTTCATATAAAAAACCGTTACAAGTAGCCTATTAAGTGAAAAAAGAATAAACGCAAGTGTCAGATTTGACTCAAGTAAAGCTAATTATTTAGAGTCTTAAACTCAAACAATGCATGTATATGATGTGAATAAAAATCTAGAAGCAACTATTTTAAAAAGGACATAGTATGGACTCACGTTTGTATTCCTATAGGAATTATCAGAATATAGGAAAAAACTAGGTTTTAGTCACGTAACAGGAAAGCCTATTCCCATCAACTGGGCGTTACTAGAGAACGTGTATTGGTAAGGTATAAAGTTAGTTTATTAAAGTGATGTTTGTGCATTACATGGAAAAAAAGTTTATCGAATTATAACTCGACTAAGTAAAAACTTTTGATAAAAAAAAATATAGAACAATTTTTTTATTGTTTTTTCCTCGTGAGGAAATCCTCTCAGATACCACCTCCTGATGGCATGTCGGGCTCGAACCGACTAAAACCGCACGCCATCTCGAGTACTAGGAGCCGGGGAACCAGATACACCCTAGAAAGCAAAACCATGGAGATCAAATCACCCTGGTCAATATTACAAATTCATTGACACCTCATTTTTTAAAATGATAGTAGTTTAGACTCTAACATAAAGATACACGGACTGTCAAAAATATTACCCTGCCATTTGTCGCCGCCGTGATCGGGCAATAGCAAGCGTTTTAAATAGTGGAATAAAGTAAAAGTAATTTTTTTATCAAGACCATCATCTTCCTAGCCTTTATTTTTCCCAATATTAATTGGATCGGCGAAGTGTCGAGAACAGAGAGTATAAATGAAACAATATCATCATATTTAAAAGACAACTGACAAATTTTATAATGTGGTATGGTTAAATATATGGTTTCATTACTAAAGATGACCAAAATCTATTAGTGCAATACCATTTTTATTTTTTTGTGGATTACGTATTGCCTGATGGTAAGCGATTACCGCCACCCATAGACACCTGCCATACTTGGGGCGTCACAGGTGCGTTACTGGCTTTTTTGGGGAAGGGGAGAGGGAGAGGGATAGAGGAGGGGTTGGGATATGGGCTTTTTGACTTTCTTATTTCAAACACAAGGACTACGTCAACAAGTTACATTAGTGTATCCATTTCAATAAATTTACAATTTTTTAAAAGTTAAAATCATGTTAATCCTAAAAGCCCATTTTTAATAAAATAAAATTAATGACGCTGACCTTTTAAATGTTCCAAAATGCTTTATACGACCGTCACATATATAATAACATTGCCATTACAAAACCTTTTTGAACCTTAGAAATAAATGACGTGCACACTTTGCTGAATGGGTTCTACTTTCTATTGTCGAACAGAACAAAGGTACGCTGAAATAATGTCGTTGGTTTATTTTTGACATAACTATTCTGCTAAATACTGATAATTATCTTAATACTAGACTTTTATAGTTCTCTTTTACTCCTTCATTAGTATTTCAAATACGCTTTCATAACTGATTACAGTTATTTGTTTTTAAGCTTTGTGGCCACAGAAACGTTCGTGCTTCGTGTAAGGTCTAGCAATTTGTTCAGAAATTTTAATAATACTTTCGTAATGGAAATCAGCTTCCCAGAAACCAACGCTTTGCAAACAATTCGTAAATTAAAGGGTTCTTAATTTTTAAACGGGAATTGATAAACTACCACATCGGAAGGTTTACGTACCTGCAACTGGGTGAATAATGTTATGATAAACAAGCATTACCTTTTTGTCACCAAATAATCAAAGTTATTAAAGTTCCTACTTAATGTATGTTTTAGAACATTGAAATATAAACATTGACAGTATTTTTAATTTGATAAAGATTAATAAAAGTAGTCAAATCAATGTCAAAATGTACAAGAATGCAAACCATTTGCAAATTAACTCTAGTTATCTGATAAATATTTAAATAGCCATGAATTAAACACAAATGGACAGATACCAATCACAATTATTACTTAAAATGATCGTTTTTATTTGTTAAAGGAATAATATAAAAAAGTTGTTTTCGTAATTGCAAAAGTTTTTTCAAAAGCTATAAAAACTTCAGTTCCTGTGGAAAAGAAAGTAATTCCAGTATAATTCCCAAGTTTACGGTACAACATTGTGTTGGAAAATATAATTTCTTGAAAGAGGTAAATTTCTACTTTTGGGATGAAACGGACTCGGAATAAATCAACTTCAAATATGTATTATTAAATTTAGGAAGATGTCACAAACAAAAGAATTTTTCGTTAACAAAATCTTGCGACTCATTTCTCGTTTATTTATAGTTACTTTTAAGATTCATTAACGGAATTATAATATAAATCTTCCTCTGTCTATAGACAAAGTTAATTCTGATTGAATAATTTTAAAGCTTGTAATCGATTGTAGTCTGCGGCTTTTCTTAAGTTTGCCAAACTTTGCTTTTAGGAAAAGTTTTGCCTGATTTCGAAACGATTTAGTGATAGGAAATGAATGAGGCTACTTTTTATTGCTTTAAAAAGTTTTCTTTGGGAAATTAATTAAACATAGAGAAAGCAAATTATGGCTGAAAGTTATGAATAAACGATTTACGTTTTAGTAAGGTCTTTACAATATCGAATAAGATGACGAGTCACTAAATTTCGTATGACTACCGTCGCCCATAGACTCCTGCACATCAATAGAAGGCTATGCTCTTACGACTCTTGAGTCAGTTTCTTAGTTGTCTATTAACGCCCATATCTAGATAATCCAGGAATGAAGGTTTGGATCCCCATTTACTCGTAAACAAGCAAGGAAATTATTGTTTGATATCAATTGTCCATAAGATTCACACCGGTCGAACCCGTGAATGAAACATGTCTCTTCTACGGCAAGTTTAATAAATGAAACGATTTTTATGTTCGTGATCGGAACCATTTTGATTTATTTCTATATCAACCATGTTACATATATTTTAGTACTTATACGTCACTAACAAATAATAACTTTGTGCAAATAAAATACTTACTAGTTTAATTGCTAATAGCCCTTCAAGTACAAATAAAACTGGTAGATTGTGAGTGAAAACCTATTACTATATTACCACAGTAGGTCGCGGTGATCCGGTAAAATCCGGATTTAATTAGGCAATGCAAAGCCGTTACGATACACGTAGGGTTGTCTGTATCCTGTTTTTGTAAATGTTACAAAATTAAAACATATTTTGAAACAAAAGAGAAGCATAAAAATTGAAAATTAACAATAATAAAGTAAGTTGACAAAACTATGTAATGGTTGTATGTTTTATGCACTAACACGCGTGATATATGATAATGTGATATATGCAGAGGTTGTAAATAGTAATACACTTTATGAAATTAAATGGTAACTCGTATATTAATGTAATGCCTAATGACTGCACGAATGTTGCAGTTTGCTCCGTGATTGTAGTGGTTTTTCGGTTTTACTTTACTGAGGGACAGCCACGCATCGGCATGCATGGGCCGGCTCGACCGGAGTGATACCACGGCCTCATAGAAAACCGGTGTGAAACAGCGCCTGCGCTGCGTTCCACCGAGTGAGTGAGGACACCATACCCCAGCTCCTCCCCCATCCCCGTCCTCATACCCCAAAGGTCGGCAACGCATTTGTAACGCCTCTGGTGTCCATGGGCGGCGGTAATCACTTACCATCAGGCGATAGGTCTCCTCGTTTGCCCTCTATTCCTTAACCGATGCGGTGCGATGTCAACATGGGACTATACTTTGTATGATTCACAAATTGTCAAAAGGTTAGTGTTTGTCAGTTATTTTGTTTGGTATGAAAATATTGATATCACAAAATATGGGATACATTAACTGTAAATGAAAAGATTGTGAAAATCATATTATTCTTCTGTTGTTTAAACTTTTTTTAATACATGTAACAACATTTTAATATATCTACATTAAATTAATTTTAAAGGCAATAAATAGAAAACAACCCTGGCAATAATAGCGATTTATACCGTACTAGAACTATTCCATGAATAAATTATACAATAGAACTTTCCTAGCCGAAATGTATATGAAAAGTGTCAAGATTTATTTTGAAAAGAAATATACCGAGCAGTAACTATCCGAAGTTTAGAGTACAACCATTTGAATATATTTAATTCTGAAAGTTTTACCATTGTTGATAAAACTATTTCTACAACTGAAAGTGGAAGTAAATGAAATAAAAACATTGAGAAAACTAAGTAATTTGTCGTCGTGGAATTACAAAATAATAAATATGCGACAGGTAAGACAGTACTTTAATTAATATTAAATGTTTAGTTGGTTAGTGAAACCATCTTTGAAGTACTTTGAAATATTGATACTATTATCTGGACTTGTAAGTATTTTACTTCGAGAATGTTGTGTTGTTTTTTATTATACAAGAGTCAAACCTTACTGATGGATCACCTGATGGAAAGTGACCAGTACTAATATTGTCTGTAGTTAGGAGGTATAAGTACGTAGTCGACTCTAAAGGCTCTATAGTACGCTCTTTTCTTTTATTTCTTTCTCTTTTCTTACAGGCATAAAATTCGTATCGTTCCAAAAATATCGCAAACGATAATTCGTTCCACTGGGTACTTAATTAATTGCTACTTGTTTGATGTCTGAGTGTTTCTGAGTGAGAGTGAGTTCAACTTATTATATACAAAGAACCTAAGATAAGAGAGAAAAAGCTAGTTTTCATATCTTTATCTTGAAAAAAGAATTATGTTAAGTAAACGTGCATGGGCTGGCTCGACCAGAGTAATACCACGGCGTTACAGAAAACCTGTATGAAACAGTGCCTGCGCTATGTTTCACCGACCGGAGGCCCATACGCTAACCCCTCCCTCTACCATCCTTCTCCCCATCCCCAAAAGGCTGCCACGCGGTTTTGATGCCAATGGTGTTTCGGATGTCCATGGGCAGCGGTAATCGCTTACCATCAGGCGATACGTCTTCTCGTTTGCCTCATATTCCATAAAAAAGCACTTTTACTAACGGATGATTGTACCGAAAAGGTAACAATTCTTAAGACCGTAGGACTGAGATTAATATTAAATTTTCGTGATGAGATAAATTTTATACTAATAATAAAATTATAATCAAATCATTGATATTCAAGGATTAAATGACGTTCAAAATAATCTGTTGACACTTTTACTTGGGAAGGTACATACTCGTATATGAATTGCTGGACTGAGTTTGAGTTTGGAGTTTAGAGTTTGCTTGTTTTGCAGGGATTAGAGTAATGAAAAAGTACGGCAATAAAAATCACTTCCCGAGCAATTTGAAAGAGATTTTATAGCATTATTTTTGAAAAATACTGTGTACAAAAAATACTTGTAAATTTTCGCATATTTTCATTTTATTTATTTAATATAAGAAGACAAGACATACTAGTATTTAACCCTTTTCTGAATTATAATTGACGCCAACATCTTTTAAAATCACTTTAAGCCTATTGCCAAAATATACCATATTTTCAGTTTCTGTCACTAAAATACAAATATCATGTGTAAATATACAGCAAATTATAAAAAGGCGATTTTGTACATGACTAATAAAAAAGCTGAGGAGATAAAGTAGGAAAAACACATTTAAGATGACTTTCTGTTGATTTTTTCCCTCATTTTATTTTGAATTTAGAAAAATTGAAGTAATGTCAGATGTATAATTAGTATATAATTACATGAAGCTAATGAAAAAGACAGGCAGTGGACGGTAATTGGTTGATTCCACGAGAAAAACGCATATTTTAAGGCAGAAAAATCCCTATTTTGAACTGGCTTCGTGGAACTTCTGGCAATAAGCCCATATTTATTATTAATTACAGTATATCTGGGCAATAAAAATATTCTCTGAGATTTTTTTAGACATCATAAAAATACAACTTACAAAATTATTATTCCAGCAAATCGCTTGGAAAAAATATGTAAATGTCATATTTTTCTTCAGTACTTTTATCAATATACTATTTACATTTTACTTTTACAGTGCCAGTGTTACGAAGAATAAAGTTATTCTTGGAAATAATATTCCCATTTAAGACGATGTGCTTCTAAGAGCCTTAAGCCATCAGTTCAGACCAACGTCACGTAAATTGAGTTTGGGCTTAATCTTTCTTCAAAACGATTCTCACCTGGAAAGAACTTTAAGTTTACGTTCTAAAGATGTTTCAAAAATTATGCAATAAAAACAATTGATAGTGTAGCATAATAATTTCAACTAAGCCATCTATAAAAAACTAATCTAAGTCAAATTTAGTTGATCTGTTTAAGAGTTAAGATTTCACTAAGAAATTAAAAGAAATGTATAAATTTAAAAAAATAAATCTACCGTACCGGGTAAGGTGTTTTTATATTACTTTACATCATAAATACCATATGATACTTTTGTGTTTCTTGTCGCTTATTATGTTATATTAAATTCTCTATTACGCTCATCAGGTATATATTTGTATTTTAATAAATGTTTACAATAACTATAGTTTTTTCTTAAACATACATCACTGTAATTATATGTGAAAAGGCTCAAGAAAATGTAGGTACTATTACAATGTTTGTTTGGTACCATAGATTACATAGAGCACATTAATAATATACGTTGAGTATATTTTATATATGTATCAAAAACAAAACAAATATTTTTCTGAAGTAAAAATCGATAGCATTTTTTGAACAAAAGTGAACGTGAGCCGACAAAACCACCAAATTCAATCGAAATTTTGCGAAAATGCCTCACTTTTTGTATTGAAAATTACAACGCAGAAGCGTCACGCGTGTAGACCGGCGCGGCGTAGTAAAAAGTTTGTTATGACTTTTTGTAAAGAACTCCATAAAATGCAGTAATTTACTGAAATCTGAGATTTTAGAGGAACATGAATGTTGTTCAACATTTTCAGCACAAATTTCTTTTGATACGGTATACCATACCAGAACACCTTATGGTACAGTGAGTTTGCTTTGAATATGGGTAATTAAATTTGTTGTAGGTAAAGTTTATTTCATCCTTACATTTTGCTTATTGCGATCGTTTGTGTACTGTTTAGCTCAGATGAATATTTTATATAAGAATGGTCTTAATACAGTCACGTTAGTTCCAATATTATTTTCTCAGAAAATTCATACCCAGCAGTGGACTGTTAAAGACTATATTGGTGTGAATATATTCATAAATAAATAAATAAAAATATCTGTTCAACCCAAGGTGGTCTATCACCGTGTTTTATTGTTTAAAGTGGTAGCGTGCTATTTGTTCTTTTGGGTCGCCATTGAACATAATGACCCACGACTTTGAATTTAATTAAGTGCTAAATTTATCTTAACAACTCAGTTGAAATTAATCAGATTTAAGGTATAAGTACACAATAAGAACTATTTCTGCGCAGTGATTAGTCAATAAATATTCCTGATCATCATCATCAGGTATCATCGCTGATAACTCATGGATTGCACGGAGTTCACATGATAATCTTTATCACAAGAGGTATCACAAAATTCCGTGTGCTAATAGATACTCGACCATTAGGGGGTTTAATATTTACAGATTTCAAACAAATCTATAGGTTATCGCGTCAAAACGGCAGTTTCACTTTGGAAATATAATCAAGCCACACGGTTCACAATTTTAACTAACTTTGTAGCCTTACTAAGCTTACAAATCAACAACAAATCGAATTATTCCAAATTTATTTGTTGAAGGGGCGTTTATTCGCCACAAAGGTCTCAACCATAATTTTCAACCACTAAAATCAAGCACGTCGATTGCGTTTTTTCCAAGTGGGCCAAATAAGATTTTAACATGAAGTTTCACAAACGTTTATTGACAGTTCAACTTCTTGCCATAGACAAAAATATACTCGATTTTACATCAAGTCGGGACGAATTAATATCCATTACTAAAGGAAACATAATATATTATATATGTCTCGTATTTCATTATTGCTCATAATAAACTCCGAAACTGTCTAACCGATTTTCATGTTTTAAAAAAGAGTTTTACTAGTGTGTTTTAGTACCTAAGATAGGACAGTTACCATTTCGCTCAATCCAAGAGCAGCCACGCATGATTGTAAAGAGACGTAGACCAAGTTGCGTGGGATATCTAGATCTTTATGTGTTTTCCACTCTCGTCAGGTAAAGAAATGACCTTATAAACTATCTCATATTAACGAATTTTTCATAGTTATTTCATTGACCCATTGAAATTCAATGATAATGATTGCTGAGTCACAGACCGCGTGTTCCATTAAAACCAAACAAATAATTTTGTGGATTATTATCATTATCTCTGTACACACGAATGTTCACCGTTCTAAAATAACTACAGTTTATATTTTCCAATAAAGAGAGTAAGCCTAATAGTCTACACGTATGGCACGGATCACGTCACGAGATATAACTATGAGTATTTCATTATCACATTATCTAGATACCTACTCATAAAAACTTCTTCAAGGAATGTTTCAGAGAAAACTGGTTCTTATAGCTATAATAAATGTTATACCTTCATAATTATATTATCACCAAGAAACTGTCCCTAAGAGTATAAAAATAGTTATGTCAGTCGTGTTAGTTTAGTTTCCTCAGAGTTTCATTGGCAGGGTGCGTGATGACACCGCCAACTAGCGGACATAATTAGTGATTAGAAATGTCAAATGGCTAGTTGTCTTTACTTATCTTTTTTTTTTTTTTTTTTTTTTTTTTTTATTGAATTGGAGGCAAACGAGCAGACGCATCACCTGATGGTAAGCGATTACCGCCGCCCATGGACACCTGCAACACCAAAAGCGTCACAAGTGCGTTGCCGACCTTTGGGGGATGGGGAGAGGGAATGGGGGAGGGGTTGGGGTATGGGCCTCCGGTATCCTCACTCACTCGGTGAAACACAGCGCAAGCGCTATTTCACACCGGTTTTCTGTGAGGCCGTGGTATCACTCCGGTCGAGCCGGCCCATTTATGCCGAAGCGCGGCTCTCCCACGGTAATCTAAGTAAACAAACAAATATTTTAATGAAATATCGTAATTTACATAATATTCTATTCGATAGTGTAAATCTATAGTGTTGAAAATAACGTTGGCTTTTTTATTTCCTATCTAAATATCATATAATATATATCATATAATTATTAAATAAATTAAAGTTACTACGAGAGAGCCACGCTTCGGCATGCATGGGCCTGCTTGACAGGAGTGATACCACGACCTTACAGAAAACCGGTGTGAAACAGTGCTTGCGCTGTGTGAGTGAGGATACCGCAGGCGGCCCGTACCTCAAACCCCAAATTGTGACGCTTCAGGCGTTGCGGGTGTCCAAGGGCGGCGATAATCGCTTACCATCAGACGACACGTCTGTTCGTTTGCCCCTTTTTCCATAAAAAAAACACAAGTACCTTACCTTTGACATTATTTCATAACTAGCTGAACCCCGCGGTGCTACCCGCGGTACGATGATAACTGCGGGCAACGCCGCGAGGCGAAGCTATATCTTTATAAATAGTAGCCTATGTGTTATTCTGATGTATAAGCTATATTGTGGTAAAGTTTCATTCAAATCCATTCAGTAGTTTTTACGTGAAAGAGTAACAAACATCCATACATACATACATCCATACTTACAAACTTTCGCCTTTATAATAGTAGTAGGATTTTTAAATACTCTATAGTCCATTACACAGACACCAAATCCACCCATATTCTTTTATTTGCACTCTTGTCTTTTCAAGAGAGTTAATATTATATAGATGTTAGCTAGATTTCTTACACTGAAGAACACGTGTATCAAGCGGTAGGGTAAGTAATAATGGGAGCAGATATCGATCGCTGAAAACTGCAAGTCACTTAGTTCTCTTAGAAGCTCGCAGCATCACAAGCTTCGAGTATATAGTGGGAAAGTTACTGTTTATTTGCTTTTCTCTTGAAAACTTTGTGAGATCTGACCGAAGATTGATTAGAATCACTCTTATGATCTTGGGATTACATTTAAACAGTTCTGTGTATCCCAAGATCATAGGTGATTCCTCAACTTTGAGGATCAATCTGTCTACACCCGTAAGTTACTTAAAAAGGTATAGTTAATCGTTCATTCTTAACAATTTATTTTTGGTTTTAAACATATGGTAACGTCACTATTTTATTATAATAAATATTCCGGACATCTAACACACAACGCCATCTAGTCCCAAGCTAAGCAGAGCTTGTGTTATGGGTACTATCGAACCTGAGACCTCAAGAACAGCAGTCGCATACGCTACCACTGCGCCACAGAGACAGTCAGATATTAGTGTAATTTTGTGTCATTCTTATTTTTTATTTCAGTTTTAGCGAAATAAAATGCTTTGACGATTATTATAAATGCAAGAGAAAGTTAGTAGACTAAAGAACTATTTGGAAATAATAATAATAATAATAATAAACTTTAAGAGAAAGTAGGTAAATTATAAATTCTATGACATATTTTCATAATTATTAGTGTTACTTATTTAATAACAATACCCGGGAAATACATACTATCATAAGATATTACTTTTAATTAAAAACAAAATACTAAAGATTTTGGGTAACCATAAATATTATTTTAAGTGCGGATAATATAATGTACGCATGGAGACAAATACGATGTTATAAGAATAAAATACGCATGAGATTCAATATCACATTTCCAAATGCTACAGACAATTTTAAATATTAAGAAATTACATACCTAGTTGTAGAATGCTGTTGACGACAATCGATTTCCTGTAATTTAAAAATGGAACATTAATCTTTATATCTATTTAAAACAATACTTTGTTAGTCTTGATGAGTGTATCAGAATTAGTCCTTGCACCTTTTGAAATGAGATGGTTTTATAGTTTTTTAAAGATGGCGTTATACCATGTGCTATATTCGCAGTGTAATTACTTTCTTTTTCTTTTTTAAAAAAGGCAACTCCCGCACTAGGAATGATTCCTGTGTCGCGGGGTATTTTACAAACATACATGAAACGAACAAAATGAACACCCAGACAGAACAACAATTTGTGGATCATACAAAGTATTGTCTCATGTAGGATTTTAACCCACAACAATTGGCTAACTAGAGAACGGCGTTGCTTTCGCTTCACGACTAGGCCATACGCCAAAAAGGTTGAAGGTCAATAAAATATGAACAGGATTGTATTAAATGCTTTTGAATTAATGTCGTTAAGTCGTGTTTTTCACAACGAGATAAGGTCCCTTTATTCTCTTTATCTTTGTGATAAATAGGAATGAACTGAAATAATGTCTTAAGTAAATGTATACTCGTGAAAGAACTATTTCAGCTTACATATTTTTTTAGTCTAGTGTTCCTCTTCAAGATAATTACACCCGTGTTTGCGTTAGGCAGGTCCTTACCTTACCTTAAAAGAAACACCTGATAGAATCAAAAGCAGTGTAAAGAAATGATGATTTCATTAGTGCCTTTTCAATTATGGTTTTGTTAATTAGAGATATGTGGCTATACCTCTACATAACAATAGCTTCGATTATATATAGCGAATGGTTGAAAGGCCTTGAAGAATTAAAATTTATGTCATCATTAAAGAGGTTATGTTGCCATGAAAACTTCATAACCTCTTAACAAAATTCAAGTGGCAAGCAAAAAGTATACGTATCACAGATAGTTTAAAAGCTTTTTTGTTAAAACAAGGGGTTAAGGAACAATTTGTAAATAAAGTTTCATATTTCATGCCTTATATCTAATCTTAACTCAAAATCATAGAACTTCTCGAACAATCGAGTTATAAGTATCGTTCTAAAAGTGAGTCGCACAGTTATTTAATATTCAGACTCTCTAACGAGCGCACCAGTTATTGAATTAACTTGTTTGTTTTATTAAAATGTACTGTAACAGTTGAGTAATTTTAGTATCCTGGAATATTAATACTATTTGCTTGCTTAATATTGCTCGTAGACACTTTAGAGACGTAAAAATCTGTTTTATATTTTAAGTAACTGCAATTCAAATGAGATATTGTACATACAAAAGATAACACTCGAAGTTCAGAAATTTACGACTAATTGTATAAGTTACTAGCTGACCCACACAACCTCGTTTTGTCTTATATTGCCCGTGGCGTGAAAATTTTCCCCCGTTTTTGAAACATTCTTCATTGGTGCTCCGCTCCTATTAGTAGTAGCGTGATGATATATAGCCTATAGCCTTCCTCAATAAATGGACTATCCAACACCGAAAGATTTTTTCAAATCAGACCAGTGGTTCCTGAGATTAGCCGGAACAAACAGACATATAGACAAAATTATTAAAAATATATTTTGGTATATGTACCGTATATACATTCATATGCATGTAGTAGAAAGCGGTTATTTTAATATTACAAACATACACTCCAATCTTATTTATTTGTATAGATAATTGTAAGTTTCTGAACGCAGAAGCTGCAATATTGTTTTCTCTTTCAAAGAAATTTTAAATCAGTCAATAGGGAAAAAAAAATACGACGACTTATATTATATCAATAAAAAGATATTATTATTAAATTTATATAGTAATTAAATGCTGGTATGTACTCGTATATACTTCGATCCTTAACACTACACCCTTTATTACAATAGGTTTTGACAAGGTTCTGGAAATATCACTCCTCTACTAACACTAGAAACAGATACGGGAGAAAATAGACTAGATAAATGTGTGTAGGTCATTATCCTTTCGTTCGTAAGATCAGTGACCAAATGATGAATCTTAATTATCATAAAACGTATAAATACACCCTGGTTATGACATGTTAATGAAAAAACTCAACGCTATCAGTACCAACCTTAGATTAGGATTAGATACATGTTTTTGAGGAATTGTATTGTTTCTCTGTTAACTAAACAGAAGCGATATGTTTTAAGCTTTTGTATTACGATCACAATTTTTATGCCTGAAATTTTACAAAGTTTTGAGTAGCAAATAACAATAGAAAACGGGGAACAATGACGATTGAAATTGGAATTAAATTTTGTGTTGCAAAATGTATCTAAAGAATCTGTTGTATTTAAGTAAATAATGTTTAATTTAAACCTAACGTTTACATTATCAAAAAAGTTGGTATAGCACACACATTCAGACTGATTGTTTATTAAGGCAATAAAATAAATTATTGTCTTTGTGGTATGAAGTTGTTAAAAATTGCATTTCTCATGTTCATCCTAAGCGATCAATATTTTAAAAGCAATGAGGGAAAATCAATAGTTTGATATTTTAAATTCCACTTATTTTTCGAATTCTATTATTCAGGGCACACATAAATATAGAATAGAATAGAATAATCTTTATTGTATACTTAGATAAACAGTTCACATAAAAATAATGCATCAAATGAATTATATAAAAATAATTTACACAATAAATATTGATTATTATACATACACTAATATAAATAAATACATATACACAAATACAAAATGTACAATTTTATTAAAAAGAATATAATCAATAAACAAAAAAAAGACATAATAAAAATTATGATGACATGACAGGTAATGATCATTGAACATTTATTTTTAAATAGGCAACGATTTGGCATGTCTAATAGATATTGGCAAATCATTCCATAGTCGGACAGTGCACAGTGAACTACTTATCGTAGAAACTACGAGTAGTATGATGAGCTGGTACTGCCAGTTCCAAAGATTCAGATAACCTCAGGGATCTCGAATGTGTATGTGTAAATATATAATATTTAAAATAACGAAACTGAGTCGATAACAACTGCAGTTTATTTTTAAGACAACCATTGCTTGGCACAATTTTTTACATGCGTTCGTTATTCCTGACCCCTATTGTGGCCTAATATTCCAGGATATACAGTACGAATATTTTTTGTTTTCTAAAATTGATAATATTCTATGAATTATAATAACTTATTCTCATCATCTTCCAAGCCTTTATTAATGCCAAGATTAATTGGGGCCGTCTACTATTTCAACCGATTTTACCTGAATATCAGTTTTTCTATAGAGGGGCTGGCATCGGATCTCCGTAACCTTGAGGATGAACTGAATTCGAAAGTTGAACTAGTTGTCAGTATATTTGAGGGCACTGACTTCCCAATAACGATTGTCGTAGGTGTTAATAACAACCGGAATCTACGACTTAACGTGCTCTCCGAGGCATAGGCGGGCAACACCGCTGACTGCCATACTCCGGGCTGCTATTGAAAATTTCTGATAAATAAAATCCAACAGCGGTCCGATCCAGGATCGGACCCGAGACCTCTTGATTGGCAGTCACTGACGCTAACCGCTAGAGCAACGAGCCAGTCGTTATTATTGTAACTAATTTTATTTAAAATCCCATATAAACATAAAATTTGTGCTTTGGAATAAAATTTGTTCAAAGAAGTTTTATTTGAAACTTTAAGATTATAAGTGTTTATAAGCTCATGTAATCAGACAACATGTAACCAGAAAGCCAGACAGTGTACTTATAGTGTGTATTAAACATGAAATATTAATATAATAGTTGCTTAAAGAGTGATTTCTAGTGAGGTTATTCTAAGCCATGAACTGTCATTCACGTCGACGGCAGAAACCGCTACATCAAAGGGGCTCTTATATCACAGACAGGTTAGTTGATTCCTTTCAAAGCCATAAATTAATAGAAAAACTTAGTTGACAGTTTTTTAAATGGCATTTTTATGTGTTGTGTATGTTAATATCTTTTTTACGACGGTATCTACGTGTCAATAGGCTTATTAATAAGATAATGACAAGGATTAGACTGTTGCTGGCACTTATTTCATACTAACTAGTGGTCGCTTAGTGGTTGAAATTAGATCATAATTTGTTTAATTATTTTATAAAAGGAATTAACGGAACCAACTTAGCCGGTTTTTTTAACTTTCTGGCACACCTGGGCCATATTTTTTGTTTCACGTATTAGTATAGGTATAGATTTGTCCTGTAAAACTGATACAAGGGATGTCATTAAAGGTTTTTCTTCTAAAATCTTTTTTAAAACATTATTGTTGTAAACGCGTTTCTATTAAAGAGACAAACTTCTTAGCACTCCATGGATTCACCGTGCGGGTGCCGGGTCCATCGTGTGGCAGAGGGAGAAACTCAAAGCAGTTCCCAGGACTTACGACCTAGGTGTAGGTTTAAGGAGGCCCCCTTTAAGATACGCATCAACGGTCACCTTCACTGCTCGAGTTTCCCGCCCTACCTAGCCAAATTTGGTAGGAACCTGTTAGTGCAGCCTTGGATACTCGTTCTAAAATAGAACTTACTGCAGATCTCGACAGGCCAAGGTCTTTCAAAAGGTTATAGAGAGATTTAGCTGGTATACCTCTCGCTCCCACTTCTACCGCGTATAAATTAACCACATAGCCATTTTTGTTAAGTTCAGTTGTTAGATCGTAGTATTTATTTAATTTTATTCTATGGTCTTTAGGAATATTAGTTTCCCACGGAACAGTAAGCTCTACTAATATTATGTGTTTAATTTGTCTAGAGAAAAGGAATATGTCCGGTCTGGATGACGAAACACCAACATCCTCTGGGATTTTATAGTGCTTATCATACGTATCCATCAAAATAGTCCAGTCAGGTGCAGTACCTAGGATTGAGAAAGGCTTGCTTTTAGATTTGGTAGTTGAGCCATCCTTTATAAAGTTAATTTCTCGTTTATTTGTAGTCAATCCTTTTTGGGCTCTAGCTACTGAAAGACTTACTGCTTCACGTATGATTTCTAGTACTCTATCATGTCGGCGTGAGTAATAACCCCTATCAAGCAGCACCCTGCAACCTACCAGTAAGTGCCTAGCAGTACCTACTGCCTCACCACACGTATAGCAAGATTTTTCAGATGCTTTCCCCCATCTCACTAGGTTACTTTGGTCTGGGAGGGTCATTTGGAAGGCATTCAGATAGAATTTTAATAGGGCAGGAGACCAATCATATAGCAAGGTGCGCCATTTCAGGGCTAACGGGATGCAGAACTCACCTATAGTTAACCACTCACTTTGCATTTCTAGATTCATTGCATGCACTTTATATTTATCATTTTCATCTTGTTGTATAAAGGATTTTGTTATTTCTCGGTCTCCCTTCCTCTTTGCGAAACCCAGCCCGACTTTATTAAACTGTGCACCAGCCATAAATTGTTTATGGAATTGAAGTCTTGACTCAAGCTCTGTAACATATTTATCTTTTGGGAGTGATGAGACTATTTCATCCTGGGATTGTCCCAAGACATGCATTTTGGTCACTCTGAGGTGTTTATAGAGTTCAGATGGCTTCTTTAATTTCATCCCAAAACTGTTTTGATCCCTAAATAGAGTTGAGGGGTCAGCTGAGTGTGCAATTCCGAGCCATGACTTCAATATATTCTTGACATTTGCATCTAGTTTTGCCAGGAGGCTTTTACCGATGTCATATACAAGGAAAGGCCAAGTCAGACGCGACGTAAGATAATTGTCGTATATCCAAACTTTTTTAATATTGTTTAATGGTTGTTGGTCTACCTTATTCAAGTCACTAAGAAAATTTTCGACAGTTACCTCTAAGGATGGTGTACGTCCTTTGTAATCAATCTTTCTACCAAGAAATTTGAAAGGCACTGCTTCAGCAATCGTGGTTACACATTGTCCTCCTATTGAGAGTCCCGGATCATATGAGGTATATTTGGTATTCCGTCTACCCAGACATAAACAGTGGCATTTACTTGGTTTTGCCCTCAGTCCGTCAGTCCATGAACAAAACTCATCCACTTCAATTAATAACTTCTGACATTGTTTTGGATTACGTGTCAGTATGGCAAGGTAGTCTGCAAAGGCTAAGATGGACTCTGTGTATTTGTTGTTTATTTTAAACCGATAGCCCCATTTTTTCTCATGACTTATTAACTTATCTATAAGAATATTTATAATTATATTAAAAGCTATTGGTGACAAGCAGCAGCCTTGGAACAACCCTACATTATAATGCAATGTTTCTGTGTGTTCCTTGTCTGCTGCTATGGCAAATTGTAGTTGAGAATAATAAGATGTGATTACTTATCTTTTTTAATGTCTTTTTTAATGTGACGTTCCAAGTATTGTGATTCTTCCCTAAATCCTTAACTCTTATCATATCGTGGATGAACAAGCAAAGTTTTGGTAGCAGAAACCTATTATACATATAATAAATATAAGAAGTACTAGGAAGTACCAGTAAATAGTTTTAGATGATTTTAGGGTTCTGTACCTAAAGGGTAAGAGGATAACAGAATAAAACAAAAAAAAAAATTACAAAATGATGTATAATGATCTATAGACAAATGGTACGGTAGGTACCTTTCGTGTGCGAGTTCCACTCGCATACATAATTACGCATTTGGCCGATTTTTTTGATAAAGTCTAATTATTTTATTTTCTTAAAATGACAAATGAACAAAAATAAAATATTCCCTTAATTACAATAACATTTGCTACAAAAGGACTTATTAACTCAGACCAAATTTAATCACCACAAAGGCTCAACTCAGGTCCATTCAACCCTTTCTGATCCAACCCGCCATAATCCATTAAGAACATAAACTTACTAACTTTCACTCCTTTCAGATTGTCCGTCAATATTATTTCAAGGCGATAAGCCGCGTCATGACGTAGGTAGGATCATTATACTAAGAATCACGTTCAAACTTTACGAGAATTTTATACCACATCGTTAAACAAGAAATATATTTTTTAGAAAAATTGATGACAAAGTAATATTATAGGTGGTCTTACAAACTTTTCTACTAAATACTAATAACTTTAAAGTACTTACGACCATCAAAAAGTGTAAGGTCAGCCGACCTTCATATTTTCCGTCACTCATAATCTAATTGTCAAATCCGTCTAATTCTAATGGTAAAATATTAGATAAAAGCCACGTCGAAAAGTGAAGAAATGGTGGCTCAAAAACACAAGAGAGATGACAGGGATTGTCAGCGTAGAACTATTTCATCCGGTAAAAGATAGAAAGGAATGCGCAGAGCTGACAGCTAGCCTTCCTTCGCATCCGTAATTTAGTAAGAAGATGTCTATAAAACAAACGGATTTATTACAAATTATTTTTATTATTATAAGATTAATATATCAGCGAAAAGATAGGAAGAGGTTTTTAAATTTTTTCAAACATTTATTTTCTCTCCTTCTGCACACCAGCCTTTATACTTATGTTTTTACATTATACTTAGGTACTGTATTTTTTGATAAATGAAGATATTATAATTTGGATTTTTTCAAACTAAGCGTTTTCCTTTTTAATTAAAACCTTAGGTAGGCAGGAAATAAAAATATATTTTTTTAATGTGGGTATAGGGCAAACGAGCAGACGTATCGCCTGATGGTAAGCGATTACCGCCGGCCATGGACACCCGCAGTACTAGAGGCGTTACAAGTGCGTTGACGGCCTTTTAAGAAGGAATACGCTCTTTTCTTAAAGGTTTGAACGTCGTATTGGTCAGGGAACACCGCAGGCGACAGCTAATTCCACAGTTTTGTTATGCAAGGCAGAAACTTTCGGGAAAAGCGCACACACAATATTATATATTTGTCAAAGTTACAAGTTTCAAAATACTAATTTATAAACTACTAGCTGAGTTCCGCGGTGTTACCCGCGGTTATTGTGGTCCCTTTATAATCACGGGTAACACCGCGGGGCAAACGGTGGTGACACAAAGTAACTTAACCTTTCTATATACAAAGATGCTTAGAACGATAACATAATCTAATTACACTAAGTTTTTATTTATTTTATTTTAGGCTACATCAACAATATACATATACAAGACCGGTCAACATTAGGAGCTTCGAAGAATAACTTATATGTATATCTATTATAGATGAACACAATAAGTTTTAGGGCTATGACATAACATTTCTTTTCAAATTAGATCTATTTTGGGACAATACCTATTGTTACTTTACTTTATAGTCTAGTCATCTCTAAACGCGGATACTAAAAGCATACAACACTAAATTTGATATCGAATTTCAGGCAGCTTTAGTGAAAACCTCATTTCTTAATTCGACGTCAAGGATGCCCGAGGTTACTTTCATCAATTTTAGATTTACGTTGAACTAGAAACTTGACTTGTTGCATGTTCGGCAAAATAGACGAACCACGAGAATTATTTAAGGTATTCTTGCACGGACAGTTCCTACTCCCATTTCTTAATATTAATTTATTACAAGGAATGTTCGTTCTGTACAAATATTCTGTATTAGAAAATTATACATATCTATCTATATTTATTTCTATATTTGATTCCTATAAACTAACAAACATATCACAAAGCTAATAATAAATTGAAAAATTGGTTGCTTGGTATAGACTATGACCAAACTGAAAAACTATTATAATAGAAGGCTAAAGGCTAAGACAGCACGAACGCTGTTATTTTACGGCAATCTTCCGCTCGAGGGTAGTACCACCTCGGTCGAGCTAGCCCGTTGTGCTGAAATCAGCGTGCAACTACTACCTTGAGGTTTGTATGGTAAAGAATTACAAGAAAACCGAAAGTGTTATACTATCTTAGTCCACAACTGTGCACTACACCCTTGGGAAGCTGAAGCGTACATTGATACTAAAACCATTTAATTCGGAAATTTAGGAAATATTCACCAAAACAATGACGTTACGAAGTTCACCGAGTCAGCTGGTTAGATTTTTAAATACATACCTATATATATATATGCAACTCCCGTATTAGGAATTTGAAGGTTGACAGTGAGGAAACACTTTTATAAGTTGTTTAATTGACAGTTTTTCATTGTTAAATGATAGTAGTATGTATCTATGTATAGAAATAGGTTGGAAGGTTACAAAGCGTTTATAATCAACAAGGGTCGTAACATAACATTAATATTTTCGGATATTGTTGTAACCCTTTACTGGCTATAAAACTTGAAGAACACGAATAAAAATGTGTGATAGCCACGTTTAAAATAGTTTTTATTCTAGCAAATCAGTGTTACTTTAAGCATTTTATTAACTACATAAGAGACAAAGTGACCACGCAACCTCATCTCCGTCTCCTATTGCCCGTAGCGTGATGTTATAACAAAAGTTATAGTAAGCCTACCTTGAAACACTGACATAATTATGCTGTCGTGTTTTAGAACTTTTAAGGGAAGAAATTCTTTCATACTTTATTTTTGTGAAACTTTACCTGTTTACAAAGTGTAAGCAATAGAAGCTCTCAAGTGTAATATTTTAACCCATTTTTACAACATTTTTAGTGTAACATACAGTTTCTGACAAGAGCGCGTTGAACCAAACAAACAAACTCTTCAGCTTCATAAGGTTGGTAGAGATTAAGGGCCAATTTAATCAGCTTCTGATAAATTTTCAGATACTTGCCTGTCATATAATAACAAACAACATGCTAATAAATATACGTACATGTATCTATAAGATATATATAAGACTTATGAAAATAAAATCTGTTGTTAATATACAGATCATCATCTTCCTAGCCTTTATTATTCCCAAGATTAATTGGGGTCGCCTACTAGTTCAATCGGTTTTATCTGAATATCTGTTTTTCCACGGAGCGACTGGCATCGGATTTTCGCAACTCTGAGGGTGAACTGAATTCGAAAGTTGAACTAGTTGTCAGTATATTTGAGGGCACTGACATCCCATAAACGATTGTCATAGGTGTTAATGAGTGTCATTGTGCAGATAAAATAGCATTAGTCTATCAGGGACATTATCAGCAAGTAGTAAAACTGACCCTAAGTGTACCTATAATTATATGTTAAATCATATTGATGTACCGCAAAGACATACATGTCATACAAACACATGTCTTCAATATATATGTATTTATATATTTACTTTTATTTATTTTTTATATTTATATTGTATATGTATAAATTATATTATATGTATGTATATCTAGCACCTATTTATCTGTAGGAATTGTATTTTATAAAATAATTTTCTTTAGTCTCTCGTCTTACTTGTTCAAACACACACGCAGGTGTTTGTTTGTTTTTCATAAATAACTTCGCAACACCCAAAGGTTTGTCTGGAAGAAAAGGCATTGAGTCCGCCTTATGCACCATTTTTGCAGGAAGTTTTAATAAATATATCGAAGGCAACGAACACTTAGGACTCCAACCAAACAATTATCATTATCAATATATTGAAGTACACTGCTGGACATAGACGATATAACGAAATCATTTCCTAGCATAGTAGAAGCAACATATCCCGAAAGACTTAAAAGCTAGTTAACATGAACAGTTCCAGATAAGATAAAGTTTCTTTATTTGCTAGACTTAAATTATACGAAAATGAAAGACAAAACACAACTTTTTTTTGAAAAAAATTTTACTAAGATCATAAAATAGTACCACTGTAATTTTTCGACACTGGGTCTGTCTTTAATAAACCCTAATTTGTTTGGTTGTAGTACTCTAAATGGCTGCAAACACATCTGTTGTGTTCAAGAGCTATTATAATGAAACTTTAATTACTGTATCGCATGAACATCTTTATTATTCATTCATTAAAAGCACAACGTTGTAAATGAATTATATTAATGGCTCTTTTGAAGTGGATGAAACAATAAAACCCTTAAAAAAGTGTAATTAAATAAAATGAAAAAAGCCTATTAACACCTCATTGATTATAATCGGTTTAAGAGTGGCATTCTCAGGAATCGGATATTCTTATTAAGCAAGGAGAAAAGTTAGTCTGCCTTCTCGAGGAATAAAAACAAACCTACCTAAGGAAATTACAAGTGATACTATCACCTATATCGTGAAGCTTGAGAGTATGACTTATAACAAATAAAACCGCTTACTATCCACATAACCACTATACCATGAAATGTTTATTACCTGCTCGCTTCGAGACAGGTACGAGCGTTCCAAGATTGCGGTATGCGAAGCACACAATGCACGGAAATATTGCTTTAAGGTAATATGAATCTCGAACATAATAGTTAGAATAGTGACGTTAGCGTAGAACATTTAGGTAGGAACCGTAGTAGGTTGGTAGGTCTTAAAAATTTGGCGAAAGAATGTAATTGTAATTTTTGCTCTCCCGGTTATTGGGAAGCAGTGAAACACCGGGGTAGTTTATAGTCGGTAAGAGTCCGACAGATCTCTTTAGTCCCTCCAAAGGGAGAAATAAAACTGATTTAACAAAAGAAAAAGGTTTTAAGATCTAATTTTGCCTGATATTTCTTAAAAGTTGACAGTGATATGTATGGTGGTTAGTTTCTATTTTTGATATGATTATTAGCTTTATTTTTAACTGATTTTATAAAAAAAAACTAAATTAGAACTACTAATTTTACCGAATTAGTACTATAAAATGAATTCACAAAATTAAAACTCACCCTTACTAATATTAGTTTAGGAAATCAGAGAAGTTTTGGAAATCAGTCATACTGCATCTGATAGAATTCCAAAGTTATACCACCCCCAGCGTGGGAGAGCCAAGCCTCGGCTCGGTACGCTTCGGCATGCATGGGCTGGCTCGACCGGAGTGATATCACGATCTCACAGAACCGGTGTGAAACGTCTGCGCTGTGAGTGAGGATACCGGAGGAACCATCCCCCTTCCCATTCCCCCAAAGGCCCGTAACGCACTTGTGACGCCTCTGGTGTTGCGGGTATCCATGGGCGGTGGTTATTCCATTCAATTCCATTAAAAAAAATATAAAAATAATAAAATATATACCCAAGAGTTTTAATTATCTAAACAGGATACACATTTAAATACTTACCTAAGTATTAAACAAACTTATTCAGTTACTTGAATAAAAGCAGAATCCGAACAAACGTCTGAAGTATATACAAACATTTACAATTTATAAGTTTCCAACTTACAATTATAGACCTACAATTTACCTTTTTGTTTTACTGATTAAAATCTAACAAAACGACATTTAGGAAATTTATGTGGTTACCAAACTGGAATGGACCTTGAATTTACTTCCTGAATTTCAGTTGCGTTCATGGGTAAATGGTATATTTTGATATAATGAACTTTTATTTGTAAACGTTCCGTGGAAAATTTCTTTAAAATAAGGTTGCGCATGTCTATGATTTACTGCAAAAATCTATAGTATACCTTATAAATTCTTGGATCAGTAGATCTATAAAACAAGTGATTAATTTAATAAGTTATTTTTTACAAACAAAGGGTTTTTAAATCATAACCCTCCTTTAGAGTTGCCGTAGTTGGGTAGAAATTACTATAAACCCTTTCATTTGATAGTCATATAGGGCGAGTTGTTCAGAAATATGGTCGCCGCCATTTTGTTACGGTGGCCATTTTGGAATATTAATAATACCGATTACCGATATCAAATTTCAGCTCAATCGTCAATCGGGAAGAGAATCCAATTTAACTTGCAAGATTACAGACAAACATAGGGACAGATAAAACAAAATAAAAGCGTGTAAAATCTAGTGGTGGCCCCGTGTTTGACATACGACCACATTTCTTTTTACTTTTTTTAGATTTTTGCACTCCTTCTTAATACAATTTATAACTTTGCCAAGTCTCTCTTGCGTTCCCATAATTTTCGTAAATAGGCATACAAACTTTTTGCAACGCGATATAAATATAATTTTTTCGGACATTTAACACACAACGCCATCTAGTCCCAAACTAAGCAGAGCTTGTACTATGGGTACTAGACAACTGATATTAATACATATACACTTTTTTTTGTAAATACAAACATATCATACATAGAAAACACCCAAACTCCGAAACAAATCATACAAACATTGGGTTCGACCCGGGAATCGAACCCGAAACCTCAAGCACAGCAGCATACGCTACCACTGCGCCACCAAGGCAGTTAGTTATGCTATATATGTCTATTTATTGTTAGATGTTTTAAGTCACTGCTATATATATTAATTCATCGTCATAATATGTGTATCTCTATTTATGCTAATTTAACAATGGGCAAATCAATTTGTAATTAGAAAAGGTATTTCTATAAGGTATTTCGGTATTAATTCTCGTAATTCTTAACCTTAATCAGCTAATTGATCAATTAATAAGTTTAAACGAAGACTGAAGACATGGAAGGAGTCTTTAATCAGTTATAAAATTTTGTCTTATGAAATTTTCTCCTCCGTACAAAAGTTATGTATCGTTTACCACAGGGTTGCTCCGTACTTAGTTCAGAGCACGTATACCTAAATCGCTTGAATGTTTGAACTTATTAACAGTTTAAAATTGCTTTTCATCTCAGTTTTCTGTTTTACGTGTGTATAGTGTAATATGAAGACGTAAACTAGTAATACATGAAGTTTGGATTCCTATACGAAAGTTTAAGCTTCCAAGTCGACGGATGTAACATTCAGTTGCCATATTCTTGGATGGTGAAGAATTAACTTCGTGAAATATATTAGAAAGGTTTCTAGATAAATGCATTTAAACGAACTTTTGAGAGAAGATAGTGACTAAGCGGTTTGGGAAATATTGTGGTTAAGGAAGAAATTTGTAACAACTTATGATAAATTATTCTCGAATCTGAATTTTTCTACGTAACTTTAATAATATAGACAAATAAGTACTCTTTATAGCACACTATAATATGAAATATAATGTACAATGTAAAGAAATAAAATAGTGGTATAATACGCGGTATTATCACAGACTGCGATCTCTTCCAGACAACCGTTAGATCCATCTAGAGGTTGTCTGGTCCACCATACTAGTAATTTTCAGTTTGTGGTGCACATTTAGAACCTACGTGTAAAACTAATATTACCTAGCATAATTATACATAGATACATATTTACTAATAATAATATGGATTGGTCTAGCGATTGACGTATGCGACAGGCAATCAAGAGGTCTCGGGTTCGAAACCCAGGTCGGGCCAAAAGGGTTATTGAGTTTTTCTGATTATAGAAATGCTTAATAACAGCTCGGAGTTTGGAAGTTGGTTACCTACTGAACCCCGTGCCTCGGAGAGCACGTAAAGCTGTCGGTCCTGAGCCTCATCTCTCCCCGATGGTGTAACCGTAACATCCGATTATAAGAGAGAGGGAACAGAGAGTGCACCTGTCTCTGTTGACTGGATGCCGTGTCGTAATCGGCTTGAAGAACATCAATAATAATATCCAATAAATATAATTACTTAAGTTGTAATCTATTTCTTGTTAAAATAAATTGGTTACAAATAAAAAATACTAACGATCAACGACTTAGGTAGGTACAAGTACGTGATATTTAATCGTATATTTATAGATTTTAAACATTCCGTTTAACTGACATCAAAGAAGGTAGATATTACATACGAAAACTATTTTTAGGGATCGGTAGCTTGATAGACAAAAGAGAACCCTTACCCGTCATTGCCCGCCCACCTGTCCTTCTACCAAGACCTTTTTTCCCATGAACGGATAAAGACATTAAATTGAAATTAATAGCGGATACTAACTTTAAACTTCTTTGGAGTTTCGAAACTTAAAAATATTTTAGCGAAACAGTCAAAAGGTTGTATGTTTTAATGTTTGATGGAATGGTAAAGCACAATGAAGTTTGTTTATGTCAAAGTGAAAACTTCGCTTGGCCTGCAGTATAAAATATTTGAAATTGAATAAGAACTGTGTATACAATTTGTCTTATTTAGAACTTCTTGGTTTTTTGAAGGCAATTTTATACCTTGATACCTAAATAACTTATCTACCACAAAATATTTTTATACATAGATCTACCAAAAAGAGATTGTTACGGCAGTAAGACCGCCAATTGTTACGTATACATATTTGTTACTCACCTTTTATTATTATTATTTTGTTTTATGTACATTATAAAGATAAAATAAATGTCTCTCTTAAATAATTATCTAATACTTTTTGATTTAAAATGAGAAAATTAAAAACTCCTTGTTTGCGAACATTTACAAATACAAAAATAAAATATCTGAATGTTATTGGTAGAGCGATACGCGTTCAAATAAACCACCGATAAAACACAAATTCACACGTTAATGCTTAAGTTAAATTTATAAGAAATTTATAAGTTCTTGGAAGACTGCATTGATAAATCCAACTAAATATCGCTCTGATTGTTGACATTTTATCAATAAATATTCATTCACAATATGTTTGATCAAACATATTACATTTAATAAACGAGATCTGTCTAACCCTTCCCACAATTACTGTTATCTGCCTGAACGGTTTCTATATATAGCTACTGTCGTCGTCCTTAGGCTATAAAAATAGGCTTTAGAGGGTATACTGTATTAAGATATTTACATAGCGGTATAGAAGATTCGATCGATGATGATCGTATCGTCTAAGCTATGAATAATACATTTGTTATAACAGTCTGATTAATGATAACTGCCGAAGTTTAGTTGCGATTGATTGATGCGATTAGGTTCGTAATCGCAATAAAATATAACTAACTCCTAGACTTGCATCCTTGTGTTATATATACTGTTATTTAGGCCTCGTTAGATCTGAACGTAGTTTATCTATAGAACATTTGTATAAAGAAACACGTAAACATGTTTGTCAGGTAAATAATAACGGATCAGACGAATTTGGATTGGTTTGATATTGAATTTCAGTGTTAGAAAATTTAATAACACTACACAATATATAAGTCGTCATCTACCTACCCTTTTCCCAAATTTATTTGATGCCAGTGCAATGAGTTTTCTTCCTTCAGTCTTCTCTATAACTTGTCAGTTCACTGCTTACTCCCTTTCTTTTTTTTTTTATTGAATAGTGGGCAAACGAGCAGACGTATCACCTGATGGTAAGCGATTACCGCCGCCCATGGACACCCGTAACACCAAAGGCGTCACAAGTGCGTTGCCGACCTTTGGGGGATGGGAAAGGGGATGGGGGGAGGGGTTAGGGTATGGGCCTCCGGTATCCTCACTCACTTGGTGAAACACAGCGCAAACGCTATTTCACTAACGGTTTTCTGTGAGGCCGTGGTATCACTCCGGTCGAGCCGACCTATTCATGCCGAAGCATAGCTCTCCCACGGCCATTCCTCCATTTCTGGCCATATCCTCTTTTACGCAGTCCATCCATTTTTTCTTCGGTTATCCTCTATTCTTATATCATTCGACTTCCATACTTTAAACCTTTCTAACATTATCTTGCTCATCTCTACGCATCACGTGTCCATACCAGGTTACCCTGCTGCTTCTAAACTCTTTCTGATGTAGTCATTCTTCACCTTTTCCATTCTAGTTACAC
Organism: Spilarctia lutea; assembly: GCA_916048165.1. NCBI lineage: Eukaryota > Metazoa > Arthropoda > Insecta > Lepidoptera > Erebidae > Spilarctia > Spilarctia lutea. Next base: position 6,492,060 of record OU696492.1, read on the forward strand.
CACTACACAGTATATATGTACCAATTCAAATTGAATTTAAGTGTGTATAGGTCTATCAAATTATAATAAATTACCACCTCGTTTTCAGTTCAATCTAAACAAATATTTGATCAGGTTATTAATACTTTATGTAATAAAAATTCCTTTCAATAATATGAACCCAGTGCGCTCGTAGATTGGTTATCTGTATTTGTTTTGAAAGTAGAATTATGTTTCGCATCAAATTCTTATTAAACTTTTGAGACCTAAGCATATAAGATCTTTAATATAAATTTAAGAATCCAATGGATTTAAAGGTGAAATAGATGAAAATATTTCATGTAAGTCCATTAATATTAATATTTTTATATTTTGAAATGTTTTTATGTTCTTTTTAAATTTATGATACAATCCAATATTACTATAATAATATATGTTTTTACTAAGGCTAACTTATATTCTATAGTATGCTACAAAATATTTACTGCCGACCTTTGTGAGAGCCTGGCATCTGTGCGAAGAAGATCCTGTCAGACATATTACCAGGCTACCCACATAAATCGTCTGATAGTGTAGGTAATTCGAACCAGAAGTATCCAAATAAAATGTTATAAAAATAAAACAAAACAGAAGAGAAATATAGTTATTGTGACGTTATCTTTAAAAGATAAAAGTTTTATACCCGATTATGTTAATATTTAATTCTTATTTTTAAATATAATAATTTATAAAACAAAAGTTTAGCTCTTGATAGAAAAAAGCTATCGACCTGATGATGAGTAACTGTCCACATACCACATACGGAGTAATACCACGGCCTCATAGAAAACCGGTGTGAAATAGCACTTGCGGTGTGTTTCACCGAGTGAGTGAGGATACCGGAGGCCCATACCCCAACCCCTCCGCCATCCCCATCTCCCAAAGGCCAGCAACGCACTTGTGCCGCCTCTGGTGTTGCGGGTGTCCATGGGCGGCGGTAATCGGTTATTAAAAAAAAAAAATCCTTAGAAACCTGTGACTCTAGAGTATGGAGGGTAGAGATAAGGAGTGTTATCTCATATGGTAGAAAATTGAAAAAAGTGTCCAGCATAAGCTGTAAATAACAGTTCAAAAACCTTCCAGAATGGCGCTGGTGTAGACACAGGGTATGGTATGAATGTAGCAATTGTGAACGAATTGAAGTACGCCGAGTTAAAAAAATTAACATTATTGTCACTACTTGCGTATTACAAAATAATGTAGTAAATATATTTTATTTTCTGAACTGTGAATAGTACGTTTATTGATTTTTTATCATTCAATTTTATGCAAAAGTGTGTGTATTGATTTTAAGAAGTTTACTCTGATGCTAATGTGGCGCCACCCTAATTTAATGCATTTCAACGGACACTTTTCATGTACACAGATGATACTCCTTACCTCTACCCTCCATACTCTAGAGTAATAAGTGCGTCACTGCCGATTGCCTTCTTTGGAGATTGTTGTTCTAAAAACTTTACACTGGTTTTTGTTAAGCCATGGTATTGTAGTCCGGGCGAAACAGCCTATGAAAATATTATCATTCATTGAAGGTCAATGTACTTTAGGTAGGTTCAACGATTTTTTTTTATTTACATTTTTATTGTAAGCACATAAACAAACAAAAAAGAGTTAATTTATTATACCAGAAAATATATTTTTTTGTTCGTAAGCTCAAACCAATTTTCATTAAATTAAAACCTGAGTTTTACGTATAACGGTAATTAAGTTATCTGATTACATAAAATTTAATTCCCGACCTGGTACTAATATTTTCTCTGCGTAATTTCAGCAAGGTGTCTTTCTTCATTAGCTAATAATATTAAAGGCAGGGGCGCATCTGGAACGTAACTAGTAATGAGTTTGAGTTAATGTCTTTGTAATATATATAATTTGATTACTAAAACTTATTTGACAGATTTTGAAAATATACCTTTATGATATACATACATTATTATGAGAGCCCACGAGTGCCAGACCTTCGTTATTTTATAAAAGCTGAAAGTTTATCTGCGGATGTCCCCTATACAGGTAAGAACGACCAGAGACTATGAAGTTTGGGTTGTGGTTACTTGGGCAGGTAACCGGTAGTAAAGGTGTGTGGCGACTTCCACATAACATACTACAGCGCCATCTACCGAAGGTACCCTGAACTACGAAGTAACGCACTACACGGAGTAACTACAAATCCTGCATCGCGAAATAAATAGTTCTCGCGCCGATTAGCATATATACAACATCCCAACATCAACTGTTGGGCAGTAGCCCACCAGGCATGATTTCCTCGCCTGGTCGGAGGATCCTCCCTTTGTGTTGGGTGGAACATGATACCCGTTCCCCACAGGTGTATAAAATAGTACCTTAAATTCGTTAAAGTATAAAGCTCAATTTTTTTATATTTTCTTAAAGATAACTTTAGAAATCTCGTCATCAATTGCCAGACACTTATGGCAGTTGCTACCCCCTGCCAGACACCCCTTAACTTTAATAAATTATAATTCTGCTTTCGTTATAGTATAAAAACTAAATTTTATATATGTATATGACATACTTCATATTCTCTGGTCGTTCTTACCTGTATAGGGGACATCCGCAGATAAACTTTCTGCTTTTATAAATAACTAAGGTCTGGCCCTCGTAGGTTCTTAGTCTAATACTCTAAGTGAGATTTCAAAGCCGCGTTAAAGCAATTTATAAAGCTGTGTATGAATATTATCAAAATTTTACAGGAGGAAAAAATACTAAATGATTTTGGCTAATAGCATACAGTTACGCGACTCAGTTTGTCTATGATTATGTATACTCATTGTATTTAATAAATATATTTAAATTTGTGACTTGAAACTTATCTTACATATTTATGTAGGGTTATCGATAATATGGCTTTTATATAATGCTAGATATAATAAATAATGATACAAAGGGATTACGTATTTATACACTAGCAAATAGTTATAAAAATAATATTGACGAAAGTTTCTTAATTAACATGGAGTCATATTTTTAGAAATATCATACATTTTCTCTTAAAACTAGGGAATGTGCGTAGAACCTTCTAGTAAGTTCTACGAATAGCGGACATGCTACAAGATGTACTAGAATCGTTATAGAGATGATGAAGTTTAAAAGTTAAAAAAAACCTCCTTGCTAAATTGTTATAATAAACGCTAGTAGAGTTAGTACTTGAAACTCGCGGGCTGGGTCTCCGCAACTCGACGACTTCAGTGTGCTTATTTTGCGTGGAAGTAGAGCTAGTAAATTCATATTTGTTTTTTTACGTGGTTCCGCCTGTGTTTATGTCGATTATCGCGATAAGAAGTCCTTCTTCAAGGTGTAATTTATCTGTATACCGAAACTGATCTAAATCAGTTTAGTGGTTTAACCGTGAAAGCGAAACCGACAGACAGACAGAGTTACATTTAACATTTTTCAATATAAGTTTGGATTATGTAAAAGATCATATAGAAAAAATACCTTTAGATTTAGTCATATTAGTGATAGCTTTAAAAGCGTAGTAATATGTACTACCAACATGGAAAATCGCCTTCATTAATAAAATAGTGACCGCCATTCATGTGCCACTCACAGTCACATATAATAGACTAGGAATGTTCAAATTTAACCTTTGCTGTTTCACAGTTCAAGCGTTTCAAATATATCAGTTTGACATCCAAGTATTATAGACCATTGTATTTTATAGGAAGCCTTCAACTGGTAATACCCATCAAATTGGTGACAATTCCATTGTTAACAATCGATCGTAATGATCATGGGTTTTATACAGCATTTTTTTGTTGTTTTTATACCAACACATGAAATTTTAAATTTTCAAACTTGATATTATCGTTTAGTTTTTATGTGGATTTGAAATTATATTTCAGTTTTATCTTGAAAAAGTAAAATAATCTAATTTCACATACAAAAATACACTCTAAACTTCGTGATTATTAACACAAAGTATAAAAAAAATCCTAGAAATATAGAAAATATAATATTGTTCAAGTAATTCCGTTAATAAAGACGGTTTGTTAGTTTAATGCAATTTATGTATTATGTATGATTATGAAATTTATCCACCCCTATTCAGACCGTGGGTGTCGTAAGAACCGAATAAGGGAATAACCTATGCAGAAGAACTTACAACACTGCAAAGAGAAAAACATTTTGACACAAAACCTATATGAACTGGTTTCACCAACGTGGTATGGTAGTTCAAAATTTGCTTTGTAAGGATAGGCCTCACTCAGTAAAATTTGGTTGGCGCATGTTTGAGTACATACAAATTGTACCGAATAATTAATTAGTGATCTTGCATTATAAGTTAGAATTTCAAATAAGAGTTTTATCAGATTCATACACTTGATTTTCGGCACTTGATGAAACTTGTTAAAATACATTCTTAAAACAAAATTTACTTCTACTTTTACACAACCACTTTACACGCTGTCCACTAATTTAAATATTGTGTTAGGAGGATTCTATTCTATTCCATTTCAAGTAAATTTTGCATGTGAACTGAAGCAGAAGTTTCGTCACAGCACAGTATTGACACAAAATGCCTATCAGCTTTTAACAACAGTAGTTACGTCGTTATGACAGACAGTAGCTATGAATATGCACACCCGTCAAATAAGTTGGTGAAATTGCGATTATTTTGTTTTAAAATATATATGTAAGTACCCATTTACAGTAATTAAAAATAATTTAATAAGGCGTAACTTGGGCTTTTTTTAGACAAGCTTTGCCCAGCGGCGTTACCCGCGGTACGAAAATAACTGCGGGTAACGCCGCGGGGTTCGGCTAGTCCTTTTATATATTTGATATAAGTCCATCCTTAACCATGCTAATATTGTAAATATGAAAGTCATCAATGTTGATGAGATTTGGTATAGAGATAGACGATACTTTGAAAAAGGCTTTATGTTGCGAAAATTAAACTTGTATAGGTGAAAACAGGCAAAAAGGTTCCTGTCAGAGACGAATGATTTTAAAACAATTTTTCTTCTAAAAACTGAACAATATATGTTTAAATACATTATTAAATCGTAATTATTATTATTATTATAGAAGACTAGAATACATCTTGTGTTGCGGGAGACTTTACAAATATAAATAAAACAAAAGACACCCAGACTAATAACAACAATCTGTCGATCACACAAAGTATCATATGTGAGTTTTCATGCTTTAATTTCTAAGTGCATTTACATCCCACCTTATCATTTACAACATAACTCGTACCTTCACTAGTTTATACATTTACAATCAATGCGTTGGTATATAATGAATTAACTTTAGCGAACGTTCCCGATGTTTTTGAAATATCTTCATTAATATTCAATATGCATTGTTGATTTATAATAAGATAGTCCGATATGTATTGAAATCGAAGTTTGATTTTTAACTTAGATGTATTTCTTTCTCAATCTACGACTGAATAGAATAATAAATACTATGTATACATTGCTGACTGCCTCGGTGGCGTAGTGGTAGCGTATGCGACTGCTAAGCTTGAGGTCTCGGGTTCGATTCCCGGGTCGAACCAAATGTTTGTATGATCTGCAAATATTTGTTTCGGAGTTTGGGTGTTTTCTATGTATAATTCGTATGTATTTACAAAAAAAAGTATTTAAGTATTTATATCAGTTGCCTACATAACACAAGCTCTGCTTAGCTTGGGACTAGATGGCGTTGTGTGTTAGATGTCCGGAATATTTATTTATTTATACATATGTATGTAAATATAGGAATAATACAAAGTTAAGCTAGTCACTGCTTGTCTTAGAAATAAACCACTCAAATGTATTAATTGTATTAGAATCTTCCGTCACTATAAGTAGTTTGGTGGTCTTGTGAGCAAAATCAACAGTAATATTGTCAACCGCTTCAGTTTACAATTCAAATTGTTAGAGTTCATTGCACCATAGAGGTCAATTTCCAACTTAAACAGCACCGTAGTCTGTGAAATAATTCATTATTATCTATTAACGTATTATCTGATAGCATAAACCTACCTGAGACAGTAGCATGACGTATTCAGCGCGACTTTATGAATAGAAAGGGGGTCAAGGTCAATATTTAACCTTTTATAAATGACATTTCAAAGGCAAACCTATGCATTGACAATGCTGTACATTTGCATAGTTTTTACTAGTTCTTAATTAAGAAAATACAGCATAAAATAAAACAGGGGATGGAAAAAGGAACCGTGTGGTGACGGATGTCTATGTGACGACGGATATTCCGTGTCTTCTTCTTCACTATACTTTCTATTGGGGGAAGCATAGGCCAAAGAGGCGGCTATTACCTAGGAATTACAGTAAAAAAATAATTAATTTTAATTAGTCATGTTATGTCATTGGTAGTGGAATAAAGGCTATTTTATTTATATTAATATAGTGCATATTTTCTTTCTAGCTTTCTCTGAAAGAAGTTTTACTTCAGACGTGTGGTCTTAATCACACTCGTTTTTAGATATACTCAACATTACACTTTGTAGACGTTATAAAAAACATATTTCAATTTACGTATTTCGGGGGTGACTTACCGTATTACTGGGTCATGGGGAAAACACGAAAATTCTTTTAACGAACCGTAATAATAATACGGGAATATAGCTCAGTGGAGCATGTTCTTCGATGCTAAATCTATAAGGTATAAGATTCTTTAGCTATTTCAAATCTCTACCCTAAGGAAAAAAACGACCAAGGCTTGCATTACAAAGGTAGTCGACCATTGACCCCTGTCACTACAATTTGTATTTTATACCCACAATATATATACACTATCTAACTAAGATATTGTATCTATCTATCTCATTTCTTTATACAACAGTTTTTATTAAATATTTTGAAAATTATGTAAAACTGACAATTTGATTGACCATCATCATCACCATGACTAGGATTATTTCTTATCTACACTAATAATAATCTATACTAATAATAAAGCTGAAGAGTTTGTTTATTTGTTTGTTTGAGCGCGCTAAACTCAGGAACCGCTGGTCCGATTTTAAAAATTATTTCAGTGTTGGATAGTCCATTTATCGAGGAAGGCTATAGGCTATATATCATCACGCTACTACTAATAGGAGCGGAGCAACAATGAGGAATGTTTCAAAAACGGGGAAAATTTTCACGCTACGGGTAATAAAAGACGCAAATGAGGTTGCATGGGTCAGCTAGTCATATATATATATATTTTTTTTTTTTTTTAAAGACTACTCCCACATTAGGAATAAACATCCTGTGTCGTGGGGCACTTTACAAACATACAAGAAACGGACACAAAGAACATCCAGACTCGGGATAACAATTCGTGGATCACACAAAGTGTTGTACCGCGTGGGATTTGAACGCAAGACACTTGGCGCAGTAGCAAGCGGCATGGTGACCGCTGAAACCACTCGGCCAACCGTGCAGTCGATAAAACAAATCAAAAAACAATACTAACTCCTATATATATATATTTCGAATTCGATCGCCGAATTACATAATTATTATAACTTTGATATCTAATAAATCTATAAACTACAATACTATATAATAGTCATATTTTACTAGTTTTATGGTCATATCAACTAGTAAAAAGTTTATGAGGGTTGAAAGTAAACTAATTTAAACGATTTTATGGTTTTAATATTTCAATCTGAATGTTTACGGGTCTGAAAACTTTATTTCTATTTGCATTCATAGGGATCACTTATATGAATGTAATATAATGTTAATAGCTTAACCTACGGACTTATAGGAAGGTATATTAATATTTTTAATATTTACTTGCTGCTTTGGTACCACGAATGTTATCTAGGATAAATAACCATCAGTGGAAACAATCACTTTTCATTTTATTCAATGTTTGAATAAAATAAATTTACGATTATTTATAGGCATGGGTAAAATATTACTCGTCGGAAATATCTGCGCACCCGGCTGGAATGCGCTTCACCTCTCGCTTCCCCACGCAACGCCCCGCCTTCCCCTATCTATTACCGCTGCCAACGCAAGCGCCGTCGCACGTGTATTATTCTTGCTTTCGTAATCTCATTCTTTTTTATGGTTCCTGTGTTCAGTGAAATATTAACTCTCTAGTTTGCATTACGTAATTAACATTTCCGACGGGTTGTATGTTTTTTTTCTCCTCCGGTTTCATACTCAGCAATGCAAAAGGTAGGTCATAGGTAATTTTCACAACTTTTGACTGTTAAAAAACCTTAATGCTTTTTTTCATTGGAAAAGCTTTTGAAAGTTGAACATAAATAAAATGAAATTCTATCTTGTAGTATGCTTAAAATTTTAATAGAATATACTTCTGAAAACATTTTCTTGTCTATAAGTTTTATTTTTAATGTTCTACAGAAATTATCATTAATAAAGGTGGATAATATTTTGTAGTAGGTAATTTTAAAATGTTGAGAGTTTATGTAAAAGAGAGATTTTATGAAAAGATTGTAATGAGATTTAGTCTGAATATAAATTATTTAACTAAATCCTCTTGGTTCTTTTCTTTTGTCGTCTTATTAAATGATAAAGTGTCTGCTTATAAAGCTAACATAGTATTAAATAAAAATGTTTTTATTATTTATTAGATTTAGAGTCCGGGGCCTGCCTATTTTTCGAGTGCCTATTTACTTTATTCTGGTCTTTACGGGAGCGACTGCCATTTGAACTTCCTAGCCTGCGCTAGAGCTGATTGATTTGTTTGTCTGCATTCGCAATGAATTTGGTAATCACCGCTCTTGGATGCTGCTCTTACTATCTTTCACTTGTTACTTTGACAGGCCCGTAAAATGCCTATCGCGTATTATTAAGTAACAAATTGTTTTTAACTCACTAAACTGTTATTCCTTAGAGAAATACAACCCGTCACTTAATACGCAATAAGTGCATACAAGCTAGAAAATAATGAAATCAATAAGCTACAGTTAAAACTTTTTTATACCGTTAGTCACAATCTATGACGTATTGTATTTATATTAAAGTTAGATTTTATTTTTTTCTAAGCAAAACTATGGAACAGAGTACGTATAACATTTGTAAATTATAATACCGCCTAGTAGTCTTTAAAAAAAAAAAAGCCTATGTCAACCAGGTCATTATAACGAATCTATTTACATCTCAATTATTACAATCGGTCCAGTAGTTAAGACGTTGCAAAACTATTATCCTTCCTATAGTCTTGGCTTCGTTAAAGTCTGTAAAAAATATGGGTAGCCATTCCACGCAATTATGAATTTACTCGTATATCATATTTGTAATCACTGTTGCACCGTTGAAGTATGTGTTGTGATGTCAATAGCAATAGAGCTTTTACATAGCCATAATTTTCATAGATTATATAATACATAGAATACTATAGTGAAAATGATGTGAGGCCATAACTCTTTTGGAGTTGTCATCGAACTATAAATATATTTTTTTTATTACTTTTTTATCAAAACAAGAATAAATAAACATTATTTTTATTGATTTAGTAATTTCTTTAAATACATATTTACAATTTTAAAATACGTAGAAATATATATATGATCCAGCGACGCTGCAAGCGACAATTACAAAAAGTAATTGTATAATCTGTGGTTATTAGACGGTAAATATGAGTTTCATTTACTTGACTTACGTCATGATTTGTAATTTTTTAAACTCTAAGCTGAACATTCAAACTGTAATGATCAATATAACAAAACGTTTGCAATTACGATTATTATAGATTTATTTGGCACCTATCCTTGTTTTTATATATATATATATATAGTTATCCTTGTTTTTACCCATAGCTAATTATTACATTAATCATATTTCCTATTGACTGCTATAATACTTTTATACTTTTTTTTTGTAAATACACGTACATATATAATCATAATAACTATTTATCGATATCTAAAATAATACGCTATCAACGACTATGTTTTTATTAAATAATTTTGCTATTACCTTCAACCCAAGGTTGTCTGACAGACATCACTTTCAGCGATAAGATCGTCCATTGTACTCTGAGCTGTAAAATAGGGTTTATTTTCACCTGCATATCATTAATGGCGTGTAATGGATGCCATTAATTATATGCAGGACGCCTGCACTGTGTTTCACCGAGTGAGTGAGGATACCGGAGGCCCTAACCCAATATCTTCCCTCATCCCCCAAAGGCCGACAACGCAAGTGCGTTACAAGTGTAACGCCTCTGAGTTAATCGCTTACCATCAGGCAATACGTCTGCTCGTTTGCCTCTTATTCCATAAAAAAATGCAGAATATTGTATATTTCTATCTAGAATGGTTGCCTTGAAGTCATAAAATGATATCATAGTAATCATCGCATTTTTATGGTGTTTTTGGCAGACTTCCGTATTAGTTATTGCTTAACATTATTAGTATGATAATGGACTACTTTAATTATGCATCGAATTTAATGTGTGTTATTTTATTGTATAATATTAGTTGTTCTCATGTAAGTGACAATTGTCTTATTGAGAAAATAAAGATCTTTAAACCGAATTACATTTCAGAATAAAATAAATCTTCGTTCTTTTCTGATACAGCGAGAAGAAAAGAGCAAAGTTCAACCGTGATAACTATTCTATATATTTTAAAGTTCTGAAGACCGGTTCGAATAATCGAAGCATCTGCTGCTACACACTTATTAAAAATCTTTTATAGAAAAAGCAAAACGGCTATACGGATTTTCTCGGAGCACGCTATCTACTTTTAAAAATAGCTTTTACATTCAATTTATTTAAATTTAATAGCTTAATTAAATAGTTGATTATTTATCTATACTACCTATACTAATAATAAAGCTGAAGAGTTTGTTTGTTTGTGTGTTTGTTTGAACGCGCTAATCTCAGGAACGGCTGGTCCGATTTGCAAAATTATTTCAGTGTTGGATAGTCCATTTATCGAGAAAGGCTATAGGTTATATATCATCCCGCTACTACTAATAGGAGCCGAGCACCAATGAATAATGTTTCAGAAACGGGGGAAATTTTCACGCTACGGGCAATATAAGACGCAAACGAGGTTGCGTGGGTCAGCTAGTATTATATATTATTGGCAGCTTCAAATGTCGTTTAGCCAATAAGGAAAATAGAACTATTTAAACCAATAAAGACCGACCAACTATATCAACTGGACACTGTACTAATAGTGTTCACACGAGAATGAATGGATCCCATTAATCGTAGCACCAAGAGGTATTGAAACAAATTTCGTCGGTGATATGTTAGAGTAGAACGTAGAAATAGTTTCGGACAATTGAAAAGTGATGAATAGCACAGCTTAATATCCAACAATCGATAGTGAATATCGATTTTTAAACGGTTTTATTTAGCTTGACCTGAATGTTTGGGTCAAATCTAGTAATTGAAATTTGACCCCCTTCCTGATGACAGATTGATTTGAAATTTGGTACACACATTAAGTTCTGGTGAAAATATAATTTAATAAATTCTGTTTTATTGTAAATCCTCGATCGTCGCCTCTACAAAATGGCGGTTAAAAATTTTGTTATGAAAAAGTCAATATCAATCAAATCAAATGAAAGGGCTTGACTAGTAGAACACAGTTTACTATGAAAAAAAATTAAAATCCAAAATGGCCGCCGCTACAAAATGGAGGTTTACACATTTTGTCACGACTATCACTATATGGGTACCAAATGCAAGTGTTTGACTATAGGAATTTTATTAGAATTACAGTTCACTATGCAAAATTAAAAACTAAAGAGTCGAAAATAAAAAAATATGTAAAAAAAAATCATTTATACAGTCCCTTTGAAAATAATGTGCTAAAAGCTAAAAAATAATTCGGTAGGTCCCAGTTTTCAGTCATCACAACCCTCTCCATCGAGCGAGCGTAAATCGTTTAAATTAAGAAAAAAAATATTTTAACGGTTTAATAGAAAATAATGTACTAAAAGCATACCTCTCTCCTTCATCAATTTAATATAAGGCATTGATCACACAAAATAATAAAATCGTTGGGCCCGACGTGCCGTCGCTCGAATTGCCATCAAACCCCTATTACTACCTTACTTTTTTTTATTATCTTTTACTTATTATTCTCAATTTTTTACTAAAGTTTAAATATATATTATGACCTTCATGACGCTATAGACTTAGCCAAGGCTAGCTGGTTTGATTTTCTCCATTAAAAATAATCATATGTTTGACTATATTGAACAACAATAGCAATTCTAGCGATCGTGTTTGAAGATTAAAATTACAATGCAGACTAGTATTGTAATGCGATTTTGAATAAGATTTCTCGTTCGTTCGTTACTTTTCAAAATTCTCCGGTTTTCTAGTTTGGCTTTTTGCTGTGCTTATATGATAAAGCTTGTTTAGTAGTATTACATTTCATACTCAATTCCTCATTTTAGCATTTTGTCTGTTTCTTTTTGAAACGTATATGACTCGAGTCGGTCCGAAATAATCATCCAATTCCTATTTTATAGTCTGGAATAGCACATAAGCTACTTTTGATAAAAAAAAAACACATTGACTAGAGAATATATGTAATTATCGTGTCACGTTGTTACTCACGATGAATTCCGAAACTGTCTAACTGGTTTACTTATATGTTTACTGGTGTGCCTAAACTAGGATAGTTAACATCACGCTTAAACCAATAGAAGTCTAGTATGATTGTAAATAGATGCAAATGAAATTGCGAGTCAGCTAGTACATAATAAATCGAACGTTGAAACTGTCGGTAAGAACAAATCAAATATTCCAACTGTGAAAGCAGTTGTGGGGGGACGGGTATCATGTTCCACCCAACACAAAGGGAGGATGCTCCGACCAGACGAGGTGATCATGCCTGGCGGGCTACTGCTGTTGGGATGTTGTATATATGATAATCGGCGCCGAGAACTATTTATTGCGCGATTCAGGATTTGTAGTTACTCCGTGTAGTGCGTTACTTCGTAGTTCAGTGTATCTTCGGTAGATAGCGCTGTAGTTGGTTATTGTTGTGTTATATGTGGAAGTCGCCACATAGTAATAAAAAGATTTATATCTCAGCATTTAACTACATTCTAATGATTTAAATGTACACGAAAATTATAGTGAAATTCAATTGTAATGGAAAGTTTTATCTTCTATATCTCTAAACCCTAGCACTAACCACATCGCCTGTCACCGACGCGACGCAGCGATGCCCGCCGGTCACATCTGCTACCAAAACATAACCGCAAATATGTACAGTGTGATCATATTATGAAATAGTGTGAAGCAAATGTTTATGATACTTAATGCATTTCGGTTACTCTTAGTATGATTTTGAAGTAACCGCAGGCTACATGCATGCATCGACTTATAGCTAAGATGAAAAGAATAATATATTACACAGAGTTTTGAATCCTAAATTAGGAAGAACCTATATATTGTACAGGATTGTAGTCAACAGACATATAAGTTGAACCCTGCGGTGCTACCCACGGTACGACAATACCCGCGGGCAACGCCATGAGGCAATGCTAGTATCTTTATAAATTGTATCCCATTTGTTATTCTGATGTATAAGCTATATTATTGTAAAGTTTCATCAAAATTCATTAAGTAGTTTTTGCGTGAAAGAGCAACAAACATACTCACTTACATACTCACAAACTTTCGCGTTTATAATATTAGTAGGATTAATTATACCCATATATACATAGATCGCACTTTTCACGTAGTATTTGTCCTAGGTAGAAGCGAGTCGGGATCGCTAAACACTACTTAAGACACTTTTGGCACTTTGTTTCACAAAAGAAAACAATGGGACTATGTTTGTTAAAGTGTGTTACCAAAGCTGTACAAAATGTAAGCTCTCTCAAAATTATATAATTATAAACTCATAAATTATATATTTTAACGTGTCACAGGCAAAGAAAAAATGTGATTAGAAACTTACATGACAGTATTTTAAGAACAGAAAATATACATTTAGCACTTGAAAAAAGCGGCTAAATCCGTACCGTGTACCGTGAATCTTACGCCCGATATGGAATCCCTATATCATACACGCCATAAAATATAAAATATTCTATTGCTAAACAGAAAGTAAGTATTTTCTATTGTTAAAATCACACAAAATTCTTTCTATTACATAAAGTAAACCATCGTGTGAACAACATATTGATCATATTTATTGCATCGGCCCGATGCTCACGCCAAACTTTGTGAATAGTGTTATTAGAACAAATACATCGATAGAAGCGAGCTGGGTTGCTTGTTCTATTATAGACTTTATATATGAACTGGAGCTGTTAGGATATTGTGTGTATATAAACATAGATCAAGTTTATCTTTGCATATGAAATGTTTTAATTATTTTACTTTAATGCTCGAAACTATATTCTAAGGCACCATATTAGTACGTACAAAAACGTGTACTAATTGATTGCAAGAAGAAATATTTATGTGCAAAGTCGTAAAAAAATCAAGTTTCTGTTTTAAAACTGTCAGAAATCAAAATATAATTTGTCGTAGGTAGGTGAAAAAAAAAACTACTACAAAAAGTTATATCAATAGAAAATGTAAATATATCGTATAAGGGCTTCATGAACTGTCGAATACACTTATGGCCTAGTGATTTAAGCCACCACACCGTTTCTTACTTCGCTAAGTGTTGTGGTTTTAATCCCATATGTGACAATACTTTGTGTGATCTACAAATGAGTGTTCTTTGAGATCGTTTCATGTATGCTTGTAAAGCGACTCTAGGTAAATTCCTAGTGTGGGAATTGTTGGAAATAAAAGACGTGAGGTGAGACGATTTCTAATTTTGTGCATAAATAATTTGATTTTTAATGTTAAGATCTGATAAATCTATTCCTTTTTATTTATAATCATTGTAATTTCACTCTGACATCGAAATTCATACAAACGGTATCGAGGTGGTAGAGAGATGAAACGTCCTCTGAGAACGTAAGTATTTAACTTTGAACATATATTGTGTAAATACGTAAGAGATAAATCGACTAACATGTAAATTCGTATTTCCAATACAATTTACACGTTATTCTATCACACAATTTCTTATTAAGAGTCGTTTTAATTTCCTTATGCCCGGTTCCTATATTTAACGAATCGTCATCGTGTAAAAATTTTCTACAACCGACTACGAGTCGTAAATAACGTTCCTCAATTTATTTTTTATAGGAACCATTTTAGCTTACGCCCCGTATAATATACTACTATTCGTACCTAGAACGGATCGTTTTTCAAATATAGGAACTGGGCATTAGACGTAAATTCCATAAGTATGATGTAACTATCTTGTTATTTATTCGTTTAAGTTGCAGTTAAAATGTTTTATCAAAAACACGATTTAAATTATCTACTACATATAAATTGCTTGTTTATTTCATTTAAATATTCCAGTAAATAAGAAAGTACGTTTTAAGTAAATGAGTTAATTTGCACGTCTTTTCTCTATTGAACTTAAAAATGTTAATGTACGAGTAGCATCATTTATTGAAATATAAAGATACTTTCCTTTATTTATTAAGATAAAATTCGATTATATTTATGGCCATAAAATCTGATGAAATATTGATTAATTTGCCATTTGTATTACTGAAATAGAAATTAAAATAAAACATGAATTTTTGCTTAGCTGTTAGATTTAATTAGTAGGTATGTCTTAATGTAATTTTCTGACATTTAAGTCAACGCTTTTAAAATCTGATGTCTATGATATATATATTTATATGTAACTAGTTGTATGTGTAATACATATTTGTATGTAGTTCAATTTTCATCATATGGTAACAAAGTATGCGCTGAATGTCCCTAAGAAAAACATTTTAAACGCTTTTGATGTATGATGTGGAAATAAAAAGCAATATTCAGTTATTGCTTTTTATTTTGTTAACGTTCGTGTTATTTTCCAGCAATGTTTATTTATTAAATACCTATATTTAGCTGACTCACGCAACCTCGTTTGCGTCTCTTATTGCACATAGCGTGAAAATTTTCCCCCGTTGTTGAAACATTCTTCATTGGTGCTCTGCTTCTATTAGTATTAGCGTGATGATATATAGCCTATAGACTTTCTCGATAAATAGACTATATAACACTGAAAGAATTTTTTAAATTAGACCAGGGTTTCCTGAGATAAGCGCGTTCAAACAAACAAACAAACTCTTCAGCTTTATAATATTAGTTATAAATATGAGTATTATTTTTATTTGTTTAGCTATACCAACAGCACACAAACAATACACTTTTTTAAAACATATACCGTAATATTATCTAATATGCGAGCCATTAACCATATGAGATAACATAAAATGCGTCTAACAAAACAGTGTTAGGAGTAGGGTAAGTTTTACAAAAAACAAAAGAATAAAGAAGCTTAATACTACTTAATGAATTTTACAATTATGATACTCTTATGAATACTATGTAATAAAAGAAACAAAAGATGAAAAAATTAAAATAACAAAAGTAAGACAGGATAAGATATTAAATTTGGTTAGTTTTGTTAGTATTATCAGCTGTAGAGCGTCTAAATTTATTAAAAGAGGCATGGATGTCTATGTCTCTTTGCGAACAGATGCTATTACATATACCTTATTACATTTACACATACATTACATATATATCAGAGGTATATTCAGACCTAGATTAGATTTGCGGGTGGGTATATAAAATTTTCTGGTGATGGCATATGTCGGCGATAGTAATAATATGCGTAGCAACCAAAGTAAAGCTAAACTAAAACAACAGACATAAATCCCTACAAAATTGTGTAGGCTTAAATAGTATTAATCTAAATTTACCTTATATCAACGGTTTAAATTATTTGTATATTTCAATAGTATTATGTTTCAAGTGGAGTATTCTCCAGTTGAATCAGCGAATTACAGCTATAACAACAAATATTTGAGGTTTCGAATTTTAATCTAGACAAGCCGTTGTAAAGGCTAGCCGGCTTACGACAAGCTTTTCTGTACGAAATGCCATCTGTGGTCTGAATAACATTAATGGTATTATTTTTGTTTATGTTTAATTTCTTTATTTTTACGCACAGTACAGGTGTACAAATCATACAGTCCAAATTCAAATGACACATTAATATTTAGCTATCAGTTGTTAAATCCATTGACTATCTTTTATTTTATTTTTTTAAAATTCTTTTGCATTTATAATAGGTTTTAACTACCTAATAAACATTTAATAACAATAATAATGTTCTTCTGGCCGATAACGGCCACGGCAGCCAGTCTCAACGGAGACCAGCCAACTACGCAGGAGATATTATTTCCTGCGTATATAGCAGTGAAAACACCAAAATCTACTGCCTGCTTGTGTCGATCCATAACTTCCAGATTCCAAAATGCGTAGAGCTTTTTGAGGAGAATACTGGCAAAAAAACTCATGGCCACTCTTTTTAAAAGTCTGATATTCAAGTATAATAGTTTTACATGAAACTAGAAATTAGTATTACATGAAAGGTAAATAGTATGTAAGCTGTTGCAACGGATATATATATAATATTATGATAGCACTTAAGTATTTAATGTTTAATTGAACTATTTATACAATCACTAATATAGTTTAGTTTTGTGTACAATGTGTAACTGAAGAAAGCAATTTGTAAAACATGAGTATTTTTCCTAGTATTTGAAAAATCCTATATTGATAGAGTGGATGGATGTGGACTGCCTAAGATCGGGATAATTAGCACTCCTTGGGGAGACTTTCTTTCAACAGTGGAAGTCGGTTAGTTGATTCTATGTAAATAAGGAGGTAACGTTTATAATATATTGTGTCAATATATATATAAGTAGTTTATTACCCACAGCTCCGCCCGTTTACATGTAGGGTATCGCGACAAGAAGTAGCATATTAGAGATATACGCTATTTTTCCATGATCAAATCTATTTGGATACCGAAAATCATACAAACCGGTTCAGTGTTTTAGCTGTGGAAACGTAACAGACAGACAGAATTACTTTGGCATTTATAATATTAGTGTGGAAGTATGGATATTCACTAGACTTTTTATTTATTGAGGCCTTTAGCTTCGTTAAATATACTTGTCTTATCGGTTCTTTTATTACTTGATTAAATGAACGCCTTTGATTGTGCCTATATTTTGCGTCTTATTAAGAAGCTTAACTAGGGAGTTTCAAACGACTCTTGTAAGTGGTTTTTCTCGAACTTTTCCGGTCACAGCTTTGTAAATGATAAAGGAATGCTAATTAAATCCCCTTCAGTATTGATCACTGGGAGTTTCGTTCAAGGTCGCGTACTTGGTCCTGCTTTACTTTTTATTTACACATCACATATATAAAACTATATTGAAGAATACTTGTGTCTTTCAACCCGATGACACTCAGTTGTTTTTAAACAAATGTGACGCGATCAGAGGATGTCATTTCATAGGTTAATTCAACTATTAGGTTTAGGTAGTAAGGTATAATAATAATAATAATAAGTAATGCGTAGACGTGCCGGTTAAATTTCATAGAAAATAAAAACGCCAATTCGATCACGCAAGGAAAAACTTAAATAAATAAATTTTACTTGTCACGCCCACAGTACAATGAAATAACCTGTTGTAAAAATGAAAAAAACGCAGTTTTGGAAGAGAAGCAAAATTGAAATAGCAAATAAATTAGACTCTGAACTGAATCAACCTTGGCACTTATCTAACGTATACAATAAATGCTAGATTATAATATTTCGGGCTTTCAATCGTACCGTAACCAAAAAAAGAAGGAAAACAGGATTTTTATAAGGAATTTTAAGAAGAACGTGTTCACGACTAAAACAGCATCGACAGATGGCATTGTACAATTTGCCGGAATCACGCTGTTATTGTTTGACCTCTAGTAGTATAAGATATACACTTCTGGCTTTCAATCGTACCGTAACCGAGTAAAGAAAAGTAACAGGCTTTTTATAAAGAATTTTAAGAAGAATGTAAGAAGAAGAAATAGTTAAATGGGCAAATAGATCTAAAATCAGTGAGGCACAAACGTCTTAAATACTTATTATCACTTAGAATGGTGTCTAAGATAATTGAGATGAGCGTGAAAATACTCGCTACATTCAAGTTGAAATCAATTTATTGCAAACAACGCATAGGATTAGGCTTTGCAACACGAGTTTAGCCTAATTGAAATGCAAATTGCAAGCAAATGTTATTTGAATATCTTTTGCCTTTGCAAAAGAAGGTTTGAAGGATTAATTAAGAATTTTACCCATTGTTTAATATACAGAAAACGTTCTATTTGTGTATGTAGTATTGTGGGATACCAGTAAAACCAACTTATCTATATTTTATTTAATAGAATAGGAGGCAAACGACGAGGTAAGTGATTATCGCCGCCCTTGGCATCCGCAACACTAGAGGCGCCACAAGGGTAGAGGGATGGTGGAAGGTTTGGGGTATGGGCCTTCGGTATCTCAGCGCTGTTTCACACCAGTTTTCTGTAAAGCTATGTTATCACTTCGGTCGAGCCGGCCCTTTCATGCCAAAGCGTGACTCTCCCACTATTATCTTCTTAATACTTAACGGTATATTGCAACTTTAAACACAACTTTACAGCTTATTTTCAACTGAAACGTCTTCAATACCTTTTGCTAGTTACTTCGTTTGCCGAAGCTTGCAAAAAACTGCTATTTTACAAATTAGCGTGCTATCTCATACATTCTTCCATTTATCTCCCATATACATTCGTTCAAAAACAAAACAGTGTTGCAATTATTTGATCTATTTTCACTCCTTAACAACATAAAGGAAAACTAAATCCTACATGTATAACATAAACATTTTTTTATATGATTATGAAGTACCTCAATGACCAAGCTTTACTATTTTTTTGAAATCTATCTAATCCATCTTGTTTTAACTTTTTATAGCTTAAATCCGCAATATCTTGAAAAGACAGTTGTACATATACGAGTATGAATTCAGATAAGTCATAAGTCCTAACGCTGTCCTGTTCGAAGGGAGAACTCCAGAGGCGTGGAGTAGAAGTGTGGTCATCTTGTTCTTCAAGAAGGGTGACAAGACCATGTTGAAGAACTATCGGCCCATTTCCCTTCTAAGCCACGTCTACAAGCTGTTTTCGAGAGTCATTTCGAACCGTCTTGCGCGAAGACTCGATGAATTCCAACCACCGGAGCAAGCTGGGTTTCGGAGCGGATATGGCACCATAGACCACATTCACACAGTACGGCAGATTATACAGAAGACCGAAGAGTATAATCAGCCCCCGTGTCTAGCATTTGTGGACTATGAGAAGGCCTTTGACTCAATAGAAATCTGGTCTGTTCTGGAGTCCCTGCAGCGTTGCGAAGTAGATTGGCGATACATACAAGTGTTGAGATGTCTCTACAAAGCCGCCACAATGTCCGTCCAAGTACAGAATCAGCATACAAGACCCGTACCATTGCATCGAGGAGTGAGACAAGGAGACGTTATATCCCCGAAATTGTTCACTAATGCAATGGAGGACTTTTTCAAGACGCTGCACTGGAAAGGACGCGGAATCAACATCAATGGCGAATACATCTCTCACTTGCGATTTGCAGACGACATTGCCATCATGGCAGAGACGCTGCAGGACCTACAACAGATGCTGAACGACCTTGCTGACTCTTCTGTACGCATCGGCCTACGGATGAACTTGGACAAGACCAAGGTCATGTTCAATGAACACGTACTACCGGAACCGGTTGCGGTACACGGTGCCGTTCTCGAAGTTGTTCAAAAATACGTGTACCTCGGGCAGACTTTGCAGTTAGGGAGAAACAACTTTGAGGACGAGGTGAACAGGAGAATCCGGCTGGGTTGGGCAGCGTTTGGGAAGCTTCGTCGAATCTTCTCATCATCGATCCCACAGTGCCTAAAGACAAAAGTCTTTAATGAGTGCGTCCTACCCGTAATGACATACGGAGCCGAAACGTGGACACTTACGGTACGGCTGGTCCACAAGTTCAAAGTCGCTCAGCGTGCTATGGAAAGGGCTATGCTCGGCGTTTCTCTAAGGGACCGTATTAGAAACGAGGTGATCCGACAGAGAACCAAGGTCATCGACATAGCCCACAGGATTAGCAAGCTGAAGTGGCAGTGGGCTGGTCACATTTGCCGCAGAACCATAACCGTTGGGGTAAACGGGTTCTTGAGTGGAGACCGCGTCTCGGCAAACGTAGTGTAGGACGTCCACAGGCCAGGTGGAGTGATGATTTGCGCAAGACGGCTGGAAGGAGCTGGATGCGAGAAGCCGAGGATCGAACTAAGTGGTGTGCTATTGGAGAGGCCTATGTCCAGCAGTGGACTGCGATAGGCTGATGATGATGATGATAAGTCCTACGTTGACGATTTAATACACTTTAAAATGTGCACACTTTTAATTGATTTTAAACTTTAACCAACGAGCGATAAAGCCCTAAGTGAAGATTCAGAAAAGAAAGAGTTTATTGAAACGTAAATAAATACTGACTGGCTTTCATCTTTCTAAGTAAAAAAAAGGTTTTAATATTATGAACCTAATTATATCTCACAAATGGAATCTACAAAACGATTACAGTTGTCCAATACCAAAATTTGTATAAAAAGATAATAATATTGTTAGATATCTAACAATCTATAACTATAAAAGGCAGCGCGCACCTGAAGGAACGATATTGTGATCTTTGTTATTAATATAATTGCTATTATCAAATGTTTAAAGTAAGAACTGCGTGTCATGTAAGTTATTTACTTTCATTGAAAGTTGGAGATCGAATGTGATTACTTCTATATAAATAAAAGATAGTTTCTTGTGTAATTATTATTTTTGTTTTCATTTTACTTTCGATCCTAAAAATATAATTATAATATTTGCAAGCCCGGGTAAGTATTAAAATTAATAAGAAAATTTAATAAAATATATATGAATATGATATCATGATCATCTTCCTAGCCTTTGTTATTCCCAACATTATTTGGGGTTGACTACTTTTTCAACCGGTTTCACCTGAATAACAGTTTTTCCACGGAGCAACTGGCATCGGACCTCCGTAACCTTGAGGGTAAACTGAATTAGAAGATTGAAGTAGTTGTGAGTATATTTGCGGGCACTGCACTATGTACACATTGTACAACAATAATGTTTGCCATAAATGTTCATGACAACCGGGACCGACGGTTTAACGTGCTCTCCGAAGCACGAGCGGGCAACATACATTTGGAATGTGATATATATTATGTGTAACAATTCTAAGATATACTGAATTTGTGTACATCTACCTTGATGTTATGTTCAATGTTACCAACATCGGTCTACATTCCGTTCAGCGGTCTGGATTATTATTATTATGAGCACATTAATTACCGCTTATATATATTGCGGGTGTCCATGGGCACCGGTAATCGCTAACTGAGCAATACGGCTGTTCGTTTGTACACTATTCCATAAAAAAACGTGATTAAACGTGATTAAATTCGAATTAATGTTCGTTTTCCTCCATAAGTTATCAAAATCTTACTAATGTTTAAGAGTCGGCACAAATCGTACGTATTGGTAATACGATTTGAGCCGACTAGTACGCTGTAGTACGTTACCGGCCTTTGGGAGATGGGGGGAGGAGTTAGGGTATAGGCTTCCGGTATCCTCACTCACTCGATGAAACATAGCGTAGGCGCTGTTTTACACCAGGTTTCTGTGAGGCCGTGATATCACTCCGGTCGAGGCGGCCCATGCATGCCGAAGCATGGCTCTCCCACGGCAAAATGACTGACTTTATATACGAGTAGTATCCCTAAGTTAAAACGTGCTTACTATTTTGAAAACATTTACACAGATAAAATAGTTACGTCGGCCTGATATCGATTAAAACCACAAGTAAAACATCATTGTTATCGATCAGCAGATTTCATATTGAATAATTTAATCGTTCTAGAGATGACCAAATTATATAGTGATATTTTTTATAATTAAAAAGACCACCTAAATTACGATTATACATTCTGTGTCGCGGGAAACTAAAAAAAAAAACACTTAAAACGGACACAAAAAATACCAAAACTCAGAACAACACTTTGTAGATAAACACAACAATTTAAATCATTAAACCAACCCTTGTGTCGAAAGTAACAGTATGATAGGATATGGAACAGTTTGTAATGTGAGAAGATCACACTTTGAGACTATCTTTGATACTTTAAGAATATGATACTTGGATTTGAGACCATCTCCACGAAAAGAGATATTCAACCTTTGGAGTTCTACAATGTAATAAATGTATTAAGAATAAATGAGTGACTAAATTTTATATCTTGAATAATATGTAATTTGTTTCTAAATAGATGAAATGAAATCAAAACCGTCTGTGTCACGTCTCAATTTAATATGTAAAGGCAAAATGAAAAACCACAGAGAGGTAACAATTCCTTTTTTAATATCATTCAAGTTAGTCTTTGAACATTTTAATTAACTCGGTCGGAGTTCATCGGAAGGTAAATTAATTGTAAAGACTTTCGATTTTGACAAGATTCTTGTTAATAACTGGATATTACTAAAAACCTTGATCTTATAATCCTGCCCATTAAAATAATTTTAAACGATGAAATATATGGGATTGACGTTGCTTTCCGACTAATATTCTGTGTATTAAGTAACTGTGCTATAAGACGTTGCTTTACACCAAATTTCAAGATTCTGAGCTTACGGGAAGTACCCTGTAGGTTTTGATTCCCTTGCGAGTGACATTCCCAATGATGTGGAAACTGCTCAAATTATTTAGGTCTTTACAAATTACCTTTGAAAGTTGATAAAATTTAGCAACACAAAAGTCAAGCTAATGGATCGGATCAAGTTTAAATTTACAAATCCATTATATAAAATTGCTTGAAACATTGATTGATTGATTAATTAAATTGATTCAGATAGATTTCAGTATGGCAACTGCTTCAACTCTGATTCGGTACATCACTAGTGTGCACGAAGGTGATAAATATGATTAATCGTTCTTCGCTGACACTTACGGAACTAGTTATTGGCCTGCAGCTAACGTCTTATGCAACTTTTGGCGTTATATGCCAATTTCAGCTTTAACTACATTCTCAAAGTCGCAAGTATGCGACTTTGATAATCGGCTCCCTGCGCTGCCGATTTCTCGCAATGTACCAAATTCTATGTTAACTCTTAACCTTTGGAAATGGCAACCTTATTTCCTTTATGAACTGACACAGTTGCTAAGTAGTAGGATCAATGAACTTCATTAAAGATGAAAAAAAGATTACTAATTCCCCGGTATCAGAAAGTAACCCCCAAGTAAAAAAAGTAATTTCCCAACCGATGAAAGTTGGCGGTCCATTTCCAGGTGGCCTTTTATTACTACATTCGGTGACCTATCTGCTCCCCGGTGCAGCCAGGGTTTTTTAAGATATTAAATAAATAAAATAAATAAATAAATATTCCGGACATCTAACACACAACGCCATCTAGTCCCAAGCTAAGCACAGCTTGTGTTATGGGTACTAAACAAGTGATATAAATACTTATATACTTTTTTTTTGTAAATACATACATATTATACATAGAAAACACCCAAATACCAAATATTTGCAGATCATACAAACATTTGGTTCGACCCGGGAAACGAACCCGAGACCTGAAACTTAGCAGTCGCATACGCTACCACTACGCCACCGAGGCAATCAAATTCAGTCAGTCATATTGAAATGACTATATCCCTTATTATAAAAAAATGAGAGGAATAAAAATTATGAATAGTGTAGAAACATTTAGCGGTTTGAACATCAAGAACTCCCCCTAGCTACGCCCATGTATCTGTTATAAAAATACATGCCTCGTTTCCAAGTGTACTTTAAATCTGTTACACCTGATGCTTTTTTTAATAAAAGTTATTTATTACCACCTTTTTATTCTTTAATATTGCAGGTCCATGCCAGCTTAGTTATTTCGAATCGCGGTGGCAGTGGAATGCCCATGAATAATAGAATACTTCTTCATTTGTAAATTTTAATCATTTGAATGCCTTTTATTAAATATTTTAAATTTATTTTCGCTTTTAAAACAATACTGCTAACATTGTTTTTCTTGTTTGATGTTGGTAGATGTAATGGTATACAAGTATTTGTGTTGATAACTTAGCTGTAACTTAACGAATTAATATAAAATACCTTTGACTAGAAATGAATTAATGAATGAAAGAAATATTAACAAGATTAAAATGTGGACAAGATTGACTGCACGGTTGGCCGAGTGGTGTCAGCGGTCGCCATGCCGCTTGCTACTGCGCCAAGTGTCGTGGGTTCAAATCCCACGCGGTACCTACAACACTTTGTGTGATCCACGAATTGTTGTCCCGAGTCTGGATGTTCTTTGTGTCCGTTTCATGTATGTTTGTAAAGTCCCCCACGACACAGGATGTTTATTCCTAATGTGTTGTCTTTTTAAAAAGAAAAAAAGAAAAAAAAGAACATGACAAAAAATAAAAAAAAATTGAATTTGAATATTAAATTTCTGACTTGGAAAGCTTGACAAAGAAATGGTGCAAGTCACGGTCCTTAGCTATGGGGAACATTACTGGAAACCTTTTAGAACTGTTTCATTGCGTTGTATTCTACACAAAGGGGTGTCCATAAGCCCTGTGGTTGCTGTGAATGTTAAGTCATTATGCTATAGTATCGACTATATAGTACATGTTGATATATGATTTATCGGAGTGGTTATAGAATAGATTAAATCTAATTTAAAGATGAAAAGCAGAGTAAAAATTCGGTTCATTCTGGATTAGGAAACTACGTACTTCTAAATATGTTTATTTTGTCAACATTTATTCTAATTTAGGCAAAGTGTTTTTCGATTAACTGCACGGGTGGCCTAGTAGTCTAAGGGGTCGCCACGCAGCGCTCTACTGCGCCAAGTTTAGTGGGTTCTAGTATCCCACATGGAACAACACTTTGTGTGATCCACAAATTGTTGTACTAAGTCTAGGTGTTCTTTTTGTCCGTTTCGAGCATGTTTGTAAAGTCCTTCGTGACACAGGATGTATATTCCTAATATGTGAAAGTTGTCTTTTTTTTTAAATATTATTACTATAACTCACTAAAAACTGTTACATAAAGCACAGTCTTTATTGTTTCTTACTTCATACTAATATAATTTACACTTTTATCTTAATGAAACAAAAACATCAGTAAATACTATGGAGGTAAGTCGATTTCCTTTTCCCAAACAACGCAATACTTTATAATATAATGTGGTTTTCAGCTTTAGTTATATTTTAATTTTAAAGAAACATTTGTAAATTTTATGTTTATTATTTACATTTGTATTTACACAAATCTAGTCTAGATTCACACATTTATGAAACCCATCTAAAAGGAATTAAAAGTTAATTAAATATTTAAACTAAATGTTATTTACCGTGGGAGAGCAACGCTTCGGCATGCATGGGCATGAGTGATACCACGGCATCACAGAAAACCGGTGTGAAACAGCGTCTGCGCTGTGTTTCACCGAGTGAGTAAGGATACCGGAGGCCCAACCACTCCCCCATCCCCCAAAGGCCGGCAACGCACCTGTGACGCCTCCGGTGTTGCGGGTATCCATGGGCGGCGGTAATCGCTTACCATCAGGTCATACGTCTGCTCGTTTGCCCTATATTCCATAAAAAACACATGAGTAAATAGATACTCATAGCTTATTTGTACGTATATGTGTTGAAATCGGTGATCATTTCACACTCTTTTTATATTTTAAAGATAAAAGAAAAGGAAAATGAAAGCAAATACATTTTTTTTAGTAATAAAGTTTTCTTTGTAAGTTTTCTTATTAATCCACGATATAATTTAATTATCGTACTTCATAATATCACTCACACTATCAAAACAATTGTGTTGTTTTAATTTCCACTCAGTTTTCTGTTTTAATTTAATATTTTTAACATTAACTATTTTGTGAAGTGTTTCTAATTTCATTACGTTAAAAGATTTTCATCTAGTAATAAGCTTTGCGGTTGCTAATGTTATTAGTATGTCTATTTTAACGTAAATCTACTTTAGTGTAAACTACACAAGCAATCACCTTTAGAATATTATCTCTGAAAGCTTCATGTAGGAATTACGTCACCTTTGTCATACTTTTAACTTTTACTGTAGTTTGTTTCTTCGAGGTTAGTGCATGGAACACACTTTAGTTATTAAGCAATGTCCAAAAAACATAAAACATGAACGAACGCTTGTAAAGTATTCCTAATAAGTTGTATTTTGAATAACTACTTTAAAAGATGATAATCTATGACGCGACGCAGTTACGATGGAGGTTGCACACTAACACAAAAATCTATTCTTTTCTTGTGGATATTAATGGACCGTTTAGAACCATTGTTCCGAAAAGGACCTCAAAGATTCTAAGAACCTAGTGCAGGATAAGTTTCAGGTTACTTGGATTCGGATTAAAATTAAATATTTTGGTGGTATAGTGGTAGCGAATGCGACTGCTAAGCTTGAGGTCTCGGGTTCGATTCCCGGGTCGGACCAAATGTTTGTAGGATCTGCAAATATTTGTTTCGGAGTTTGGGTGTTTTCTATGCATAATATGTATGTATTTCCAAAAAAAAAGTATATAAGTATTTATATCAGTTGTCTAGTACCCATAACACAAGCTCTGCTTAGCTTGGGACTAGATGACGTTGTGTGTTAGATGTCCGGAATATTTATTTATTTATTTCTGAAAAATAAAGAAACTTTTTTACGTCACAAATATAAGATACTCAATATAATTGACCCGCTTTAGATGCTTGAACGTATTAGGACTTCAAAATACAGAAAGGCCAACCGCTCGCCTAATCTTTTAAGGGTAGGGAAATTTTATTTTGTTATTTTCTCCGTACCTACATCGATTATTTAGGACCACTTCAAGTCTACCTTTTTATTTCGAGTGCTCTTAAACTGTTTTAAGTAAGGCCTTTATTCTTCTAGTATTTATTGGTATACAATTCCGTTGTAAAATTTTCTTAATTAATTTTTATCCCTTTTCCTTGTTACCGTAACATAGGGACGAAATTAAATAGGTTACAAAGGTACTTAAGAGTTGCTTTAACGACATGTTACTTGCAAGTTTAACTTTATTTAAAAAGCCTTTTTGAGCTTCTTTGAGCTTCTTTGGGAGAGCTACAGTTGTTAATCATGTCGTCTAGTAAAGTTAAAAAAAGTTGTTGCAAATTACTCTAACGAAAATGAGAGATAATAAAGTTTCCAAACTTTTACTTTATGACAGTAGGGACTTTTTGGTTAAAATAAATTGCTTAATATTTCTCATTAAATTGAACCATATAACGTTATGTTGGAATTATTTTTGCTGTATGTTTAGTTTGTACAAGAAATACTAATTTAGATAGATTTAGACAAAACAACCTACTTTCTAAGGAGAGGCCTATGTCCAGCAGTGGACTATTACAGACTGTTGATGACAATGATAAAGAAAACATGATAAGGTGTCACAACTTTTTAGTTTAGACGTTTCATGAAGAGTGTTTAGTTTAATTGTCAATCAAAACTTCCGTTCTTTGTAAATATATGCCAAAAATAACTGCCTAATTTGTCTAGCGGTTGACATATGTGACTGCCAATCAAGAGAACTCGGGTTCGAAACCCGGGTCGTGCCATAAGTGTTATTGAGTACTTCTCATTAAAGAAATACTTAATAACACTTAGAAGTTTGGAAGTTGGGATGTGAACCCCCTTGCCTCAGAGAGCACGTAAAGCTGTCGGTCCTGCGCCTGATCTCTTCCCGGTCATGTCGGATAACCGTCCCATTCGATTATGAGAGAGAGGGAATAGAGAGTGCACCTGTGTTTGGGTACACACTTGTGCACTATAATATCTCCTGCGTTGTTTGGCTGGTCTCTGTTGAGACTGCCATCCGTGGCCTTAATTAGATAGGAGAACACCTTCGTAAATTACATTACAAAAATGAAATTTTAACATTGAAATACTAAAATTCTTCACAATTAATATACTGTAATAGACATCTTCTAGATAGAAATAAGCTAGCTTTTATATCTTTCACAGCACAAGCACGAGTTTGTTAACTACTAAAAGATCATAACAACCTTGAACTGTGGCACACAAAAAACGCCCTTCAATGTTCTTGAATAACGAACGCATCAGGAAAATATTGGACGTATCGGGAAATATCAAACTCAGATTAGAGGCACTGCCAACTTTTTCAATATAGCATAAATCTTGTTACTAGGATGTTATGCTACATTTCTGTAGTAAAACAGGGCTGTAATCGATCAGTTGTAAATAGAAATAGGTAAGTACGACAACTGATGCAAGACCTTATAACTAACTGTTTATTACCTCATAACAATTTGGTCCAGCTCTCGAAGTCTGTTGTTTTGTTGTTTAAATTTGTGATTATACTAGTTAATATTCTTCAATACAACTAAATTTTTATTTGTTTTAAGTAATCGTGGAAATTAATATAGTTTTACTATCACTGTTTTCAGTAAAGCTACAATAGGCATCATTGAATAAGTATCATTTTGTCTTTTGTTAAGATTTGAATGAATTTACGATAAGATGTTTGAAATAAATATGAAATTTGTGCTTATTTCAATTAATTATTTTTTCATTCCCAATTAAGCAGAGTTTGTGTTCGAGAACTAGACATTAACAAACAGATCAAAACAAACTGAGACATTTGAATTTATTTGTTTGTATATTTATTGGGTACATACAAAACAGATAAAAAGAAAACAAAAGATAGAACAATAAAATATGCAAATACGAGTATAACAATCGACGGTGGTAAATAAATATATATATGCATTTTTCTAAGCAATTTTTATTTTTTTATAGGGGGCAAACGAGCAGACGTATCGCCTGATGGTAAGCGATTACCGCCGCCCATGGACACCCGCAACACCAGAGGCATTACAAGTGCGTTGCCGGCCTTTTAGGAAAGAGTAAGCTTTTTTCTTGAAGGTTTGAAGGTCGTATTTTTGCACTAGTTCTGACTCCATTAAAATACAAACTAGTTAATGTCTATCTTATGTAGGTTTCTTGTGGCTACCCTTTATCTTCATCTATTCGACTTTTATTATCCCCACGCTACATTATTTTTAAAAGAGTACTGATGCATGGGTCACGTATTACTGTTTTACTTTTAACCTTTTAACCTACGCTAAGTGATTCTTCTCGACGCCTATTATTTAAAAGTACCTGGGTGGTTTATGCTGTTTGTTGTGTCAAAGTTTATTTTTCTGAATGAACTATTTATTTTAGGTTTTAATTACCAAAGCTAGATGCCACTTGTATTTCTAAAAACTGTATGTTTTGCAGGTAAAGATAATGAAAAAAAAAACGATTTAAAGATTAATAAAAACATATTTATCGAAGTTTCAATAATTGGGTAAGGATATAATTTTTGTGACGCAAGTCTATCTTGATGGTTCAGCGGTAGCATATGTGACTGCTGTGCTTGAGGTCTCGCATTTTGATTCCCGGGTCGGACCAAATGTTTGTATCTCTGTAAATATTTGTTTTGGAGTTTGGATGTTTTCTACGTACGTATTTACAAAAAAAGTATATAGGTATGTATATCAGTTATATAGTACCCATAACACAAGCTCTGCTTAGCTTGGGATCAGATGGCGTCGTGTGTTAGATGTTTAAATTCTACTTATATTATAAACGTGAAAGTTTGTAAGTATGTATGTGAGAATCATTGTTGCTCTTTCATGCAAAAACTACTGAAGGTATTTTGATGAAATTTCACAATAATATAGCTTTTACATCAGAATAAGACGTAGGCTACAAATTACAAAGATACTAGCTCCACCTCACGGCGTTGCCCGCGGTTATAATCATACCGCGGGTAGCACTGCGGGGTTCAGCTAGAATTATTATATTATTATTAGTGAAAAAAACGATGTAATGATAAATAATAAAAACATATTCATCGAACTTCTAATAATTTTATAAAGATTTCTTTCATCATCATCATCATTTAATATTTTACTACTGGTCATAGGCCTCTTCTTCATGTACGGGCCTGCCAAAGTGACCACCGTACTCATTGCGGATGCAGACCATGCATCGGTGTAGCATGGCAACTCACACCATGGCGGTTAGTGAGATGCGTTGATCTTCTGTGCGAGTGTAGAACCACCATCGTCGAGTCGGCCCATTCATGCTGAGATCAGCTCTTTAGCTCTTTAGCTTTAGTAGCTCTACTACCTTCAAAGGTACCTCTTCCACTTATCAAGATCAGCAATGCTAGCATTATGTGTAGTATCACTAAACAAAAAAAACTATTTCATGCGTAGGTATAAAATATAAATAATTTACGTGGGAGAGTATCGCTACGCCATGAATGGGCCGGCTCGACCGGAGTGATACCACTGCCTCACAGAAAACCGGTGTGAAATAGCGCTTGCGCTGTGTTTCACCGAGTGAGTGAGGATACCGGAGGCCTATACCCCATCCCTTCCCCCACCCCCTAAAGGCCGGCAACGCACTTGTGACACCTCTGGTGTTGCGGGTATCCATGGGTGGCGGTAATCGCTTACCATCAGGCGATATGACAGCTCGTTTGCCCCTTATACAAAAAAAAAATTGTTTTTTAAATATGTTCTAAATTTATAGCAAGCAACAAAAATGTTTATAAAATAATATTGATCTGAACAGTTTCATGTATGATGGTATTTAAACATATGAATAATGTAGTTTTATATCTTAACTAATATTCGGAAATAGTTTTATCGGAAACTTAGTTAGTTTTCAGTAAAGCCATTACAATTATTGAGGAAACAAATCTCAAAGGTGAACCCTAACCTACGTAACCAAATAACGTGTACACATGTATATAGTTTTACTAAACGAATTATATGAGTTTTGAAAATAATGACTAATTGACGAGTTAGCATATGTTTACATCTTACAATTAAATAAAAATAACCAATATATAAGAATGAAAAGCTATCAAATTGAACCAATTAACACCTTAGAATGATCGTTAACTAAATAATAAATGAATACTAAATTCATCAATTAGTTTAAAATTCGAGCATAATAATGGTTTTTCAACTAAAATAACAATTCTGTCGTAATTACGTCACAACGTTTAAGGAAAAACACTTTGAGAAAATCAACATTTTTTTAGTGTCGACCGCAACCCACGTCGACGAAAATAGTCTTATTAAACCTCAAAGTTTGACAGTTAGACAGATATTGATTCATGAATAGTTATAAAACGGTCGACTAATTCATAAGCGGAAACTTTTTGATATAGCTACTGTCTAATTACTTATTTAGTGCCAGCTGTATGCTTGTGAAATATATTTATAAATAGTTGTACTATATTGTTATACTATGAGTCTAGCTATCCTCGTAGTAACTAATCGTAGCATAGCTCGTAGCTATAGTCTACGTGATTTATTGAAATTCCGTAGCACATTCGAATCGAAATTATACCGAAGAAGTGGCAAGTTAGAAACATCTGTAAGTTCTGTAAACGTTGTCTGATAAATTTGGATGCGGCGCGAAATATGTGTTGGAATCGTAGCAAAAAATATTTTTGTAGTCTCTACTTTTAGACTGGAATGTTTCGTAACCAGATTACAAATTCTGATAAGACCGGAGATTGAACATAACTGACAATTAAGTTTTATTTTATAGAATCAGGTGTATTTGGTTTCGCATTTTTATGTAATAGAGACTAAACGAGCAGCCGGTTCAACAAAAGATGTATTTATTATAGATAAATAAACATGATAAGCTTACACGTGCTTACTTTTAACATTTATTTAGTAGGTTAAGTATTTGACGTAACATTATTATGACGTTCAAATAACATCAATATTGTTCGGATCACATACATGTTGTTATTAATACCTATCTTTAGAAATATACTTTAGAAAAGGAAAACATACTTAGGTGTTTACTATTTAAATATATGTGTAGGTATATAGGTTCACATAACTCAACCATAATCATAAATTAAAAATTTAAAATACCTTCTACGCAATTCACCTCCTTAATTGTCATTTAATGATTATACTGACACGTGTGAAGCATTTAATCGAGAGCTGATACTTTACTGCAGCACCGATATTAACCAAACATAGCTAAGAACCACCGCAAGGAAACTGGCTTTTAAATAAAAAAAAACTGCATCGAAATCGGTTCATCCGTTTTAGAACTACGATGCCACAGACAGACACATACACACAGAGACAGACAGATAGACATCGACGTCAAATGTATAACACCCCTCTTTTTGCGTCGGGGATTACAAACATTCGTACTTATTTTATTAATTTCATTTTGGTGAAATTCTAGCTACTGTACGTGGCTTTGTTTCCACAATTATTACTAATTTTGTAATTATAACTTCTAAATGACGATCTTCCATGTAACCTTCCATCTTGTATTTTATCTTATTACGATCGATATTGCCAAAAATCTATTTTAGTAGTGTCATAAAAACATCATCTGTGACTTTGTTTTGATGAATCAGGTAGTCAATCTACTTACTTATCGAAAAAAAAACTTTTGTGATATCCTACAATAGACGATGACATTGGATGTGAACAACGAGAATGTCTAAATACTCGTGTGTGGGTACACTTCACGAACTAAATGATTAATTAGGTCAGAGAAGTGTTGGAGTTGACAACCAATTCCACTAAACACTAAGTTGTATAGGTATACAGACGACTGTGTGTGGAAACTCGTGTGGCTGTCTGAGCTAAACTTAAATCATTAAATCAAGACTAAATCCATTAATTATACTACCGTAGAAGACATCTGAAGAGTCAATCTCATAGTCTACAGAGGCACTTAAGTACGGGTTCATAAATATTTTCTATTTATAACTTTTTGTAAAATTAACTTTCTTTATGTTATTGAGCCGACCAAAGTGACTCTACTCTGCCTGATGGAAAGCATGAGCAGAATCCAAGAGTTATGGGCACCATACTCATTGCGAATGGAGACATTGCAACAATGCTTTATAGCGACCTGCACTATGGCAACCGAATGCTGTCATTTTGATTGGTCTTCTTTAAGATTAAAAACTTCTCCCGACGATAAACAAGGCAAAACTACATGTAGGTATGTTAGGTAGTTTCTATAAACTAGTGCTGTTAATTTCATGTGGAGGTCGAAAACTATTCAGACCACGTACATAAGTAAATTATACGGTATAAGATAATTTAAACGGATATCTTCATGTAATAGTTAATTAAATATTAACTACACTATAAAACTAATAGTAATTTGTAAGCTGAATTATTAACCGTGAAAATTAATTTCGTAAAACTAGTTTCTACAATCCTGCTTTAGGAAGTGTACAAGCAAACTCCCAAGAGTTATCACTTCAGAGGGGCTTGTGGTAAAGTGGTATTTCGGTGTTTCATCATAGGATCTTAAATGCTGGGTCTTAGGAGTAATCCAAAACGCAAATCTTATAAACCCCGGAAGATTTCCCCGTCTGTCCAATAACAGTCGACTCTACTGTGGAATACAGAGGGTTTTGCCTTTCTTATTCGTTGCCACCATACGGTAATTTGTTTTCCTTAGTCAGGTCTTACAGATTTCAATAGAAATACTTTGTAATATAAAATGACTAAGTGCCTTTGAATAAAGCTCCGATCATTCTACTTACTTGTATATAAACTGAATGATGTTCACTGTAAATTGATGTACAATAGCAAACTTTTTTAAATGATCCACGAGTTAAACAATGTACTATCTTCCACAGATTATAAAAATCAAAAGTAAATTTCATAAGCCTAGCAACTGCTAAAAGGATATCTTATTGTTAACAGTTACGTGCAGTAACATGGTAACATTTTTTAAAACGTTGTATAACATATTAAGCATACTATAATTATCTTTGACATGATGAGATAGACATTTTTATTTTTCATTTATCTCATTTTCTTATCTGTAAGATTTAATATTTTATATTAGAGTGTATTATCGTATATGTGTGGAAGTACTTAAAACTAAACTTAATGAATTGTAGAATCAAACATTTATGTTCACTTAACTGCTAGTTTGTGATTTTCAATTAAACCTAATTACTAACACAAGACACAAATAACATTATGTAAATGTTTTAAGAGTATGAATGAATACGATTTAATATACTTATAGTATACTAGCTGACTCCATTGATCTAATCGTGATGTTAACTATCCTATCTTAGGCACGCCAACAAAATCACATTTAAAAAAATGTGAAAATCGGTTACATAGTTTAGTGGAGAATTTTAAATACCAAGACTTATTT
Organism: Spilarctia lutea; assembly: GCA_916048165.1. NCBI lineage: Eukaryota > Metazoa > Arthropoda > Insecta > Lepidoptera > Erebidae > Spilarctia > Spilarctia lutea. Next base: position 6,527,321 of record OU696492.1, read on the forward strand.
TTGTAAAGTTTATTTTTATAATACAAGTGCATTAGTACACAATAGGCATTTAAATATTAAATTTACTAAAATTTTGTCGTCTTTATATCGCCCCTGTCGTTTATGTAGTCCCTGGTAAATCTACTAATAAGATTTATAGGTAGCAAGTAAAATACTCCAAGGAACACTTTACTTATATAACTAGCAATCTTTAAAACACGAAAATCATTGTTCAGCCCTGCATATCCATTTGAACATCATTTTTTTAAAGAAATAAACACGTTAAGATTTTATATGCGTCTACTGACGAAATTATTACAACACCCTTCTTAAAAATAGCTATAACTCGTTTTTTTTTATTTAATGAACATGCGTCTCAACTGTGTAGAAAAAAAAGAAACAAAAATCATATACTCGATTTAAATAATCGAAATGCATGGCTACCGTTCCATTTAAACGCAAGTGGTTCTTAATTTAATATTGTATTTTTAATTTTGCTAAAGAGATTTTGTATTTTAAACCCAATTTAAAAAGAAAGTAGGTTGCGTAATTTATTTATTTGCGTGTAAAGGATGAAAACTGAAAAAAATAGGAAAAGAGTTTTTGGAATATTTAATTATTATCATTTCTTTTTTAATGGAAATTTAGAAAATCTATCTAAAATTCTCCTTGAGGCAAAAACCACTTTCATTTAATATAATAACGTGTACACTTGAGGGCAAAACATATTTTGCACCAGTCCCCTCGGTTCAAAATAAATTCGTTTCATTTTTATTTCATATACTGTTAAGCCATAACGTGATCGGAATATATAATGAGTATGAAATGGTCGGTGTGATGAGGAGCATAATTTAATTCATGTCCACATAATATTTGATTTAATATGAATTCAATGGGGTAGTGATCGCATTTTGAGTAGAGCTATAAACGAAATCTTATTGTGCTGTAATAAATATCAATTTAATTTTAATTTCTCTGTCATAAAATATCATACGTTGAAATTACTAAAGCAGCCCCGATAATTTTTAAGGAATTATAATTTTAGTATTTTAGATTTTAGAATCTTGGCTCTTGGCTCGGATCTTTTTCTTCATTTTAAATTTGCGTTAGGCACAAAAAAAAATGTTATTCGTTTAAAAATTATTTAGTCATCTGACTCATAGACTGATATGTTTTAAAAACATATGATGTAAAAATAACTGCGCAATCACTTTATCAATCATCATCAAAAATAAAGCTTCCAAGTGTAAAAGTATACTTGATATTTTTTAAGCATATAAAAATCAGTTTAATATTTAATACATAATATAAACTTACCTATGACGCGCGAAATTCGTTCAAAGCTTTCAAAACTTCGCCAACTGTAACAAAGTTTGCTAAACACTTATTTTTAATCCCCACACTATATACTTCACTTCCTAGCGTTGCGATAAACAACTTCAATTCCAAGGAAATATCATAAAAAGTGCCATACGGGGAAATTCAGTATTCGAACTTGAACTTCGAACGCGACTCAACTAGTGGGCGTTCTGTTCGACGCCCTACAGTCTACTGACGCGCGTTTGGGCGGGCGACAATCGAAACTCGCTCGGCAATCGAAAAACTTTAATGCAGCTTAGGGTTAGTTTCATATTGCATTAAGGGGTTAACTATTATATAAGGGCTTAAGTAATTTATAAGTTCTATAAACTGTTATTTTTAGAATTGTTGTTGTACTGTGTACTTTTGGCAGAGTAAAAAATACCAATATGAACTGACAATTAAATATTTAACAATTTTGTTAATTTTAACACGGTTTTTATAGTTTATAAATTTATTTTTAAATTTAAACATATTTTTTGGCACTAAAATAAATTAGATGAATTTGCGTTCGTTACTTTGTTCAATTTTCTTTCTTATTCAAGAATCAAACTATCTCTATTTACAATTTCATTGAAATCGGTGTAGCGGCTTAGCCGTAACCTGTAACAGACAGATTTGATTTTATTATATTAGTATGGATTATTGACACTAAAATTAAATTAAATTAAATTGTCTATACGTTTTAACCAATAGAGAAAAAGACCATCATTATATATAATTGTTTTATTTAGGAGGCACTCATAGGTAGTAGGAATTGTATCAAGTTTCAATGATATGACCCATTTGCCTCAAAAACCTTATTACTAAAACACTACAGTTATCATCATCCAGTATGTATTTGTAATTTTATCCATAAGTTTGCTCTGTAAAAATATGCACAAAGATGATATGCATCAAACTAAAGCTGACGTCATAACTCTACGATATTATGATCAAAATACATTGTATTATATCAGCTTCAAAAAAATCGTCAAATGATCAGTATGCTTTGAAATTTATTTAACTGTAGGCGTCAAATGTTTTCAAAACGATATTTTTGGCAGGCGGCGTTTGAACGAGGGCTGCATATTGAAATGTTAAAACGCAGACACCGCGATATTAAAACAATTGAATTTTTAAAACTGAATACGAGTACTTACGAAACTACGTTATAGTAATACTGTGAGAATACTTAATATTTATGATAGCCAGTGTTACTAAGTTTAAAAGAAGAACGTATGTCATTAATAATCAATAGCCTTTAATATTCCACTACTGGGTATACGCCAATAAATAAATATACGCCATGATAGTTTTGAGAGATGTATATAGGACCAAGTATGTTTTTTTTTTATAGACTGAAAAGGTATGGTATGTTTTTCTGTACCTGTTACCTGTATGGCTTTTCATCTCGATTTGGTACGTATAGGATTTCTATCAAATTTTCATTCTATTTGCAATGGTCTTATTTTTCAGAGTTTGTTTGCTAAGTTGCCTCTTATATCCATAATACTCACGTGATAAAAATGGTTGAGAATTTTATTGAAAATAATCTTTTGACACGAGTATATATTTCACTATACTGACAACCATGTGACAACTGTTGATTTCATAAAAGAAAAATAAATCTTTGTTATACAAAATTTCAAATGAAGCTACTTTAACTGTTTTATTCAGCTTTTTGAAATGACAAGTGGTAATTATATGGTAGAAAATTATTACGATCTACGGACGTAAAGTATATGTACGAGTATACAAAAGAATTGGTCTCCAGATATTAGATATTAATATAAACAAAATAGCAGTTTAGAACATCTAGTTAAAAGTTCTGTAATAAACCTGTATAAAACTAATGTGACCTCCGAGGTAGGAGCTTACTTGCACTTCGAAAGGCCGGTTTTTAATTTATACAGTAACAGTTGTCTACGTTGGTAGGTACATTAGTTGGTATACCAACCGTAATAAAAGGGGACTATATATCTCATCGAGAAGTCCGAAAATATTCCTCTTTGTGAAATAAACGAGCACAATAAGTTAACATCTGCATCGTTAGTAAGTTTCAAATTCCATATAATTTGAAACGTACATTTATTTACCTATGTTATATGATATGTTTTCTGGATCAGATTAAATTGTGATACTAGAAGACCATACATATATCCTATCTCTAATTGAAAATTTTTTAAAGACAACTCACTCATTAGAAATAAACAGCCTGTGTAGAGGAGTTTACAAACGTACAGGACACAAAGAACACCCAGACTCAGAACAACAACTTGTGGATCACACATAGTGTTGTCCTATGTGGGATTTGAACCTACAGCACTGCGCAGTAGAGAGCGGCGATCCCTTAAACTACTAGGCCAACCATGCTGAAATATAATAAAATTCCGGACATCTAATATTCCGGACATCTAACACACAACGCCATCTAGTCCCAAGCTAAGCAGAGCTTGTGTTATGGGTAATAGACAACTGATATAAATACTTATATACTTTTTTTTTTTTTGTAAATACATGCATATCATACATAGAAAACACCCAAACTCCGAACTCCCTAACTTATAAAAATTAACTGTAACGCACTAAGTAGGGATAGTCGTAATTGGTTTCGAGGTTTTTATCGCTTTCTTAATATTAACAGTAAATAATTTTATTTTATTTAATTATTCTTAATCATTGTATTTCATAAAATAATTTTATTTAGTCTCTCGTGTCGTATAAACACACACCTGCCACAAATAACTTCGCAACACCCAAAGGTTTGTCTGGAAGAAAATGCCTGTGGCATTAAGTCCGCCTTGTGCAACATGTTTGCAGGAAGTTTTAATAAATAAATAAATAAATAAATAAACAGTAGGATTCATGTTAAAATTTTAACAAAAAAAACACAGATTTCGTGCCTCATTAATATGAGCTCTACTCGGCCCAGAATGGTACAGTATATTACATGGCAAGTTTGAATGGTTTTTAGGGTTTTCAAATTTATCACTATTTAAATCGCTAAAATTAATCAATCTAAATCCTTATTATCGCTTTCTAATTTAGTATAACATAATAGTCAGTCATATATCATCCATACATACTACTTACCTAATTGATTTCGGTTATAAATATCTGTAAACATATTTCCCACTGCATATTCAGACTTGTAATTAAGCTTAAATGGTTTATGTTTTGTAGACAAAGTTTGTTTTAAGCTGTGTAATTTTCATTTGAATTAATTACTTAGCTTCGATGATGGTTTACCGATCCATAAATGCAGCCGACATGAGCCGTCGGTTATGAATAGACAGTGATCAACGTACGGCAGTACACCTACTCGTAGATAATTACATGCACAAATAAATATTTATATGTGAGTAAATACTTTCATAAAAGTAAATGTGTTTCTTCGTATCTTATTTTATTTAAGTGATTGAACATACACGTTTTCAGTCTCTCAAAAAATTGCATACTCAGTCCGAGATCGACCTCTCAAAACTATCTTGGGATATAATATTTTATTGGCCCAAGATTACCTTCTTCTTTTCATTATTAATAATAACAATATTTATTGTAACAACGGATGCATACAACTCAAGTGCAAGCCGAGATATTAACTGTAAAACTGATTACAGATTAAAAAAGAACATCACATCAGAAAGACAGCCTGCTATGTATTTACGATGAAAAGTATAAATATATTTATAGCAATTGTCTAGTTTACACAGTACAAGCTCTGCTAAGTTTGAGACTAGATGTCATTGAGTATCAAATGTCCAAATATCGAACAAAAATATGGACTTTGACAAAGACATGGAATTATTTCACAAATAATTCTCAGCTAAGTGAGGCAAAAACTTAACTTACATACAAACAAGAGAATGAATATTACTCTTACATCTCTCTTTTTATACCCATAGAGAGAGACAGATTAATTCATCGCTGTCTAAAAGTAAAGAAAATCTTTTTACTGAAAATTTGATACTAAAAGATACTTCATGTAAAATAAAATTAATATAACTTACACCAAAAAGTATATTTAACCTTCAATATTACTCAGAAAATTAAGAAAAGCACTTAATATCATTTTATTACTTACTACCAGCAGCTCCGAGACTTAGATGCAAACTGATAGCCGTATGAATTTTGTAACCCCGAAAACTCTCTCAAATTTCTTATGTTACCTATACACGTACTCTACGTGAAATAGAGACCCTTATAATAGGTCTTTATCATCTCTAATTTATAAAATTGCGGGCCACATTAATTCTGGTCGTTTGTTATACTGCTTAGTTTCAGTCGACAGTGAATGTAGAAAGTTACCTCGTGATTTTATACAGAGTTTCGGAGCATGTTTTAATAATATCAATAATGTAAAGGGGAATAAACGCAATTATATATTTAGTAGCTCATATGATGATAGATTTAAATCACGTTTTGACTAAGTTGCAATGACAGTGGTCACAGTTGTGAATAAAAAACGCAAAGAGCGCATCTTCTTCTTCTATTCTGAATCATTCAAAACGCTGTCCCATGTCCCATATGGGGACAATTCTACAAGACATAGTATAGTAGGAAGTAATAATGTAACCACTTTAACAAATCTTTCGTGTAGTCCATCCTTTAACCAATGACACGAAGATCAAAGGTATATAGATATGTCTACCTTTGGACCGCCCGTGAAATATGGGATCACATTAATTGGGTTGAATATGATTATATGATCACAATGGGAAAATTCGAAGGCAAGTGCATTTTGAAAGATTTAAACAGTATCTTACTTGAATTGAAATATATTTGAAGGATTTTATACATTTATACATTATAAATACATTTTGTAAATGTAAAAGTAAATGTGTCTTTCTGTCACATTTTCACGACCAAGTCGCTGCACCGATTTCAATGAAGTTTAGCCTAGGTATACTTTGATTATTGAGGAACGACATAGGCTAACCTTTGCTGCGATAACCGGCAAACAAGCTGACGGAGCCGCGATGAAAAGCTAGTTTATTGAAAATTTAAATATTATGGTTATTTTAAATGTAAACAACTATAGCAGCATTTTTTCGTTTTTTATTCCTTATTTTTACCAATATGAACAGTATTATTTACAAGATTATTAATTGACTATGTAAAAACGTTATTGAATGTTTAAATGTATTTTTAGGAAAAAGGAATAAAATTCTTCTGTTCCTAATATCCAATGAATAAAACATATTTATTTTGATAAAAAGTGATGGTAATTTGAGAGTTAACAGTGATTTATAATTATAACTGTTTAGAAAAAGCTCGAATAAATCTTACATAAGATAAAGAAGGGAATTTGGGTACATAACATTTATTAAACAATTTGTCAGAAAAGTATTATCTACCCAACGCTCATGACCATACGTTAGCTACACGGGTGTAGGAGAGACCAAAAATGCTTAAAACAATCTCTTATTTCATTAATTAATGGCCCCTTTCTAGCTTTCATTTTCTTAGGAAATTAGTAAATCTATTGATACATAGTTGGTGAACAAATTGATAAGTATGATAATAAAAAAAATACATATAGTCACGCCTTTTTCACAGAGGGGTAGGCAGAGATAATTAATATCCACTTACTATGGTCCTGACACTCCTCTTTTGCTTCATCCACATTCGCCGCATACATGCTCGACGGTACCTGGTGCTATTCACAAAAATAAAATAATTTAGGCATATTTCTTATTGGTATGTCAAAGACGACATACGAGTACATTTATACTTAAATAGATTTAGACTTGCATGTGTAACATTTGTCTCGATTCTTCACAACACGTCAAACTTTAAACCTGCAGCCCTGTAAAATATTAAAGCCCAAAAATAGTTAGTAATTATTTTTCTACATTATGTTAATATTCTCTTAATCTATAATTTAGATTAAAATAGGTTTTTGTAATTGGAGAGAGTATTTATGAGGGAGGATAATTTTAATGTCATGTAATCACGCTATTATGTCTTATGAAAGGAGCAATGACCAGTAACGTAGATAAAAGTGCTCGGTACAAATTAGGCTTTGTATTAAACGTACTTTATTAGAACTTTTGCTAATAGTATCTTCATCTATACAAATGAATAAAATTGGAGTGTCTGTTTGTAATATTAAAATAACCGCTTTCTACTACATGCATATGAATGTATATACGGTACACATACCAAAATATATATTTTTAAAATTTTTGTCTGTCTGTCTGTCTGTTTGTTCCGGTTAATCTCTGGAAAGGCTGGACCGATTTGGACGGGACTTTCACTGGTAGGTAGCTGATGGTACAAGGAGTAATTTACATTTTTTAGACTAGCTTCGCCCCGCAGCGTTACCCACAATACGACAATAACCGCGGGTAACACCGCGGGGTTCAGCTAGTACTAAATGAGAATGTATTAATTAAAATCGGTGCAGTAGAAAAGGGTAACAGACAGAAAGATATAGTTACATTAGAATCTACACGAATAAATAAAATTAAAGTGTCTATTTGTAGTTTCATATTAACAGGTTTTCACTAAATGCAATGAAAGTACGAGTATACTCGTACATTACTTACATTAAAAAATCAATTTTTCAATTTTTCGTCTGTCTGTTTGTTCCGGCTAATGTTTTGAACGGCTGAAGCGATTTTGACGAGACTTTCACTGATAGGTAGCTGATGATATAAGATAATTAGGATACTTTTTCGAACTAGCTGCGCTCCGTGGCGTTGCCCGGGTTTGATGTCGTAGCACCGCGGGGCTCAATTAGTTCATAATATTAGTATAGATATAGGCCCGAAGTAAATAACGACAGAAGCTGAATCTTATAACAAGTAATTTAGCAAACCAAATAAACACAAAAAAACCTCATTTACTAGTGAATCTGCTACTTATAGTCAATCAGACTTTTATTGGTGAGAACAATACGAATTATTTAAAAAAAAATGTTGAGCCGTCTCCGGACGTCTTGTAACGTGATATAGAAACCAATATTGTATAAATTAGAAGAGTAAAAACCACATTTAAAAATATAACACGTATTCAACTGACTAAAACAAATAATTACATACCTATATTATCACAATGCGTAACGACAAATTGCGTGGCGATGCGTTCCCACGTTAGTAGCTGGTCCCATTCTCCACATTAGATGTTTCATATCAATAAATTATACATAAGACCTTCAGACGTTCTAAACACTCGCGTTGTGTTGAAAGTTTATGTGGTCAAAAAGCTTAACGATATGATTCGGTACTCCTCTTTGTGTGGTAATGTTCTCTAATTTCCATAAACGGCATATTAATGAGGCGATTGTCTAACATTTCTGCGAAAACATTTCATTTGTAAATGGGTACATAAAAACGGGGTTATTTCATGCAAGTTGCATTTAAAAAGGCTAAAAAGGGGAGAAAAACAAAGCATTTATACCCTAACTGAAACCCTCAGTATATTGCAGTTCGAGTTAACTTATACTAGCAAACATTACGTATGCGCATAAATTTCCGATAGGATTGAATAATTATACGAAACTAGTGTTTTATTGGAACAACATTAAATTATGTGTACTTTGTTAGTAAGAGTTAAATGCGGGGAACTTAAGTCGATTGTACCATATTTTAGCTTTAGAACTTTTCTAAAACAGTGAAGATGTATTACAATTACATGTTTGTAAATAGTTTCTTCTTACTTAGGAAATAAGAGTCAAATTTATTTGACGCTCTTGCATTAATTAATTGGTCCTATCGCTATGTGAGCTTTCGTCACGTCGCGCGTCGCGTCGTTTTGTATGTATGCTCTGTGTGATTTATTGATTGTTTGGCTTATAAATGATTGTTATAAGTTTGTTTATAGTTTTCAACACATCCATACCTACTATGATTTTACAGATTCAATAGTAACTCCGTATGTCTATTTATTACTTACGCTGTTACGGCTAAACCGTTAAGTGGTTTAAAGTTGGATGAATTTCGATTAATAGATAGATAGTAGAAATTGGAACTTTGAGAAGGAAAATGGTACCTTTGACGCGATAACTGACATATTAACCGAGTCGTGGTCAAAAGTTACTTATTAATAATTTCTAGCTGAAGCTGGTATTAAGAAAGGATTAACAACGGAGGTATAATAGGAGGTATGCCACTTAAATCTCAAGGTTGATGTATTAATGCTCACATTCCAGCACATATTAATAATTTTTTTATAACGTTAATCAAGATTAAAAAATGTTACAAAACTGTTTGAGTCGGACTTTTGTAATTGGTATTATTTTATGTTTGTTTTTTATATTTTCTATAACCTATTGATATTTTAAACTGGCCTATTAATTTAATGGTTAGTGAATAAGGGCAAATAACAGCATAATGAGCAAAATATTTTTTTGTGTCTGGGTGTAATCTATTTATAATCTTTATGTACTTATATATTTTTATGTGTGTGTATTAGCAATCTAGTTTTTATAGTGTTGACTTTTTGGTTTGGAAATCTATGATAATAGAATAGAAAACTTTTTATTTGTACACCGTTTTACATATTTATAAGAGAGTACATAGATGAACAATATTTATTGTAATGCAAACAGGGTGGCCTTATTGCCAAAAACAATCAACCATGTATGTATTGTGTCAAGTTAAAATTGTTGCTATAATTAATGCTATTTAACTTTCATGCATAAAATATCAAATTCATAATTTTCTGAAAATTAAATTTTGATAAATACTTTTTCTTTTATACTCTAAAATACGAAAGTTGTGTATGTGTGTCTTTATTTTAAAACAGCAACACCATAATTTACAGTTTATAATGGTGGAAATTTTACAATTTTCAGTACTATACGTCTTATTTATAGCAGCCGTGTTCGCCTATAATTTCTCTTAATGTTCTTTTTCTGGATATCCGAGTCTTTAGATGTTTTGGAAATGTAAATGTTCACTAGTATTTACTTTGTTAGTATCAAATAGGATACTAGATATACTTTTAGCCTCGTTGTAGTTGTGTAAAAAGTAGCTTCTAGAAACCATAATACAAGTGGATCAGTTATTTATGATTGAAAACATGAAAAAACCTGCGATAGTTTTCGGCACTTGGTGAAAAATAACAGTAGTTTTACTTAAGATGTATAATAATAAATAATAAATATTTCGGACATCTTACACACAACGCCATCTAGTCCCAAGCTAAACTAACTCCTAAAAAAACCCAAACTCCGAAACAAATATTTGCAGATCATACAAACATTTGATCAGACCCGGGAATCAAACCCGATACCTCAAGCACAGAAGTCGCATAGCAAAGTAGTAGTATTCAGTGCGACTTTGACTTACTTCACACTCTAATAAATAGATAATTTGAGAAAGAATATTGTTAATTGCTTTAGTTTCTTCGAAAAAGGTCCAAATGGTCTTATAAGAAATGTGAAGCTATACCCTTGAGCGCTTTCTAAGTACCTCATCGTTTATGGACGAACTAACGCTACCCTGCCTTGATATGGGTTGATAGATACATTGATACTAGTTAGAAAATGTGTTTAGTATATTACACAGCACCCACATACATAAATGCTTTGATCTAAAAGAATATTTCTGGTTTTCTAAGTTTCTAAGACTGCTATGGCAAAGATCACCAGTATGATTGCTGTTCAAGTCTATTATTTTGGGCATGAGAATTTATTATTTGACTTGGTCGGAGTATTTTCAAGTATAAAATGTTTATAGGTTAAAAAGTATAGCCCGTTGTAGGGCGAGGTTTTGTATGGCTGTGTTAAAAATGTATGTAAGAGTAAGCTACTCGTATAATCAAGTTGTAATAAAGTGTAGTTTTAGAAATAACTTGCTTAAATTTTTCTGTGTTAAAATAGTTTATGAAAGTTTTGAGTACCTTAATATTTGCTAAGACAGAACTATAATTAAGTTTTGGTAGTTACCATACAGTATGATTTAATGAACAAAAACTTTTAGTTGAATTTATGTAACACAAAGTAGTTTTTTTTTTATAATATAGGGGGCAAACGAGCAGACGTATCGCCTGATGGTAAGCGATTACCGCCACCCATTGACACCCGCAACACCAAAAGTGTCACAAGTACGTTGCCGGCGTTTTAGGAAGGAGTACGCTCTTTTCTTGAAGGTTTGAAGGTCGTATTGGTCCGGGAACACCGCAGGCGACAGCTCATCTACAGTTTTGCTGTGCGTGGCAGAAAATTGCGGGAAAATCGCACAGTTGTGGACTGCCAACCATCTAGATGATGGAGATGAAATTTCTGTCGTGTAGGACGATGGCGGAAAGATGCGGCGGGGATCAATCTGAACAATTCCTCGGAGCACTCCCCATGGTAAATGCGGTAGAAGATGCACAGCGAAGCCACATCTCTACGCAGCGCCAGAGAGTCTAGCCGAATTGGAAGATCCAGGCAATCGACGATACGAGTCGCCCTCCGCTCAATGCGGTCCCGAGGGAGCAGCTGGTATTGGGGTGCTCCTGCCCAAAGATGAGGACAGTATTCCATGTGAGGCCGAACCTGCGCCTTATAAAGCCGAAGGCGGTGGGTCGGAGTGAAATACCGCCTCGATCTGTTGAGCACACCTAGCTTTTATTTCATCATCATCTGTCCAATAGTACGCCATTCCATAGTTCATTTACTACACACGTTTGCGTATAAATAAGTGCATAAAATCTTCTATATAAGAACAGAAAAGCAGTCGACCCATGGGACTGTGGCAATAGAACTCAATCTTAATTCACTCCTCTTCAACAGCGTACAGTTTCATTTCGAAACCCTCAAGGGAAATGTTCTTAACCCTAACTTCAGTTAAAATATCTTTGGGCTTTCGAACAAACGCAAACAAATACTCAGAAGCAGGGTTGCTTTTGCTTTCTATTAGTACGTCGTTTGAAACAAATATTTTCTTTCCTAGTGATATCTACTCGTTTGTTTGATCGCTGTTTGAATGATGACTGTTATATTACGCTACGGTTTACTAATAGAGTTTAATTTTGCTTTTCCCTTTATCTGTGCTATAAGACGTAGCTTCTTACCAAATTTCAAGATTCTGAGTTCACGGGAAGTACCTCGTCGGTTTTGATTCCCTTGTGAGTGTCGAAAATTTGTAGCATAAACGGATTATTATATGATGTAAGTATAAATTTTAGTTTTTCGCAATTTTTCCTTTATCTGTGCTGTAAGACGTTGCTTCATACTAAATTTTAAGATTCTGAGTTCACAGGAAGTACCCTGTAGGTTTTGATTCCCCTCCGAGTGTCGAAAAGCAACATAAAAGGCAGTGTCTTTTGATTGCGTTGGCTTAGAAGTTTGACTTGTTCACAGCTCCAAGGGACAGTAGACCTGAGTATTTGAAATTAATTCCAGCTTGACACCTCCACGCGTTCCTGACAAAAAGGGTCTTGGCAGACAGACAGACGGACAACAAAGTGATTCTATAAGGGTTCCGATTTTTCCTTTTGAGGTACGGAACTCATTCCAAAACTTAGTGACTATAAAACTACTTAATACTAATACACTAATCATTGTTCTAATAAATAAGTGTTTTGTATGTTAAAAATGTTGAATTATTGTAAACTGTTAATCTAGTGTCTTAAAGTGCATACTGTAAACCACTTTGTGTATCTATTTTATTGAAGTCTGTCAAGCCGGACTTTCATGGATAAACTGACACTGTGAGCCTAAAAATCAATGAGAAAAAGTAGGTACATATTTACCTATCCGGTGAATATTCATTATATAAATAGAGTCATTATTTTTATTTTAAGACTAATTGATTAAGAGGTATTACTGAGTTCTTTTTCCTCAACAACAACAACCATTTGCAACGTCGCGGGGCAAATCTAGTCTAAATAAATGTAGCCTATCTCAAAAGAAAAAAATTGAAGAAGTGAAGTACACACTTTCATATGCATCATCTGCAAACGAGCAGACGTATCGCCTGATGGTTAGCGATTACCGCCGCCCATGGACACCCGCAAAACTAGAGGCGTCACAAGTGCGTTGCCGGCCTTTTAGGAAGGAGTACGCTCTTTTCTTGAAGGTTTGAAGGCCGCATTGGTCCGGGAACACCGCAGGCGACAGCTCATTCCACTGTTTTGCTGTGCGTAGCAGAAAATTTAGGAAAAATCGCAATTTAGTGAAAATATGTTTATTTGTAATTACAAACAGATATTTCATTTCATTTATCACACCTAGCAGACAGGTTGGAACATAACCTCACCTCTGAATATTCACAAGACGTCAAATATATATATAATATTTTTTTTTTGTGTACCTAACAATGGTAACCCAGACCGCACTACCTCTGACTTTCGTATACAAATATTAGAATAAATACGGGTAACTATGTCAAACCTACGTAGGTACTAAAAAATTAAACTAGAAATGGACCCGTAAAGTTGATATTTTTTATTGCTTCATTTGAACATAATACTCGAAATAATGCGTTGCAAAGTCCCCGTTTCAACGGCGGCGCTTCATTAAAAATTCATGTTTACATTTTGCACCTTTGAAATAGGCAGTCTTAACATTTTACGAACAAAATTTCTTTATCGTTTTATAACACAGAGGAGGAGAGTGGGTAACAACGGATCACTCTTTTTAACTCGTATAGCAACGAGGTTTATTGTTTTATTTACCCTTTAAAGAAAAGTGTATCTTTTGATGAATAAATCTTTAATTAACAAGGCTTTGTATCACTTTAGAACAATATATAAATCTACATGATCAGATAGATTGTGAGCTTTTTGTGTTATAAAAGAGTTAGGAACTAATTTTTTTTTGAAATCTATACTGTTCAATAGTAATTCTATTTGTCTGTTACGCTTTCACAGCTAAACCGCTAAACTTTGATTCTTGACATAGTCTACTTTTTACGGCTATAAGTGATATACACAGGTGAAGTCGCAGGCAAAACCTAGTCCTTTATATTACGATAAAAATAATATGACTGTGAAAGTGTTATTAATGTATTTATCTTTATTGCTTAATAAAATCAAAATAATACAAAAGATGAGTTACAAAATTTATTAAAAACAATCGTCAGTGTTATCGCTCAAGGCGATCTATTCCATACAACCATAATATATATTCACGCAAAATAGGCGTTTTAAAGTCGTTGATTTGCAGAAACCCACGAGACACTATAAATCCATCAATCAATCAACAATAATATGGATATCAGGCGTTTAAATATTTAAGGATAGTTTACGCACAAGTAACACATTACAACGAAAATGTTCAAAGTATCAATAGAGATTCATACATTACACATGTACTATTACATATATATACATATCCCCCCATATAAATATAAAACATACATACAAACTTATATATATCCTTTCCAAAATAAAACCGAAAATTCACAATGGCAAATAGTATAGTTTTAAAATACAGTCAACACAATAATTTCATAGTTAAAAGAAGTATACTATACATTTTTATAAGAACCACTAAAAAGCACACAATATATAAATGTTTATTATGTTACTTACTTAACTACTATAGAAGAAAAAACTTCATTATTGCCTGTTGACCGGAATATTATAGTAGACCCTTCCACTCTAATTGAATGCCAATGATAAGTTTGGCCGAAGGAGGTTGTTAGGAGCAACTGCCAAGCACTTATTCACTTGCCTGCGCATAATAGATTCGAAGCTACAAGTTCTAGATAAATAAATAACTCTTTATTTATATATTACTGTTACAGCAAGCGTATCGTGTATTTTTATAGCGAATAAAGTAATATTTAAGGAGCGGCTTTATGTGAGTTGCTCTTCCAACACGTTCAAATGGATAGGTTTGCCGAGATCCCCTTTTCAAAAGTAACCTGTTCAATCGTAACTATTTATAGAGAAAATTGTGATACAAATACATGTTACATAAACATTTATGTTGGAAATAACGGTATGTGTCATAATATAAACGATTCACGTTCAATTTATTTCAATCAACTTCACCAAATTGGGTATTTCTCTTTTTTTATTTCTTTTTACTGATGTCGTAAGTATTTTCTAACAGTCTGTCTATCTTAGGACGATGCAGAGACAAATATAGTAAATGCCCAGAAATTAGAAATATAGTAAATACTAAATTTCCCTTTTTTATTATAAAAAAATAAAAGGTAGCATAAACTTAATATACAGAAAATAATATACATAAGCATATATTTATACATATAATACAAATTCTAGAAGTCGAGAGTATAAAATTTAGGTGACAAAGTGTTTTTAATATGTTTCCGCAATAGAAATTTGAACGTTTTTCGAATTATTGCCATTCTGATCTCGAGAGGGAGCGTGTTCCATAAGAGAATAAATTGTACGTAAAAATGGATACTTTTATAATTTACTAGCTGACCGACGCAACCTCGTTTGCGTCTTTTATTGCCCGTAGCGAAAAATTTTCCCCCGACACCACTATATGTCGCAGACTTTTTGTAGATATCTTTAAGATCTACGATTAATTAGAACATTTTATGGTTCTATTTTTTATAGTTTACGTAGCGTACGCAAAATAAGTAACTTTTCTGGTTGATTTTTTACACCTTGTGTCCGAAAAACCCCAATATCTTACGGAACCCTATTTTTTTCCAAAATAAAATATAGCCTATGTTTCTCGTGGATAATGTAGCCGAATCGAATGGTGAAAGAATTTTTAAAATCGGTTCAGTAGTTTTTGAGCCTATTCATTACAAACAAACATACAAACAAAGTTTTCCTCTTTTTTTTTTTATTGAATAGTGGGCAAACGAGCAGACATATCACCTGATGGTAAGCGATTACCGCCGCCCATGGACACCCGCAACACCAAAGGCGTCACAAGTGCGTTGCCGACCTATGTATCTAATAAAATCTTTCGACTTTTATCTGCGGTTTCATAAAACGTGTCCCTTGTGAAAAAATAAATAGTCCCAGGGCAATAAAACTATATAAAATAAAAGATATTACTGATAACGGAAATAGCATTTGGACAAGTATCTCGTAACATGTTGAAACATGTTATCAATCTTCCACGTCTTGTTATTCCCTAGCGTATTGAGGTTTCTCTTCTAATCAAATTCCATATGTCTACAATTTATCTTTTTTTGCAAATGTATTGAGGTCGGCCTCAAATTTTTGTTACACCACTGGTATTGAAATTATTAACCAATCTTTTGAGATTACTTTTGCCTGTAAACTAAATCATAGTGATAAATCCTTCATAATGTATTTGTTAGATATTATTGATGAAATACAGAACATGAAATAGGTAGCAGGGAAGGTATCGCTCGCTACTTAATTTAATCACTTAGCACACACGACGTTAGATAAATTTATCTTTGTAAATTGTAAGGCAATCTTTTTTTTTTCTCTATTTTTTTTATTGAATAGGGGCAAACGAGCATACGCATCACCTGATGGTAAGCGATTACCGCCGCCCATGGACACCCGCAACACTAAAAGCATCACAAGTGCGTTGCTGACCTTTGGGGGATGGGGAGAGGGAATGGGGCGAGGGATCTGGGTATAGGCCTCCGGTATCCTCACTCACTCGGTGAAACAAAGCGTAAGCGCTATTTCACACCGGTTTTCTGTGAGGCCGTGGTATCACTCCGGTCGAGCCGGCCCATTCATGCCGAAGCGTGGCTCTCCCACGGATGATTATGTATTGAATGTGATTTCTCGATGTTTGTAAAATAAATGAGTACAATAAAAATATCCTTAAAAGAGACATTATGAATATTATTTTCAGAATATAGGCGTATCAAAGTACAGGTTCCACATTATTAATATTGAAGCCTCAAATATTACACCTCCATGATTTCCTTAAAGGAAATTTAAAATCGTTCCTTTAATGTTTGATGTTATACGCTACATCGTAGCTATTGCTACGAGATACGTAGCTGCTACATCAGTAAATTGTCTGTACCTTTAGACCTTTGTTTGCAAGGATTAGTATCAATCAAGTATGGTTATTATTCATTGATACATATTTATCCTCCTCCACCCTCAGTTTTGAGGGTCGTGACCTCTATTTGGAGCTGTTGTACAAGTGATAGCTCGTCAGCTGTTTCTATCCTGAGCAGTGTGTAGGGCAGTATGGATCGTAGTGCCGAGAGTAGTGCGAACTTGGTCCACCCAGCGCAACGGGCTACGGCCCCTGGGTCTCCTCCCTCCACCTTACCCGTCAGTATTAGCATTTCAAGGTTATCGCCTTCTCTCCTCGTAATGTGGCCAAAGTATTCATGGATTCTGCGAAAGCACAGGATCGATAGGCGCTCAGGAATGCCTAGTTCGTCAAGGATGGATGCGTTGGTACGATGGGCTGTCCAGGGTATTCGTAGTAGCTTCCTCCAGCACCTGCAGCACACATATTTACTCTTAACTGCAATCTAAGTACATACCTTACAACCTACAGATCGTTCTTGAGATACTATGTAAGTTTCTAATCTCCATGAATTCAGTTCTAGACAATGTTAAGTTTTGAACTGAGTTAGTTTGTTTTAGTTACTACACCAAATCTCTACCCAAGTGCACGTGAATGTTCTAAGTTCAACTTGAAGACGCTCGCAGTAGTAAATTGCATGGATAAAGACAATGTTGTGAGACAGGATAAATGATAGCTTTAAAAACTATGACGTACATTAAACGTAAACTTAAAATAAACGTTTTCATATAAATAATTACATATACTTGAAATTTCGAAATGTATTGAATAAACTGTCCGAACTTGATGGATATTCGTACACTCCTTACATATGGCCATTTTATCCTAAACTATGCAAAACCTATACTATATTAGGGTAACTAGACTGCTGATATACATACTTATATACTTCTAAATACACACATGTTAAAACTTCCTCAGTGGCGCTAGTGGTACCGTAAGCGATTGTTGTACTTGAGGTCTCGGGTTCACTAAACTACTAACTTTGGCAGGGTCATTGATCAAACAAAGAGAACTGTCAAATAGACCAAGAGTAACAGTAAAAAATAAAACGTACAATTGTTAGTCATTCCATAAATTCTCGAATGCTTAATAATATTGACAACAATACGATGAAAATAGTATTGCTTAAACTTATCGTAAAATACACAGTAAACTTTATCCTATATACATTTAAATGTTATTCATATCATAAAAGTATGACAGTTTATCTGAATAAGTAATGTATATGATCATAGCTTATCACGCATTCTAGGCTTTAAAGGAAACTGCCTATTGGTTTATCTCTGGTTATTGAACGTGATACAACTGTATAATCGGTTTTATTATTATGCCAATATAAAACTTTATAAGTTGATCACGTAAATGTATTTTATTTTATTGGAGCGTAGCAGGTTTGCTGACGTAAAACTTACTTGTTTTATAGAATAAGTTCAGACATGTGACCCAATAGTAAGAAGTTAGATAATATTGGAAATAATTATTTTGATGAACTTTGTACAAGACTAAAAAGTTCTAACCTATTCATATAACCATGCTTTGTTAATTTAGTAATAAGTTGATCGTGAGTTAAAATAACTCATAAATTACGTTGTGAATACATTACGTCAAATATAAATGAAGATATAACTAATTCATCAAATTGGGATGAGTGAAGAATCAATCTAAACTGATAAACCTGAATCGTTTGGATGTCGGTATGGCTCAAATTGTATTGGCTATACCAATTTTTAACAAAGCTATGAAATTGTAACGTCTATCATGCTATATATAAATTGATATTTATTTAAGTTAAGGGCTTATGGGCCTCGCATGCTCTAATAGGTAAGACTTAAAAATAAAAAAGACACAGATAGGCACCTTTTTCTTTTTTTTGTTGACGAGGTGGAGAATCCCTTAGGATCTCCAGATCCTCGGGGACTGAGGAGCCAGGTATGTGGTGAGTCCATTAAAAATCACCACGGCGGCCGGTCTCAGGCACCCTTCTCTGGGGAGGACCCGGACCAATTTATTTTAAGCCTCCCCCAGGAACGACACCGCGTCTATAGAGACTCTATCTGGAGGAGGCCTGGGCTTCCCCCTGCCTGTTGGCCCAACCGTTATGTGTTGCGGCCTGACCGCAGTTTTGCGACCTGGCCGCCCCCTTATCGCTGACCGCATACACTAATATGCACCTACAACTCAACCGTTATACTTGTAAGTATATTGCCACCCTTTTTGTGCTACCACTTCCCCTCATAACTAGAAAACGTGAGAGTTGTGTTAATAGTACCACTATTAGTAGTCTGGTCTATTTAAGTCTGTAAATAGAAATAGAAAACAAGAGAAAATTGTAAAACAAGAGATTAATTATAATAAATAAATAAGAAAACTAGTTGGCGAAAACCTGCTTTCTAATGAGAAGCCTATGACTAGCAGTTGACTATTAAAGGCTTTTGACGAAAGTGTTTAATCTCCGTTAACCTCATTCACTCCGCGAAAGTTAATGGAAGAAGGGCTTAATACCGATTTCTCGTAAGGTTGTAGTATATCATAGAGTATATCACCAGTCGAACCGGCTTGTGAGCCGAAAAATATCTCTCTTATATTTTACTTGAAAATAATACTATTTTTAAAATAAAGACTATCCTATATCCTTGGTCAGGTCATAAAGTGAACATTGCACAAAGTAGTCAACCATTTTATGAGATATTTATACTTCAATTATTGATCTGATGGCTAGACACTCATGTAATCGCTATGACCAAGTAAATATACTGATAATTTAATAAAATTAATACCGAAAACTCCAAATATTTTTATTTTATATCCAGAGCCACTTGACTTTTTAATTTGAAAGATTATGAAATACTAGACGCCTAAATACTCTTAAGTCATCGAAAACAAACTTAACTATACTATTAATTTGTAACTATTTTCCATACATAATTATTGTCATAAATTAGAGAAAGTATTTTACTAACTAGAGAAACGTAAGATATACAGACTGACTCTATGCATGTAATATAATCTTAGTCTTTCGATTTGTGTGTTCTATAACAACTTGTATACATACGATAATAACTGAAAAACAGTTATTATTTTATCTGAAGCACTTTTTTTAACTTTTACTTTTAATTGAACTTTAAGTTTATTTAAACATTTAAAAGTATGTGTTAGTTGTTTTTTAATCTATTATCTCTGTGGGGTAACGGGTATCATGTTCCACCCAACACAAAGGGAGGATCCTCCGACCAGGCGAGGTGATCATGCCTGGCGGGGCGATTGCTGCGTAGTGGCTGGCTGCTGCGTAGACGGGAGAGATGTGCTCTGCTTACATGGACCGTAGGTGCAGTGTGCTATGCCTAGACGCTGATGAGGCCATAGGGGTAACCAGGCTGGAGCGGTCGCGTCCTGCGTGTGGTTATCCCTGTTGAGGCCGAGGTTGCTGGCTGGCTTGAGACTTGCTGTGGGAGTGAACATGATGGTGCTGCGGCTTGAAGGCTGCTTCCAATCACGTCGGGGTCACCACTGTGGGGGAACGGGTATAATGTTCCACCTAACACAAAGGGAGGATCCTCCGACCAGGCGAGGTGATCATGCCTGGCGGGCTACTGCCCAACAGTTGATGTTGGTATGTTGTATATATGATAATCGGCGCGAGAACTTTAATTGCGCGATTCAGGATTGGTAGTTTCTTCGTATTGTAGGTTACTCCGTAGTTCAGTGTAACTTCGGTAGATGGCGCTGTAGTATGTTATGTTGTATGTGGAGGTCGCCACATCTCTTTTAAATTAAAGACAATCACAAATTTTAACAACAAAAAAACCGACTTTAAGAACTGAACCAAATTGAAATGGAACCACACGGGAAGTATCAGCTTTCAAATACAAAGAGAATCATCAAAATCGGTTCACCCAGTCGAAAGTTATGAGGTAACAAACATTAACAAAAAAAATACATACCAATTGAAAACCTCCTCCTTTTTGAAATGGGTAAAAAAAACTCTATCCTACACATTCATTCAGTAAATAACAGTATGAGAAGATACCGGGATAGTAAAAATAAATAAATTAATATTCTGAAGCTTGGGGATGAGGCCTGACCCAAATTCATGTGTCTATTAGTTTGATGTCATTACACTGTGACAAAAGATCGTGTAGGGTATTGCGTTTTATGATGACTACGCAAAATAAATAAAAGAAGAAAAGAAGAAGAAATACAATACACACACAACTATAGTTTAATAAAACTGTTAAATTGACATCCACATGGTTTTGGAGTTATTGAAATAAATAAAGAAAGAAGAACTAGGAGTATATTGCAGGGACTAAGTAGAAAATGTATATAGACATACTTGCCTAATACTGAGGGAAGGTGTACCTAAATAGCAGTTATAATACTCGTATCTGTTGAATTGCATTTAGTCTTAGTTAGGTAAATACGGCGGCAAGTCACGGTGTCTACATAATATTATTACACATAGCTACAGGATCTTGTTTTACATAACTAAACTTTTAT
Source organism: Spilarctia lutea (assembly GCA_916048165.1). Classification (NCBI taxonomy): domain Eukaryota; kingdom Metazoa; phylum Arthropoda; class Insecta; order Lepidoptera; family Erebidae; genus Spilarctia; species Spilarctia lutea. The sequence continues at coordinate 6,549,045 of OU696492.1, forward strand.
TGTACACAAGTCTTTTTCAATATAATTATATTTAAACTTAGTTTCAAAACAAATTTTGAGCATGAATAAATTTAACGAGGTTAACTAAATTATGGATTGAAGGCTTTCTTCTTAATTAACACTGTTTTATCTTCTCTGTATTTTTACGGCGTGACACAAATATTTTTTGTTATTTCCCGTTCAAAATCCTACAGGTCATTGCTTCAGTGGTACTAACGGAGAAGTGGAATACGATAATGAATGTTAAGCGTGGTGTAAATGTTGATAATGGTACGGATCTCTTCCTTCGTGAGTATGACTCTCACTTGGCCATTTTTTTAAGTTTCTTATTAACATGAATTAAGCTTAAAGGAATCGAAGATTTTTTCCTTTCACACTAGATTAATTTGAATTAATTTGACTGCCTCGGTCGTGCAGTGGTAGTGAATGCGACTGCTGTGTTTGAGGTCTCGGGTTAAAATCCTGAGTCGGTTAGAGTGTTTTCGTCGGTTTTAGTTAGTTCTATTTTTTAGTTTTCTATGTATAATATGTATGTATTTACAAAAAAAAGTATATATGTATACATATCAGTTGTCTAGTATACATAAAACAAGCTCTGCTGAGCTTGGGACTAGATGGCGTTGTGTGTTTGATGTCCGAAATGTCCGAATTAAATTACTTGTAATTAATAATTAAATCTATTTCGCTTTTATTTATTTATTTATTTATTTATTAACTTACTGCACATGTAGCACAAAGGCGGACTTAATGCCATCAGGCATTATCTACCAGACAACCTTCAGGTGTTGCAGAAATATGATGCGGTAGGTGCAAGGTCAAAATATTGCATTCGACACGTTGTAATTACGCAAATATAATAGATAAACTTTTATCAAATATAACAAACATACACAATTATACTACATACTATACTACTACATATATTAATACATACACAGTATACACAACCATATAGATATATACTACTATAAAAATATATAAATATATAAAACCGAGTATACATACACGGGTACTAGCGTTGAGACTGTATTGCCAATTCACTTCGAAGAAGTTCGCGCACTCTTTTCTTAAATGTAAGGCGGTTTGTGGACATCCTGATTTCGGTGGGAAGTGCATTCCACAGTAGGACTGACTGCACATAGAACGAAGAATTTATAAAGTTAGTGGTGTGAGAGGGGCATAGGAGAACCAAATTGTTTGTTGACCGAAGACTTCGGTCGTGATTGGAACAAAGGAAGCGGAAGTGTGGTACCAAGTATTCGGGCAATGATGGGGAGTTCAAAAAGGAAAAAAGGGAAGTCAGAGCACGCAGACTGCGGCGCTGACGAATTGGTAGCCATTGCAACTGGGAACGTAAAGCAGACACATGATCATACTTGCGAAGATCAAAAACGAATCGAATGCAGTTATTGAGAAGACGGTCTAGTTTATTGAGGAGGTCTGCATTCAGGTCAAAATAACACACATCACCATAGTCGATCAAGGGAATGACTAAAGACTGCATAAGTGTGGTCTTGGTTTTGACGGGAAGGAAGTTCTTAAGACGATATAAGGCTCGGAGACAATAGGTGACTTTCTGACTGACGTGAGTAACCTGTGCCCGCCAATCAAGTGTCGAGTCTATATATAATCCCAGGTTCTTTACTACTGCGCTCAGAGGTATAACCACGTTGTTGTAGACTATTTGTGGGAGAACCGCAGTATCCAACCTACTTATCATCAACTTGCTCCCTACGACGATAGCTTGACACTTAGTTGGGTTTACCGACAACCCAAACCTCGCCGACCAGCTCCTTATGAAGTCTAAGTCATTGTTGACTTTGTCAATTGCGTGTGAAATGTCCTCAACCCTTGACTGTGTGTACACTTGTAGATCGTCAGCGTAAAGGTGATACGAACACTGAAGATGTTGGGTTACGAGATTTATGAAAATTGAAAATAATAATGGAGATAATATACCGCCTTGAGGGACGCCAGTGCAAACATCACACCAACTCGACGATAAGTCGTCAATGCGAACACACTGTTGTCGTCCCTGAAGATAGGATGAGAACCATTCCAGGGCTTCTGAGGAGATATCAAAACGGGACAGGATGGCCAGTAAGACTTCATGGCAAACGGTGTTAAAGGCATTCGAGAAATCAATCAAAGCCAGCACTGTGACTTTGGTGTCCTCCATACCTTGCCGTATATCGCCAGTCACTTTGAGGAGAGCGGTGGTTGTACTGTGACCGGGTCTGAACCCAGATTGTAAAGGACTGAGAAGATTCTGCCGATATACAAATTGTGAAAGCTGCCTATGAACACAGGCCTCCAGCACTTTAGAAAGGAGGGGAAGTATAGAAATTGGTCGGAAGTGTTCAGGAAGGGAAGGGTTACTTATTTTGGGTAAGAGTATGATGACGGCCTTACGCCAGAGTGAGGGAAAGGTATTGGAATCGAGTGAAAAATTAATTATATGTGATATTGGTGGAAGAATATGATCCAGGATAGCAACAATCATGTGACGACTGATGCCGTCACATCCCACAGCATTGGAACGAATGCTCAGGATAACCTTTTTGATATCCCCAGAAGATACCGGAGAAAAGCCAAAGGATACAATGTCCGGTCGTGTAAGACTAGCTATATAGCACAGGGTTTGGCTCTTGGTTTGATAATCTATCTGAGGTGCAGTCGAGAAATGACGGTTTATGTCATCCAAACCGATCGTCATCCTAACCTCAGGGTGATGTTGTTTACCAATGCCTAGTGATGCAAGGAACTTCCACATACCGGAAGTTGTACAGGATTCTATATTTTGAATTATGTGGCGGCGTTTGGCGTTACGTATCACCTGGTTACACCGATTCCTAGCAGTTTTAAAAACGTTCCATGTCTCCTCACAGCAATTCTTCCTGTACTTAGCGAAACAACGATCTCTCCGTCTCATGGCAACGCGAATTTCGTCCGTCATCCAAGGAGCAGGGGGGCGTTTTAACGTAATTCTCTTTACAGGTGCGTGGATGTCATATAAATTCAGAATTACATCATTAAAAATATTGACTTTATCGTTTATACCTGTAGCTGCTCCCAATTTTGACCAGTATTCGGATGCATCCGCACACAGTTGGTTAATGTCCATTCGTCTAAAGCTACGAACGTGCCGAGTTTTGGAAGGAGATTTAGGAGGTTTTAGGATATAAGTGAGAAAAATTAAATCATGATGGGAAAATCCAGGAGCGGGATGTTGACCGTGGGAATGGATAAGGTTAGGAGCAGAGGTGAGCATTAGGTCAAGCCAGGTATCCTGAAGCTCGATGTTGAAATGAGTTGCTTGAAGAGGGAGGCCGGTAGATTGGATGATGTGAAGGAGATTTCGAGTACGGGGGGAGTTAAATGCTAGGAGATCGGTGTTGAAATCGCCCATGATGATGTGGTGTGAGTATTCTGACCCTAAAGATTCCAGAACTATTTCTAGACTGGAGAAGTAGTTGACAGCAGGAGGGCAGTACACTACCCCTAGTAAAACCTTAGATCCCTTGACACAAACTTCAAGGAAAAGGTATTCCGCAGTACCAGATGTTTCGGAACACGAAGTAGCAAGGATTTTATAGGGTAGGTAGCTACGGAGGTAGATGGCTACCCCACCACCCCTTCTCAACTCAGGTCGGTCGTTGCGAATGAGAACGAAATCAGTGAGAGGATAAGCGGTGGAAGATAAGTGAGGTTTAAGCCATGTTTCCGAAATCAGGATGGCATGCACATTATTACCTGTGAAAGTTTCGGTCAATTCGCCAAAGTGACTAGGGACACTCTGAGCATTTACGTGGCACACATTTAGTAGCGATTGAGATTGATTGTTAAATGCGTCACGCAATTGGTCACCCAAGGTGTCGGGTAGCGAACTGAAGCTCTCATCCACAGAGGATTCGTTGGCAGAAAAGTACACTACATTGTCAATATTATTATCATCTTCAAGCATATTATAGCTGTGTGCGTATATTATGAAATAAATATAACCAAAAAAAAAAACACAGAAAAAAATTAAATAAAATCAACCTAATACGAATAATAAACAAATACAAAAATACTTATATTTAAATAATAAGAATATTCTAAATAAGAAATTACCTTAGTCGAATTTACACCGTAGTTCTACACCACCCGCCAGCTCACAAGACTAAAATGATTATAGAACAAAATACAAATTTATGTAATAGGGCCCTAGACGGTATACAAAACAATAATAACCATAGCAGTGTATGCGAAAAAAATAAAAAAAAGAGCTATAACAAAAGATTTTAAAAATATAAAAACAAAAGATTGAATTGATAACTCATAACTTTTTTGTGATCCTACTAACAGTTGTAAGAAACGGAACGTACCCGAGAGAATGACAAAAGAGGGAAGCGAAACGTCGAATTGACAGATGCGGCTGTCATAATTGTCACGAATTTACGGTAAACATTACGTGACGTGTTTTGTAAAAGATAATAAATAAAAGTTGAAGGTACTATAACAGAGTAAATTAAAAGCCATGGTTATAGATGTAGACAGACAATGAAAGTGATATGTAGTACGCACGAAAACACTAAAGCTTTTAGTGTCTTACATATCTAGCATATCTAACCTACGTAGTATAACTAAACCAAATAGCAATGTATCATAATAAATAAATAAATAAATAAATATTTCGGACAATTTAACACACAACGCCGTCTAGTCCCAAGCTAAGCAGAGCTTGTGTTATGGGTACTAGACAACTGATATAAATACATATATACTTTTTTTTGTAGCAGTCGCTTACGCTACCACTCGCGCCATCGAGGCAGTCAAATAAACAGACATAATAAATAATAAACACAATAATAAACAGACTTCATATATAATATACATAATATCAGATATTATAACCCAAGCCTCTTGATGAAGCTCGATTCCTTCTTCTAATCTATATCAGTCGGCGTCTATATTGCGTAATTGCGATGAAGAATGTTCTAGTTCATTGGCATGGCGTAGACAAATTGTGGGAGCCAAAGGTATTTACGTCGTTCATGGTTGGAATATTATTATGATGAATATATTTTTTTTAGAAGTATGATACTTTTTCGTGCTTATGAAGAATATAAGAAAAATATATATATATAAATGTTATGTTGGTTTGTGTACGATTCAAAAACTCAAAAAGTTCTGCACCGATCGAGCTGAATTTTTAGAATGATATATAATCCGCATCAAGGATTGTTTTTATTTCATTTTTGCATCAGTCACATATCCGCGACCGCGAAAAAACACGAAAAAACCGACATAAACGCGGGCGGAGCCGCGGGCAACAGCTAATAAAATATAATTTTAATATCGTTCCAATTTCAAAGTAAAAAGTTCCACATAAGCTTGGTTTATTTTCATTCGCCCATGTAGTTAGTTTCACATGGAACTTTTGCAATCATAAAATATATGTTTTTCACCGATCAATTTTATATAATTTTATGATATTCAGTTTTTAGATGCTTCGGAATATAAGAAAGACAAACATAGTTACGTTAAATTTAATAATTAAGGGGTACGAGTCATCTTTAGGTGTAAAATATAACTTCTAGTTGACAAATCATTCCTTACTAGCCTAATGTAACAACATTTGGAATCACACTACATCAAATTTGGAAGGAAAGGCATGCTTTTTTATAAATTTGAACTCCAATTTAAAAAAAAAAACATCTTTAAAGCGTCTAGTGTATTGTGACAAATATTTGAGCTCAAGCGGTCTAGAATTTTTTGAGTATTGGAAGCATGCACACAACAATTTCAAACCTTTTTATGTAAATAATAAACAGATATATAATCATCAAATTGAATAAATAAGAAAATGTTTTCGCTTCTCTGCCCACTATGATTCGCCCCCGAGATTACCACGCATACCACATACCATTTTATCCCTACCTACTTTAAAAATATTGGGTAGATATGAAAAAGTGGATTAAAACTCGGTTTGTTATTACACCGGATTAAAAACGGATAAGTGTAATGTTGTATGCTCAAGATATATGAGTGGATCTAGTACCATTAATCTTAATGGTAGGTAAACTGTGTTTAACTGCATGTACAGAAACATTGCTTTTGTTAATGAAATTATGTGGAGAAGTGTAGAGGGCTAAATAAATAAATGAATTGTTTTCGACTGTTTAAATTCGACTGATTTGATATTTGTTGGTTCGATTGGATATATAGTAATAATAAATATTCCGAACATTTGACACACAACGCCATCTAGTCCCAAGCTAAGCAGAGCTTGTGTTATGGGTACTAGACAACTGATAAAAATACATGTCTTTTTTTAAATACATACATATTATACATAGAAAACACCCAAATTGCGAAACGAATATTTGCAGATGTTACAAACATTTGGTCCAACCCGGTAATCAAACCCGAGGCCTTAAGCACAGCAGTCGCATACACTACCACTGCGCCAACGAGGGAGTCGGTCGGCATTCTATGTAATACACAGAAAGTCCTAAACGATATAATATTGTGTTACTAATTGTAACGCATTGATGTAGGTATCTATGTAGGTAAATAGTACTCAAGTTCTAATTTATAGGAATGGGAAACAGTCAATCACGACACGGGACATAACCCACATCCCGTATTCTCTACCATAACATGATAAATATGTCACTCAGTTTGATAAGGTAAAACATATCGTATATACAATTGTTTCAGGTTACTGACAAGCGGGCAGGTTTGCCCTTTGAATCTCTTTCTACAATCGCGAACACCTCTATTATTTTATATTAATGGCTAATATTTTGTTTTGACCACTTGACTTAGCTTTAAGACATGTCATTCCTGTAGGTACATTTTTTAGTTTTTAGGGTTCCGTACCCAAAGGGTTAAATGAGACCTTAATACTAAGACTTCGATGTCCATCTGTCACCAGGCTGTATCTCATGAACCGTGATATTTTCAGAGATGATGTATTTCTGTAGCCACTTTAACAACAAATACTAAAAAACAGAATGAGTTAAATATTTAAAGGGGCTCCCATACAACAAACGTGGTTTTTGCCTTTTTTATAGATATTGGTATAGCTTTTGAATAACACTTACTTTTCATGGATTTACATACCAATGTTTATACAGAAGCATTAGTTCAATAACCAAATAATTGTAATCTCCCCGCGTGGTGACGAATTACGAGTACGGAGTGTCACCACCCCTATTGGTTCTACAGGTATCATAAGAGGTTATTAAGAACTACACAGGACAATATAATTACAAAAAGAAAGAAAAACGTGAAACAATACATATAATGAGCTGTCTGCCCAGTGTAATATAGGAGGACAACTGCGGCAAGAAACTGTTGGAGACTGTTAATATAAAGTGATGATAACAATCTCATCATTGTAATTACAATCATGCACCTATTTTATATTAAATCGATACAAATGTACAACGATTACGAAACACACAAAAAAATGTACAGTAGCGTAACTAGGACTTTTGTGAGTACAAGACAGAGGGGACCTTACAAAACTAGGTTCATTGAAAAACAACCCACGTAAGAATGTCAACACAAATGTGGACCCGAAAGTCCCAAATTATTTACCAAAATGCTTATGAAGGTCCAGTTCTGTTATACCTTCATTCCTTACATAAAGAAACTGAATCAAGAGTTACACGAAATACAAGAAAAATAGGAGGCAAAAATGTGATGGATGATATTGTTCGTGTAATAATTCTGTTGTAAGTGCTCTTTCAGATTGAAATATATTTTCCTAAATGATGTAACTTTTGCTTGTTACTGCAACAGTTATTTTATACAGTATATGTGGTTAAATTGGTACATGACCTCCCATATATTATCGGTCACCAATATTATAGGACTTTAAAGGATATATTCCTGGCTATACACAAAAATCAGAACTTTTATTATGAAAAGTAGATTGTATAATACTCAAATTACGTAACATTTTTTTGTAAATAATACAAACAAGGATCTGAAACCGAAACCTCAAGCACAGCAGTTGCATATACTGGCACAGCGCCTCCGAGGCATAAACATTTACATTAAAGGGCTTGAATTTTTCAAATGTAAGCCATTCTTTTTTCCATAATTGCATTTCTATTTAACAACTTTTCCTTTTAAACTAAATTCCCAATTTTCAGTACCAAGCAGTTATTAATATTTTAATTAATAAATGTCCCCGAACCAACCTTCTAACTTTTGACGTAGTTCATTTTTATCATAGTGGCCAACGGGGTACAGTTTCAAAGTCATTATACTGTTTACAACCTCAAGCGTTATAACTGTGACGCGTTCAGAGAAATGACAGTTTTGTTAGCAACTTTTTTCTACTAAATTTAATGAAATTCACACGTTTAATACTTAAATATCATGTTTTGTAGTACATTATAATTATTTAAATAATTACTAGCTATATCGTATTACGTTTTGATGTAGCATATTTTGGTTGCAATAATGAACAATAAAAAACAAAATTTACTGCTAAAAATAATCTTTGAAACAGGTATATATCATAGCAATATACGAACTTTATCAAAAACTTTAAATGTTAATATGTAGTAGATTCTTGCAAATAAATTTTAAAATATTTAAATAAATATTTAATTTCGGATATCTAACACACAACGCCATCTAGTCCCAAGCTAAGTAGAGCTTGTGTTATGGATACTAGACAACTGACATTAATACACATATAGTTCTGTTTTGTAAAAACATACATATTATACATAGAATACACCCAAACTTCGAAACAAATATTTGCAGGTCATACAAACATTGGATCCAACCAGGAAATCGTACCTAAGACGTCAAATGATTTAACGGTTCTGTATTTTTTAACATTTCGTTATCATCAATCTGAATTTGGCCTTTGTCAGTATTGATTTTGCAATAAAAAGTCGTGTTCGAAAAAAAAATTAAAGGTACAAAAAAATAATAATAAGGGGATTATTCCGTACTCTATACATGATACTATAGGAATCTAAAATGGTGAACACGATTTTTTCCTAATAAAGAGAAACACGTAGAAAAACAACGCATAAACACGATACTTTAAGAACAATTTCAAATCTGAAAGAACCACTATTTTCAAGTATTTATTCAGACTGATATTTCTGTCAATAAGAATTGTTTTATGGATGGAAAATCACGAATCTATAAGCACCAGTACAGTACAGTCCAAATACTAAGATTACATTACGAAGGATTCTTCTAAAGTCGTCGCATATAATACATATCGAGGCTTTGAAGACATGACTATAAGAATAAAAGTCATGTGGATCGAATTATAATCAGAAAGAGAAAAAAAGGTATATTAGAAATTAAGTTTTTCAAACTTATCTTTAGTCTATACACATTTTCAAAGCCAAAGTTTCTACTTAGAAAGTCAAATGTGGTCGAACCCATACACGTAATTATGTACGCTGGGTACGAAACCAAAGCATATTAAAATCTTATGTTTAACCAATCCTTTGTTTAACCAAAGGATTTTAAAAAATAGAAATCTTAGAAGAATTCCAAAACATAAAGAAAGTAAAGGCAGAAAATAGAAAAGTATTTTTGTAATTCTTTTTTCTCTCACAATGTGATTACAAAATCAGTTACAAGATATTTTCTGAAAATACTTTTTTGTCAAAGCTCATCGGAAGTAAATTACAAACAAAACAAACATCCATATTACTGTATTAAATTTTACTGATATTAATCATGAAATTAACAATAGTTGAAAACAAATGTGTACTCTGAATAAACTTCTTAACATAATCTTTATTCACTTCATTACTTTCAAGAGTCCACTTTTAAGTACAGCGAGAATTCACATCCTACAGTCAAGACACGTTACACAAGTTTATATTTCAACCGCGGGCTTCGTGTGGGTAATTTAGTAAGGGGAAGTGATTTTATGTTATATTTATATGCTACGTTTAAATAGTCTTGTTTTAATACACTGACATACTAAATTACTGTTCTGATAAATTCTACAATCAAACTCACTTGTACTTATTCAACTATTTTAATTAGGTTTACACCTGACCGGCTTCGCCTTATGGCATCGACAAATGTTATGCCAAGCTATAAAATAAAATAAAGTAGTGGAATACGTAAAACTGAGTTGGATTCTAATAATATATGTATTGTATGAGTACCATCAAGTACTGATAATTCAGAATATAAATTACTGCTCTGATCTCTCTCTTTTGAACCATTAGTCATATTTTAAGTTATAGTTTTTGACAATGTCTAAAAGATTTTTAAACAGATTTATATCATACAATGATCTATGAGAGTTAAGCAGTGACCATATATACGAATACTTACAACTGCAATTATAACAGCAGCACCCAGCTGCCCTTTGCGCCGTGTCATATTGGTGTAACATTGATGAGCAATACCGAAAACGAATGCAAAAAATAGATAAAAACAATATTTAGGTTCTGATTGTACATCGTGTTAATAATTAAGTTCAATCGCTAAAGAACTCCCTGAATGACGCGTATGCAATCTAATTTTACATTTTGATATTTAAATACTTCTTTTTTTAAATATCCCTTTGTCGCGGGCCAGTTTACAAACATACATGAAATAGACACAAAAATGCCTAGAGACATAACAACAATTTGTGGATCACACACAATACTGACTTTACTATATACAAAGGTTAAACTTCAATAAAACAAATACATTGGTTAATATTCGATGTTTCACTGCTATCAATAGACGTACGAACCTGTGTGGATAAGAAATAATCACCTCTTACTTGCGCCTAATACTTAACTAATCCGTGATTAATGAATAGTTTCTGTTAAGTACTCATTAGTAATTGGAGAAAACGTAATACTTTGTTAAGCCTTTTTATTGTCGATCAGAGGTTAGCAGCCAGACATAGTCCTTTTTAATGAAATTCTACTAATAATAAAATTGACCTTATATTTGAAAAGGCCTAAAGATTGAATGAGCTTCACTTGTATTCAATTATATCGGTATATTTCAAGTACCGCTAATAGTATTGGGATTTTCTGTACCTTGTTAATACTTTTAATATTAAAATGAGAAGTTCAACAAATTTTTTAATTAGGATATTTTATTAAATAATTTTTGACTTTATTTACTTCTAATATTTACACAATAAGGAGAATCTAAATAATTACTTATTAATGTTTTTGACATATCATCTGCTTGTCTATGAGTCGATACAGAAGTTTTGAAGAAATTAATGAATTTATAAAACCGTCGGTCCTTGTTGCCATGAACATCTTTGGTTATCGTTATTGAGAAGTCAGTGCCCTCAAATATACTAACACTAGTTTCAATCTTCGAATTCAGTTCACCCTCAGGGTTGCGGAGGTCTAATGCCGTTACGAAACCAGGTGGAACTAGTGGCCGACCCCAAGTAATCCTGTGATAAGGCTAGGAAAAATAAATATTTTGTAATATGAACAAAAATTTCACAGAAAATCTTATTGTAATAAAGGTCAATACGTTAAGGCTAAATAACATCAAGTACATAACATTAAGACGTAGAACAATACAAAAATACCTAAAATATAATTTTTATCAATCTTTTCAAACTTTTATTTCGGCCAGACAACTGCAAAAACTTTGTCATCGTCCTCAAACTTTTGTTATTACATCAGAAAATAACAAAATAACCTTGATACACCTTTGTCGGTTAACTTTAACTTTCCACTTATTTCGTAATACATTAATGAATAGAAATTTATTACGAAAGTACCTACTAAAGAACACCAAATAAAATAACAAGCGTGCAAGTTTATAAATTATATTCTGTGGTACAACTTCATCTAGTTAAAAAATTATACGTTTACTTCAGCATCATACAACACCATCTAGTCCCAAATCAAGCAGAGCTTGTATTATGGGTTACTAGACAACTGATATAAATATATATATACTTTTTTTTGTAAATTCATACATATTTTTTTATGTCATAGGGAGGGAGCAAATGAGCAGTCATATCGCAACACCAAAATTATATAACGAACACCCCATCTCCAAAACAATAACTTACAGATCACACAAACATTTACGCAAACCAACCAACTAAACACGTAATGTTTCTATATAGCCTTCTATATAGATAGTTTCTATATAGATTTAACTACGAAATCCTTGTAGATTCACTCATGCGTCTGTGTCCGTCCATCTCATACAGCCGATTGCTCTATATCTATTGAACCGATTAAATTTATATTAGACCTCACCTCTCCTTTGCCTGAACCTTAGCATCTATGATTTATATGATATTTAGACTGCCTCGGTGGCGCTGTGGTAGCGTATGCGACTGCTGCGCTTGAGATCTCGGGTTCGATTTCCGGGTCGGACCAAATGCTTATGTGACCTGGAAATATTTGTTTCGGAGTTTGTGTGTTTTCTATGTATAATGTGTATAAATTTAAAAAAGCATACACATATTTATATCAGTTGCCTTAGCTTGGGACTAGATGGCGTTGTGTGTTAAGATATCCAAAAAATAAAAAAATATCTATATAAAGTTTAACTAAATTTAAATAAAATAAGAAAATATTTCTTCATTAGTTAACTGAAGATATAACCATTCACAAACCTCTCTTAAACCAAGTAAAAAAAGATCTTAATTAAGAAGAGATTTCTAAAATATTCTAGTCACCTACTAGGGCTCAATTCTGAAGATGTAAAGTTAAAATAAAGTAATTAGACTCAAAGTCAAAACAGAACTTAAGACTAGTTACAATGTCGTCAAATCTTCTATTAACTTGGTGTACTAATTAAGTTATTTACGTATTTGCTTTTGAAAATTTATGTACTCGTATTTTCTGAATAAACAACGTTATTTGTTGTTTTTTTTTGTCTTCAATAACTAAATTATCTAAATTAATGTTCTTTCAATTCCTACTTTAATATAATCTTCACTATAATAATACGTGAAATAAATTTATTAATATGTGAATAAAAAAAACTAACAAAGGAATTTAAAATTCTGCGTAGTTATAGTTTAAAAGGAGGTCTTTATCTCTCAAACTAAACGGTGATTAATTAGATTTAAACCGATTTATATTTTTGCCACAACTATTTCATTCTACCGTCGAATCATGAATGCGTCGCTTTTACTTCGTTCTCAAACATCGAAAACATTATACCAAGTGTTGTCATCAAAATAATTGATACTGATTTGATACAATTCAGTAGTCGATTAAATATTTAGCTATAATATTTTTAATAACTAGTTTTATTTGTTTACTATTAGTTTAATGCCACCAAATTAAACTTAGTAAATATCTAGTAGTAGTTAGTAGTAGTAGTAGTAGTTAGTCTGATTCCAAATTTGAATTCTTGACAGTATTTTCCAAAGATCTTGGCTTGTTAACCTTACAGCTCGGCCGTCCTGTATAAGTGAGTCCTCTCACATTTTAGTGTAAATTGATATAACAATCAATTTGTTAATAAATAATAATTAAAACAAAAAAATCTGTAAGAAAAACACAACATATTAGTATTAATTTAGGGTAAATTTCTCGATCACAAATACATCATTATTGTTTTTACATCTAATTTCATTCTTCAATAATTCATTATGCAATGTAAACTCAAATGTACTACGCAGAAAGGAACTAAAGTACTTTACACCTTATATATCACAATTCTCATCATAATCAAAGTTTCACTCTTCATTTATATTTAAATTAAATTATTAGGTATCAGTTTGACTAATCGTTTTTATCTTGATCACAAATCATCATTACAGTTCTAACTCATGAATCTGCATTCTCATTCTTTGTTTCTTGCACAATCGGTCACTTATCTTTGGTCAATTGTGCGGCACCGTTATCTTGATACCATTCTTAAAATCTGCACTGACCTCTGTGACAAATTGTGCTCACATAACTTAATCTTATTCATTATCTTGCAATCATATGTGCGACATTGGTTCATCAATGCCATTCATTATCTGCACTGATTGCTCATGGATATGTATATATATTCTTAATAATGACACGCAATCCCTACTCATAATCATCAGGGAAGTTGATTAATCAATTTTATCAGCCGAGTCGGAGTAATCTGGGACAGTTAACTGACAAATGACCTAATTTATAACAGACATTACATTTCAATATCTTTTTAGTGCGTTTAGAACTGTAATGTCAAGATTTATTGTAATTAAAGCATACAATTGACGCATCATTTTGTAACTTCAAGTCTTAGTTTCACTGCCGTTATCGTTAAAGCTTCCACTAAAGTAGCAAAAAATGCTTGCGTGCCACTATTAAAAACATTAAGGGTACTCACGTGACCAGGAAGTAGAGGTATCTGACGCTCTAACCTGGATTCTGAGCTTCTGCTGCGGTCTCGCCTACTGCGTCGCTCACCTACGCCTCGGCTGCTGCGGTCTCGCCTACTGCGTCGCTCACCTACGCCTCGGCTGCTGCGGTCACGCCTGCTGCGTCGCTCATCTACACCTCGGCTGCTGCGGTCCCGCTTGCTGCGTCGCTCATCCACGCCTCGGCTATAACGATGTCGCCGCCGCTGCTCATGGCTGCTACTTCGACTGTGATACTTGTCACGGCTGCTATTCCGGTTCAGTTGGTGACGTCGTCTCGTTGGTTACTCACGGGAAATGTGACTCGCACTACGAAGAGGTTCCAACGAATCACCACTAACACTCGATCGCTGCCTTCACTGCTTCCCCTTATATGTAATGCTTGTTCTTGTTTCTCTACTCCAGCCACGAATGCGTTTCCTCTCATTGCTCTTTTGATCAACGCTAGTTTTATCCATTTTATGTTCAGATGACTAACAACTTTCGTACACGACAATACCACGAAGTGGTTGTATTTCTTCAAAATTGTAGGCGTAGTTGACCAATCCCACTTCTGAGATAAAAGGAGGTCTTTATCTCTCAAACTAAACGGTGATTAATTAGATTTAAACCGATTTATATTTTTGCCACAACTATTTCATTCTACCGTCGAATCATGAATGCGTCGCTTTTACTTCGTTCTCAAACATCGAAAACATTATACCAAGTGTTGTCATCAAAATAATTGATACTGATCGATACAATTCAGTAGTCGATTAAATATTTGGCTATAATATTTTTAATAACTAGTTTTATTTGTTTACTATTAGTTTAATGCCACCAAATTAAAATTAGTAAATATCATAATGTTAGTCTGATTCCAAATTTGAATTCTTAACAGTATTTTCCAAAGATCTTGGCTGGTTAACCTTACAAGTTAAAGAAAAAAATAAAAACCAAAAAATATACACTTTGAATAGTGGTCGTCCACTAAATAATAATAATAATAAATAATATTTGGTTAGAGTCCAAACTATTAATTTTGAAGTAACACTCATAAATATATATTCTAGGAGAAATGAACCACCTAAACCTACCCTTATATAAACTTTGTAGTAATCGGTTAGCAAATAGACAAGATCCGGAAAAAAACCGAGTGCAGTCTAAAAAGTGTGTTTAAAAACCTTTTACAAATATTTGTCCCATTTACATTCCATTAGGCAAAGCGGAGACGAAACCAAATCATTCTACTCTTAGCGACGAGGGTACACAAACGAAGTGTTCAAGATTAATAAAACACGTATTTGTACTGTCAAAGTGGTGAATGAAAAACTTTGGGAAATTGATAGTTCGAAAATATTTACACGTAAATTCAAAGTGAAATGTTTTTTTTACATCAGTTAAAAATTTATTTTTCTATTTCATCTCTGTACAAAACTAATTTTAAAAATTAAATTATTCTAGACTAGAACTTTACAACCTCTCAATGTTTGAAACGTTGAGAGGTTGTAAAGTTTTAAATAAAATGAACAGTTCACAACGTGTCAGCTCAAATATTTTAAATTGTATTATATATATATATTTACTCGTAGATATAATGGGTTGAGAAGGAAAACTATACAGCTATCCTACACTAGCTGCAAGACTTGAAAAAATATACCTATTAGAAACTCTAAAGCAAAAATTTAAAACACTTTAACTGCAATTGTTACTGCATTCAAAAATAGCCATTGTCTAAACTGTTCCTATTTCAATTAATAATAATTAAATAATGTAGAAACACGAGAAAAGAATGCCAGTATTATAATGAAAGTAATGAAAACTTCAAAACACATTACTATTCCCTATTAAAGGGAGTAGTTAAAGTATCATAAATATTATAAAATCCAAAATAACTCTGTCAGTCTATTACGTTTTAACAGCTAAGCCGCTGCATCGATTTCAATAAAAATTTGCATGGTGATACTTAGATTTTTAAGGAATGACATAGGCTTTTCTTTACCGCGATTACCGACAGAGGTGCACGAAGGCGGAACCGCGAGCCAAAGCCGATATAAATAAGTTAAGAACGCTTTCTTAACTTATTTATGAGAGGTTTATGAGAGGAACACAAATATTTTAATGAAAGTCCAGAAAACCTTAAAATTCGTTACTATTTTCTATCAGACGGAGTAGTTAAAATGTTTTTTTAATAAATTCTCTTTACCTCTCCATGTGAAAATTCATATTGTGAGACAGCTGCTGGATAAATGTGCTAATGCGAAAACCTTCCCGAAATAAATACTGAGAGAGAAATATTCATAGGGCAAATGCGAAGAGATTTAAGATTTATTTTTAATCGCAATTTCAAATTGGACTTATAAATTATGTAGTTATCTTAATTAATAAATTAGTTTTATACTACTTTGGTAGTACATCTACTAATAATATTTATTCTGAAGTAACTCTATTGCCTGTCTGTATGTTATGCTTTCACCGCTGGACAGATTTGGCATTTTTTTTTTTTTTTATTTTATTGTGTAGTGGGCAAACGAACAGACGTAATCTTGAATCTTGAAACTCGTGGGCTGGGTTTCCGCAATTCGACGACATCAGTGCGCCTATTTTGCGTGATACGATGGCTTCATACGTGCCACCCCAGTTCTTCCAAGAAGCCTAGCAGACCCTTCACGTTGCCGACGGCTTCTGGGAGTGACCTCGGTGATCCGAGGTGTCTCGCCCGGTATTCTGCCACCTCAGGACATGTCATAATGACATGGGCGGCCGTCTCCTCCTCCTCCATGCATGCCCTGCACAGAGGCCTGTCTGTTACACCTAGAGTGAAAAGATGTTTGTTTAGTAATGCATGACCAGTTATTGCTCCAATTAAAAGTCGAAACAGCAGCCTCTTAAGTTGCAACAGCTTCCGTGACAATCTGGGGTTGATCGTCGGGAGGGCCTCCTTGGTCTGCCTGCGGGTACAAAGGTTGGACCAATATGTTTGGTGTTCTACCTTGGTATTTAGTTGCAGTGACCTTCGCAGCCAAGCAGATGGCAGAGGCAGTATTGCTTCAGGGCCTACTGCCCTTGTTTCCGATCCACCTCTTGCTAGTGCGTCGGCTGCATCGTTCCCGCGTGAGTTACTATGACCCTTTATCCACTGGAGAATTATACTGTTAGTGGTACATACCTCTGTTAGGGCTTTGTGGCATTCGTAAATTAGCCCTGATCGCTTACCATCAGGTGATACGAACAGACGTATCACCTGATAGTAAGCGATTACCGCCGGCCATGGACACCCGCAACACCAGAAGCGTCACAAGTGCGTTGCCGGCCTTTGAGGGATGGGGAGAGGGATGAGGGAGGGGTTGGGGTATAGGCCTCCGGTATCCTCACTCACTCGGTGAAACATAGTGCAAGCACTATTTCACACCGGTTTTCTGTGAGGCCGTGGTATCACTCCGGTCGATCCGGCCCATTCATGCTGAAGCGTGGCTCTCCCATGGTGAAAAAGCGTAAGAGCGTAAGCATGAAGATGCTTTGGCTATTTGCAGCAATAACTGACATACATGCGGGCGGAACCGCGGGCAAAAGCCAGTTAGCTATTATTCGCAGTATTTACAAAGATTTATACAGATTTTATCATTGACATAATTTGTTCGAAGTGAAAATTGAATACAAGACCTGTGACTTGGAAGTCACTAGACTAACGAGAATATTATATTTTACGTCGAAATGTAAATGATAAATTATATAGATTTTTTCAAATAAATCATTCATAGATAGTTTTACACGTTAGACTCTACAGCTAAAAGGCGCCAGCATTTCCTAAGACACTCTGGAAAGAAATACCTGAAAACTTTACCAGGCCGCCATAGTTTGGGTCACCATGCTGCATTGTCCTTATTTACGTTGAGGATAGTGACCACCAGTCCTGGATACTGCTCATCCTGTCTATCAGGGAGAGCAGAGTCATTTTGGCAGCTACAACATAAAAAACACCACAGAGGTGTCTTTTTATTATAACATTGCTCTTAAAGAATAATTAAAGGAAGTCTCACAACTTCCTTTAAGTCCACTTTTGAGACAAACTTCTTAGCACTCCATGGATTAACCGTGCGGGTGCCGGGTCCATCGTGTGGCAGAGGAAGAAACCCAGAGCAGTTCTCAGGACTTGCAACCCAGGTGTAGGTTTAAGGAGGCCCCCTTTGAGATGCTCATCAACGCTCACCTTCACTGCTCGAGTATTCCGCCCTACCTAGCCACTACCAAATTAGGTTGGGATCGGCTGTAAATCTGTTACGACTTAACTGAACTTTGATTTTTCACTAACAACCAATACCATCAGTCCTTCACAAACCAGGCACGAAGCGATATTATGGTACTGTAACAAAGCTGTTACTGGGCTCTAACTATCCGTAACGATTGCCAAAGCTATTTGTATGACAATCGAAATAACTTGACGTGCTGTCCAAGGCACGGAGAGTTAAAAATTGTCACTTATCCATAACATTGACCTGGTTGGAATTCATTTTTTAATGGAATAGATACAAACGAGCAGACGTATCGCCTGATGGTAAGCTATTACTGCGTTGCAAATGCGTTGCCGGTCTTTGGGGGATGTGGAAGGGGTTGGGGAAGAGCCTCCTTACTCACTCGGTGAAACACAGGGCAGACGCTGTTTCACACTGGATATCTGTGAGGCTGTGGTATCATTCCAGTCGAGCCGGCCCATGCATGCCAAAGCATGGCTCTCCCACGTGTATGCTTACTTTTACAATATGTACAGCTACGCAGTTACCACGAGCCTCTTAAATATTATGTTCATGAAAAATAAATATTACCTCTTGAAGAATTATTAAATGTCTCACAACATTTGTGCTAATAAGGCTATATATGTATGGTTTATTTTAAAAGCCTGATCAATATTCGAATGACGTAAGAACTGGCTGAACAATTATTATGCCCGAGTGAACGTGTATTGATTTTATGTTGATGTATCTATTTACGTTGTGTTTCTTATACAAATTGCTCTTTACTCGTTTTAACAGTATATTGACACGTAAGATGATTATTTTTTATAATAAAGTCTACACAAAGAGATAAGCTTCTTCACATTTTGGGAAAATATGTTGGTTTTGTGTTTATTTTTAATTTTCTTTGATAACGTAATAAAATACATTTAACATTAGTTCGAATTGTCTTTGCCTTTCTTAGTTAAATTTCAGGATGGTTCATTCTGAATTCATGTTATTTAAGTGATTAATTAATAACACAACAGAATATACGGCGTTTTCCACAATCTTGTTTGTTTATTTAAAACAACTACCAAAATAACAAACAACACTTTTATTTACATGATCATTTACAAATTTGCATAGTCCAACGATGGACAACAATCCATACTTATATTATAAATGCGAAAGTAACTCTGTCTGTTCTGCTTTCACGGCCAAATCGTTACACCGATTTCAATGAAATTTGGCATGGGGATACTTTGATTCTTCAGGAAGGAACCCGCGGGCGAAATCGCGCGCTTAAGCAAGTAGTATATAAATTTATAAATAAATTAAAATAACTTAATGTATTTCAACGAAAGATACCGTGGTGATTTCTTAAAATGTTGACCACCGACATTAGAAGAAATAGTGTACTAATATTTTATCTGTAACTTCATACAATAAAATTTGTTTGCTGTTTAAAAAAAACCTGTTTTCTTCTTTGAAGTCAAATCTTTAAGCTCGTTGAGCACTTTTTGGATGTACAAGAATCATGGAACTCGCGTTATCGTCACTGTAGTGTATGGACTTTTTGGTATATAATTCTGTCGTCTCGAACAATGTCCTACGCGGTGCGCGGGGCGGGGAGGACTGGCCTACCGACCGCCGCGGAGTGAAGACGTGTGCGCTTGCTGCGAGCCGATATTTATCAGTAGGTAGTACTTCAGGTAAATAGAGAACATCACATGTGTACATTACAGTCACGGAACGCTTTTCATGAATTATATTTTTTACTTTTTTTTATCACGCGTGTTATATTATAGAGGTTCATTTCAGGTGTGCTTAAACCCCTGTTTGTTAATAGTTTTAAGTTTTCACTGCTGTCAGCAGTTCTCATGACTGCTTTGTAATTATTTTGTAGGTTAAAAAAATTAAGTTTGCCAAAAATATTATTAACTAGCTGACAACCTCGTTTACATATGCTGTTTTTTTAACATTCTTCATTGCGGCTCCACTCCTATTGGTCTTAGCGTAAAGATATATAGCCTATAGCCTTCCTCGATAAATGGACTATCCAACACTGATATAATTTTTCAAATTAAACCAGCGGTTCCTGAGATTAGCGCGTTCAAACAAACAAACAAACTTATCAGCTTTATAATATTAGCATATATGATGACAGAGGGTATCATTCCATATATTTTTTAATTTCTATGATTTCATATAATTTATGCAATAAACTGTAATGAAAAACCTTCGTATACAAAGTCGTCCTGTTCAATAAACACGCAACGATTTTATTTTCTTTAATACATCAGTGTAAAACTCATTGCATTTCTGAGTGGAACAAGACTAAGCGTAATGGAATAGCTCATGACTCATGCTGTTTCAATAGCTTCATGAAGACATTATGTGTATACTATACAATTGTAGGCACTTAATATTAAGGACGTAGATATAAATAACGATAGAGCCATTATTTTAATACTGTATATAAAATAGGACGTAGGGATATAAACTTTAACCAATTTTACTTTAGTAATTTGAGCTTCTTTCTTAAAAGGCCAGCAACGCACTTGTGAAGCCTCTGGTGTTGCGGGTGTCCATGGGCGGTAATAGCGATTTCTCTGCTCGTTTTCAAGCTATTCTATAAAAAAGATAGAGCGTTTATTAATAAAATCTTAAACACTTCATTAAATACCAACTTTTACTTGTGTATATGTCGTATATGGCAGTTATAATTTTTTGAGTTAATATAATTATAACCCATGTCACTAACAAATATTGTGGCTTTATGTTGGTAAATGTATTTTCAAAATTGATTTGTAGACCTAGAGCTTACACATTACAACCTCACGAACTTTATCTTTTCATAATATTAGTATGAATACACAGAAACCTATCACAGTATCATACATAACAATGGCGACACAATGTTTTCTATCAAATAAAACCAGCAAACTTCCTTGAATCAGTGTATTTCAAAGAAGCGGAAATTTTTATTAAGTTTTCACTATTTGAAAAGTTCTTCGAGTTTTCGAAAACTTTATTGTCCGAGCGCTTTCGAAACGTTCCTAAAGAAGTTTTAAGTCTGTAGGACTTGTTCTGACAGTGCTAAGCCGGTGTCATAAAAACTTTGCATTTAAAGTATTTTAACGAAGTAGAGGTCGTTCGAAAACTAGTATTTTTTATTTTTATTTTGTTTGGTGGTGATTCCGTTGTTGTCATCACTAAACTAAAATTTAGTAACATTTATTATTGGAGTATGTACTTTAATCTCATTTGCTCACAGTCCATTTTTGGATCTCTCACATCTCAGCTTTTACTATATTTAGTTCAGTGTCAACTAAAAATTGATCAGAAATACACGCTTGTTTATTAGGAAACAAAACTAACCTCAAATCTAAATCTAAAAATTTTAAGAAATAATTACGTAAATAATTTTGTCGGTATGTAATATATTTGACGACGTCTAAGTTTAGTGCGGCCTAACAAGTTTAATGTCACACGTTACACTTTTGAAACGTTCAACACAAGAACAGCAAAAGAAAATGATGGCCTAAGTTGAGTTATTTCACTAATTTTGATCATGCCAAAGTAAATTTTACTTTCTCAAGTAATAAACAAGCGTGTGCCACTGATTAATGTTTATTTGGTACTAAACTAAACATAGTGACAGCTGAGATGTAAGATATCGAAAAATGGACTGTAAATACATGAGATTAAAGCATAAATGTAACAAAAAAATTGAGAATTTTAATTTAGTGATAACAAATACAGAATTACCGCCATTTATCTATAACTTAAACAGTTGTAATAGTGTAATGATTGACATCTTGAAATTAAAGAGGTAAACGGTTTCGATGACCTATGAACTTTTTCTTTTTGTAAATAAAATAACAAACAAAATACCTATACGATGGCAGAAATGGCCAATCAGTGTTTTATTTAAAACATGACTTATCACTTTTACACCGATAAATTAATAAAAAATCTATCTGTATTTGAAATCTACTTGATCAGTACTCGAATGAAGTAGATACAGTTTTGTAGATTTAAAGAATAAGGTATAATAATCAATGTAATTTCTGTTATTAATAAATTTTCTTTTTAAGCTTGCCTTGTTTGTAAACAATTATCACTATAACAGTATAATTAAAAGTGCTATCGTTTAAAACATTTTAGATACCGATTTGAACAGATAAAAATATTTGTTATCAAATCTTGAACATGGTACCGTCGGGTTCCTGTCTAGGTCAAAGTATTATACAAACATTATATATTAGACAATATATCACAGTGCGTCGAAATTCCAAGTCAATTAAATAAAACAACTGATTGACTATTTTATGAACACACTACAAATACTGAAACAAAACGTGTAACTTCATTTTAAGTGTTTGATGGCAAAAACCCCTCGTTTCGGAACACTGGGCTGTTTATTTTATCACAAAGCTACAGCTTATACGAACGACAGTTTTCTTAAACTGAGTTAGGGTTGTCCCAATAAAAAACATTCCGTTTGTTAAATATTCCCCAACATTTCAACTTTGCTAAATGAGGCTGTATGTCTTATAAGTGCAAGTTTAACTAACTCTTGCCAACAAACTTAACAGCTTGGCGAGTATTTTATTTATTGTCATGTATAAAATGTTGTTGTTTAAATAAAAATAAAAAAGTGATTTCTATAATAAATAAAAAAATCTTTGATCTATATCATTTTTAAGCGACTTCGAAAAAGGAGGAGATTCTCAATTGAACTGTTTTTACCATAGATCTTTCAATCAAACACACGCTATTTGTGTTTTTCAATAAAATTAGGAAATTATTATATACTCGTAGTTTCTTTTTATGGTATAGCGGGCAGACGTATAGCCTGATGATAAGCGATTACCGCCGCTCATAAACACCCGCAACACCGAGAGAGCATTGCCGCGTCACAAGTGCATTGCCGCTTTTGGGGGATGGGTAGAGGGTTGAGATATGGGTCTCCGGTATCCTCACTCATTCGCTGAAACACAGCGGAGGCGCTAATTTACACCGGTCTTCGGTGAGACCGTGGTATCACTCCGGTCGAGCCGGCCCATGCATGCTGAAGCGTGGCTCTCCCACGATGGATAGTAGTAGTAGGTAGTTTTAAATAATTTAAATATAATTTATGTGAAAGAAAAGTTTATAAGACAGCCCTATTAAAAACCAACTGTGAACATAGCGCCAGACGCTTTGTAATATGAAACTGAATTGCCGTCTCATTTCGTTTTAATAATAAACTAGTGTTTAGACGGACAGTGCTTTTTAAGTAAATATTAATAATTAATATATGAATCTCATTTATATTCAATAAATAAATTTAAGTAATTCTGAAATTCTTTATACAGATACCAAATAGGAACGTTCAATTCCGAATGGGTATATTCAAGACGAAACTTTTTTAATTTATGAGACAATCATGACTAACAGAAAATATAAAAATCGATCGCAAAACACTATTTATCGTAAGAAAATGAATAAATAACCAGAATCTTTAAATCCGAGTTTTATGAAACTTTATTTTTGATAGTCTAAAATATAAGTTTATGAAAATGTAATTAAACGACACTTTCAAACTTATCCGTAAAACCTATGATTAAAAACGATGTAATTTCAAACC
Organism: Spilarctia lutea; assembly: GCA_916048165.1. NCBI lineage: Eukaryota > Metazoa > Arthropoda > Insecta > Lepidoptera > Erebidae > Spilarctia > Spilarctia lutea. The sequence continues at coordinate 6,573,199 of OU696492.1, forward strand.
ATCGACTTCAGTGTCATAAAAATTAAAAATTCACCAAAGCTACGATAACCCGATTGAAGCCACCCATTTGAATGTCTTCAAATTCAATTTCGAGTGTACGCAAAAAAGCCATATCGAAATCTGTCTACCGTTTTTTACCCAAATTGGAAGCTAGCCTTCAGTAATTCCTTCAAAAACCATTTTGTTTCAAGAAAATAAATGTTTCATTGTGGTTTTGTCCTTTAAACATAAACTATGTATCTAAATAGGTATTACACGACTGTGAATGAACTAAATTTTTAATTCTCAAACTTAGACTCGCCTCTAAAACATCCAAGGAAAACGGGCCAAGTTGTTTTGAACCAGAGCCAATGTTAGGAATTTCATAAGTATTAGAAAAGGACTAAGACAATTGTTTGTCTGGTGTATTCATGTAAAATATGCCATTAATACAAATAAAGTACATAGATCAATTATTGAGTTTGTAGTAAAACAAATGTCATAATAGTATTCGATTCGTATCATTTCCCTTAGTTTCCTCACAAAGAACCTTCCTTAATAAAGTGGCAGACACAGCAGCTAAAAAAGGAGGTACACACGGAGTTAAAATTGACGTACCACCTGATCATACAGAAATACAACACAAATTTAAACTACTTGCTTTTTACAAAAAGAGCATTTCAATAAAGTAACCAAAGACAAAAGATTTTGGTATAAGTCTTTACAATCTGAAGCACTTCATGAATAATTAATGTGTCAAGAACCACAGGGATAGAGAAATTCTAATGGAGGCACTGGGGGTGAACTCATATGACATAGGAATCCCCCAAATGATTCTGTCGATGCGTATATCTAATAAAGCAAGGATACTCTGTCGCATGGCTGAGCCCGCAGTGACTCCTCCATCTTCGTTTAACATATACCTACTTAAATCGGTGTTCGTTAAAATGGTTACAATAAGGTTGCCATATCCAATAGGATGCACACAATCTACATACAAGATTTACCTAGTGGTACTAAATTCATCCCTGTAAATAAACAAATATATATTTCGGGTATATGAGCCACAACGCCATCTAGTTTTATCATAAGCAAGCTTGTATTATGACAGCTAGATTGACTAATAGAATACTTACTTACATAGATAACACTCAATCTCTGAAAATTTATTTTAGATCATACAATTACTTGGTCTGATCCTCAAGTATGTCTATTTATCAACTACTAATGCACAACTGATGCATTGCGATGTTAAGTACAAATGAAATACAGACATCTTTGGGTTTTCAGCAATTTTTGAATCAAAGATGCAAACATTCTAGTTTTATGTATTTTCGTATGGAGTTCACACCAAGTGATATCAAAAGTCTAATTTTGAACGTAAGATTCTCCTTAGAACATAGGTTTTGGTCTACCACACCATGATGGGCAAACTGTTTTTTTTTTTGTTATTCTAAATACCCATGCCATAAGCATGGCCATTTTCTATCGATACTATATTATTTGTCACTTGTTCATTTCAGTTCCCTCTCTCTCTCTCATCCATGCCTCTCGCACTTCCACATTGTCCGTTTTTTCCTCATCATCTTTCTTCTTATCTTTGGGTAGGACTCTTATCTATCCTTCTTATTTATCCGTCTTATCCGGGCAAACTGGTTGAGATAGAGTTGGTTTCAAGTTTTCCTTTTCTTTACAGTGTTGTTGGCACTTATGGCATAGGGGTGGTGACACTTCGGGTTCTTAATTCATCACTACATGGACAGCTAGTTCAAAGTATTATTGAACTAGTATAGCTAGTTGTCAATTTACCCTTTGTTCATTATATCATGATCATCAGCCGGTAGCACTGTATTTTTCAGTTTGAAAACCAGCCTATGTGTTGTTAAGCCACGCTATCAACTGCCTCCACTTCAATTTACATCTATGTTAATATTATAAAGCTGAAGAGTTTGTTTGTTTATTTGAACGCGCTAAACTCAGAAACCGCTGGTTCAATTAAAAAAAATATTTCAATGTTGGATAGTCCATTTATTGAGAAAAGCTGGCTATATATATATATCATCACGCTAATACTAATAGGAGCGAAGCACCAATGAAGAATGTTTCAAAAACGGGGGATAATTTTCACGCTCCGGGCAATAGAAGCCGCAAACGAGATTGCGTGGGTCAGCTAGTGCAAAATAAAATACAAACATACCCACAAACACTTGGGTTTTAAAACTTGCGCCTTTTTAATAATTGTTTGATTTGTGAAAGAGCCTGACATTTCCATATCGGTTATAAATTAAATGATATTTTTTCATAAGTGCTTCTGTCGCTTAGTGGACAGTATTCCCCAGAGACTAATTTACTTTATTACGTATATCAGTATATAGTCTCCAAAAAAGTTTTATTTACCATTACTAATAACTTTTATGAAGGATTTGAATTATTAAACGAGTCTTATATCAATATTTATAAGCAATTTGTTTTATACCTTAGAGTGCTCATTTAAAGTAATTACCTTTGGGAAGAGACTGTGGTAGTTATGTGATATAAAGATATTATTTAACTACTCCTGACATATACTCGTATGTGTGATCAACAGATATTATAATAATAAAATAAGGTAGCGTCTTAAGTCTAACTCTGAGAGATTCATGTAATGTTAATTAGGAAATCTCTTAAGAATCTACTACAATTTTATTTTCAGAGTCGAAAAAGTTACAACTTGTGAATATGTATTTTTATTTAAAAGTTTTGGATAAAATTTTATTAGTAAAATGATTTTTTCTAGATATTTCTAGAAAAAATAAGGGGGCAAACGAGCAGACGTATCAACTGATGGTAAGCGATTACCGCCGCCCATGGACACCCGCAACATCAGAGGCATCACAAGTGCGTTGCCGGCCTTTTTAGAAGGAGTACGCTCTCTTCTTGAAGGTTTGAAGGTCGTATTGGTCCGGGAATACCGCAGGCGACAGTTCATTCCACAGTTTTGTTGTGCAAGGCAGAAAGTTTCGGTAAAAGCTTGTTTGTTATGCTTTCACGTGAAAACTACTTAACCGATCATCATGAAACTTTGTATACATATTCTTGGATGTAGTAGAAGTAACATAGGATACTTTTAATTAATTGCAAGCAAAACCGCGGGTGAAAGCTAGTATATTTATAAATGTTTAGTGGCCAAAGGGACAAAATATGCAATCTTTTTATTTATATATTTATTTTATTTATAATTTTTTCTCCTTTTTATTCTTTTTCAATTCAATTCATTGTATATATATGGTGAACTCTCAACACTTCTCCATATTTTCTACGTACACCCCTCAGTTCAACAAAGTAATTAAAATTAAATATGCTAAATGCATCTAAATGGAAAAAGTTAGAACACTTTCATTCAAGTGACTCTTAGTATTAAATAGTGACTTGAACTTGATGCAGTTACAGCGCCTATTTAAACTAGACATTGAAATAACCAACTACGAAGAGCTGCAGCATAATTTTTAGTCTATTATATACTTTAGAAACACAGTAAAGAGGGAGGTCTATGTAGAATGGACGTCTTGCGCTAAGAGTATAACAACTAAGTTTAGCATAACGCAATCCATTGCCGTTCTTACAGTAAATGCAGAATGTGCTCTAGAATTTTAGTTTCCGTATTTTAATTGTTTTAAAGCTACACGGCAATTAAAAATTAAAAAGTAAATGGGTAATTAAAAGTAGTAAGCATGACTTTATGGGGAACGGGTGACGAGTCCCTCCAACACAAAGGTAGGATCCTTCGACCAGGCGAGGTGATCATGCCTGGCGGGCCACTGCCCAACAGTTGATGTTGGATGTTGTACATGTGATAATCGGCGCGAGAACTTCTATTGCGCGATTTAGGATTGGTAGTTTCTTCGTATTGTACGTTACTCCGTTGTTCTGTGTAATTTCAGTAGATGGCACTGTAGTATGTTATGTTGTATGTAGAGGTCGCCACAACTTTATTGATAGCAGTAGCTTCTGAGTTTTAAGAACATTTTCCTTGGGGAAACGATAACTTTTCTACCTTTAGGAAGTTTTTGGATCATCAAGATAAGTCGTCCGTCAAATGCCATATAAAGATTCTTAAACGATTTATAGATCTCCGTACACAAAGAGTAAAACGGACTAATACTTAGACTCCGCTGTCCGTCCGTTGTCGCCAGGCTATATCTCATGAACCCTGGCAGTTAGAGAGTTGCAATTTTTACTAATGATGTATTTCTATTGACGCGATAATAACAAATACTAAAAAATAGAATAAAATAAATATTGAAAGGGACTCAAATACAACAAACGTGATTTTTTTGCCGTTTTTATAGATAACTAGCAACCTGCCCCGGCTACGCACGGGCTCTTTACGGAAAATATAATACAGCCCAAGTTACCCGGAGAAGATGTGCGTGATTTTTCCAATGTCTACCACAAATACCTATCGTTCTATTTTAGCCAAAAATTTAATCAAATACATACGAAAACTTTTCTCAAAAATCACTCAATCTATTGGCAAAACTGCATCAAAATCCGTGCAGTAGCTTTTAAGTTATCGCGAACAGACAGACAGACAGACGCACTGGAGGACTTTGTTTTATAATAATGTAGTGACAATACGTAACTATTCGTGAGCGAGTCCGACTCGCACTTGGCCGGTATTTTTAGGAACTTAGGAACTTCTAGGAAAAGGATCAAAAATAATTCGGCAATTATAATGTTGCTTTTTATGATTGTATTATTATTTAACAATACATTTGTTGTATTAAAAAAATGTAGTACAATAATTAAAAAATAAATTTAAAAGTGTATTATCCTTTCCAATATTCTGTCACAAACAAATAACTAATATAAATAATAAGTATTAAAAGAAAATCAAGTCTCAATTAAACATACAAAACCGATATATCGCTCACAACACATAGAAACAATATAAGAAAATATTTCTCTAAAATTAAAATAATTTGTATTCAATTAACCTCTGTATTCCTGAGTCATTATTATGTAAATATTACGCTGTCGTTTGTGCAAACGCAGAGAATTGTTTTGAATCTGAAATAAAGTTGGCCTTAATGAGAATCTTGAAATAACTTGGCACATTACAGTTAAGAGGGTGACCCATTTTAACCTCAAACCTGTTCAAACCTTTTCTTTTATTTATTTTCGTTAAACCCTATTAATAAATATATTTTTGTTTACAAGAACCCTTTCCTACAGATAAATTGGCTACAGACTATAAAGTATATAAAACATATCGTATATAATATATTATCGTTCAAAGTTATTGAAATTCCTTAGGCCCAATGATGCATAAACATTTCAAAAGTCTGCTATAGTTATAGTACGAGAGCCCACGACCAAAATTTTTGTCTCATAGCAATACAGCCAAAACCGCATCAAATCGATAGATACGATTATCCTGAACTCGAAAAAACCAATATCAGACATTTTCCGCGTAGCGTTTGATCTGACCGAATTTTCAAAATTGTCAAAGAATTTTACCGAACTGCATCATAGCAATATGTCTGATTTGCAGACTGTAGTTGAATGATAGTTCTGAGATACCGGAAACATATTTTTCAGACGTTAGTGGTGTAGCGCAAACCCATAAAATCACTTAAAAAAAATAAAAATGAGACAAAAAAAATGTCTCATAGCAATACGTCTGAAAATCTTTTTTATTAGTAAATTTTGGTTATTTGATGCGAACAAAACAATTTTCAGACGGAAATGTGAACGCATTAAATTTTGAGACCGTTTTGAAAATGTTAACAAATTTTACCGATCGGTATCATAGCAATATGTCTGAAAATTGTTGGACATGATAAAATAAGTGGTCCACATGTGCAAAAAATTTATATCAGACAAATTAAGTGTAGCATCTTCTCTATCAGACAACTTTTCGATACTCAGATATCATTTAAAAATCGTATTGAGGCATCTTGAATTCTCTGTTACAAACCAATGCATACGTTGCGACCCTGAATTCATTACATGATAATTAACAAAGAATTTACCCGTAACCGTAACATTGAAGTTGAAGGACTGAAATAAATCGCACAAAAGGAAACTGGGATGAAGTTGAAAAAAAAAAGGTTTATTCAAAGTTACAAAATATTCTCGTATTCAATCGCTGTCGGATTCGGAATCGTCGTCTTCGAAACCACTCTCGACGTCGCTCGGGAGATCTTCAACGTCCTCTTCTGTAAAATAAACATCGTTAGTAAAAATCACGAACTTGTTTATGAAATTAACAGCAAAAGCCATGTAAACTGTACCTGTTGTGGATGATGATTTGTCGTCCAAAATAACGTTGCTCAACTCAGGTAGTTGGTTGCCAGAGAACCATGAAAACTGAAATCGTCCCTCGTCTTCATACCATCCGCAATCTGCAGGGTTCAGTTCGGTTGGCGTTTTGGTATGAGCGTTGCTCCAGACTTGTGCAATATATTACCCCAAGTTATTATTACTACCAGAGAAAATGAGAATTGATAAAGTACTGTTACAGAATAGAAGCGGGAGACTTTTTCGAGTATACGGAATATTAAATATGCTCCAAAATAAATATTATCGTGAAAATAAAATCAACTTAATTTAAAATAACAATAAAGATGCAATTTCTTGGCGATTTAAAAAATGTATTGAAAATATTAGAGAATCAATCGTTTCTCGCGTTTCTTGTGTTCTCAATGCTTTGCAACAGTAGCGAAGCGTTGGCTTGTGTACGATGCGGGCACACAAATGTGCGAGGCTCACCGATACAGCGACCACGTGGTGTACGACTCACTTTATACCAACGCTCCTCAAAGATATATTGCATATATATTTCATTCTTACCTCGCTCTGGATGTCGATGCACCGTCATCAAAAACATTACTTACGACATTGTCGTGAGAAATATTTGAATCCTTCGGAATCCTCACAGCCGTGAAATTTTTGTAGCACGCCGAATGGTATCCTATGTCCGTGTCGATACCACGTGGCAACTCGATTTCGGAGTAAATCGATTTCCTGCTTACTCTCTGCTTTTTACTCCGATATTCGGCCACTTCTTTGCACTTTTTCAGCGTCTCTTCGGTAATTTTTTTCTCTTTATCAATCGTTGTTTTTTTACAAAACACACAACTCAGGTCTGACATTTTACACCACCACAACCGCACAACGCATGACAACTATGGTAAGTGAGCGTCGTTCCAACGTTTGGAGCAGCTGCCGAGTGAGCTGTATAATAGTAGGAGCGTAACAAGCGCTGAGGCTGTTGAAATTATTACGTTGAATTTACGTTATTTTCGTTTTTGGGAGTATATGCTACACTTAAAGTGTCTGAAAACAGGTTTTTGGTAATCATGGCAGCAATACGAAAAGTTAAAAAAAAAAAATCCGTATTGCTATGATACAGGTCGGCTAAATTTGTTGACATTTTCAAAAATGCGCTCAGGCTATGTACTACGCACAAAATGTCTGAAAACAAACTTTTTCGTAATACAATTATAAAATCTATGTACATTTTCACTATCAGACGTATTGCTATAATACCGACTGCCTTTTTTTTTGACACAGCAGAAATGGCCTCCCACGCAGTTGCTACACTTTCGACCGTTACTACACACCTAGTCGGGTTCAGAATCATACAATCTAACGATTTTATAGGGTTTTTGCCGTATTGCTATGAGACATGGTTTTGGTCGTGGGCTCTCGTACTATAGGATCACCATGATGCTTTGTTGCGTAGTCTGCATTCGCATTGACTATTACCTTTTCTTTTGAATTATATTATATATATATATATAAAAAAATGCTAAGCGATAGCATATTTGTGTTTGACAGATACGTATCTGCACAAAAAAATGTTGGAAAAATACCTATCAATGTAAAGGTAATTATACCAATTTAACAAGACTCAATGTTCACAGTTTAAAGTATTTGAACAAGTCGAGGTATTGTCTTTGTTGTCTCCTTTAAAGTCCCCTTCTTTAAGCCTCGTCGTATTAAACTGTACCTAACTTTGGGTAGCAGCCTGTTAGGATTTCAATTTCAGATAAAAATGTCAGAGAGTTACTGGAAATTTCTGTTTGAACGTCAATATTTCCATTTGAAAATTCTGTATTTACTTTTTTGGAGTTCAAGTGTTAACAGGCGAAGAAATAATTTCTTTTTATTTTTGATTTACTTCAAGTGCACTATGACAAGCGAAAAATGCGGGCGATTTTTTTAAATAGGAAAATATCTTTGTAATCTGATACTCGATAACATATGTATAATTAAACGTGTGTTACACTAACAGTGCAATATTTGCTGAAGTGTTTCCCAAAAAAATCTTGTAAATCTATTTTTTCCTATTTATGTAAAAGTAATACACTGTTTCATAACACTTAATCGACTTTAGCTTTAGAAATCAGAAGTTAAAGAAATAATCAATAACAAAGAATATTATCATTATATTAAAAGGCCGGCCACGCACTTGTGACGCCTCTGGTGTTGCGGGTGTCCATGGGCAGCGGTAATCGCTTACCATCAGGTAATACGTTTGGTCGTTTAATCCCCATTAACATATAAAAAAAACTCTCCACTGTCTTAAATTTAAATACGTATTATAAACAAATACATGTGTCTTGTTTTATACCTGCAATAATAGTGTTAAAAGTTAAATGTACATAATCCCAATAAAACCACTGTGTTGTGCGAATACATGTTCAAAATAAATCTGTGCTCGATAGATGGCTTTTAACGTCGACACGTTTGTGAGGTTCGGTTAATTGGTGCACGTTTTTATCTCTGAGTTAAAAAATAATATTCGATATTGCATTTATCTATTGTAATTTTTCCTTATTAAGTAAGTTGAACATCTGCATTGATCTAAATAAGTAACGCTATCGCTCTGAGATGTGTATACGTTGTTTTATTCAATTCCGTTAACGCTAAAATCTTTGTCGCATAGTCGAGCGCCCGTAGATTGGAGCCGAGAGTGGCAATAATAGATTCCTGACGATGTTAATTGAAAGGTGCAAGACGCGGTGAATTTTAATCGGCTATGTGAAGTTGTTTATTTTAAGTAGCTATCGTTGCAAAGAGTCGCATGGAAAGAAGAAAATATGAAAAGATCTTTTGGCCTACTAGACGACCTTTGACAATAGGCTTGTGTCATCTTTTCCTTATCTTTGCAGTGTTGTTGTATTGTCTTGTGTAGTTTGTTTTTTCTTTCAAAAGACAACTCTCGCACTAAGAATAATTCCTGTGTCGCGGGGGACTTTACAAACATAAATGAAACGGACACAAAGAACAACAATTTGTGGATCATACAAGTGTCATTCCACGTGGAATTTAAACCCACAACACTTGGTGAAGTAGGGAACTGCGAGGCGACCGCTTAACCACTAGACCAAACGTGCAGTTCTCTCTTATTAACAGTTTTTACAACACCTACGATGCCGATAAGAATAAAAATAAAATTAAAATTAAATTAAAATCCTATGACATTAAAAGTAACTGGAATTCATTATTCTTCACACAGAAAGCTCAGAATAAGTAGGTGACAGGTGCTTTAACAAGGAAAACTCGTTCCCGTCTTATAAATTATTTCCTTCATTTGAAAACCTAATTTTATATATTTTATAGGTTTTTTGTGTTTATATTAATGTTTCTATCTCAATAACGTAAGGTACACTCTATAAAAGAAGTAAAAATAAAACTACACGAGTACAAGTATTCGCTCAAACACAACCTACAATAACACACTAGACGTAGTCAAAACTATTAAGAATTTACTTGGGGACATATTTATTAATGAGGATAACTTTTCTTAAAATGTTTCACTTTCTTATTTTTGCATTGATATTACTTATAACTTTATCACATCACAATGTTAATATTTATGTAATAAAATTGCGCTTTACATGATTTTCATTATCTGTATTAAATACTGTCTTTGCAAAAGTAAATGTTTTGTAATTATTACAATAGTTCATGAACTATCTGTCACAATATTTACAATGAGGTTTTCTAATTCATATGCAATCCACAACTTACAATTTCGCAAAGGGATTTTCATAACGTAGACCCCATTCATTTTTTTTTAAACCTGTTACGTTATTATTCTGAGTTAATAGTAAAAAAAACTTGAGTAATTTAATACTCGTGTAAGTGACAAATTATATCGAAATAGTTTGCTACAACCATTCTAAAACGGTTCAGTTAATCACATGTTATTAAGGTAGTTCAGATAATTTTGCTGCCAGCCCTGGACCATCATATACACATCAGCATTTACCTTTGAAGTTGACTTCGAATTTTCTTTATAATTGAATGATTTTCGCATTGGATTTAATCGTGTCGAATTATTAGATACTGAATTAACCAGTATTTGTGACAGAGAAGATGTTAATGTTGATGGCTGAGTATATGTAGTCAAGACACTTGATGATGTTATATTTTCAGATTTTCTGGAAGTCCAATAATTTAGAACGTTATTACGATGAGCGTCTGTTTGTGACTCTAATACGTCTTTTGTAGTGGTTTTGACAGTTGCTGAGACTTCGGTTTTCAAATCCTCCTCTGTTACCACAGGTGACATTATGGGATATAATGGTGTTTGAGCATAACTTCTTAAGACAAATTTGCCTGAACTATCTAATTTTTGTGTTCTGTAAAAAAAATTATTATATTAGTGACAATCAAAATTGTGTAACAATTTAATTTGGACTAAAAGCTGCAGAGTGTACTAATTCTTAGAACAATGAACCTAGAAGGATAGGAGGTTATACAGTATCAGAAAAGGTTTAAAAGATATATATTTATCGATTGTGGAGCTGGTGGCTCAGTGGTAGTAGGTAGTTAAATTTGCAAAGTTGAGCAATCCTAGCCAGTTCAGTAATGTTTTTGTCGAAAGGTCCGATAGCAGTGGCTGCAAGTGTCAAATTTCAGTTGTATCGTAAGAGACTTAAGGTCGACCCTTTAAATTATATTTAGAGGTTCCACATAATAACCAGACTCTTCGTTGCATAAAACCTATGGTAGTCATTAATATGATTATTGTAGTAAGTTTAACTGTATTACATTAATCTAATACATCAATATCTCTCTTGATTTGAAATAAATTATAAATAGATGATACCCGTCTAGCTGATTGTTCCAATCATAAGAAGTCTCCTGATACATAGAATTTGATCTAATCAGATTATCACATCTCCAACTGTAATTAAGGTAAAGAATAATTAATTTTCTAAAAAAAATAATTGTATAGATGATATAGAACCAGAATTAGTTCAATCTTTACTAAGGTTCAACTGGGTTCAACAACCAAAATCTTTGATTGATTGCACCGATGGCATAGTGGTTCAATCTGCCACATCAACGCTTCCTCTTGTGTTAATTGTTGTGGTTTTCTAAACAAGGAACAATACTGTGTTATATTGTATGATCTACAAATGATTGTTCTGATTTTGGGTATTCTTGCTTTTACATGTGTGTCTGTAAAGGCGCTCTCGAAACAGAATTGCCTACTTTGGAAGCTGTCTTGAAAAATTTAACAGACATTCCGTTTTATCCAGTTCTATAAACCTTTTAAATTCTGTAGCTTCTATATAATTTAAAACCTACCCAAGTTCAGGAGTACTGCAGAAATAAACTAACTCCCGATATTTATATACACTGGTGAACAAAAATGGACCATAACACTTTTGTGTTACGGCTTTGGTTTGACATGCTGACATAACTCCTATGACCTTAGCACTTTTGCCCTGGCCAACTACAAGAGGGCCCCCGTGGTCATTCTAAAAGAAAAAATATTGTATTACTTTACATTTACGTACAAAGTAGAGTCTACGTTGCTCGAACGAAAAAGTGCGCCAAATAGACCGATGGCTGAAACAAAGAGGCTAGTGGCGGGTGGATGCAAAAAATTCAAGACAGTTATGGTTTCTGCTCCTTTGGGGGAGGCCTTTGTTCAGCATTAAACAGAATGGCATTTTGATTATAGAATCTTTATTTCTTACAAGAACAATTTCAGTTCTCTTATCTATACTAATATTATAAAGCTGAAGAGTTTGTTTGCTTGTTTGAACGCGCTAATATCCGGAACCGCTGGTCCGATTTGAAAAATTCTTTCAGTGTTGGATAGTCCAATTATCGAAGAGGACTATCATTACGCCTATACTAAAAAGAGCGGAGCACCAATGAAGAATGTTTCAAAAACGGGGGGAAAATTTACGCTGCGGGCAATAGAAGACGCAATTGAAATTGCGTGGGTATAGCTAGTATGACATAAAAAGAATGACTTCATCATCTACAACAGCCTTTAGTAGTCCATAAAGACTTTGTTGATTATTTATTACGAATATTATATTCTAATAGAAGCAAATAATAAATGGACATAGGGCTGTAATGGAACAACAAGATTTTACTTTAAGAAGAAAAATAAGATGTTTTCATTTTACCATTACTTACAGAATTGACTTATAGAATTCAACTGAAAATGTTCACGTGTTTAGTTAATGAAAATGATGTGATTCACAAAAATAGAATCTCAATATACTATGATGATAAAAATCTAGAAGAATTATTCTTCAGATAAGGAAGATTGAAAATCTTTAAGAATATGTACAGTATTTTCAAGTGCACATTGTAAGAATGAAGTTAAAAATTTAACAGGATGCACCTCACAAAATCCACCGATTGTCATATCCTGTCTTCTTGTAGGGTTATGATGAGAAGCTGTATGAACAACACGGTTCTTGGGATGTAAAATCATTCTTCTTATAGGTACTTTAGTAATATCGAAGTATTCGCTGTCTGAATCATCTAATGGCTTGCAGTTAGCACCGTGTTCCTGAGTTTTAAGAGATACTATATTATAATAACTTACGTTGAACTCCGTGAAATTGATAAAAAATAATATCATCGTCCGTTGAAACCTAGTACATTTATGTAGTTATATTTATTTCTTATTACTAGGAGTAAAACCTCGTTACAATCCGTAGAGATTTACTTTCACCATCATACATTTAACCATGGGAGAGCCACGCTACAGTATGAATGGGGTGGATCGGCCGGAGTGATACCATGGTCTGTGGTGTGAGAGTGATACCACGGAGTGAGGATACCTCAACTCCTTCTTCTATCCCCCTCCCCATCCTCTAAAGGCCAGCAACGCACTTGTGACGCCTCTGGTGTTACGGCTGTCCATGGGCGGCGGTAATCGCTTAGTATCAGGCGATACGTCTGTTCGTTTGTCCGCTATTCCATAAAAATACTACTGCTCAACTTATACAACTGCGATACTTCGTGATCTTAATCAATCACCACATTGTGATTGCCTTACTTTCTCATCAACATCATCGGCCTATCACAGTCCACTGCTGAAATAGGCCTCTCCTCTGACCGACTCTGAATTTGAGCACTCCTAAACTAGATTAAGTATAATCTAGTTTAGTAGTGCTCAAATTCATGCATTAGGATTTTATTTAAATTCCGAAGCAGGTTTACAATCAATAAAGTTTACCCGGCATTGTTCGCTTTCATATTCATCCCAGGCGTCTTTCGTACAAATCATGTGGTTGTTAATGATATCATGGTACCGTTCGTCCCAATTACCTGTGCAACCCCTTTTCGATACAACTTTAACATCAGTTTCTAACAGATCCACTGAGTTTTCCGCTTTCTCCAAAGGCATTATTTCAACCTGTTAAGTTACAGCCATAAAAATAAAAAAGTTGCGTGTACTAGCGTACACTCGTAAGAAGTGAAACTTCTTTATGACGTTATTTTTCAAAAAATAAATATCAACAAAAGACTTATAAACCAGCAATATTCGTGACAATTCTTATTTCAAGTGCAATAAAAGTTAAGGAGCGAGACCTGAGTAAATATTTCGCGATCTGTGGTGAGAATGAAGTAAGTTTGTGGAATGTGATGTGTGTAGTTATTTACATTGTGGACTAAATAAAATAATATTGTTTGTAATGTGATATTTCATTGTAGTATTAAATTGGTCCTGTTTGTGTTTGAAAATGTTTTTTGTTTTATATTATAAATTTTTTTTGAAGGATTGTATATAACTACTCTCAATAATGATAAAACATTTTATCATGGCCGAAAAACGTCAACGTCCACCATCGATTTACAAGCAGAATTTAAACGATTGTCTCTCAATAAAGTAGAGACTATAAATGAACAATTGTTTCAGTTTATAAATAACAGGAAAAAAACTCAAAAGTAACTACTCAAAACGTAACTACTAAATGTGATGCGTAACGAAAAAATGTGACGCATAACGGATAAATGTGACGCGAAATTTTTTGACAACCCCGATAAAGAAGTTTCACTTCAAAAATGAGTTTCAAACAAACGTACTAGTGTAGTTAATAAATATTTTCGATATCTAACACACAACGCCATCTAGTCCCGAGCCAAGCAGAGCTTGTGTTATGGGTACTAGACAATTGATGTAAATACATATATACTTTGTTTTGTAAATATAATACATACATATTATACATAGAAAACACCCAAACTCTGAAACTAAAATTTGCAATATCATACAAACATTAAGTCTGACCCGTGAATTTAACCAAAAACCTCAAGCACAGCATTCGCATACGCTACCACTGCGCCACCGAGGCAAAAAAGTAAAATAGTGTTAATAAAAAAAGTTTATAAAACTAAAAAAGATGCTAACAAAAGTCAGTTATATACAAAAAAACATTCAGGCGGAGCAAATTGTGATAAAACGATAAATATAAAGAAGAAATTTAATATCAATTCCAATAAAAAACTATATTTTAATTATCATAAATAATAAATAAGAACAAGTTTTTATAATTCACACACGATCGTCTGAGCTCTGACTAGCTGTGTAGCCTGTATTGAATTTATGGTAACCAACTACACATCTCTAAATTCAATCCTATTTGGAACATGCTCTTCACACATAAATGTTAGCTTCTGTATGTAAATATCATCATCAATCATTATCAACAGCCTTTAATAATCCATTGCTAGACCTAACTTGTCGTAATGTATCCACTCTGACCTAACAGGATTTTACTAGGGTTTCTTTAAATTCTTTAAGTTCTTTCTTATCTTTGCAGTACTGTTATACTGAACAGTTTGTTTTCTTTTTTGGCTTTTACGACACTCACGGGATAAATAGACGTGGTGACAAACCATACCATAAATTTATCACCACAGGGGCATTGATAATGTTAAGCTAACACATCGTATTAACGTATTTTTTGGATCAGATAGCCATGTGTCAGATGTATTTTTTTTTCTGACACATGGGTGTCTGATCCAAAACTAGACAAATACATTACACTCAGATACAGAACAACTGGTTATATTCATCCCACACCTCTTGTTTAGCTGTCATGACTACTAGACTAACATGCTTGAATAAATGCAATGAAGAAAAAAGCTTCTTACATTTGTAAATCTTCTTGTAGTTCCCCATCCCGCTATACTTGCTATAGTGCCACTCTTCTCATAATTTAAGGTAAGATTATTGTATGCAATCTTCTCCGGTATAAAGTCACATCCCAGAATTTTTCTTTTAAAATTGAAATTGTCTTCTACCCTCACTATAGCAATATCGCCCATCATCCAACGTATATTATCAAAGTCATTTCCATCAAATTCATGAACTTAAAAAAGGATAAAATAGTAAATTGATAAATATATATTCAATATACAACTATGGAATATTCAGATAGGTTATGATGAAGATTCGGAAGCATCTGCATAGGTCGGCATAGTGTGGGTCACAATTCTGCATTTTGCATTGTCTGCATTCATTCTCTTGGATTCTGCTCATGCTTTTCATTAAGCGGGTAAAGTGACTTTGGCCTATATATACATAAAAATACACATTCAAAAACAATACTCACTTGTAGGTACACATTTCCAAATAGCTTTCTTTGCGCCATTGATTACGCATTCATTGTCCGTAACTTCTGGAGGTATCCATCTATAAATACATTATATTTAAGAACTATTGACGTTACTTGTAAAATTAAGTTTGATACTCTGTTTTAATTTTCAACCAGGAACCCAATAATGGTCCTTAAAGTACATCAAATCGCAACAATTTTACTTTTAAAATACAATATGATTTTTTTAATATGTCTAGCCGCCATACGAATCATAACACAATACCTGTTCAAAGGGGTAGACGTAACGATAGAGGGTATTATATATTTATGAATAGATAGGTTTGCTTTTAATTTATAATAAAATAAAAATTCCAATACTCTAAGACTAACCCAGGAGCTTTGCAGGGGAATTCTCTACGTGGAATCGAAGAGCAAATTTTACACTTTTAGCTATAAATTTCAAAGTTCATTTTCGAGCATCTTAAAAATATCCTCTCCGCTGCGCTCCTCTTAGTCTGCGTTGACCATTATACCTAAAGGAATTTCAATGTAATATACTTAATGATTACTTGTGGGTGCCAGAAATAACATAAAATCGTTCAACATCTTCAATACATGCGGCCGAAGTGAGAATGTGTCGTTCGTTAATTATAACGCCTCCACAAAGCCAATGGCTATCCAATAATCTTTCGCTTACATTTTTAGCTGCCCTCAAATACACCTGATGAAACAAATATTCATATTATGATATATTGTTTTCTGATTTTGATACATCTTGGAAAGAAAATATCTCGAATTAGTGGTATTCATATTTATTAAAAAATACAGTCGTAGTTGACCAAAACCAACTTTCTAAGGTGAGGCATACGTTCAGTAGTGGCCTTTAGAAGACATAAATCTCTCCGTATGTAAGTAGTTTTTTTTTTATTGAATAAGGGGCAAACGATCAGACGCATCACCTGATGGTAAGCGATTACCGCCGCCCATGGACACCCGCAACACCAAAAGCGTCACAAGTGCGTTGCCGACCTTTGGGGGAAGCTAACGCAAACCTTTAATATAATATGTATATTATTTTATAATACCTTACAAGCTACATACAATAATTCGTAGTTTAAGGATATTCTTCAAAAACGCAATGATTTAAAGAGTATTGCAGAAAATCTCATACCAAAAAAATTCAAATTTTAAAAGCGATCTGTTGTACAATGTAACCTACCATGTAAGGTCTTGTGTCGCCCACAAGACGTCCCTTTAATATTCTTCGTGTCGGTAACATTGATATTGGTTTATAAATATCTTGTACGTTTATTCGATTAAGAGGTTCTGCAATAAAATAATACAGATACATCATATTTAATCTAAAACTTCAATTAAATATACATCAATCTCATATTCAATTTACGAAGAAATCTAAACGGTTGATAGATGGATATATATGTAAACGATTTACATAGAAAATGTAATTATATTACAAGAGTTAAATAATTAATTATATGAAATTTTGATCCAATTGCTTCAAAGTTTTAAATCTAAAATTACACAATCATAACCGTCTAGAAGTGACATAGTAAATGTTAGAACAGTGTTGATTAACCTTCTAATTGATAAACGTTATTTAAAGGCTGCCATACACGTTACAGTCCTGACTTGCGCAAGTATACTCTAAAGTGTGTTGGAAGATAATTGTGCAAATTTTTAACTTGCACAAGTTCTTTAAAAAGTTCGAAGTTTCAATTCAACTTGTGCAAACTTGTACACGATCGTGTGTGGGAGTATTACGCTCAAGTTTCAATACTGTTCTAGCTACCTGCACGTATGCACGTTGTTTTCGCACCAAAATAAACAAGACTACCGAGAGATACGGAGTTCGCGATATGATAGAACAATTTATAAATATTTACATATGAGTCATGTTATTGGCAAATAAAAAGTAAAGACTACCAACTTTAAGTATATAAGTTTAATGTTGAAAATTCTCAGAGTCGTTGCTTAAAATGACGTTTAATAATAAGGGGGTAAGCTATTTGTAAGGACCTAATGTATTACGTTATGTATTATGTGTAAAACTTACATATTTTAACTCGAAAAATAAAAATATCCACTCAAAATATATTTTGATAAAATTAAAATATAAACAAACATCAATCAAATATGTAGTAGTAAAACGGGTTGAGATTATTCTCATTAATAAACTTTATCAAACTTAAGATGGATTATAATTTTGAAACACATTTGATATATAGGAAGAATTTGTTTTTTTTACTTACCAGATCGGTTTGTGGTAAAAAACACCAAAATGAACATTATTCTAATCATTTTAATTACTTAGACAACTCAGCGAGATTACACGTGAACAATCACAAATGCTTATCTTATATGCTATACAGAAATACATTATATTGGATCAATTTCTTCTTATTTCTACTCTGCAGTTGGTATGCGATATAAACATCTACCTACAGAATGCACCCAGGAGACACAGCAAACGTTTTGATCGTTTCGCTCAACTACATAATAATATACTCGTATATAAGACTGATATTAAATTCATTCGGGCATGATATTGAAAAATCAACTCAATGCAAGAAGTTATCGTTTCTATTTATAAATAAATAAAGACATAATGAAAAACCTTTAGTATGGTTTCCAAAACTTTATTGAATGTTATCCAAGTGTGCTAGTTAATAATATGATAATTATATTATATAGTTAAATGGTTTATCCTTTTTCTAGCGTAATATTTTAACAAGATTTATCATTTTATTTTAAATGGATGGAGGCAAACGAGCAGACGTATCGCCTGATATATATATAGTTAGCGATTACCGCCGCCCATGGACAACCGCAACACCAGAAGCGTCACAAGTGCGTTGCCGGCCTTTGGGGGAATAGGAAGAGGGATGGGGGAAGGGTTGGGGTGTGAGCCTCCGGTTTCCTCACTCACTCGGTGACATTCACACAGCGCAGGCGCTATTCACACCGTTTTTCTGTGAGGCCGTGGTATCACTCCGGTCGAGCCGTCCCACACATGCCGAAGCGTGGCTCTCCCACGGTTTAAATTTATAGTAAAATACATTGAATGATATCATCTCGCCTGTTACCTAAAGGGGTTAGCTCAGTTAATTGGGTCACTAGTCGGAAAAGTTGTCAGTCAGATCAGTTGGAAGCTCGGCAGCTTATAATCCTTTTATGTTCTGCAAATAACTACAATATCGAATGTTCTAGTTTATACAATATAAAACAGTGAAACGAATTTTGTGTTACTTATTTTTAAGATAGTTTAATCAAACCATATAAATGAAACAAAATAATAGTTAACTTCCAAAAATATACTTTTCATTTATTTTTATTCTATATTATTTTACATACGTTTGACTTTACTTAATTCTTGGTCCTTCAAACATTGACGACACTATTTTCTAAGATTTAAAACTTAAGTTATGAAAATATGCTATCAGTATCAACAGTTTCAGCTCATCTTTGACAGAATTGAACTTTGTAAAACCAATAGAAGATAACAGTGAACGCTGCAAATCCCTCGCAATGTGTCTATTAAAATTCACGTCAAATTCTACTTATTCATACAACTGTCTCGCAAATTCCACTCAAACCAGATAGATTTAATGGCAATTTACTCTGATTAGGGTTTATTCTGATCCCCTTTGAGTGTCGCATTAAAATCGCAAATAATCTACCATTCTACTGATTGATTCGCTTGGAAATGATTATTTTAGAGGGTTTATATACATATGCAAACTAGAGTGTCAGCAAATGACAAATAACCCAGCCAAATGTACTTGTGATAATTCAAATTGTAGTGCTTAGTACTGAGTATATTTTGATGGCTATTTTTTCATTTTTTTATGAACGTCCTTCTTCTAAAGATATACGTGAACTCATTTCCAGATATGTATATTACTATCATGAGTTGGGCATATATCACTTTTCTTGTAAAGCAAATGACAATTTAGTATTAGGCAGATCGTTTTTTGGTTTTTCGAAAGACGGTCTCCATCTGGTTACCATCTCAATTTGTAAACACATAACACATGTTATAAATAAAAATGATAAATATTTTTGAATATAGATGATTTGAGTAGGTATTTATTAAAGTGATTGTCGCTAGTATATGAAACGAACTGCAAAACATTAGTATTTTCATCGTTTATTTGTTATTTACTACTTACGCTGATATATAACAACTATTACAGCGAAAAAGTCAAGTATTTTTTGTCTATTAGTATTTATTCACTTCCTAAGAATCGACCGGTAGAAAGCGGTTAAGGAATTATTAATGTTTTTTTTTATGAAGTTCTTGGCAAACGAGCAGACGAATCGCCTGATAGTAAGCGATTACTATCGCCCGTGGACACCCGGCCTTTGGGGGATGGGGAGAGGGATGGGTGGGGATGAGGTGAGAGGAATGGGGGACGGATGTGGGAAGGGGTTGGGATATGGGCCTCCGGTAGCCTCACTGACTTGGTGAAATACAGCGCAAGTGCTATTTCATGCCGGTTTTCTGTGTTTGTTCATTTGTTTCGCTGTTTTTACAATGACATGGTGATGTACAACTTACGCACCAAACTTTGCTGATATTGTACAATGTTATTTATGTAACCTGTTAGTTTTGTGATAAATAAAAATTTTAGTAAAACCTAGTATAAGAATAGTTAGTTATAAAATTTTAAAAACAGTCACAGTAATCATGTTATAACGACTTTAGACTAGACTAAGACCTATTAGTAACAAAAAAATACTTCCACGATTTAATTTACAGTCAAGTAATGACCGAATATTCACTTTATAAGGATTTCTTATAAAGTGAATTATTAATAATCATTAATAGCTTTGACTTGCTAAATAGAAGATAATATATACCATCTAGTTTCGTATTAAATTGTAGGAAATAACTATTATTAAGACTATATTTTAATACGAAAGATCTCATTTTATTTTATTTTAAATTAAGCATTTACAGTTTTCTTATGATTTATTATCTAACAGAATATTACCATTAGAATGACTTTTTTAACATACACACAGACAGATTGTAATCGTAATAACACCTTGTAACATAGATAAATTACACATTACATTTCACTGGTTGTCCGACCGTGAATTTCCAATGAAAAATAAAAGGTAGCGTCTACAAATTTCAAAGCAGGCCTTCAAATTTACAAAGTTACGATTCACTAATGCTTATCAATTTATTTTTGATTAAAAGTCAACATAGGATAAATCTGGTTTGTTAGGATTACCATAATGCTACTGAAAATTTTCATCTACTTAACATAAAAATATTGAAGACGCTTAATTCATAATGGAATTAGGGCTAGTTTTACCATTTACTAATAAAGTGCCTAATAGACTAACGTAAATTTATTCTCCAAAACGTGATATTAGTCAGGTATACGATAATGAACACGTATCCGATTTTGGCTACGACGGATAGTCTCAACAGAGACCACACACACAGGAGACACAGGAGATATTATAGTGCAGAAGTGTGTGCCCAACTACACTCTCTTTTCCCTCACTCTCATAATCCGATGGGATAGTTATACGACACGAACAGGGAGAGATCGGGCGCAAGACCGACGGTTTTACATACTCTCCAAAACACGGATGTTTATACCCCAATTTCTAAACATCGGGCTAGTGAATTTAGTATTTCTAGGTATAACTTTGTCCGTCCAGTTTCATTTTCTTAAATATCAGGGGCTAACAAACATACACTCCAGCTTAGCTCCCCAAGCTAACTTGTTATTCTACAAACGTAAACGTCGTTACAATAGTCATAAATGTATGGGAATAACGTCATCGAAATGTCAAGTCACAGTCAAAACAAAATATTAATACACATTTTTATTATTAAAATATAACTATAATAACTATCATTTACTATAAATACTACGGTAACTCACTTGAAACTCCTGCGCCACTTAGCCAAGATGTGTTTCAAATCGATTATCTTTATACAATTTACTAATATTTTGTTTTGACTGTGACTTGGTACTTCGATATATATATATATATATATATATATATATGTCGGAGATTGAAGCGGATTATCATCCATATGGCCGTCGGCCATCTTGTATTTGTTTTAAGTCAGTGCGCACGTCCGGCGCAGGCGCGGTTTCGATTGCAAGTGAATTGACAAACGAACGTTCCACGCACTACT
Organism: Spilarctia lutea; assembly: GCA_916048165.1. Taxonomy (NCBI): domain Eukaryota; kingdom Metazoa; phylum Arthropoda; class Insecta; order Lepidoptera; family Erebidae; genus Spilarctia; species Spilarctia lutea. Next base: position 6,595,225 of record OU696492.1, read on the forward strand.
GACATATACAACATCTGACATTTGACACTGACAGTTGAAAGTCTTTAACATAGACTATTGAACTCGATATTTGCGTAGTGTTGTCATACTTAAATAATTACCAGAATAGCGTTTACTTTGAAATCTCTGACATATATATATATGTATCATTCATTCATATCCTTTTGAATAACATAAAAAAAAATTACTTTCTCTATTTTGAATTTCCAATACGATGAAGTAGGTTTCTGATGACACATTTCTCGATAACTTTCGTTCATTAAAATATATACCCGAATTTTATTCTCTTTCAATCGATATTACAATATTTTTAAACCTATACAGCCGTCTTCAAGTAATCAAAAAAATACAAAAGGAAGGTTTTGATAAACGAAGAGGATGAGAAGAAGAAATATGTATTGCGTATAAAAAAAATTACGCATATTTTATCAATAAAATTTTAATGCAAATGATAACGCGAAATAAATTAATTTGATGATGAAAACATAATTAAAAGAACATTAGCATCTAATTGTATTAATTCTGTACACACACAAATACGAGTATTTACTTAATGTTCGTTATAACGTGCTGATCAAAGTATATAATACTTAATGTATCACAGTTCTATTGAGACTTGTTGACGGAGTCATCAGAATAACACTTTTAGTGTCTTTTGGTTATGTATATGTGTGTATGTATGTATATGTATATTTAATTTAGATGTTTTTAATTATGTTTAAATTGTATATGTTTATATATCTGTAGAATGCTTTAGTATTGTAATATATCTTAATTTAATCTATCGTATTATTAAGTTACGCCAGCCAAACACAGTTTTGCAACACCCAAAGGTTTGACTGGAAGAAAATGCCTGTGGGATTAATTCTGCCTTATGCAATATGTTTGCAGGAAGTTTGTATAAATAAATAAATAATAGTTTCAATTTCACACACATAAAGCGATATCGGTGATCTCGTAGAAATTATACTTTATTTGCAGCTTTGAATTAAATTTTACAGCAATAGTTATAGTCCTTTTATGATGAAATGCATCTGGGGTTTTATAAAACTATTCATTTATTTTTATAATTATTTGAACATCTGATTTTGAATGTGAATTGTTACACGGTTTTAATTAAGTTAAATAAAATTCATAACAAAGAATATTTATCAATGATTTTGTTTGGTTTAAATTTGTTTTGATCTCTATATCGTAATAAATGGCGGACACAAAGCTATTCTTAATTTCTAACAATATCATCAGCCTATCGTAGTCTCCGTTAAGACGTCGTTCCCGGTTGTCATTAACACCTATAACAATCGTTATTGAAAAGTCAGTGCCCTCAAATGTACTAACAACTAGTTCAAACTACGATGATGATCAAGATGAGAAATGTTATTATGATATTAATGATTTTTTTAGATGATAGCATCTAACTTAAGACAATCTGGATTTTATATTCTTTATTTCAAAATTTGTATGCCACTTGTGGCCGAATTTGCTGTGATCCCTAATGTATGTTTGAAGAACTTTGTACCTGTCATATATATATATATATATGTATATTTTCTTCGTATATGATTGCACACTACTTGTGCCAAGTTTTTGAAAATTTAGAAAATATTTACAGTTAAAAATATAGAGGTACGAATTTTGCTGGTTTAGCTTGTTAATAATAATTAATAATATTTAATATCAAACAATAGGAACAGAGGAAAAACAAATAGTAGAAATTGATGTTAGCAATAATTACTTACTACCTTCAACTTCAAAGTGAAATACAGTATAAGAAAAAAAAATTACAACTGAATTCTGACTCCCGAAATACAGGCTATGCCTAGTTTGGGAATCAGTACCAGTACCTATGTATACTGATACACAATCAAACTGTTGAGTGTTTTTTATTGCATTGTATGATTTTAAATGTTGAGACTTTGGTGTAAAATAAACATATTATTATTACTCTAATTAGCCTGAATAATATCAAACGCAACAGGACATAGGTAATCAAAATGTCTAATGTCAGCTTAATAGGTTCATTCACGCTGCGGTTATTTTGAGGAGGGCAGTGAGGCATGACAATATTGCTTATTCGAAACATGTGCGCATTTGAAATTATTTCAGCTTTGTGAATATGATGGATTAAACAAATGGTAAATAATTAAATACCTTACGTGTGATGCTTATACGGGAAGAACTGAACAGTGAAATAGGTAATTCATTACAGTAATAAAAGTCTAAATCTTTCTATCATTTTTTTGTGTGACAACTATCAAAATGGCTCTACTTTGCCTAATGGAAAGCGTGAGCAAAATCCAAGAGTCACACCATCCTCATTGCGAATGTGGACAATGCAGCATGGCAGCCCACACTATAGCGGCCTAGTGATATGCTTTTTCACGCCTCACATAAAGGACCTGGAATCATAGTGGCAGACAAACACATTTATAAAAGCAATACCAACACCAAACTAGACACTGAGCAAAACTTTAAGTTTTAATTAAAATCTGCGAGTTTTGGAGTGCTAACATTGTTTTCATAAAATTTTATTTTTCAAGTTTGTGAATCACGTACTTATGTACATGAACAGCACAAAGTTTATTTGAATTAGTAAATTTATTTTTATATTTTAGAAGAGAGATAAAATCTCTTTATTGACGTGAAGCTTAAGGAGCAATCCATTTATTTCCGTAATCTTTAAACTATCAATCTAAATCACAATTTGTTGTTTTAAATTTCAAAATTGATTTAAAATAAAACCCCCTTGCTTAGACATTTTTTGATAAATTAATGAATCATTAACACGTTAGTGTCGGTTGCATATCAAAATCGTAAATTCTTGTCATTTTTGCTGTCATGCATGCTCAGGGCTCCTCAAGCATCGTTAACTATAGCGTATACTGTATGTATGCCTAGCATACATATATCGCTTTATTCATCATTCTTTTTCCAATTGTTTCAGAAATGACTGAGGTTTGCTGCAACAAACAAACAAAACGCAACCAAATTGAGACCTACCAGTCTGTAAAAATACACGGTACCATGCTTTTTTGTATAGCCAGCAAGCAGCAGCCAGCAAGTAATAAAAACTTTGTTAACATACATATATAAATTTCACATGAGGCTTACAACATGATACCCATGTCGTTCTAAAAAATATGTTTGGTCTTATTGTATTAGCTGTAATGATTGATTATACATAGCGGCTGTCTCCTGACTTTGGCAATCTATCAAACAGAAATGGATGGGTAAGCTCTAAATATTTGCGGGAAAATAACAGAAAATGTACACTGGATAGGGACTTATTTCATCTATTTCTGTACAAACAATATTAAATTGAATTAAATATTTGTGGTGTAATAAATTTTGACAACTGTTACGCTTACACTGCACCATTAACATAATATTTTAATTATCAGTTTCAGCTACTTTCTGAACCTGTTGAATGGATCTGCACGCACCATACGTATATTACAAATTTGAAAGTAGCTCTGTCTTTTTGTCTGTCCATTATGCTTCCAGGGATAACACACGCTACACAAATTTCAATAAAATTTGACATGGAGATATTTTAATTATTGAGGAAGGATATGCTACTTTTTAGTATCTAATATATTTAGCTGTAACTTGGCACAATCTCTTGTTGAAATAAAAGTTAATGCTTTAAAGGAAAATGTAAACAAATAGATGCAGGCCGAGATGCAGCAGGTACAGCTGATGTTACATAAAATAAAAAACAAAGACTTTGTTTATTGTTATAAGTCAAAAGAAAGTTAATATGTTAGTTAAGTCATATACTACGGATATTTTTCAAATAAATTGATTGATAAAATTGAAGTGTCTGCAAATTAACAGTATTTACTAAATGCATTTATATATATATAATATTTCCGTAATTGTAAGGTAAAGCAGTAATCGCGAGGCTCAGCTAGTTATTATAATGAACTTTAAATCATCATATATTTCTGTAAAAAAAAGTAACGATTATTATAGACCGAGATCCCATTCAGCCCAGACTTTTCATTTTTTTTTTTTTTTTTTTTTTATGTCTTAGCTGCCAAAATGACTCTGCTCTGCCTGATGGAAAGCACGAGCAGAATCATTTTCATCAATTTTTATCAAAAATTACGTCATCGTAAGTCTGAGCTGACTGGGATTTTGGACTATAAAGGGTATATTTAATAAAACATACTGTACAAACACCACTTATAATATGAAGCTCCGATAATTTCGTTCAGCAATGTTCGTGTCAGTGGGTAGCTTAATTTAATCCAGTCAAAGTAGATCTATACACAGATTTATTGGGAATTCATATTATTAAATAACTATTTCTAGGTAAGTACTTTATTCGTTATCTTTGTCTTATACTCTTGATTCTAGTTTAAATACAATTCAGTTCCAATACTAAAACGTACAGATAAAAACAAAGGACAAGCTAAAAACCAAAATGAAACAAAATTCTGTGGTTCAACTAAAAGGTGACCCTAATACAAAATAAATTGAACACAAAATCGTAAAACGCCTATCTTTGGCTGCCCTGAACTCGCACCATAATCACGGTTCAAGTAACATAGAATAACACTTTTAATTACACACTCCAACAGTCCGTTTAATGAATAACACGGCTACATTTTCATGAAACAAAAATTACGGTCCAATTTCTAGCTTATCGTACAAATCCTTTATCGGAATAGCCAGTTAATACGGACCTGAACTGAGTGTTCCCTTTTGTGCTTGGCTGAATACAATATATATTGCCACAAAAGAATTACCCTCGGGTTACAAAATCAAGTGACTTTTAAAAACAGTTTTCAATTTCTTTAGTTTTTACTAAGTTATTTGTGAAATAAGTGCAAATAGATTCAACATTAAAAAATTGCAAAATATATAATAAATTGCAGAATAAATAATTTTTAGGCCTGCCCTACCCTGCCACTAAGACTCCGCTGTCCGTCCGTCTGTCTGTTCGTTTTTCACGAGGCTGTATCTGATGAATCGTGAAAGTTAAGCAGTTGATATTTTCACAGATGATGAGATTTTCTATTGTCGCAATAACAAAAAGAGGCTCCCGAAGAACAAACTTGTTTTTTTGCACATATTTGCTCGATATTGATATGTTGAATAGATAGTCATGAATTGTTACAGAGTTAATAAAAATTACTGATCTATGCTTGAGTAGTGTATTAAGTATCAACAACTTATTATATGTTTTGGATTTATATCTCACATCGGGTCATAAATATAGTACACAAATCTATATATCCAATTAATTTTGGATGAGCTCGTTATGTTTTATTAATAACTTTCCGATAATAAGGGAAGTGGACTGCTTTATTGGTCTAGTAGTTAGCGTAAGCGACTGCAGATCAAGAGGTTTGGGGTTCGAATCCCGGGTCGGACTGCTGTTGGATTTTTCTTAAAAGAAATTCTTAATCGCAGCCCGGAGTATGGTAGATGGAGGTGTTACCCGCCCGTGACTCGGAGAGCACGTTAAGCTGTCGGTCCGGGTTGTCATAAACATCGATGACAATCGTAATTGGGCAGTGAGTGCTCTCAATTATACTGACAACTAATTCAACCTTCGAATTCAGTTCACCCTCAGGGTTGCGGAGGTCTAATGCCAGTTGCTCCGTGGAAAAACTGATATTCAGGTAAAACCGGTTGAACTAGTAGCCGATCCTAAATAATATTGGGATAATAAAGGCTAGGAAGATAAGTGTGGGAAGTATACTATCGACAGTACCGTGACTTTTTTAGAAAATAAACATCTCTTGACTCTCAATAGATATCAATGTAAATAGTAATACATACTCACTGTACATGTAGGATAGTATTTGACGGTCCCTTCTCGACTCTCCTACTCTCCAGACGGCACCCTAAGCTCATGATAGACAGTTACGAGTATTACATCATCCGATAACAAAAACGGAGACCGCTTAGATCCATTCTGTTCACATTGCTTCGAGGAATCATTTGAACTTATGTCAATTGTAGTTATTGGACATATGTAGTGTAATGTAACAAAACTTTGCAGTATCTTGGCTTGATTTCACCTTTTTCATCAAACATTTAGCCTCATAAAGCCAGCCTCTAAAATAAATTGTTATCTGCGGTACTTCTAGACCAATATGACCTTCAAAGTTTAAGGAGAAAGGCCAACTTCAAAAGAAGTAAAAGCACTCGTGTCTTTTTAGCAAGTTACTCCTAAAAAAGGTAGTACTTAGTAATTAACAAACAATCCACTCTCCATTTAATTATTTAACACCCAATCATTGACTGCCTCGGTGGCGTAGTGGTAGCGTATGCGACTGCTAAACTTGAGGTCTCGGGTTTGATTCCCGGGTCGGACTAAATGTTTGTATGATCAGCAAAAAATTGTTTCGGAGTTTGGGTGTTTTCTATGTATAATATGTATGTATTCACAAAAAAAAGTATATATGTATTTATATCAGTTGTCTTGGACACATAACACAAGCTCTGCTTAGCTTGGGACTAGATGGCGTTGTGTGTTAAGATGTCCGGAATATTTATTTATTTATTATTGTATAAGAAGAAATATCAAGCAACAATACAAATAAATTTTTAAAGGTTTTTAAATAAGGTTTAAATCATAAATCCTTTCACATTTCAATTCAATTACAGACGGTGAACTAGAAAGCAACTTCTGTGATTTATTGTGTTTGCTAATTGTGGAAGGTTGCACCTGACGCAGTCTGCGGAATCCTACTTTCAATTTGAGACTTATATTTTTTTTTGTGTAATTAAAAAACAAACAACAATATTATAATATATATAGGTACCTAAGGTATTACTGATGCCACTAACAATTTTATGATTACTAATTTTAATAATATGAAGTGCATTTATGAAGTGGTTTTTAAATGTTTATGATAATAATAAATTAATATTTCGAACATATAACACACAACGCCATCTAGCTTCATACTAATCAGAGTTTGTTCAACGAAAGCTAGATTGAGTGATAAAATACTTATAAACTCCTTTTTTATTATATAGGGGGCAAACGAGCATGCGTATCGTATAAACTTTTTATTAGTAAATACAAAAATATTGTACATAGAAAATATCCAATAAATATTAATAAAAATTATTTAAAGACAAATATTGGTGATAATTAAAAAGCTTCTTAAGTTAATTAATTAATTTAAGAAACAAATGCGTACTGTATCTATATTTCAATAACAAGTTCTGTCTTATTTTGCTATTTAGTACTATCAAATATATTACTTCAATGTGTGATTAATGATAATATACAAACATTTAACCTTTACTGATCGAAAATAAAGGCTCATGTTTTATGAGACGTTAGTTAATCATTGACGGTCGGCCACTCTGTAATAACTGTAATAAGGTGACAAAGTGCGAACATTGCTTTAAGTGCTGTTCTCATTACTGTGAGATTTATCATTTATAATGGGCAATATGACTAAAATTAATATGTTTTACGCCACTTTTTGCTCTAAATAAACTTAATGTCACTAACGACGTTTTAGTAATATGGTCGTATTTACATTAATAACATAAAGTTAAGTGTCCTATTCGCACTGTAATAGTTTTATATTGCACAAGGTTTATATTTAAATGTGTATTCTATAAAAAAATCGACGGGTTGTACTCCGGGAGTGCCGGCAGAAGTGAAAACTTGAATATTAACGTTGTGCATTTTTGATATTTTGGAATTGTTAGAGAATAATTTTGTACGAATTGCTTTCATTATCAGTATAAAAGTACTATTATTTATGTGGTGGAATACAATATTCATTTATTGCGCTATCGTACACAAACATGACAATTTATATTACATACACACACGAACATTCGCGCAAGCGCCCTGCGCCGCCTGTCCTCTCTCCATCCGTCTTACGAATTTTCGATCAGGTCACGTGACCTGACGCGAGTTTATACGTCCTCTCTCCATCCGTATTACGAATTTTCGATCAGGTCACGTGACCTGACGCGAGTTTATACATTTTTACCCATTCCAAAAAAGTACACAGCGCCGCTAAAGATGTTTTCACTTCAAAAATATATATTTCTGTTTATGTATTATTATAAGTTCAAAAGTAATTCTGTTTGTCTGGTACTCTTTTACGGTTTGCACCGATTTTAATGAAATTCGGCGGTAGCTTCAACGTTTTACCGTCCACTGCTGAACGTAGGTCTCCCCCAAGAAGCGCCAACTATCTTGGTCCTTGACAGTCCGCATCCATTTTAAATTCCAAATGCTAAGGTGGGCTCTGAAAATCAGTACTGGGATAGGCATCGCCCATCGCAGTGTCCGCCGAGAGTCCGCCTTTTTGTGAGAACAACCCTTGTTGCCATGATTGATTATTATGTTTAGAAGGTTTGATTGTTACGTACAAGTTATATGGATTAATTTATTGTTTGTCGTATGACGTGTATTAATGCACATTATTTCTATAACTATTGATAAAGTTGATATTTATAAAAGTTGTTGATAAATATTTGTAAATCTGACATACTCGTATGTGTCTTTGTGCAAGACATATGAATCGAAGTTTGTAATTTTTGACAAATAAGTTGACGTTAGCCTTTTAGAAACATTATTAGCAAGTGGTGGTACTGACTCTAACTATAGTATTTATGACGTTAATCTGATGCTCCATACGTTAAAATGTTTCAGCAAAACAGTCCTGTTTTACAGATCTAGACTAGTTTAAATTTATATAGAATAATAAACAAACAATATAACAGACAGTCAATTACAAATCTTCTCTTACATACAACAGGATAAAGTTAAAGTGCACGAGGTATTAGGAGGCATGTATATTACAGGCCGTTTCCCGTACCTCGGACAGCACGAAAAGCCATCTGTCCTAGGCCTGATCTCTACCGGTCGTGTCGGATAACCGTTCTATAAGATTATGAGAGTAAAGCAAAAGAGAGTACACTTGTTTTTGTGTGTGCACTTGTATGCTATCTCCTGCGTAGTTGGCCAATCTCCATTAAGAGTGAGACTGGCCAACGTGAACAGGAGAATATTATCAGGCAGATAGGTGCACTTCCATGGAGCTGTCATTTTCCCCCTCAACAATTTAACGTTTAAGTATCTCCCCGCACCTGACATACTATCAATAAAAATATCAATCAATATTCGATTATTCGCATAAACTATTCAAGCTTCTACTAGCAAAGATGATAAATTATATTTGTTAATGCAAATGGGAAAATCTGGTAAACTTATGATTCAGTACTACCATTAGTGTAAACCTCACTGTATCAAGTATATTAAACCGCATTCAAAGCATTATACTAACCTAATCGATTAGACAGCTATTGCTAACAAAGCATATATAATCACTGCGTTTGATGAGAGTGATTAACATGAACATTAACAAGGTGTGAAATGATATTATATATTAGCTAAATGAAATCGAATTTCGAATTGATTTACTTTATAAAATGAGACGTTACAACGTTTTAATACGTTTGTAGATGATTTCATAGTAATGAGTAAATTTTTTAAACGAATAATCCTAAGTACTTTGTTTTGATTAGGCCTTGACTATGTAACCTATCTGACAAAACCCATGGAATTTTGCACTTGGCCCTACTGTTTTCATTTATACTTAAGTAACTTGTTTTAAATATTATATAAACAGCAAAAATTTTATATGATTGAGAAAACCATACCACAAATTTGGTCCGCTACTGGGATATTGGCAATTATATGCCTATTGCCGTTTCGTTTTATTCCTTTTATATAGATTATTTTATGCGCTGTCTTTTTGTGTTCGTGTATATGTACATATACAAGTGTGTTTACTTTCAAATACATGTAGATAACTTTATTTTTCATTATTTTCATTTAATAATGTAGTAATCCGAATAGATGTTTGACGGTGTTTCACGCTTGTGCCTGAGAGAGCGCATTAAACCGTCGCGTCGACGATCCCTATTGTCAAGAACATTTATGATTTTTTTTACTGTGGGAGAGCCACGCTTCGCTATGAATGTGCCGGCTCGATCGGAGTGATACCACGGCCTCACAGAAAACCGGTGTCAAACAGCGCCTGCACTGTGTCTCACCGAGTAAGTGAGGATACCGGAGGTCCATACCCCAATCCCTTCCCCCTCACCATCCTCCAAAGGCCGGCAACGTACTTGTGACGCCTCTGGTGTTACGGGCGACGGTAATCGCGTTCAAGAAAAGAGCGTACTCCTTCCTAAAAGGCCGGCAACGCACTTGTAACGCCTCCATGTCGTAACGTAACGTAACGTAATCGCTAACCATCAGACAATACGTCTGCTCCTTTGCCCCTATATAATAAAAAAAAACCATCAGGCGATACGTCGGCTCGTTTGCCGGTATTAAATAAAAAAAACAATCGTTATCAATAAAGTTTAACTTGCGAATGTGTTCATGTAACCCAGTGCGATCAATTATATCAATTCATATATCCTATACCCACTTCGGCAATGTTGATTGTTTATGTCTGAGTATTTAAGTTTCGGGTGTGCGCTCTGGTGCGGCTTACGTACCCTATCTTGGCACTGAAAGAACGTGTACTCTATTTAAAATATAAATATATTGTAATGAGTAATGGTGATACATAAAATTTGTACCAAATAACGTTAACTTCAGAACGTCGTCGTTCAATCAACGACTCATTAATCTATTAAATATTCATTACAGTACCCGGCAGGTGACGTGAATTTTCACATTGGGCGTTATAAAGCTCTTGCGTGCTTCTGGAGAGCGTGAAATGTGAATATTAAGTTGAAACTTAAACTGGCTTCGATAAAATCAATATTTATTGTCAACCATTTACTTTATAAAATACTTAATGTTAAGAATATTTCTTATCCTTTGCGGGAACAAAGTAACAGTCATTAATTTAAAAAGTTTTTTTTAAAAATAGCTTTAAGCCCTGTCACTTGATACTTTTATTGGGATGTTTGTCCAGATATATGTACACCGCCATTTTATTACGACGGCCATTTTAGATTAATAATAAAACCGATTATATAACTGCATTGTCATCAAAACTAAAGGTATATTTCAAATTTCAACTCCATCGGAAATCGAGGAGTGGATCAAATTTAATTTGCAAGATTTGATTACAGACAAACATCGGGACAGGTGAAACTAAATAAAAATTTGTAAAAAAAATAACGAACCATAATTATTTGTTGAAGAGTTCATGCAAGACTAGCTGAACAATAACTGCGGGTAACGCCGCGAGGCGAAGCTAAATCTTTATAAATTGTAACTTATGTGTTATTCTGATGTATAAGCTATATTACTGTAAAGTTTCATCAAAATCCATTCGGTAGTAGTTTTTGCGTGAAAGAGTAAAAAAACATCCATCCATCCATACTTACAAATTTTCGCGTTTATAATAACTATTAGGATTTTCTTTTCACATGTAGCAGCGAACGCGATTGCTTTGCTTGAGGTCTCATGTTTGGTTTCCGGGTCGGACCAAATATTTGTGTTATATACAAATATTTGTTTTGGAGTTAGAATGATTTATATGTATAATGCGTATGTTTTTACAAAAAAGAAGAAAATATGTTTTTATATCAGTTAATCGAAGTTAGAATATTCAGGATTTCTGATCTTAAGAACCCCGCATTAAAAATGTGTGTGTTTTAAACAATACTCGTCTTGTTATAATCTTCATGTATTCTATATATGCGGGTAGGTTATGAATCTGCACCGGTTTGCGGACAGCAGTGGGTAGGGACATCGCGGCGGATTTTATCAAGAACCCCGTATTTCACACACACTTTTTTATATATAAAGTAACTGTTTTATTTATTTTGTTATAAGATACAAGCAGTAGTCAATAAAATGATGGTACTTCAATAAAAAGTAGTACCTACCTGAGAACTGTAAAACTAGAGTACATAGCCTTACACATAAATCCTTACTCTCTCTATCAAAGGCATTTTACGACTGGTTATGAATTTTGAACCAGATTTTAGAACTACGTACATATTTTATTCATGACTTGAAACTGGAATAAAACAAAGATGTAATCAAACAACAGTTTCTGAATTAAAAAGCGACTTTGTAAAAGTAATAGCTTTTACGACCTATTTCAACTTTTGAAGAATCGTGTTAAAGAAAATCGCACGTTATAACATGTCCAGGGATAGTCGTAACAAAAGCAATAATGTGTAATATTTTCGTAATTAAAAAGAGTTGCAGAACCCTATAACTATGTTGACATTTCACAAACGTAAACGTTATTAGAAAACAAACAAATGTAGGGAATTGGCGTCATCTCAATCCAAATAAGAATATTTTTCTTTCAAGTATCTGTCGATACGCTGGCACTCCTTAAGTATCTAATATTTTTCTTGAGTAATTTAAAAATAATTTTCAATGTCTAAAATAATATATTTTAATTAATTATATAAAGTAATTCTACAAAATAAGCTGGAGCGACCCCTAAAGTATTTCCCAAGGGAAATAACTAATCAATTAGTTCTACTTTGTAAGTTGAAAGTTTGATAATTTATTATATTGTAAAGAAATTCAATATTACTCAAGTAATCATTTTGTAGGTATTCCAATGCTAAAAAAGCAAGATGTTTTTGTAATGTTGGTTGTTGTTTAAATAAAATATATTAATTGCTTTGCACTTGTATTTTTTAAATCATAAAATATTATTACAACATGCATGCGTACACCTGCCGAGCTAGGTAAGAAGAGAAGGGGTGGAATTACACGCTTAGAAACGTCAGTTTCACTTTTACAGCTGTCAGTTGATTCTGACAGTTGCGTTCCATTACATAATACCCATTTAAAAGAAAAGAACCTACTTTTTATGACGTTCATCACATGAATAAACAGGTTAGTCCAGTAAACAATTTTTTTTTGTAGAGTTTTACTTACGATAATTCAGATATTTACTGTATTTCATTTATCGTACGTAGAAACGTTTTTAATATTTTAAAACATCGTGTATTATTATTATTATTTATGTATTTAGTAGTTTAAGGTAACATTAGGATAACTTTGCCACGCGTTACGTATGAATGATTTCCCAAGATTGTGAAGTATCGTAAAATATGTATTTTAACATGAATAAAAGCCTTCTACGTATTTTTTTATAAAATTAATATAGCCTATATCACCATGGTCTTCCCCTTTATTAAGGAAATATCCTCAAATACACCTCCACCTGATGACCAGTGGGATAGCTATATCCTACTCGAATCAACTAGACAAACTATAACTTACATTATTAACTTGGTACAAAGTACATAATTGTTTAAACTTTAACAATAACAATATCGTGAGTGTTATGAATTATGATGATAGCCGCCGTAATAGCTTTAATAATGTGAACCTAGATGTTTTTTAATAATAACTATAAGTATTACTTCTGATCTTGAATAAACTCGTGTATTCTAAGAGAGGAAGGTAGTATTAAAGATTCTCTATAATAATAACTGTGTCATACGCTATCGACCAACTAGTTATATATCAATTTTATTTCAAAGGATTGCATCTGAACCAGCTCATCTGGTCGAGAACAATGGCTGCCATTATCAACGCTGCGACGAGCCACACTGGTTTCATTGGGTCGTTTTATTGAAATCTCCTTTTAGAAATTTATATACGGCCTTTGAATTTATTATAGTGATTTGTTTTTAATGTTGATTTAAATTTAGAATATTCATTTATCATATAATTCATTCAAATAAACTTGCACGGTATTACGAGTAATATTTATTATTATTTTATATTGATGCTAGTTTTCGCCCGCGGGATCTCGATAAAGAATAATCTATAACTTTCCTCCAGAATCAAAGTATCTCCATGCCAAATTTTATATTTCATTGAATTCAGTGCAGCGGTTTGGTCAGATAGCACATACCAGCATAACAGACAGACAGACAGAGTTACTTTCATATTTATAACAACAGCATAGAACTATGGATCTACTCATTATTCTTATATTAATTGCCTCGGTGGCGCAGTGGTAGCGTATGCTACTGCTATGTTTGAGGTCTCGAGTTCAATTACCGGGTCGGACCAAAGGTTTGAATGATCTGCAAATATTTGTTTCGGAGTTTGGGTTTTTTCTATGTATAATATGTATATTATTACAAAAAATTAAGTTTAAATGTATTTGTATCAATTGTCTAGTACCCATAACTCAAGCTCTGCTTAACTTGGAACTAAATGGTATTGTGTGTTAGATCTCTGATTTTTTTTTTAACATTTACTGTGTCAGTACAGTCATGCCTCTCTATTTAAATAGGCCTTCTCATGAAAAACTGATGTCAAATAATTATTTTGTTGGTTTTGAACTGAACAAATGGGGTTACTGAATTTCTAATCCTCCCTCCTCGCTTTTGGGGTCGCCCCCTGCGAGCGACTCTGGAGGCAGCTACATAAGTGTGACTTTTGAGTTGTAGGTATCAATTATCAGGAGTAACTCGTCAGCAGGATTGGTACAAATACAAATACAATACAAAAGTACAAAAGCGATAACATCAATTTTATTGTGATGTAGTACCACAGAATAGACTATATATATATATATATATAAATATAGAAATACTAAAGACACGCTGATTTTAGCACCAACGTATTTATCATGTTTCGTTGGTGTGTGCAAGACCGAGGGCTCAATAATGCAGAAGCATCTCAAGAGCCCGCCTTGGTTCATCGTGTTGCTTCGCCTGCATTCACAATTACTTTTGAAGTCTACTCATGCTTCTCTTTACGCAGGGTAGAGTCACTTTAGGCGCCGGAGATCGCAAAACGATCTCCGTCCTCCATAAGCGCAAGTCTGGGGGTCACAGATGAGGCCATCTGTCCGGAAGGGGGCCCCCTTGCAAGCAATGGGTGGCCCGTGGTACGTCGGGGTTCCAGGGATTTCCTTCCGAGGGTGCACCTGGTTCCCCGGCTTCTAGTACCCGAGACGGTGTGCGCTTTTTGGTCGGTTCGAGTCCGACATAACCACAAGTGGTATCCGAGGGGATTCCCGCACAAAAAAAGGGGACAGTAAAGGGAACATCGGGGTTCCCACACAGTCGAAGCAACCTACATACTGGTAGGTGGGCCGAGATACGTCGGGGTTCCAGGGTTTTCCTTACTGGGGTGCACCTGGTTCCCAGGCTCCTAGTACCCAAGACGGCGTGCGGTTTTAATCGGTTCGAGTCCGACATGCCACCAGTACGTTGTATCAGAGGGGACTACCGCACGGCGGAAAAAAAAAACAAAAGGAATCACTTTGGCAGGCTCATAAAAAACATTACTAACTAAAAATTACAAAAATAGTGTGTTAAATATTTATTTTCTTATCAAAACATTTCAACGGTATATTTGATATTTTCATGTATGACACTATCAGCTAAAGTTACATGTTTTTCAATATTTAAATAGTGGTACTAATGATACGGTATGGCGTTTAATGATACTACTTTCATGTTTATTGCTATTATTCTCTACAGTATCGATAAAGTAATCAGAATTTCCTAAGCGTGTTGATATAGTAATGTTATTTTTCTTAAATTTTATTTCAAATATGTCTATTTTGCATTTTTTCAACATTGGAAATGTTTTTTCGATCGCTTTAGTAGTACTCAATTTCAGCCATAGTGAAATTTCACCACAGTTTCGTGAGGTTCAAGATAACTTGGATGATTGAGGTGTCAAAAAATGCCTCTCGGCAAGGATTACAAGACGGCAAAAAAAATATAAAGTCAAAAATTTGTTTCGAAAAATGCAAATTTGACGATAAATGCGACGTTTTTCGGTATTTTTTGTAGTTAAATCGTCGATTTCTCGAAAATGAAAAGCCGTATGGATAAAATGAAAAAAGCACTTGGAGTATTGGAAGAGTTAGGCTACGTTTGAATAGAAACGGGACCTCTCTATCTATTTTCGATTCGTGAATTTTGGCGCACGTAAGTCAACGCTCTTTCTGTATTGTGACCCGAGTGTTGCGTGTTTTGGACAGAACATTGTTTATTGAAGGTTGTCGTTGTATTTATTGCATTTGTGATGTGTAATAAAATATTTTCATGTAAAATTAAATAATTTAAAAATGTTTTGTCTATATTTATTTTCAATGTACTTGATGGTGGTGACAGGGAAGAGATCTGTGATTTTTTATTCTATATTTAAGAAAAATGGTTAACTTTATAAGACAGAAAGGCCAATCATAATGAATATTTATCTACATTTTTACTTTTCACACCTTTAAAAAGTTATACACCTTAAAAATCCCCACGCTGGCTGAGTGTGGCTACGTAATCGTGCCGTTGGATGTTTTTAAGCCGCCTAAGCTTCACAACTGGTATCATATGATAAAACTCGTTTTTAATGACCGACTGTTTAACGTGACCTTCGTCCTTCGAATCACGAAACTCCACCAGCGGTCAACCATCTAGGTATTGGCCGCGCCGTCGTTACTCACTCTCGGTGATTGTTTTGAATCACCAAGTGTATCTGTGCTATGAGCGACTCCTTTAAAAAGTAAATGTTTTAAAATAAAATTGAAAAATAGTTGAAGTTGTTATTAATGAATCGTTTATCATCATTTAAGTGAAATTTATTACCGTATATAATTAAATAACTATACAAACCATACGACGGGAACTAAACCGATATCTATGCAAAATATAGTTCTACAATAATACGAAAACCAACATTTTCCTAGCCTATTATCACAGTGAATATTCAACGCAGCGAGCTGCACACAATTTATGTCGGCAAAAAAACTTCTGTTCGGCTTATTGGAACCCTGACTGAATTCTAATAACAAAGGAGGAACGACAGAATGCCTTGTGTTTTTACCAAGACATTTTGAACAAAATCCATTGTTCCAATATAGTTTTGATTGAGAAGTATGGTATATGAATATTTTATGTATTAAAAGTAGATCCTGGGAGAGATCATTAGGTTATGTGAGATATGGATCAGAGAGTGCACCTGTCTTTGCGCAGACACTAATGCATGGTTAAAATATCACTTAAACAATCATGCACAAAATAGGCAAATTTTTTGCTTGTCGAATTGTCTCAAGCAAATTGTTCATAGTCTTACAGTGAAAAACATTTCTCCGAACTGAGTTGAATGTTTAATATTTTAGTAGAACACGAATTCTTCGTACTCATAAAACAGCCGCATAAACTTATTGCAAGTGATGTAAAGTGTGGGCCGTTACGCTCGGTTGATCCATAACTAACTTTTAAGCGCATAGTAAAGTTTTAGACGATTGGCGCAGTTTTATAACTTTGCCTACATGAGTGTCGTCTGTCAAAATTCTTAGTCAATATTCTTGTTAGCTACGGACGTAGTACGAACGAACTAAGTAAGTTTAAATAACTGTGCTCTATGAAAACCAAGCATTTTAAACGTAAAATTCATGTCTAAGCAAAAAGTGGTAGAGAGCCGTTTGATCATTTGCATTTTATAAAAATTTTATAGCTTCTGTTGTATAGTAGGATCGATTCACAATAAAATTATTTGGGTTATTTCTCGCTTTTTTTGTGCGGTACTCCTCTCGGATGGCATGTAGGACTCGAACCAACTAAAACCGCACGCCGTATCGGATACTAGATGCCGGGGAACTAGGTGCACCTTAGAAAGGAAAAGCCCTAGAACCCGACGTACCTCGGGCCTCCTACTCTTTGTAGATGCCCCCCTCCTGTGTGGGAAACCCGATGTTCCCGCTACTGTCTACTGTCCCCCAGGAAGCGTACGCTCCGCATCGTCCGTGCCGTCATCCGGTCCTGCTTCTGCTAGGGTGACAGATGGCCTTATCTGTCACCCTCAGGTTTGCGTTTATGGAGGACGGAGATCGTTCAGCATTAGGTTATATTCCTAGCCAAATCTTCCTCTTGTCACAAATTTTATTGTAATGTATTAAATTAATTTGACTGCCTCGGTGGCGTAGTGGTAGCGTATGCGACTGCTAAGCTTGAGGTCTCGGGTTCGATTCTCGGGTTGGACCAAATATCTGTATGTTCTGCAAATATTTGATTCGGAGTTTGGGTGTTTTCTATGTATAATATGTAGGTTTTTACAAAAAAAAAAGTATATAAGTATTTATATCAGTTGTCTAGGACCCATAACACAAGCTCTACTTAGCTTGGGACTAGATGGTGTTGTGTGTTAAATGTCCAGAATATTTATTTATTTATCTATTATATATATGTATTTCGAGATAAAAGAAAAATGTATATTGGCAGTATAGTTATTACAATAAAGACACTGTCTAGTAGCATTCAGAATGTTACAATAAAGAATATAAACTGTCTCTCACACTTATAAAGTTCCAAAGAAAATGCAAAGTAATGCATTAACTTTTCAATTTATTGAAGTATAAATTGTAGATAAAAAGGAACACAGTGTGAGCTTAGGGAGTTGAAGAATGGAAACTATGATGTATTATCTCTTTATTTCACTAAAGTTAGACTCGTAATCTGACTTTGTATAAAGTGATTTTATTACAAAAAAGAAAACAGTGTAAGATTTGCAGACATGCAACTTTTTTTTCTGTTTATGATTGAAAAGAATTAAGAACAATTTATTAAATTTGCAAAACAATAGAAGCTGTTTTTGTTATTTCTTAATATATATATTTAAATATATGTATGCATGCATATCGTACCAATTAAATTGATGAAAACTTTGTTCGTCAGCGTATAAAAATCGGCAAAATAGAACTCTAATTTAAAAATTAAAGCTGTCAAAACAGTAAGGAATTTTAGTAAAATTGTTCAGTACCTAAGGTCGACATAAATTTAATTACTCCACTGTGAATTAGAGAAAAAATTTGGTCAATTGCAAGTTTATTTTATTTTTTCACCACACGTATTTCCATTGCACTTAACACTGGCAGAATTGTCGACATCGGCACAGTTTGCCATTCTACAAGAAAAATAAAGAAAGAAATTTAATTACCCTAGATGTATCGTAGAATCATAGGCAAAATAAACTTTCCATTGCAATTAATTTGTAATGTTATAAAAGGTATTTAAAGTCTGGTCTCAATTCTTATTTGCCGCACCGCATTCATGTAATTAGCAGTGATCCCTTACGTCATCCCTCACCAAATAGCGAGGACTACATAAATGAAGCCCTTCATCTACTTGTACAACTAAGACAGCAACTAGTTACGTTTGATGTTTATTTGTTTTGTACGTGGGTTGCCAGTTTGATTAAGTCACTGTTTTATCGAACAGGGGTATTTTATTTAAATGTTCTCGTATTAAGTGACTTTATTAAAAACTGGCAGCGTTGCTCGTACGAAAATAATTAAGTAATTATTAGGTGAAAAAGGATTTTGTTGGGCTATTGTTGAATAATATAGTATTCGGGGTCTTGTGGACTGATTGATCAAAATGATTAACGAAGAATGAACCAGAATGAATTTTGCTACCTCGCTTAGTAATACTTTACTTTGAAGATAGATTGCTTATAATATTATAAATTTGAAAGTGATTTCATCTGTCTGTCTGTCTATCTGACTGCCTGCCTATTACCCTTTTAGGTTCAGATATCGATCAAATTTGTCATGGAGATACTTTGATTCCTGAGGAAGGACATACTATAGATTATAGCTATATATAGCTCTTCTTTATCGCGATAACTCAAATACAGACGGGCAGAACCTGGTATTTGTATTTTTTATACTTTTTGTCTAACAAACAAAATTGTCTACTTGAATGAGACATATCCGAAGCTATTTCGAAATCGTATTTTACGCTGCTATTGAAAGAGATACATGTTACTAATACTGTTGTTGTTCTATATACGAACCAAACGATTCAATCACAGAATTACTGGTCAGCTCTCTCTCTTTGTCTTGTCTCCAACACAAAGCGGCTCTGATTGAACTGCGACTACCTCGGTTGTCCGTATGCAAATATTTACCGCAACTTCGACGACCGGTATTGTACGTACAATCGTTCAAGAGTCGATTGTACCGATGTGAAGTGATGAATCGATATCGTTTGATATAGAGTTACCTAATTTGCATCGTGTGTAATTTGAATACAAGAATTTTAATAAATTGCAAGTTGGAGTCTAACAAAGTTTAGATAATGTAACTGCACTTATACTCTAACTAGCTGACCCACACAAACTCGTTTGCGTCTTATATTGCGCGTAGTGCGAAAATTTTCCCCCGTTTTTGAAACATTCTTCATTGGTGCTTCGCTCCTATTAGTAGTAGCGTAATGATATATAACCTATAGCCTTCCTCGATAAATAGACTATCCAACACCGAAAGAATTTTTCAAATCGGATTAGTGGTTTCCGAGATTAGCGCGTTCAAACAAACAAACAAACAAACTCTTCAGCTTTATTATTAGTATAGATTGTCAGAGTACAAATAAGTGAAGTCGTTCGTTACGGTTAACTATTATCTATACTATAACTGTGGTTTAAGCGATCATCTCCCAGCGTTATACTGTGCTAAGTGTTGTAGGTTTAAACCCCACGTAGGACAACACTAAACTTTGAGTGTTCTGTATTGTTTGTTAAAGTTGTTCTGAATCGGTGTTCTTTGTGTATATAGTCGTGACATAGGAATATTCATAGTGCGAAAATTGTCTTTAAAAATAATCTAGAAATTCCTACTCTTTTCTCAAATGGTTTTGCAGTTGATGCAGTAAGTTTTCGTCTTACGTTCCGTAATGATTTTGATTTTAAGCTTTTATCTCTCTCTCTCTCAGCCTATCGTCGTCGTTTGCCATCCACTCTGCTGAACGAAGGCCTTCCTCAACAAGCGTCAAACATCTCGATCCTGGGCAGTCCGCCCATCCCCCCGCATTCAGCCTTTTTACTTTTGTCACCTCCTTTAAATTCAAATATTCCTTTAACCAACTGGCGGGTAATCCATACTTATATTATAACTGCGAAAGTAGCTCGGTGTGTCTGTCTGTCACGCTTTTACAGTACCGATGGTGGTCATCACTGAGGTGACAATACAATATTTAATTTATATTTCACTAAATCCAGCCTTTCTTGATCAAAGCTAATCCAATTATAAACGGCCATAATGCACTTCTAATTAACATACGTACATTTAATATATATAATATATATATATATGTGTCACCGCCGCCGATGTCTGATGTCATTCTATTGCCGGTGGCTGTTTGAAAATTATGACATTTGACGTCACACTACAAGCTATACATTTGTTGTAAGATAGGATGGCTTTAAATTGTACAACTTCAGAAAACATTTTCAACAAATTCACCCATTAACTTTTGAAACCCTCCTGTCAGTTTGAAACTGATTAAAATTATTCTTTTACTGTTAGTATGTCCCAAACAACCACCAAAATTTAATTACGGTTCCATAATTCATCATTCAACAAATGAATCAATACTCATATTGTAAAGACGTATAGTTAATGAGATTGTGTGAGGTTTTTACCCAATAGAAAGCCATATTATATGTGAGGCTAAATATCAACCCTTAAAAAGATTACCGACATCTGACATACACGGGAGCGAGATACATAAGAGATTAACTAAAAAACCCAGAAAAATAACTTCTTGATTCTTTCTTGATTTATTCTAGTAATCAAGTAAATAGAATGGAGAGCTATGAAATGTGTGGGCAATACGGTGCTAAGACTGAGATACTACTGCCGCTTACCTTAGGTTGATTGAATCAAAACTGCTAAATTGAAGCTTCAACTATACATAAATAACTAGTTTTACTATCCGAATATGCAGATGTTATTTATTGACGATGAAGCATGCATGCATGATCAACAATTGAATATTAGTAATTCAAGTTTTGATTATATCAAGATCCGTAATCTTTTTCGTTTGTTTTAAATACGGATATAGCTTATATATATTAAGTTCTTGTTTAGCTTCTAGTGTGTTCTGGTAAAGTTAATTTCTAGATTAGTCGAGTTGCTGTTGTCATCCGGAGTCCTGAGATTCAATCTAGAATACAATAGACCCAAAGCTATGAGATACATAACAAAGTACATATGTAGCATCAACATCTACTAATATATCTATTGTTATGTCAAATGTGGTTGAAATTGAGTGATTTATGTATTTTAATTAAAATCTTCGATGCTATTTATTCTATTAATGTATGGCGCAGTGGTAGCATATGCGACTGCTGTGCTTGAGGTCTCGGGTTCGATTCCCGGGTCGGACCAAATGTTCGTATGATCTGCAAATATATATTTCGGAGTTTGGGTGTTTTCTATGTATAATATGTATGTATTTACAAATAAATAAATAAATACTAGTACCCATAGTACAAGCTCTGCTTAGTTTGGGACTAGATGGCGTTGTGTGTTTTTTATGTCCGAAAATGTTTATTTATTTATATTGATATGAGTGACTGGTTCTAATATATGAAACAAGAAGACATTCATAAAAAAAGATCCGGTCACAATTCAGTTCCGATTAACTCTCGATCTCGCAACTGTCATAAACTATATTATCGTAGTAAACTATTATTCTAGTTCTAGAAATAAACACGTTTTTAAGAACGTCTGGTATTTTTTAGTGGAGATTGTATACTGTTATTATAATTATTGCGTGTCTACTTATATGACTGAAAGGTTTTATTTTTCTTTTTCCACCTCCAACTCATTTTGCTCCGTAATTGTAACATTTTGTTGTTTAAAAAATAATTTACTATCAAGTGTTTCTGAATACAAGAGAAGAATGGTATGTTTAAAATATTTATGCTGATATTCTTTTTTTGTGTTTATTGCAAAAACCCATTGTGCGTGTTATTTTATTTGTTATATATTTAAAATTCTATTTTAGTAATTACACTTAAAAAAACATGTAAGGTTTCCTTGATGACAAAACGTATTTTGCCATTTGCACGATCTAAAACGTTAAAGATTTGTGAATCAAACCTAATATTTCAATATAAAGTTGCCTAAAACTAAGAAAACTAGAAATTTCTTATAACAAGATATTAAGTGAAGTGTTTGCTAGCATTTTAATTAATTAACCTGATGACGTTAGCGTTTACCGGCAACGTCTTCTGATGTAATCAACTTTTGAAATTAATTTTATGATTGAATAATTTTATAACCAAAGTGAACTAGTTTTATTTTGTGAGTTGTTTTAAATTTTGCACTAACATTTGCCAGTGGTTCTCACTTTGTTTTATTTTATATACTATTTTACGACAACTCATGGGTTACAACTTTAGAGAGACAAGTGTCAACAAAATGAATGATAATCACCCTTTTTGTAAGACCCCTATAATAATGGGAGATAAAAAAAATATTTAAAAGCCCGCATCTCCCGCTTCTCAGACTACCTATAAATTCAATTGTGATATTTTTAATTTTTTAATATTTATTATTCATATTTTATAATTTTACAAAAACTTTCATATATTTGAATTAGTTATAGCACTGATATATAGATTGAAAAAATTGGTAAAAAACATCTGAGTTTCTGTGAAGCGAAGGCAAATTATATTTCTCTTGTTTGAAAAATTGGATTTCAACTGAAACTCTACAATTAAAGACAAACCTCTTTGATTTACTAGTGGAATAATATTTATTTAATAAACGCATTGATTGAATAGCATCAATGAAAGGCAATCTCTAATTCAAATAATTAATTAAAATGCTCGATAAATAAAAGCGTTCATTTAGTTCAAATTCTAAACGCAATCAACGCCCGCTGTCGATAATTTTATTACACCTAAATCAGCAGTTGAATGAGGATAAATTCAATCTGTTAATACGTGACTTTTCTATTTATTCAGCTTCACAAAACGTCTAAAAGGGATTATATGTAATTTGTCTTTCCAACTTCCTAACTAGTAATTTTTGACATTGTGTTTCTTGACAAAAAAAAATTTACTTTACAATGTAGATACTACACTAAGTTATTTACATTGTAAAGTTAAAGTTATGTAAACACTACGACTAATAATATAAATAAATAATTATAAACATTATATTTGCTTGCTGTTTAAATACTCGTAGTATTAAAAAATGAAAGAAACAGTGAACAATAACTTCAAAACTCTCAAGTTTGGAAAAGATCAGCGATTTACTTGCATCAAAATCATTATCATTACAATTAAAAAAAATAACAAATTACAGTTTGAACTACGAAATCAATTAATTTTGCTTTATTGGGCGTAATATAACACTTCACTCACAATTTACCTACAAATTAAATTGAAAATATCTATTATAACGCTGTATCATTCACATTAACAGTCAGCTGCCAATAATAGATATTTAGATATTCCAAACATATTCCATCCTTTAATTATCGGTAAAACAATATTGAGATAATCTACGTACAAAATCTGAACGTTATAATGCATTTTGGGCACCGAACCGTCTATGGCAATCAATACTTCGCAATGAAAATTCAATCTCCTTGCTGTGTGTATATGTTACTGCAATCTGTATAATTCACTTATTCTATACAATACCTTTACAAGTACTTTAACAAACACTGCGGATAGAGTTAACCCTCATACATCCCAAGGTGAGCCATCGTGTGAAAATCACCAGGAGTCCATTGCCATCAGGACACGTCTTAGCATTCCTAGTCTAAAAAACTCCACCTGGAAAGTGCATGATGAAAACTTGGCAATCCTGCTGGAACACCCGGGATCTAAGAAAGACTTGAACAGCCAAGTAGAAACTTTGCAAGACACGGTATATACATACTTTTGTGAGCGCTATCCACCACCAAATTTTTATGCGCATAAAGATAAAGAAAACACCTTTAAATCGAAAATGCGGAGAAAGAAAAGAGAGTTAATAAAACAACTTCGAAAAGCCAAGGCCATGGGCGATAACCATCTAAGTCACCAACTGTCTAGGGCATTAAGATCGATCCTTAAATTAATTCAAGGAATATCGCTGCAAATCACAAAAAATCGCGATAATTTTAACAGAGCTAAACACGAAGTAGACTTTGATAAAAACCCTTTTCAATACTCGAAAAACATTTTCAATGAACAAAAAGGAAAGCTTCTTTTGACCAACCAACAGATTTACGACCACTTTAAAAGCACATACCAAGTGCCTAAGCGCGGGAGACGGTATGAGGATCCAAACGTCCAAAAACCTCATTATCCTCTTGTCGATTTTGAAAGTTGTCCACCTACCCTAGAGGAAGTTGACCATAAAATTAAAAAGAAAACATCCAAGTCAGCTCCGGGCCCTGACGGTATTCCTTATATAGTGTACAAAAAATGTCCATCGGTTCGTAAACATCTCTTAAACGTATTTTGTAAAATCTGGTCAAAGAAGCAAATACCAACATCATTTGGCAAAGCAATTTTTGTCCTCATTCCAAAAAAAGACGAAGTAATTCACCCAAAAGATACTAGACCGATAGCACTAACCTATACAATTTCCAAAATTTTCTTTAGCGTACTACAAACAAAAATGACAAAGTTCATGATCAGCAATAGGTATTTCAGGCCAAACCACCAGAAAGGGTTCTTGCCCGGTATTTCTGGCTGCCTGGAACATAACACATTATTAGCGAAAAGTATGAAAGATGCCAGAATGCATGAGAGGCAAATAACGGTCTGTTGGATAGACCTTGAAAACGCATTTGGTTCTGTACAGCATGAACTGATGATTTTCGCCCTGAAGTGGTATAACTTTCCTACTGTGGTTATCGACATAATCACATCTTATTATTCTAAATTACAATTTACCATAGCAGCAAACAAGGAACACACAGAACCATTGCATTATAATGTAGGGTTGTTCCAAGGCTGCTGCTTGTCACCAATAGCTTTTAATATAATTATAAATATTCTTATAGATAAGTTAATAAGTCATGAGAAAAAATGGGGCTATCGGTTTAAAATAAACAACAAATACACAGAGTCCATCTTAGCCTTTGCAGACGACCTTGCAATACTGACACGTAATCCAAAACAATGTCAGAAGTTATTAATTGAAGTGGATGAGTTTTGTACATGGACTGACGGACTGAGGGCAAAGCCAAGTAAATGCCACTGTTTATGTCTGGGTAGACGGAATACCAAATATACCTCATATGATCCGGGACTCTCAATAGGAGGACAATGTGTAACCACGATTGCTGAAGCAGTGCCTTTCAAATTTCTTGGTAGAAAGATTGATTACAAAGGACGTACACCATCCTTAGAGATAACTGTCGAAAATTTTCTTAATGACTTAAATAAGGTAGACCAACAACCATTAAACAATATTAAAAAAGTTTGGATATACGACAATTATCTTACGTCGCGTCTGACTTGGTATTTCCTTGTATATGACATCGGTAAAAGCCTCCTGGCAAAACTAGGTGCAAATGTCAAAAAGATATTGAAGTTATGGCTCGGAATTGCACACTCAGCTGACCCCTCAACTCTATTTAGGGATCAAAACAATTTTGGGATGAAGTTAAAGAAGCCATCGGAACTCTATAAACACCTCAGAGTTACCAAAATGCATGTCTTGGGACAATCCCAGGATGAAATAGTCTCATCACTCCCAAAAGATAAATATGTTACAGAGCTTGAGTCAAGACTTCAGTTCCATAAACAATTTATGGCTGGTGCACAGTTTAATAGAGTCGGGCTGGGTTTCGCAAAGAAGAAGGGAGACCGAGAAATAATAAAATCCTTTATACAACAAGATGAAAATGATATCTATAAAGTGCATGCAATGAATCTAGAAATGCAAAGTGAGTGGTTAACTATAGGTGAGTTCTGCATCCCGTTAGCCCTGAAATGGCGCACCTTGCTATATGATTGGTCTCCTGCCCTGTTAAAATTCTATCTGAATGCCTTCCAAATGACCCTCCCAGACCAAAGTAACCTAGTGAGATGGGGGAAAGCATCTGAAAAATCTTGCTATACGTGTGGTGAGGCAGTAGGTACTGCTAGGCACTTACTGGTAGGTTGCAGGGTGCTGCTTGATAGGGGTTATTACTCACGCCGACATGATAGAGTACTAGAAATCATACGTGAAGCAGTAAGTCTTTCAGTAGCTAGAGCCCAAAAAGGATTGACTACAAATAAACGAGAAATTAACTTTATAAAGGATGGCTCAACTACCAAATCTAAAAGCAAGCCTTTCTCAATCCTAGGTACTGCACCTGACTGGACTATTTTGATGGATACGTATGATAAGCCCTATAAAATCCCAGAGGATGTTGGTGTTTCGTCATCCAGACCGGACATATTCCTTTTCTCTAGACAAATTAAACACATAATATTAGTAGAGCTTACTGTTCCGTGGGAAACTAATATTCCTAGAGACCATAGAATAAAATTAAATAAATATTACGATCTAACAACTGAACTTAACAAAAATGGCTATGTGGTTAATTTATACGCGGTAGAAGTAGGAGCGAGAGGTATACCAGCTAAATCTCTCTATAACCTTCTGAAAGACCTTGGCCTGTCGAGATCTGCAGTAAGTTCTATTTTAGAACGAGTATCAAAGGCTGCACTAACAGTTTCCTACCAAATTTGGCTAGGTAGGGCGGGAAACTCGAGCAGTGAAGGTGAGCGTTGATGCGCATCTTAAAGGGGGCCTCCTTAAACCTACATCCAGGTCGTAAGTCCTGGGAACTGCTTTGAGTTTCTCCCTCTGCCACACGATGGACCCGGCACCCGCACGGTGAATCCATGGAGTGCTAAGAAGTTTGTCTCTCATGGGCGTACCCAGGTTCGGGGCCAGGGGAGACAAATCAGGTTTTTTAAAAGCACCTTTTTTGTGCGGAAATCCCCTCGGATACCACCTATATTCTATTCAGAAAAGGGCGCGAGCACTTCACAGAGCTCGCGCCGCCATCCCAGCCTGCTTCTGATAGGGTGACTGGTGGCCGCATCTGTCACCGTCAGGCTTGCGCTTATAGAGGACGAAGATCGTTTTGCGACCTCCGGCACCTGAGTCGTCTATGGTACTTGGCCCGTTCCACAAAACATAATATATTTACAGTGAACAAAACGTGTTGTGACTGAAATGAAATATTTTATGTGTATGTACACATTACATGCAACTTGTTGTGTACAATCTCCATTATACCTACAACATATTTATAGTGCCAATGTAGATTTTCATCTGTAGATACTTGTAATCCGAAAAATAAGTAACTCTCGCCTGCAATGAATGAGGAGAAATTGTATCAATTTTAATTAATCTAAAATGTATAATTAAAATTGTAAGAATGCTTCGTGTGAAATGTAATGTATCCATCTTGTAAATAACAAAATGCCTTTGTGGTCTTGACACAAATTAAAAACAAACCTATATCAAATTCAGAAGACCAAAACCTCTACACCAACATAAATTCCTAAAGCCATTTGATTTATCTCTAGACCAATTGACCTTACTTATTTTATCGTTCTTTTATTGGAAAATCTTTCACACATGTTGACATTGTGAAATAACATAAAGGATACTAATTGTATGAATATTTAAATTTACAATTCGAAATGAATATGGGGTCGGAAAATTTTAAATGAATATGGGATTGTTTAAGAACATCGTTTAACTCGATTCTATTAACATCTATTTGTTTTTAATATCGTCTTTTATATATTGTCTGAATTCCCAAAAGATAAAAGAAAATCTTTAATCTTTTATTTTATAAAATCTAAGAGATGAGAAGGCACATGATTTTAGTCTTTATGTTGTAAACAACTGTTTCTGACACTTTTATTCGTTTGATTAAACACCCTTTTTCAAACATTTCAGTAAATTTTAGCGTAGCTATTTCGATAAAATGACTTTGTTTCTAAAATTATTATAGCTTTAATATCAATTCTACTTTTTATTTTGTGATTTGATCTTATTCTGTCAATTCATCTTGAAAATTAAGAATATGAATATTAAACTTATTTTGTAATTCATACTCTCACTTCGTGATTCTTCTCGTAGACCCCAGCTAGGGACTCTGGGTAACATTTCCAGGTCCATAACCTGTTTGAAAAATGTTCAACACCGCCAGTAACTACAGGTAGGTCATTAGTTTCGTGGAGAGGATGGGGCGTGACTAATGGTGTCATGTTTTTGTGCGTAGACCCCACGGGGTGACCAACCCGTTATAATGTCTTGGTTTTATCCAATGTAGTGATCTGTGCTTAGTGACGTTGATGTTCGAGTGGGTTTGATGATCGATTGAAGATGGTCTAGGAATAGTTACAACCGAGACGAGATGTCGTGGCAGACGTGGCAGATCCGGTGGTCATCAATGGTAGGGTGCCAGCTTCCGCAGGTGGCGAGCTTGCGTTCCGTCAGCACGCATGAATAGGTTGGTGGAGATCGTTCTTTTCCGTACAAAGCGAGGGATGCGGTCGATGGTCACGCCGATATATTTCGTTGCAGACCACTTGATTTTCTGCTTCATGAGCTTCAGCTATGGTAGTGTCACAGTCCCTATGGATATCATCTGACACTTCGGCACGATACCGTCAGTCTCCAATCCTTCAGCCAGCTGGGTAAAGTGTCTAGGATGTGCGGCATGTTGGTAACAGCGTTGCCACCATCTTTTGACGACTTGATGCTATATTATCTTTTTTTTGTTGTATTATTACTTTTGTTTTTTATTTCTTAAGTGCAGGTTTTATAAATAATTTCAATTCGTATGTGTTCTATAAATTCGTACTGTTTTTAATAAAATTGAGAACAAATCAGCAGTCGAGTTACTTGATGCATGGGTTGGTCTTCTTCTGATACGGGTCTGCGTAACTCTTCAAGGAACAGATGTGAATGTATAGGAACACATTCACACCAGTTCACTAGCTGCTCGCGAGTGTACAGGAGTATCATCTTGACAAATTATGGCAAAATTAAAGAAAAAAAGATGTAAAATAACAATCATCCTAATATCCTACTAAAATTATAAATTCGAAATTGTATACTCGTAGATGTTTGTTACTCTTTCACGCAAAACTTACTCAACTGATCAGTATTATGTGTAGACTTTATATGTGTGTGTGATAATTATAAATATTATTATTATTAACACAACAATACATAATTACCGAGACTGGATCTGACGTCAAGGACCCAAGTAGTTAAACAGACTTCAAACTTCAGTGTCAATTGTTTGTATTAGATTTGCGCTTTGAATTTCTAAAGTGTTTTCGTAAACTTTGTGGAGTTCGCCCGAGTCTATAGTCTGATATTTGATTTGTGATTCATATTGATTAAATTGAATTTTCTTATGATGTTAATTTTTTACTCTACGATATGCTATTGTTCGAATTAATTGGACTGCATAAATGAAACAGTGGGAATTGGAGTATTATGAAGACTAATTCGAACGGATTTCATAAGTGACGCGGGTTTTATGTACTATCGACCAAGTTGAATCATGACCCACTTTGACAATTATTCCTTTGTAATCATAAATGTAGTTAGGTTTTCTTCGCTATTTGCACATAGTACGTTTTAGATATAAACATAAATGCGTCATTACGAGTTAGATGTCAATGCAATTCAAACCTTTGTCATCACTGAACAAGATATACGAGTATTTTTGATACAGCAGTCTTATTTGAATTTCAAATAATATAATCGTTTATAATCCAAACTCTTTTCATTGCGGAGAAAAAGTATTATAATTTTTTAAACGAAATGACATTATGCGTGAGATCTCAAGTAGTAGTCAATCTGAAAATATTAAAATAAAAATCTAAGAATATATTTATATCTATAAACGAATCGTATAATGGCCAATTTGGTAGAACAAAGAGCTCAGATTATAGTGCTCAGTGAACAAGGTTGCGGCGTTAGAGAAATATCACGTGAGGTAAATATAAGTCGTAACACGGTCAGAACCTGGATCAGACGGCACGCTGAAGAGGGTATCATTGAAGACCGACGACGACATAATCATGGGGTTCGTCGAATCACAAACCAACAGAGAACGGAAATGCAACACCATTACGAAGAACATCCTTTTACTCGTACCCGCTATTTTGCTATTACTATTTTACGACGTTTGTCTAGAAACAATTAGAAATAATTTGCACCGCACTGGGCTGCATTACAGACATCGTGCTAAGAAAGTTCATTTAACGGATGCACACAAAACTGCGAGATTGAATTTCGCATGTAATTATTTAGATTTCGACTGGACAAACACCATCTATACAGACGATAAATCATTTCGCTCTTCTCAACATGGTCGCTTAACTTTGTGGCGTTACGATAACACACGATACACAGAGGACCACGTAGTGCCCAACCAATCATCTGGCCGTATTTCAGCTAACATGTCGGCATGCATGGATGCTGGAAACATAGGCGAACTCGTTCCTATTTCTCCTCGTCATAACGCTATCAACTATGTCGATTTACTGGAAGAATCAATGTTACCGACTTTGCGAACAGTTTACCCCCGTGAAGATGTGCCAGTATTCTCCTATGTTCATGATAACTGTCGAGTGCATACTGCCAGAATTGTCAAAAATTGGTTTACGGAGCATGGCCGTCTAGGTCACCAGATCTTAACCCAATAGAAAATTTATGGGGTTTGATGGTTCAAATGTGGGATAACAGGAACGAGAGGACTAAAGAAGCAATCAAGCTGCATTGTAACGAAATCTGGGATTTCATGAGGGAAAGTGACATTTGCAGTCGTCTAATCGGGTCTATACGTAATCGATTATTAGACGTTTTTGAAAACCATGGCGCTTACACTCGGTTTTAGGTTTAACCAGTAATCCTACAGACCCAAACCATTCGAACCATTATAACCCACAAATTAACTATTGAGAAGTTTTCTTTTTTATTCGCTTTACGAAGTGAATGCCATTTTTTAAAATTTAATGATATGAAATAAACAAAGGTCTCTAATTTTGACTAGCTGTCTCGACAGACTTCGTTCTGTCAAATAAATGCTTTTCTATTTTTGTTCTACACCTACCCTACGCTACCTTTACGGTACCTCTACCCTCCTACCTCAAGTCTACCCATTATTCGAAATAAAGTCAATCCTATGTCTCGAACAACCAGACAATCAAATCTTTCCTAATATGCCTATAGATAAGGACGTTCACTGGCTAACAAACTTTTTCGTGCAATACTTATCATAGTCCATAGTGTACGTCTATGTATATGTCATGGCTTTGTCAGTGTCTAGTAGAATGATAACGGTTCGTTTCTTATGAAATGTATGTTCAAGCTAATTTCAACCTAATGGTATAGAATAATTGTAGGAAAATGACTTTAAGGGGGGCCATGATTCAATTTGGTCGACTGTACATTGGATTGGCTTTTAATTAATTTAGCTTTTAACTGTTTATTTTATTGCCTATTGAAACAATTGTACTTTCTTTATAAGTAAATTAGAGTATTTACGTAAGATAATTCATATGTGTGCATAATTATCAGTTTATAATTTTAAACTAAAAAATTCCAAAATATAACTTTCTAGCTATAAAAAATATCTTATAATAAAAAAGAGTACTTTCAAGAATTGAAATCGTAGTCACTATGTGTAATGTGAGGACATTGGTGAAACAAACTAAAATATCTTACATTCAAGAGATTCGCTTACAATTGAAGTGTACTCTTTAAATTTATTTTCATTACCATTTCGCTTATAATGGCACTGTGTATTCCTGTACTTAACTAGAATTGGGCTATGATTAACCGCTCGGTTAACAATCTAAAGCAACCAATAAGTCTTCATGAATTTATTCCTTTTTAAATAAATTTTAAATCTCTTTGATTTATCTCTTTTTTAATCCGTTTTTTATTAAAAAATAATGACAGCTTTCAAATGACACGAACTTCGCTAAACAGGAAATTTATTACATTTTTATTCCCACACCAGCTGTGAGTTAAAAGTGGGTAAATATGTTTTCCTCTACCTTCGGAATGATGCCCCGGGGATAGATTTATCAATTGCAACTTCGAGCTAGTCGTTTGAGCGATAGTGGGATAACGAATTGTTGGGTATCAAAAGTTTAGGGATAGATGCACTAACTTTTGCCTACATTACAATATACCTACAATGGAACAATAAGGTTGTATTGATTAGACATATGAAACAAAAAATCATATCTAAATTTTAGCTAAATTGACGTTGAACTTTTGAGATTTTGTTGATATAAAATCTTCTATCTTTCTTTTTTATTGAATTGGCGGCAAACGAGCAGATGTATCGCCTGATGGTAAGCGATTACCGCCGCCCATGGACACCCGCAACATCAGAGGCTTCACAGGTTCGTGGCCGACCTTTGGGCGATGGGACGAGGGATGGGGAAGGGGACCGGGTGTGGGCCTCTGGTATCCTCACTCACTCGGTGAAACACAGCGCAAGCGTTATTTCACACCGGTTTTCTGTTACACCGTGGTATCACTACGGTCGAGCCTTGCACATTCATGCCGAAGCGTGGTTCTCCCACGGTATCATCTTAACATTATTTTAAATATTACATAGAAGTGTTCTTAAAAATATGTTTTAGACGTGGATATCTAAGTATATTAGTGTTTGCTATGTGTGTATATGTTAGTAAAATACTCTATGAGAATTCAAATGTAATGTTATTTAACGTTACGTATCTCTACACACAGCAACTGAAAACAAGGCGTTATATAAAGAGACTGACTCTTTATATAATAATCTCTTTGGCCTCCCAACGTGCCTTGAGTTTTTATAAGTATCGTAATCAGGCACTTAGCAGCCGCAAGACACTTTAGGTTATCTGGGTAGAAATTTATTGCATTTGTAAGTTTCGTGACTGTATAGTATGTATAAATTAAAAACTGTATAAAATTGTGGTATATTTTTATGATTATCACTATAAATCGTATGCTAACATACGATTTATAATATATACGACAATAACTGCGGGTAACGCCGCGAGACGAAGCTAGCACCTTTATAAATTGTAGCCTATGTGTTATTCTGATGTATAAGTTATTTATTTATTTATAAACTTTATTGTACACCACTACAGTAAACATTTGTACAGAGATACATAAACGGACATCAACATCAGGTATCACAATAGGCGGTCTTATCGCTCACGGCGATCTCTTCCAGACAACCTTTGTACGGATATTATGAAATGATCCCTTGGGTAGAGGTTATATTATTGTAAAGTTTCATACGACTAGTTTTTACGTGAAAGAGTAACAAACATCCATCCATCTATACTTACTAACTTTTGCATTTATAATATTAGTAGGATACATTGTCATATACTAAATAAATCGAGGCAAACCCCAATAAGTTATTGAACATAGTTGTATCGGGGTGAAAATCAATATAAACTATAACTACGTACGAATAAAGGCTTTTATTTTTATTATTATTATATAACTACGTACTCTTTTGTTTGATAGTATTTATCTTTTATTTTTAAATAATTTATTTTATATGTTTCAAGAAACAATATCCCGTAGACAATATTAAACGATTGATCACATCTGTTGCGAGTAATTACGTGACTGTCTAGCTGCAATAAGATATATTTTGTACCAGTTTCCAAGTCCCAATAAAACATACGAATTATACGAACTTTAATAATATAGTTTCTGTAGTATAACTACTTTAGTTACTATAACTTATATATATATATATATATATACTATTGATTGGATATTGGTCTTGAACATATATATTTTATTCACCTTTGTTTCTTTTCTTCGTATAGCTTGATTCCTGGATAGCGAAATATCAACAAATTTGCAAAATTAAGACATGGTATTATATACTCTAAGAAAATAAACAATTATGTTTCGCCTTCCTTTATTTGAAACTACCCATAAGTAAACTGTGTAACTACATAGTTTGGAAATAACTGAACTTGCGACTTATATTGTTACAACCTTGGTAGTTAAAGTAATTCATGGTAATGGTATTGTAGATTTAATGTTTCTAAGTACCTATAAAATGTGGAATTGAATGCATTGCTTTGTCTCTTGTTGGATCTACATTTTCATTAATTTAAACCGTTTTTTTCTTATTCTGAAAATATGTTCTTCTGATAGAATAAAATATTATGTTATCTATACTAATATTATAAAGAGGAAAACTTTGTTTGTATGTTTGTTTGTTTGTAATGAATAGGCTCTAAAACTACTGGACCGATTTTAAAAATTCTTTCACCATTCGAAGGCTACATTATCCACGAGTAACATAGGCTATATTTTATTTTGGAAAAAATAGGGTTCCGTAAGATATTGGGGTTTTTCGGACACAAGGTGTAAAAAATCAACCCTATACGGGGGAAAATTTTTCGCTTCGGGCAATAAAAGACGCAAACGAGGTTGCGTCGGTCAGCTAGTATGCAATAAAAGTGAACCAAAAGTATTCCATTAATTTTCTTTTATTTATAGGATGTCAGAACAATATTATTTTTATTCTTTTTTGTAAATTACCCAGAAAAGATTTTTTTTTTTAATTAATTTATGTAAATAAACAGTGACACAATATATAATTATAAAATAATTGACACATGACAGTAGCAATTATGACACCAGGAACATTTACCAAATATTAACAACAAACAGTGTAATATATAGTACAATATACATAATAAGTAATACATATATACATAGGTATAGAGAGGAACCTCTAATTAATTACTTTAGAGTAAATTTAATTACAAATTAAATTATTTATTATACATAGAACTTAAAGTGTAATTCATAGACTACACATTAGTCAAGTTCTAATGAAAACTCTAAGACTAACGAAAACTTTATTTGTACCTTATCTGTTACAAGATCTAAAGAAGTATTTTGTTTCAGACTTATTAAGTCTTACCCTCTAACAATAAAACTTTCCGTTCAGAGAAATAGTTTTTTTAAAAACAAAGTTTTTTGGTTATGATTACTTCAACTTCAAAAGAGAAGGAACTTATCAATTCGACTGAATTTTTTACATTTTTTACCTCGGAACTTTCGACCAGGTGAACCGATTTTGATGATTCTTTTTTATTTGAAAGCTAGTGCTCCTTATGTAGTTGTTCCAGTTTTTGAAGTAGGTTATTTTTTTCAAGTTATATGTTATTTTCTATGAGTATAATACCAGCTTTTACCCGCGGCTCTGATCACGTGTATGTCGGTTTTCGCAGTTAAGAGTGGACCTTCCTCGAAAATCAAAATATCTCCATGCCAAATTTTATAGAAATCAGTGCAGTGGTTTAGCCTTGAGAGCCTAACAGAAAAACAGACACACAGAATTACTTTTATATTTATAATATTAATATAAATAGGATCATTTGTCTTATTATACAAATACATATACATACAATACAGCTTCGGAAGTTCGGAAGTTGCGGCCTGAACCCACGTGCCTCGGAGAGCACGTAAAGCTGTCGGTCCTACGCCTGATCTCTCCCCGGTCGTGTCGATTAACCGTCCCATCGGATTCTGAGAGAGAGGGAACAGAGAATGCACCTATATATACGTACACACTTTTGCACTATAATATCTCCTGTGTGGTCGGATGGCCTCCGTTGAGACTGGCCTCCATGGCCGTTATCGGCCAGGAAAACGTCATGAACAGGATAGACGATAGCTAGTAGCTGCCTACCACCACAGTTAAACTCCTGCAAATGAAGAGCCACCAGCTTGCAACTTTACTTGAAAATAATACAATGGAGCTGTGTAAGTTTTCCAGGTGAAGGAGATAAAAGTTGTGAGCGACCATCTTTATATAGTAGGTTCTAACCTCGTTTCGAAGAAGAAACCAACATTCAGCAGTGGACTGTAAAGGTTGTTGATGGTGATTATGTGGGCCTTATTACTGCAACGAAGCATAGTAGAGTACTGCTAGTAATTTATATCTTAATCATTATCAAAAAAGTCATAAAATACCTTACGGATAAATAAACAAAAGTTCGTACAAATCAAATATTTTACAAAGAAAAGTTGACAACAAGTCAATCTCCCAAAACTAATGAAAGTCGAGAGACAGTCGTTCAAGAGAGGATCATAGCTTCGGAATGACCAAAAAATTAATAAGTAGCGCTCAGTTCTAGAAGAGGGACCCGTTTAAAATTACAATTCATTTTTGTACCCTTATTAAGTACTGTTTAGTAAAGATAAAATGTTAAAATAATATAATTTCTAATAGAATTACACGTTAAGTTTCTTTCTATACGAACACGCCTTTACTATAAGACTTTGCCGACTGCCGCTAAACTATCGGAGCTGCAATTAGAATGTCTGCAACATCCACCGTACTCCCCGGACCTTGCTCTAACACATTACCATTTTTTCCGAAATTTGGATAACTGTTTACAAGGATAAAAAATATGTCCAATGTGGCAGTCCAAACTGCTTTCAGAGAGTTTATTCATTCTCGCTCCTATGGTTTTTTTAGTTAAGGGATCAATGAACTAGCTATGATATGACAAAACTGCAAACAATGGTACATGTGTTGTGGTCGGTGCTGGTGATAAGCGCGACTTGGTAGGGTAGTGGAATAACATAAATTGCAATGACTACCCTCTCTAATCTGTTCTGTTAGTTCTTCAATGCTGTTTATTGTACTTTTCTTCTATTAAGTGTTAAAAACGTAGTGTTTGAGAATGCTGGTTTATTTTATAACCATGCATATGTATGAAGTTGGCAATAATGTGTAAAGCAATTGTAAGTAGATTGAAATACGATTTGGTGATGACACGGATGCACGGAAAAGAGTTTATGTGGCATCTTGTATTAAATTTCTTGTACCTTATATTGTTTGAATAAATAAATAAATTTAAAAAAAACATACTTTGATTAATTAAATATATTTTACGAAAAAAAAAAGTTTTTTTTTATTCCTCTCATACAAAACGCTAATTTCATATGTAAGTACCTAATATAAGTATATTAAGTATTTTGAACAGCTACTTGGTGACTAATAAAGTAATCTGGTCAACATAGCACAGGTTTGGCCTAGTTTGGCATGAAACTGTCGTGTGAGAGACGTGTGACGTTAATTCCTATAAAGAAATTGTAAAATATTAGATAAATATTTTTCTGGACACATCTAAGAAGGTGAACTACAATAATTATGTTTATATATATACTTTTCACTGAAACGTTATCAACGTAAAATAAGACATGATATCTTAAGAAAATGTTTAAAACTATATGAAATTCTTCAGATTACCTTAATTAAAAAGGTTTACGGCAATTACCAAATAAACAGAGGTCTTGGATAATGCACAAACTTTCATTGGGTAGATCGCTTACTGGATGAAATTCTCCCATACCTTCATTTACATCGATATTATACGTCATTGGAGTACTCTCTAGTATATCTGTATTCAATTGATTTACTTTTTTTCACTCATTTACCAATATAGTCTTGTTTGTGGCACACTACTGCTTCCTTTAAAGACTATTAGCCCTGTCCCATATATAAGGTTTTTTTAAATTTATTGCGTAAAACATTATCTACAGATATTTAAAAAGCAGATTCTCCGCTTTAATTACGTGGGTTCAGATTTTGTTTGAGTTGTAGAGTATGATTAACAAGTTCTCAGTTTTCAACTAGGCCCGTACCTTAGAAGACACTGGTGCTAATTCTATTGTCGCAATTAAAACAAACTAAACCCATCTAATATCAGTAAATTTTCAACATTTACAACGTCGTTTTAATTTAGTTTACAGTTTTCGATCAACAGAATTAACAGCGCTATGTCCTTTTCTATACAAGAAGTTAAAAGCTAAAATTATGCATATATATTGAATATGTTCGCCAACTACTATTTTAACACTTTAATTTAATAAAAGGGAACCAAGTATTTATTTCATGTTGCACAACCTACGTGCTCGGTAGTAGAAAAATTCCGAAACACATTGGAAATTCCGTTTCGACGCGTCGTTGTTTTTGCACTTTTTAAAACACCCCGCGCTATAACACTAATAGTCTAGTCTGTTAGATTTATACGTTCTGGAAGTTTAATTTTTGGCTGTGCACTTTAATTTTTTGAACATAAAATCATACTATGTCATAACTTACTGCAATATTCTAAGTTAAACAATCTGTTTCGTTCAGTTGGAATATGATTGTCTAATGGTCTAATACAATTATTGGTTATTCAAAGTTTTACGCACCGTTAAATTAATGAGAAAACTATTTATCTACCAATAGAACGATTTTTAATTAAGTTATCATTTCAAATAGTATTTATTGAAAAGATGTTTCTTGCCATTCAATTTATTCTGATATTTTTGTGTCAACTTAAATTTTGCTAAATTTTTTACTTAAAGTTCACTGAATGTTTTTTTTTATCAGTAATGAACAGAATCTTATTTTTTTCTCTGTCACATTCCTTCTTTTCCTTGCACGTTGAAAGAAATATGTAATAAAAGATGAAAATAAGAAAAACATTAGAAAATCCTTAGATATAACAAACTTAAATGTGCTGTGCATGTGTTTGGCTTATTGGTTACACAATAAATATAAATGACAGTATATGACATTTAGGGAAATTAGACATAAGCGACCGCTCCGGTTTATGCCCCTAAACCCAAGTTCGCTCTCAAAACAAAACAATGGCGAACGTTGACGTTACTTTTTTAAAAAGTATTCTAAAATGATTGCAAAATCTGTGGTTAAAAAAAATTATGATTATCCTTGGCATTAAGTCGAGTGCGCTGAAAAATTGATCATCCATTTTACGGTAATAGTTTTTAGTGGTTAGCGTAAGCGACTGCAAATCAAGAGGTCTCGGGTTCAATTCCCGGGTCGGACTGCTGTTGGGTTTTTCCTACAAGAAATTTCTAATAGCAGCCCGGAGTATGGAAGATGGCGGTGTTTCCTGCCCGTGCTTCGGAGAGCACGTTAATCCGTCGGTCCCGGTTGTCATGAACATCTATGGCAATCGTTTTTGGGAAGTCAGTGCCCTCAAATATACTGACAACTAGTTTAACCTTCGAATTCAGTTCGCCCTCAGGGTTGCGGAGGTCAGATGCCAGTCGCTCTGTGTAAAAACTGATATTCAGGTAAAACCGGTTGAACTGGTAGCCGACCCCAAATATTGGGAATAATAAAGGCTAGGAAGATGAAGATGATGATGAGTTTTTAGCAGCTTATGTATGCCCCACCGTATTGTCTACAACTTTTCACTACAATAGGTATATTCGTAACATAGGCTATTTAATTTTATCAAAAGTATTAGTTTTTAAAACTTTTCTTGTGGCTATACATTTCTGCAACTATTCAAGTTAACAAACCATCTATAAACTGCCTCTGTGGCACAGTGGTAGCGTATGCGACTGCTCGGGTTAGATTCCCGGGTAGGACCAAATGTTTGTATGATCCACAAATATTTGTTTCGGAGCTTGGAAAAAAATATTTATGTGTATTCATATCACTTATCTAGTACCCATAACACAAGCTGTGCTTAGCTTGGGACTAGATAGCGTTGTGTGTTAAATGTCCGAAATATTTATTATTTATTTATTTAATATTTTATTTGATTACACTAATTAGTTCTTTAATACAAAATATTAAATCCTACAAACTGTATGAAACTACTTAAACCAGAGGCGTTATCAAAACCAAGGAATAAATTAATTAGTGTCGCGCTGTATCGGACTTAATGAGGCTTTTCACTGCTTACTAAATGAGTTGGTACAGTTGTGTTGCTCAGAGCAAGTTGTCTACATATTTGTTTGTTTTAAATTGAAGCTTATGTAACATGACGCTTTAGCATTAAATACT
The DNA here is from genome assembly GCA_916048165.1 of Spilarctia lutea. NCBI lineage: Eukaryota > Metazoa > Arthropoda > Insecta > Lepidoptera > Erebidae > Spilarctia > Spilarctia lutea. Next base: position 6,635,830 of record OU696492.1, read on the forward strand.
AGTTAACCTGATAATTTTCCATATATTTATCTATATTTGTCATAGTAGTTTCAGAAAAAAAATTAAAGGTTTTATAAAAATCATATACTAAAAAAAATCAAGTAAAGGAATAACATAAGCCTTAAATATATCAATACCAAATTAAGCTATATCGGTCTAGCCTTTCTTAAGTTTTAGTAACACTAACACGTCAATTCAATATTATAAAATATACGATTTTATCCTTGCCTTGCGGTGCTATTTTTATATTTATATTTATTTTTATTTACACTATACATGGTTTTTACGAAATCGTTATTGAGAACAAAACACCGACTGCGTACGAAAATTTCATAATAAACATAGAGGTTATTTTTTTTAATTAACTTTTAATCCTAGACTTGGGTAGCTCGGGTTTTGGAACTAAAGAATAAATAAATAAAAAAATATAATGTGGTTGATATTTTGATTGCTACGATATCTTACAATCTCTTAATTATACCGTAATTTATTTTTACGGAATTCGGGGCAAATGAGCTTACTCACAATCGCTCATCACTTGATAAGCGATTGAGCGGTAACACCAGAGGCGTCACAAGTGCGTTGCCGGCCTTTGGGGGGATGGGGAAGGGCATGAAGGAAGGGTTGGCGTATGTTTTTAGGTATTCTCACTCACTCGGTGAAACACAGCGTAAGCACTATTTCACACCGCTTTTCTGTGAGGCCGTGGTATCACTACGGTCAAGCCGGACCATTCATGCTGAAGCGTGGCTCTCCCACGGTCATATGTAAAGTCGATTAATTACACAAACTTATAATCTCCATAAACTATCCAAAAGTATTTATGAGGTACATAAAAATAGAAGCTTAGTTTACATTAAAGCTTCAGAAACAAACCAAATTATTTGGCTTTATCTAGAAATCGTCTAGACAGTAAGAAGTTCTTAAATAAGAGAGACTTCTTAAAGTAACCAGAATCAAAAACGAATTAAACCTTAAAGGTTTAATTAGTGTAATAGAACTCTTTAACTTGTTATCTAACTTAACTTAGCTTACAGTGTATTTCATTTCATCAATTTTACATTTTTTTAACCATGGGAGAGCCACGCTTTGGTATGAATGGGCCGGCTCGACCGGAGTGATACCACGGCCTTACAGAAAACCGGTGTGAAACAGCGCCTGCGCCATGTTTCACTGGCAGGCCCATACTCTCTCCCCCCATCCTCTCCCTCATCCTCCAAGGGCCGGCAACGCACTTGTGACGCCTCTGGTGTTGCGAGTGTCCATGGGCGGCGATGATGATACTACTGCTCGTTTGCACGCTATCTCATTTAAAAAAGATAAGAATAGAAATAGGTCAGGAAATTTGGCATGGAGATACATTGACTCTTGAGGAAGAACATAAGCTACTTTTTACCGCGATAAGCGACAACGCGAGCCGCGGGTAAAAGCTAGTTATGAATAAATTAAGACTCTAAACTAGAGCTTGTGAAGTTCTCAAAAAAAATAAAAAATAACTCATTTCTTGGAAAGGTGTTTCTTATGTTCGTTTTATGTATGTTTGTAAAATTATATGATGATATATGATATGCACATAAAGTTTAATGATTTGAGGAGTTTAGTAACAAACACACGAGAAATGTATTATATTAGAATATAACATAAATTTGGTCCATTTTCGAACCGGTACTATTGAAATAAACTCCACGAAATTCTCTAGACACCTTGTACGAGTCGTAAAAGAAGATAGAGTACCTTATCCAGGAGAAATGTTCGGAAAATATCTTTAACGAGAGTTAAGCCACTAGCAAAACTTATTACTGCAAATAAAAACAGAAAGATAATAATTTTCTTTACAACTGCGACGGCTACAAAGTTTCAAAGCTACAAAGTTCTGTATTCAATTGCAAAGGCTTGCAGTAAAAATCTTCATTTATCACCTTTACTACTTTGACAACTAAAAATAACATTTATATTGATGATATAACTAAGGCAGAGTACACACTGAATAAAAAAAAAGTTTTTAATGTCAAATAGCTTCGCCCCGTGGCCGTGCCTGCGGTTGATGTCGGACCGCGGGTAACATCGCGGGGCTCAATAGTCAAAAAAATACTAAGTTCCTCCTTGTATCATCAGCTACCTACTAGTGAAAGTTCCGTCAAAACCAGACCGACAGACAAAAATCTGATTTTTTAATGAAAGTTTATGCTTGTATGTAGTAGTTCATTAATATAATTAAAATGCACATACACCACATGCTAAATGAGCATTAATTAATAATTGCTTAACAAAAACATCAACCTGATTACTAAAAAAAACGTAATCTTACAATCAGCAACTAGAATAACTAAAAAACCTTTAATATATTATTCCTTCGTTAAGAATTGAGTAGCATTGAGGACATAATAAATTAATTTGATCTGACTTCTCTCACTCAAGAAGTCTTGTCAGATACGTGTATAGCATAAATATTTTTGGCGTCCTATGTAGTCCTACTCTAAAGCAAAACTAATTCAATATTATGTAATAAACAAATATCTAAGATTAAATTAATTTTACTACGATATTTCGTAAGATTCTTTGGGAAAGCAGCGAGTTTATAGAAGCCCTAAACTTAACTAAATCTACGAATAAACTTCTTACATTTCGAATAAAATGAAGTCGACTATCAAAAGAGGGTTGATGCAGCGAGGTCTGCTGGAATTCTTTTAATACTTCATTAGGAAAGTAAGTTAACGGAACGTCAAGACTGCAACCCTCGAATATTCCATGTTCTTCATACTTTAAATAAATTTAACTTTGTAAGAAATGTTCCTTGCAGCAAAAACATTCTTATACTTGTTTTTTAGCACTTTTTTACGATGTACTTTGTGCTGTGACATTTTAAAAATATTAGTGAACTTGTAGAGACCTCTTTAAAGAGATATTTTTAAACATTTGTGTATTTATTCTCTGTATTTGTATTTATATACAATAAATATATAAGGTACAATGAAGTATTATGAAAAAAGGCGAGCTTAATCGAAAACTGAGTTTTCTCCCAGCAAACCCTCAGTGAACACAGAGTAGCAGAAAAACATATATATATATATGCCCATACGTGTGCTTAGGAAACAGAAGAAAAACAAATATAATAAAATAAATAGTAATACATAGACATTGATTGATACAGTAAAATATATTGTACACATTAATACATACACACATACATAAGGTAGGTTTCATTATTGTGGAGGATAAAATAATTGGTTTATAGTATAGGGGATCCTTATCTACAATTATATTTATTGTGTTATTCAACATTTTTTTCTGATTGGCAACCAGACACCTTGTCTTTTACTTCTTCGAGCTACTAACAATCTGGGTTAGTATTACTTAAAGTTTCGAATAAGTTATAAATAAATAAATAAATATTCCGAACATCTAACACACATCGCTATCTAGTCCCAAGCTAAGCAGAGCTTGTGTTATGGGTACTAGACAACTGATATAAATACTTAAATACTTTTTTTATAGCAAAGACCCAAACTCCGAAACAAATATTTGCAGATCATACAAACATTTGGTCCGACCCGGGAATCGAACCCGAGACCCCAAGCTTAGCAGTCGCATACGCTACCACTACGCCACCGAGGCAGTCAAATTTTATTTAAATAACAAGTTCGATCACAATCAATTAGTTACCCAGCACATTAACCATGATTCTAAAGATATTTTTACTTGTGTTTCGATTTAAACAGTTTGCAATCCACCAGCTGAAGTGTCTCTGCAATATTGGTGTTTAATAGGATTTGGATGTCGTCCAACGTTCTACGACAGCAACTAGCAGATGGCTCGAAGCAACCGGTATTATATTACATTAGTGACAGGCACAAGCGTACAGATTGTCTTTAAAATTACTTTAGTGTGTACGAAACTTAACGATTGAAATAAATATTTGATAATAACTTTCTCTCTGTAAATGGCTTAAGAATATTTTCATTTATTTCTTCGTATTATTAGTACTCAATAAGTTGAAAGTTTAACAATGTTGGTGCATAAAATGTAACTGATTTAAATAATAGAGTAGGACAGTATGTGAGCAATTTCTTTCTTTTTTGTTTTAAAAAGAGTACGTCCTGTGTCGCGTGGAATTTTACAAACATACGTGAAACGGACACAAAGTACACGCAGACTCAGAACAACAATTTGTGGATTAAAGTGTTGTCCCTTGTAGAGTCCGAACCCACAACACTAAGTGCAGAAGGTGGCATCTAAACGACTAGGCCAACCGTGCAGTCAGCTACGTTATGTTAACTAAATTGATGTCTCTCTAATAGTATTAACCAAATTGTTGCTACTAATATGCCCGCTACCAGTATAGTCTTAAAACCGTAAAGAAAAGAGGGATTTTTGAATAGCCACACGCCCTTCGTCTCCCCACGAACGAAGGGTATGGTGTGAAAAGCATTCCCCGCGAAAAAAATAAATAAAAATAATAAAAAAGATATCAATAAATATCAGTAGTCTCTTACCACCAAATGAACGTCTTCTTTAACACCCCAAATACAGACCGCCAAAGACTTGTAACCTCATTAATTTCAGTTTTAAATTCACATTCACACAGAATTTTTCAGATATTTCATTAACATCATTTTAATATTAAACACATGCTTTAATAATTGTTATTGTAGACATGAAAACCATAATCAAAAACTACATAAGCATTAAACCTATTCAAATATTTTAAACAACAACGAAATACAAATACACAGTGCAAATACGAAGTTTATTTTTGGAACCAGTTAAAACTATGATACGAAATATAATATAAGAATTTCATATGTATTTCCACTGTAATATAGGGTGTTTTTTTAAGCTAGATAGAACTTTAAATTGTAAAAAGTAACACAAAAAATTAAATTTTGATGAAACTTTTTTTTTTATTTGTTTCAGTATACTCTGACAAATCATCATGAATAGACTCACGCTTGAACAACGCTACGAAATTATCCAAATTTACTTTGAAAATCAGCTCATTTTTGAAGAAATAAGGTCCGATGATGCCACCAGCGTGAAAACCGCACCATACGGTGCATTTTTCTGGATGTAATGGAGTCTGTAGGGTCTGTTGTGGATTGGTCTCACTCCATATGCGGCAATTTTGCTTATTAACAAACCCGTTAAACCAAAAATGCGCCTCATCGCTGAACACAATTTTGCGATAAAACAGTCGTCTATAAGTTGCGCGAATCGACGACTGATTTTCAAAGTAAATTTGGATAATTTCGTAGCGTTGTTCAAGCGTGAGTCTATTCATGATGATTTGTCAGAGTATACTGAAACAAATAAAAAAAAAAGTTTCATCAAAATTTAATTTTTTGTGTTACTTTTTACAATTTAAAGTTCTATCTAGCTTAAAAAAACACCCGTTATTACACAAATATTGTTGGAACAAGGCAATACTAAACTCATTTATATCAGCTTCTGAAACAATATTTATTGTAGATGAAGACGGTAGATTTATTAGCAATGTGTTTTATTATTTATGAGGGAAAATATAAAAATAATCATCTTGTTTTCCTTGGTCCTTTAATAAATTAATACCAATTAAAAACGATACTCCATATTAAGCTTATTGTCTTTACGATAGATAATAATACACTGTGAATCAACCTTTTTCACCATTACCACGAACCAAAAACGAATTTTAAAACTGACACAGGTACATTATTTTCATAACTTCCAAAGGCATAAATAGATTTAAATTTAAATTTTTCATTGAAATCCTTATTGCATCCAATAAAAAGAAAGAAGCGTACTCCTTCCTAAAAGGCCGGTAACGCACTTGTAACGCCTCTGGTGTTGCGGGTGTCCATGGGTCCATAACATCAGACGATACGTCTGCTCGTTTGCCCCCTATATGATATAGTTTACAATATAATTATGTTTCGTATTTATAAGAATTGTACCGTACTGTATTTGGTTCAATCTAGAGATATATGTTAGATAGAGATGTAAAATGAACGCAATCAAACCATAAACATCCACCATCAGGCAGACCTATTAACAAACACCACTTTGATTTTAATGAAATAAATTATTTTACTTAAGCAATCTAATGTAGAAACTCGTCATACAAAGATAAACATTAAACCGACCCACATTCTAACTTAAAAGGATAATTAATTCTTTCAGCTATACCAGATTGCGGGTTTTGTAGATTCCTGAAACAGATTTGATACGACGAAGGGAAGTAATTGGTTAGATAAATATCAACTTACGGTCCCGCGGTAAGGGTTTAGAACTTTAATATGTAAATTAGAACAAATATGACTTAGGCGGAATTTACTCGGATGATAATAATATATTGAAATTTTTAGTTCAGTGTGAAAGTAGTCTTAATATCTGTTTCAGTTTTGCTGTAATCGTATTACTTGGCCATTTAATCTATTTTTTAAATAATATGCACTCACATAATATTATGTGAGAGCACAATATTTCATGAACAAGAGTGTGTAGGAAGCTTTAAAATAAAAAAATATATGTATATATATATTTATTAAGTTTTCACCGCTTTCGCGACATTTTTCATTAATACCCCGCTTTTCATTCGTCGTAGGTCGTAGCGGACAGTATATATTGTGTACATGTATCCTTATTTTCCTCGATAGAAGATATCTAAAACTAAAATATTTTTTTGATTCACGCCGGTAATTTCTAAGATGATCATCAAAAACATAACTGAAGTCTAATAAAAAGATTGACATCGCATGAAAACAGAATTTGTCGCACAAGTAATAGTACATAATTATATTAAATTAAATTGTTTAGTGTAATTGCCAAGTCAATCTCTTCATTGGACTTGCTACTCGCATTACGTGGTTCTCACAACGTTTTTTTTTTTTTTTTTTTTATTGAATAGTGGGCAAACGAGCAGACGTATCACCTGATGGTAAGCAATTACCGCCGCCCATGGACACCCGCAACACCAAAGGCGTTACAAGTGCGTTGCCGACCTTAGGGGGATGGGAAAGGGGATAGGGAAGGGGTTGGGGTATGGGCCTCCGGTATCCTCACTCACTCGGTGAAACACAGCGCAAACGCTATTTCACACCGGTTTTCTGTGAGGCCGTGGTATCACTCCGGTCGAGCCGACCCATCCATCCAACCCATGTTTTACGGTAGAAGAACTGAGTGGCGAGACTTGTTATATTTTACAAGTTATGTTTTTTATGATATCTCATTTCTTTTTGTAGATAGTCTTAATTTTTTATTTTGCGAAATCTTCTGCTTCTTGAATACCAACAACGGATTTTCTCAAAGCCTACTCTCTGTCTTATGAACTCACTCGTCAAACGTTACTTAAAGTTAATCCTTTATAAAATTGTTATCCCTCATTCACTATAAATACTGTAAATGTACCTAACAGAAAATAACAACATCAAGCTTAGTGTAATAACTGTTCTTTCTTTCATGGCATTTTCGGGCAATTCAGTCTTCTTAATACTTTGCGGCACTTTAGTGAAACTTTATGAGACATGTGTCAAATTCTTGCTTATTCATTCCGATGATCATTTTACAAGTTATCTTTGTACATAATTATATGTAGATATCTATCTACACATATTATTGCATTATTATATTATACATATATAAGTTCACTGATTCATTCACTGCAAATATATTATAATAATATTATAATTAATATCTCTCTGTAAATGGGTTAAGAATATTTTCATTTATTTCTTCGTATTATTAGTACTCAATGTGTTGAAAGTTTAACAATGATGGTGCATAAAATGTAACTGATTTAAATAATACAGTAGGACAGTATATTAGCAATTTCTAATTCTAAATCTAATTTGATATTTAAATATTGTATTTAAAATGTTAAGTTTCTATGTCTGCTAGAAGTGCCTTAGAGTTTTGATGATCGGTCAGTCAGTCAGTGACTGAGTGACAACATTAAAGAAACTTTGACTAGTTATAATTCTTCAACTACTATTTCAAATCAAATGTAATTTAAAAAAATACTGTATTTATACAATGCCTGTTTGGTAATTGAAAATTCAGGCTTCTAGTTTTATCCAAAACGAAGTTATAGGAGGTCGAATTTGGCCTGGACTGAAGTAAGAAAAGGATGGTACGGTCGTGCCGTTTATTTGCTTGGCATGTTGAGCTAAAAAAAAAACAAACTATTCAGAATTCTTCACATTTACAAATTAGCTTCTAAAATTATATTCTTTAGTATTGGAAAACCTTTTTTCAAAATCAATCAATATACACGTTATTAACTCATAAAACAGTCATCATAACATAGTTTAGTCCTAGTTGGTCGACGTAGTCTATATCTACATGTATATATAAATATTATAAAGAGGAAAGTTTTGTTTGTAAGTATGTTTGTACGAATTGGCTCAAAAAGTACTGGACGCATTTCAAAAATTCTTTCACCATTTGAATGCTACGTTATCACTTAAAATTTAATAGAAATTCGTGAGACTATGCATGTTTACATAAATAATTCGTACTAAAAATAGTTTAACAACAAATCATTGTTTAACTTAAAACTTCTTTGTTTTAAAGTATGTACTGACATAAAGTCTAAATTGAAGTTGTCATTGTTTTCGTGGAGTTGCCGCGCAAATTGCTTTTGTGAGTGCAGTTCGCTGTCTGTCCCTAGGAAATACTAGAAAAGTGGAACTTAGTCTACGTCATAAATACAGTACGTTTCATATAGTAGGTTTAAACACCTGTGGTTGAGCCATGAAAATTGTACGTGTTTATTTCGCACTTTAGTTTTCTCGCCAGAGCTAAAGACAAAAAAGAGACAGTTCATAGAATTAAACGGTAAGTAATGCCTAAAACCTATAATAATTAAATTTAGGTGACAACAGCTTGCGTACTGTTTACTATTAATGTAATACTAACATTATTGTACCTGAATCTCTGACTTTTAAAAAGAGTGGCTATGAGATTCTTTGCCAGTATTCTTCTCGTAAGTCCCTACGCACTTTGGAACCTGGAAGTTATAGATCGATGCTAGCGGGCAGTAGATTTTGGTGTTTTTACAGTATTTGCCTTGACAATCAAGTACACATGCTGTGGCGTCTGTTTTTGGCGATCTGTGATTTTTAACTGTAACTCCAATTTAACGTTCGTAAATATCACTTAATGTCTTAATTGAATAAATGATTTTGAATTTGAAGACTAAATATATAAAGGTTATTTTTTGTGTGTTTAAATACAATTCCAGTTCTAGAAATATTTTTGTGTCTCGAGGGACTTAGGCACCAAGAACACCCATCCACAGAACAACAATTTATCGATTACACAAAATGTTGTCCCCTGTAGGATTTGGACACATCAAACTTGGCACAGTAGACAACGATGAAGAGAACCACTAAACCATTCGATGTTAGCGGCATAAACCATACAATGATAAACCATACATCCATCTGCCTTCAAGAAGGCTGTTGTATATCCAATCTTCAAGAGTGGAGACAGACATAGTGTCAACAATTATAGGCCTATATCGATTTTACCAGTGATCTCCAAAGTATTAGAAAAAGTCATTAACAAACGTGTAGTGAACTTCCTGGAGAAATTTAATCTCTTGTCACCAAACCAATATGGCTTTAGAAAATCTAAATCAACTGAAGATGCGGTAGCTGCACTTATAGATCAAGTTGTTTCGAAACTAGACACTAAGTCTAAGTGCTTAGCTATCTTCCTAGACCTTACTAAAGCGTTCGACACTGTGTCTGTTCCCCACCTCTTAAACACGCTAGAGGAAATGGGAGTTCGTGGCGTTGCACTTAAACTTATAAAAGATTACCTCAGTGGACGTTCACAGTGCGTCAAAATTGATAATTTGTTGAGTGACGTTGAGTTTCTGAATTTTGGCGTGCCTCAGGGCTCAATCTTGGGCCCCACGTTATTCTTAGCTTACATAAATCCTCTCTGTAACCTGTCACTAAAGAATTGTTCCATAATTACCTATGCTGATGACACGGTCCTGTTGGTTCATGGTGAAAATTGGAAAAGCACACTTCATACAGCCGGGGAAAATCTAAGAATAGTTATGAGTTGGTTGGGCAATAAACTGTTGACTCTCAATCTTTCAAAAACTGTATACTTACCCTTCTATTTACAATCCCCCACCTCGAATATATTGGACTCACTTGTTCTTAAAGCCCACACATGCACAGCTAGTTCTAATTGTTCACCTGCAACACCCTGTGATTGCCCTACACTTTTGAGGTGTGAGTCAGCGAAATACCTAGGTGTTCTCCTTGACAGTTCACTGAATTGGAAGCCCCAACTGGAAAATCTATCATCGCGGCTTCGTAAGTTGATATTTATTTTTAAAAAACTAAGGTGCTCTGCTGACTTTCAGCTCTTGAGGTCAGTTTATGTCACATTATGTCAGTCACTTGTCACATATTGCATGACTGTATGGGGCGGTGCTCACAAAACGCACTTATTTCCAGTGGAGCGAGCGCAGCGGGCTGTCTTAAAGGTCATGACTTTCAAACCTTTTAGGTATTCGACTAAAAATCTTTATAACGATTGTAATGTTCTCACTGTGAGGCAGCTCTATGTGCTACAGGCTGTATTGCGTAAACATGCATCTTTACTTTTTGTAAAACCAAGGCTAAAACGAAGAAACTATAGAGTTTGCCCTATCTTGAAATTTAATACAGCTCTCGCTGGGCGTCATTATCAAGTGATTGGTGGCCACCTATATAACCTAATAAACAGTAAGTGTGTTATTTATTCTCTGCCCAAAAATCAATGCAAGGAGAGAGTTTGTAATTGGTTGAAATCCTTAAATTATGATGCTACAGAAGAACTTCTTAGAGTCTCCATTCTGTAACAAGTGCCATATCATATGTACACGCACACTATTATACATACACGCACATACTAACACATAAATACACATACATTCACACATACACTCTCACATACTTTCACATATATTGCTTAGCTATAACTAACAATTTAATAGTTTTTGAGTTGTATTTTTTTCTTCCTATTTGGCGATCCACTCTGTGCAAATGTAAGAGATGTATAATCTGAGAGAGCACTGGTACCCGTAACACAAGTTAGATCTTATCATGGGTACCAGAGTTCTACTGCCATTAACACTGCCATTGTTTTTTCTATATCTACATTTTTATGTCCGCATAAAATAGTGTTATGTCATCTTTGAGTGAAATAAATTATTATTATTATTATTATTATTATACATAGGAGTCTACTGCCCTCTGTCAGAAGCGGGCTTGTTAGTATACAAACTCTTTGAAGTATAGTTTGCATTCCAGTATTTTGCAAATAAGTATGTTTTATTTAAGACATATATGAGTTAGATATGAATGTATTGTAGGTTTAGGGTACGATGGGTCTGACATGGTTTTATGTATGGCCGCAAGCCTCTAAATAAATTTAGATTAGATAAAAAGGAATCTACTGTGCGGGGCTCAGATAAACACTGGATAATTAGTCCTCCGAAGGCCCTCCCGACGATCAACCCCAGATTGTCACGGAAGCTGATGCAACTTAAGAGGCCGCTGCTTCGACTTCTAATTGGAGCAAATAACTCGTAATGCACTTCTAAACAAACATCTTTTTACTCTAGGTGTAACAGATAGTCCTCTGTGCAGGGCATGCACGGAGGGATAATAAACGGCCGCCCATGTCATCATGACATGTCCTGAGGTGGCAGTATAACCAGGAGAGACACCTTGGTTCACCGAGGTCACTTCCTGAAGTCGTCGGCAACGTGAAGGGTCGGCTAGGCTTCCTGGAAGAACTGGGGTGGCACGAATTATGCCCACCCACCACGCAAAATAGGCGCACTGAAGTCGTCGAGTTGCGGAAACCCAGCCCGCGAGTTTCAAGTTCAAGTAGTCCTCCGAAACCCCAGTACATCATAGATATTATAGGTATCAGTTACGTCAATGCGTAATTCAATAAGTAAACAAAATCCAAATAGAAATTTGATGATTGTAAAATATTTCGACAAAAATAAACTAATTAAAGAACATTTCAAAACATTTCAGTTTTATAAATCTCAAGGGACAGATCATTACGTTTAGGTAAATAAACAAATGGGTCAAATATTTAAACTGTTAATGAATTCTCGTTTACTTTATTTTGTCACAAGAGGAAAAAGACTGAAGTGTAATCAAGTGAAATGAAATAGAAACGACAAAATTAATCTAATTTTTAAATATTCTCGAAAAATCTTACCTCAAGTTTAGTTTTGGTTTGAAAATGTACATTTAGTTTCATAATTATAAAGTACATCTTTATAACACACTAGCGGTCCGTCCCGGCTTCGCACGGGTGGACATTTATTTTTTAAACATTTTGGCATAAACGTACAGTAAATGCAGGACATACCTAAATAATAATGTATTTAGCAATAGTGTATCGCTGGTTCCTTTTGGGTACGGGACTTGATAATTGAAAACAAAATTATAACAGAAAAAATGACATCAACGGGTAACTTTAAAAACATTTATTACATTAAAATAAAATATAAATCAAAAAGTAAAAAAATATATAAAAAACTTAAGAACAAAAGACGGGTCGATGTGCTAATTTTTTTGTTCTTTAAAATATGTGATAATAAGTACTTATAGGCATACATGTATGCCTATAAGTGTGTGCTTTAGTGCTTTCTTCACTACATATGAGTATTGACTGTAGACTGTACAGTAATAGTAAGTAAGTATATAATTATTATTAGTATACCTATAAAATAAATAAATAAATAAATATTCCGGACATCTAACACACAACGCCATCTAGTCCCAAGCTAAGCAGAGCTTGTGTTATGGGTACTAGACAACTGATATAAATACATATATACTGTTTTTTTTTGTAACTCCGAAACAAATATTTGTAGATCATACCTATACTCTAAACATAGACTATACTAATGAAATATTATTAAAATTTACCCGTTGATGTAATTTTTTCTATGAGCCGTGTATTTCGTAAAAAAATATATTGGTTTTCTGTGGGTATGGACCTCCGTTATCCTCACTCACTTGGTGAAACACTGCGCAAGCGCTATTTCACACCGGTTTTCTGTGAGGCCGTGGTATCACTCCGGTCGAGCCGGTCCATTCATTTAAGTCCATCATGTCCATGTTCCCATCGTATATATTTATACATTTTATATATGTTTACCGATTACTTCATCCATTGTGGACCGATTTTTAAAATTGTTGTAGGTATATAATAAAATGACAAACTTCAATAACATTTATTAAAACTTCATAACTCTCTATGAAACAGCACGTTTTTGATAGATTTAAAGTGACGTGAACAGGGATAAGCCAAATTAGTTTCCTAACGACTCAACGTAATCGTCAGACCGAACATATTTGCATTGTAAATCATAAAACCTTTTCTGCAAATCTGAATGATTAAAAATTATTCAAAACTATATTTGTTTGCGAACCTCATTTATGAACTAAATGACATTTGAGAATCAGAATTTTATCGAAACTTAAATGCTTTAATTTGATTGCATACTTACGTATTAAAATAATGCATGCTTTGAGTATTGGTCAATGAAGAAAACGGATGAGAGACGCCTGCATATAGCTGAAATGCGAATGTTGACATGTATGAATGGTGTGACTAGAATGGATAAGGTGACTACATCAAAGGAAGCCTGAAAGTTGCACCAGTTTGTGAAAAGTTGAGAAGCAGCAGATTAACCTGGTATGGACATGTGATGTGATGCGTAGAGGTAAGTAAAATATTGTAAGGAAGGTTTTAAGTATGGAAGTCGACGGATACAAGAGTAGAGGACGACCAAAGAAATAATGGATGGACTGCGTTAAAGAGGATATGACCAAAAAAAGAGTAAGCAGTGAACTGACGAGTGATAGAGGACAATGGAGGAAGAAAACTTATTGCATCGACCCCAAATAAATTTGGGAAAAGCGTAGGAAGATGTTGACATAAATATTAAAAAAGAATGTTGATCATCCACCTACTTGAATTTAACTTTCTTGATTCCACAACGTAATAAAACACCAGTAATTTTGCCTGTTAGTAGTCTTTTTAAATGATAAGGTATCCTTTTAGACAGTTTTTATTCATTATAATTAAAGCACGTTTCAATATCCATTATATAATGCTCGTGTCACTTTGTTGCTCACGATGCACTTTATTTTATTTGTTTTTTTATTTGTTTTTTAAAAAGACAACTCCCACATTAGGAATAAACATCCTGTGTCGTAGGGGACTTTACAAACATACATGAAACGGACACAAAGAACATCCAGACTCGGGACAACAATTCGTGGATCACACAAAGTGTTGTAGGTACCGCGTGGGATTTGAACCCACGACACTTGGCGCAGTAGCAAGCGGCATGGCGACCGCTGACACCACTCGGCCAACCGTGCAGTCAACTTCACTTTGAAACTATTTAAACAATTTCCATTTTTTTAAATATATATTTTTCTAGAGTGACCAACAGATATGATAGTTAATAACACGCCAAAACAAATAGAAGCCGACCATGATTGAAAGAAGACGCAGGTGAAGTTGCGTGAGTCAGGTAGTATATAATATAACTTTTAACTGTCTGGTATTTCAACTGTGGTTGCTTATTTCAGAAGCAGTAAATCTTTTAAATAGATGTTTCTTATATTTAAACTTAAAATATTAGAATAAAATCAACAATATTGACTATACGGCATCACAAACAGTAAATGAACAAAATGAAAGAGTATCTAAGTCTCATATTATACTACTATAGATATTTTTTATTTCATATAAATGCATTATTTATCTTCAAGTCAATAATTGAGTGATAAAAGTAGTAAATATATAGTTAAACGTTCTTAGATTTTCGTAGAAATCATCATCATTATATACTTAATTACATTTTCTGTAAGCTGAAATGACTTTAAATAATAATGCTAAATCCGTGCACAGTTAAATACAAGTTTCAACGTACTATAGACGCACTGATTTCATTTCTGAATTTTAAACTGTATAAAATTTAATAACGTTTTCCATGAAAATCGGATGCTTTTTAAATTTTAATCCGCTTAAATGTTATCAATAATAAAAATTATACATGTTAGGTTAGCACTTGCATTTAAATCTTAATTTAGTGTTTAGCGTCTTCCCTAAAATTAGGGAGATTAGGGAAGTTAGATTTATGGTAACTTCAATCGCTTGATGAAAATCAAGGAAAAAAGAGCTAAACATAAGTTTTTAACTTTTATTTTTTATTATTATTTATATGTATTTAAAAATATAATATGTTTTTAAATACAAGAACAAGATTTGAACCCGAGATTTTGAATTGAATTTTTTTTTACTTCTACCTCCATAGTACCGAATTTATAATACAATCTTTTTTAATTTGTCAAAAACTTAGACTCGGAACCTAAGAAGGTGGTGTACTTTGTTTTTAATTTGATTTTCCAGCGTCATTTTATTTCCACGTCATATTGTTAAACCTTTAGATTGAAAATAATTTAAACACTATTCTGTAATACTTACTTATCATAATGTAGTACCTAAGAAATATTAATACCTACACTGAAATAAATGTATCTTGTGATTGCTTTTATTGCATTTAGTCATTACCTTGCTCAGGCGGGATGAAAAGTTACGTGATGCACTTGAGAGCAAAGATTTTTCACCTCGCGCTCTGTTGATCCCTCGCTGACGCTCAGGATTCAAATTTCAGAATTTGTCGCTCGCTCGGTCATCAGAATTGAACACGCGGTTACAAAGCAACTTTGAACTCTTGTATAACAAACAACTATTTTATATTTATTTAGAAAAGTTAAATCTCTATATTTAGGTAATGAATAATATCAAGCATGAATTATTGTACTAAATAACAAACCTAATAAATTTGTTAGTCAAGATAGAGTTTGCAACTAATTTACATTGACAGCGCGAATTGTGGCGAGGCAACTGTAGTAGTTTGCTGTTCTCAGATAGTTTTGAACTGCTACCTATTCAGAAATGCAAATATATTGACTGTTGCCACTTCTACATTACAACGTTTAACTGCCAAATTGCTATATATTACTATAATGATTGTATTATCTTTTTAACCTCAATTCTTGAAAAAGATATATATTTTTGTCTCCCCATCTCGGAAAGAGTATTCGATTCGATATCTGAGTGCAAAAGCCGTTTTTACCCGCTGTTGGATAAATTAAATTGAATTTAGAACATCGTGTGCACTAAATTTTTGAATTCAAAACATCATTAAACCTATTTCCTTTTATCTCCATGGTACCGAATTTATCATTCAACCTTTTTTTAATTTGATAAAACTCAGACTCGGAACCTAAACTGAAATAAAAGTATCTTGTGATTGTAAATGCTTTTTTGCATTTAGCAATTACCTCGCTGAGGTGGGATGAAAAGTTACGTGTTACACTCAGGTGCAAAGATTTTTCACCTCGTGCTCTTTTGATTCCGTCTGTAAATGTCTTTGCAAGACATTTATTTTTGAGGTTATATTTGTGACCTCAACCAAGACGCATTCTATTTTGAATGAGTTTGATTTTATAATACTACGTCATTATCAGTTAGCTGCTTAATTGATTTTATTATTTTCACAATACATTTAATTTCTTAATTATGAATATTCTTAACAAAATTTGATATTAAAACGACCGACCCAATATCATAATTACACAAAGGTAGATTTGGCAAAGTTTGATTATTGCTCAAAATTTGGCAATAAAATACAAGTTCCTCATTTGCATAGGATCAAATTAAACCAATTGCATTGCGGGGACAATTCACCTAAGGACGTAGCTTCAAATTAATGACCTAACTTTGTCAATGAATTGTCTGTCAAATGTGATGAGGACACTGGCTTGCCAATTTAACAGAATTGAGTAGGGTTGTCACTTACTTTAATAGGAAAATAGTTGATTAAATTATATGGATTTATACTCGTACTATCCATTAAACTTAATAGTGCATGTCTTAATTTCAAAAATTATTATTTCAAGTATTGTGAGCACGTGCCTGCGTTTATGAATGTGAAGCTAACATGCATGTGTGTATGTTAGCTTCTCATTTGAAGTCAACTTTTTCTAGACAGCTTTAAGACAGCCGGTATTTTCCAAGCTAAAACTTTACAGGATGTTCTATCAATTGAGTTTAGAAAACTATTTCGAAACATAATGATCGAAACCTAGAACCTGAAACTCTCTTCGGATCATTTAATTTTGAACCATTCTTTAAACTAAGCTAAAAGGAAATCATATATCATTATCTCTCAAATTTGAATTTTTCAAATTTTAAAAGACACTCAAATACTGTTAGAATTAAAGAAATTAAAGCATTACTTTAGTAGAAGCTGTTTGTGTTATTGTTAAATTTTCAATGTGTTTGTGAGTGATTTAACCCTACAATGAGCTCATAAAATGTTAGTGTTCTTCACCCCTATAAAATGTGACGTCATCCAGATTTCCCCACTATCCAATTTGTTTTAGGACAGCTAGACTTTATGTCAGCTATACGGAATGAACTTGGAGCCATTTCGGTTTTTAATGAGTTAATAATATAATTAACGTCACACATCTAAACTATTAAACATACTTTGACATATATTTTTATGGATATTATTAAAGTGATACTAATAATACCTTTGTAAATTTCACAAGCGATAGTTTGATCCCAAACTAGGTAGCGCTTGTTCTCCAGAAAGAGACCGCTGAACGGAATCGGGAAAGGGCCGATTCTGAGCGTAGGCGAAATCGGCGTCCACACCAGCCGCCAACAGGACCGCAAGCTGCCAGAGAGTGGGAACCTCTGGTAGCTGATTAATTGATGCGGTCAGCGATAGGGGGCGTCCTGATCGCAAATCTGCGGCCAGGCCGCAACATATGATGGTTGTCCCCCAGGATAGAGTCTTATAGACGGGGTGACGTTCTTGGGGGGACCTGAAACAACATGGTTCGCGTCCTCGCCTGAGACCTGCCGCCAGGGAGGTTTTTAGCGGAATCACCACATACCTGGCTCCTCAGTCTCCGAGGAGCCAGGTATGTGGTGAGCCAGATTTTTCACCACGTCACAAAAAAAGGTAACGCTTCTAAATACAAACACAATAGACACAGAAAAAATAATCGTGCTCATCACTCGAATATTTATCTTGGATAGAAATCAAACTTATGACCTGCAGTTTTGCAGTCAGGGTCTCTAACTATTACATTACAGTGCTATGTATAAAAACGGGGATCATAGGAATGAACAAAATAATATTTAAGCGAGAGAAACCGCGGATGGAAGGTACATACAAACGCATATACGAGTACGCCTGCCTCGGTGGCGCAGTGGTAGTGAATGTGACTGCTGTGCTTGAAGTTTCGGGTTCAAATCCTGGGTCGGACCAAGTGTTTGTGTGATCTACAAATGTTTGTTTCAGAGTTTGGGTGTTTTCTATGTATAATATGTATGTATTCACAAAAAAAAGTATATATGTATTTATATCAGCTGTCTAGTACCCATAACACAAGCTCTGGTTAGCTTGGGACTAGATGGCGTTGTGTGTTAGATGTCCAAAATATTTATTATTATTATTATTGTTATTTATATACCGAAGAACAGACAGAAGTTGTTGAAATTGAAGTATTGATGGATCACTAATGTATGCTTTTTAAGCTTTCCGTTACATAGTAAATATAATAAATTTATCGTTCTACAAGTTCAATACTAAACAAAATACAAATATGGTTTCATTATTGTTTTAATCATCATTCATCCTTTTATGACATTCTGTAATGCTTGTCTAAAACATACGGTGTTCCGACCAAACAAGGAAAATTGATATTTATGAGCCAATCGCGTCTATTACCGTCATATTTCATTTATTGTGTTTTAATAAAATATAGATTTATATTGTTAGACGTGGACACTGCCTGTACAGCATAAATAAACCATCAATATTTGAAGGTGTAATATCTATATAGAAATAGTTACATTAAATATGATTTACGTATTCCTAAATTATAAGAACCATCTCTAGCCTTCAACAGTTCGCTGATGTACATAGACTTGTCCTTAGCAAGAAAAGGATTCGACTTGCTATACCACGTTGGCCAGACGTATAGGATTTATTTCAAGTTTTCCTTCTTTTTATAGTGGTGTCGTCCTGCATTGTTTACATCCTTAGTCGACTCTTGCGAGACCTATGGGATGACACTCTGAATACTCAATCCATCATTACGCGGTAACCGTTGGAGAGCCACGCTAAGGCATAAATGCGCTCGAGCGGATACCACGGCCTCACAGAAATCCGGTGTGAAACAGCGCCTGCACTGAGTGAGTGAGGACACCGAAGGCCCATACCCCAATCCCTCCCCCCAACCCTCTCCCCATCCCCCAAAGGCTGGCAACGAACTTGTGATGCCTCTGGAATTGCGGGAGTCCATGGGCGGCAAGTGTCCAAATAAAAATACGGATTAAAAGTTATCACTGTTTACGTTTTTTTTATTTAAGAAGTTAGGTAAGACTTTAAGAAACATCTCACTATAAGGATATCGGAGAAAGTCATACTGTCGTTGAAGAATTATTGTTCAGAATATTGCAACCGTAGGAATACTATAGCCTCTCATAAAACTGGTGTTATGCAATCCCTTCATTACTATTTACCGAGTGATTTAGGTTCAAATCACAGTTTATTATTCCACTAATGACCATAGGCCTCTACTTACAAAGGAGCGTTTAGCCTCCTATATCACGATGGCCGGATAGATTAATACACAGCTTGTATCGTGTATATGAGTGAGACTACCGGTATCCAACCACATCCAACTGTTTTTTGAGGGGTTGGACGGAGACGTTTTAATCAATTTTTTTTTATTCTTTGATCGTGATATGACAAAAAAGATTTCTAATAAAGAGTACCATAGTGGCGAAAAAGCGTTGAATAAGAATAAATAAAAAGTAAGTTACTAATTGCAATAAATAAATCCCGTTGGAGCAGAAATCCCATTAATTCTTTTGGTTAATTAACGAATTGTCGCGTTCATTATTTAAGAGGAAAAGCTCGTTTTTCTATCAGAAGAGGCTTGTTTAATTAATTGTTGTTGAAATAGGTAAAACAACGATATTTTTGTTTATTTTACTTGTTTCAACAACTTGCTTATTTAAAAAATTTCGATATATATAAACTTGGAAAATAAAGGTCGGTCTCTTGAAAACGTTAACAATTCTTTTAGAAGAATATTTTTAAGGATATAATGTTATGAATATCATCTTTTGAACAGTACCCAGCGTAATTAATTTCGTTAAAAGTACCGACGTTGCATAGTTTTAGCAATAAATACCAGAATTCCACATACGGTTTGACTGAGCTGCAAAAAGGTTAAAGATTTATATCACAAGTTTTTATAGTATTAGTTGCGTTGTTCAGGAATAATAACTTTAAAAATATATGTTTTATTTGTAAGCCAATAAATATTATATGTAATGTAAAATGAGGAAAAAAAATCTTGAAATATCCTACTAATATTATAAACACGAAAGTTTGTAAGTATGAATAGATGGATGTTTGTTACTCTTTCACGTAAAAACTACTGAATGGATTTTGATGAAATTTTACAGTAATATAGCTTATACATCAGAAAAATACATAGGCTACAATTTATAAAGATATAGCTTCGCCTCGCGGCGTTGCCTGTGGTTATTGTCGTACCGCGGGTAGCACGCGGTGTTCAGCTTGTAATTGTATGAAGTATGAGTATTTATTACTGTACAGTAAAGATTTTTTTCTCTTCTTATTATGTGTATTTATATTGGCAAAGTCTAGTTGTTACATTTTGATAATATGTTTAATTGTTTATATGAAATCAGAGGAAAGAGATAAATAAAGTGTACTTCCGCACCTTTATAAACATTTGTCGACGCGTCCCTTTCTGATTATATTTATCCAAAGAATTAAGCTACCAATATTTTTTTCTTCAGTTCAGTTACACGCCGACTTCTATGCTATTGTGGTCATTGCGGGTCTGTATCTATTAGAACGCATAGATCGCTTTGTTTAATTTTTTTTTTTGGTAATTTGTACATATCATCTACACTTCGAAACAAATATTTACAGATCACACAAACATGCATTTGGTCTGGCCCAGGCATCGAATCCGAGACATTAAGCACAGCAGTCACATACGCTCCCACTGCGCCACCGAGGTAGAGTACGCTATTTCCTTTGAAAGTGTGGAAGCCGTATCAGGAAAATAAGGTGAAATATTGTTGTATTCGATATCTTAGATACTTTTTCTGTTAACAGAAAATCGAATTGATAAACTTCTAGACACATATATTATTACACTAGAGTATAAACATAAATGTACACGATAAGTAAAGAAACGATATTGTTATTTTTGAAAACGAAATAACAATTTAAAATGATTTGTAAAAATTAATAGGACAAAATGAAAGAAAAATACCCATTTAATGAAAGCAAATAGCTAATTACTAGTTTTAATTGATGAAGCTTTCCAGCTTTAGTTTTATTAGAGGCAAAGTAAACTGTCTTGTGACGCTTATTTCGTTTGAGGCGTGACCGCAAGT
This sequence comes from Spilarctia lutea, assembly GCA_916048165.1. NCBI lineage: Eukaryota > Metazoa > Arthropoda > Insecta > Lepidoptera > Erebidae > Spilarctia > Spilarctia lutea. The sequence goes on from OU696492.1 coordinate 6,657,388, forward strand.
CTACCTTGTCACGGCACGTCTGAATTCTCTTTGTTTCATAGGCACTCGAGGCATGTAATAAAGTTTCATTACTTTAACAGTTGATTGGCAAAGGGAATTGACTATTTAGATTGATATACGAATAGGCACATTATTTTATACATAGCTTAAACAAGAAAAACTGAAAACATGTAGATTTAGTAAAAAAAACTTGATCCATTGTGTTACTACTAATGTACGTGTAGCGGAACAGCTGTATAGCGGAGGTGTGGCCATCGGCAAACGTCGTGTTAACTCGGCGCCGCGCGCGCCGCTTTGTTTTGAGCCAACTCTCACCAGACAGTGCATTGTCCGCTTGCATACGATGCACACTCCGCGCTAGTTTTCTCGGGCTCCCGCTACTATATTTTTGCTAGACGCTTACCGCTATTTAATTCTGTATATTGTAATTTCTTATTTTCATTCCTATTCAACTATATCTTTCTACTATATCTTTACTATATTCTATTGGCTTGTGTGCGTGTTTAACTTCTACTCTTCCGTGTATCTACCGTGTTTATAATAATTGTTAAGTGTGTAATTATACGAACATTAATACATATACTTTCGTTATCATTTAACTTCAGTGCCCGTGGACAGATACCCCTACATTGGTGACCCCGTAAAGAATGCCGCAAAAGGACGAGTTTTCTGGAACCGAAACGTATCGGGTAGGTGTACGTCCACCTCCATTTTGGCCCGATGACCCTGAAATGTGGTTCGCCCAAATGGAGTGCCAGTTTGCGATAGCGAATATTACAGTGGATTCTACGAAGTTTCAGCATATCGTTTGCGCGTTGGAGCCTCGCTATGCAATGGAGGTAAAAGACGTTATTACTAATCCACCCGCAAATGAAAAATATGTTAAATTAAAAATGGAACTAATAAAACGTTTATCAGCGTCGCGTGAGCGTAAGGTACAACAGTTGTTGAGGTATGAGGAATTAGGTAATAGAAAACCCTCACAATTTCTACGGCACCTACAAAATCTAGCAGGCCCTTCCATGCCTGATGATTTTTTAAAAACATTATGGTCTAGTCGATTACCTAACAATTTGCAAACAGTTTTAGCGTCGCAGCCCGAACTTTCTTTGGAGAAGCTGGCGGAGTTGGCCGATACTGTACACGACATAGCACCCGCCGGGCCCCAGCAGTTGGCGAGTGTTTCAGCAACGAGTCAGCCGTTACTCGTACAGGAGATGGCTGCTCAGATAAGTGAACTTACTAAGCAAGTGGCGTCACTCACTACTCGGTTGGACGCACAACACCAGGTACGTAACCGTTCACATAGTCGTACTAGGACAAGGAACTTCAAGAGTTCCAGATCTCGTTCACGGCCTCGCCAGCCGCCCCCTGATTACCCGCACTGTTTTTATCATTACACGTACGGAGCGAAGGCCCATAAATGCGTACAGCCTTGTGAATGGCGAGCGGAAAACTCCAAGGGCAGCCGGAATTAGCGGCGTCTGACTGCCCAAATGGTACAGGCCGACTATTTGTACTCGAGCACCGATCCAAGATGCTATTCCTTGTTGATACCGGTTCTATAATATTACGATAAACTTCTAGACACATATATTATTACACTAGAGTATAAACATAAATGTACACGATAAGTAAAGAAACGATATTGTTATTTTTGAAAACGAAATAACAATTTAAAATGATTTGTAAAAATTAATAGGACAAAATGAAAGAAAAATACCCATTTAATGAAAGCAAATAGCTAATTACTAGTTTTAATTGATGAAGCTTTCCAGCTTTAGTTTTATTAGAGGCAAAGTAAACTGTCTTGTGACGCTTATTTCGTTTGAGGCGTGACCGCAAGTCTACCTTGTCACGGCACGTCTGAATTCTCTTTGTTTCATAGGCACTCGAGGCATGTAATAAAGTTTCATTACTTTAACAGTTGATTGGCAAAGGGAATTGACTATTTAGATTGATATACGAATAGGCACATTATTTTATACATAGCTTAAACAAGAAAAACTGAAAACATGTAGATTTAGTAAAAAAAACTTGATCCATTGTGTTACTACTAATGTACGTAATTACTCGTAGTTACGTGTACGAAACTAGGCGTTACGGTGGAATATACATACACTGTCAAAACTATTACCTTCCTCTTGGCTTCGCTGTATTCATTATGGAGATTAAATAGTGGTGGTTTCGTAGGCGATTATACGTAAATTTATTTCGGAACTAGTTTCGTAGCAAAAAACATATTTCTTTACACCTAAATGATTTCGTAGATTTGTTTCGTAGGCGTCAATTTATGAATCAATTAATAATTATATCAAGATTATGCGTAAATTTAAAATTTAAATCAAAAACTATACGTATAACAAGTATTATATTCATGATCGTATGTGCTAGCAAATATTAACTTCCACATTTACTAACACGGCTAAGCAATTTCTCACAGCAGGATATTAAAGCATGTGTCTGCTCGCATTTTGATTGCCATATGCCATCTGCAAGTCGTCGTTTGTTAAAAGAAATCAATGCCATCTGGTAGTCATTATGATTCTCTTATCACTTGTTTGACTTAATATGATAAGGATTGCCTAAACTAGGAACAAAGATGTAGTAGTAGTAGAAGCTCTGAATTGTTCCTTCTAATATCAATTTTTTTCGGAACAGTGTAACATGAAAATTTGTATATGTACTGGTGCTTCCCTGTTAACAAGTTTAAGCAGGTATTACCAAATAAAATTAAATGTTTGTTCTGCTCATTACTCGCAATCATTTTGTAATATGTTCTCATAATGTAGTAAATAAAGTAAACTGTTCTTTTTCAGATATGTCAACAAAAGATTGTTGACATATCTGGAAAAGAACAGTTATCTATCTGAAAACCAATTTGGTTTTCGAGCTGGCAGGTCTACGGAGGATGCAGTGGCGAGTTTGGTTGAGTTTATAACAGACAAACTAGATCGAGGAATGACGTGTACTACAGTCTTCCTAGACCTAGCCAAAGCGTTTGATGCTGTTTCCCGGAGGATGCTAATGCGGAAACTGGAACATTTGGGAATTCGAGGAGATGCTTTGGCATGGTTCAAATCTTATTTGAGCGACAGGAGACAAAAAGTGGTCATGGGAGACTACTGCAGTGATCTAAAATCTGTTAATTTCGGAGTCCCGCAGGGCAGTGTCCTTGGCCCGACACTATTTATCATATACATTAATGGCTTGTGTGCTCTAGAGCTAGCCCAAGCAAAAATAATTACCTACGCAGATGACACTGCGGTAGTCTTCTTTGGCAAAACTTGGAATGATACCCAGGTCAATGTGGAACTGGGCATGCAAACTATTTCCAGCTGGTTGCAATTGAATCTCCTTACTCTAAACATAGGAAAAACCAAAGCTGTAAATTTCTATGTGTCAAAGCGTTCTTCTCCCAAGCTCGCGATGAACCTGAGACTGCACTCGTGCTTGGCTCTGGGAACTTGTCAATGCCCATTAATAGAACAAATTAACTCCATAAAATATCTTGGGGTTCATTTAGACTGCCAGCTTACATGGTCCACACATATCAACGCACTCGTCTCAAGAACTAGAATACTTATGCAAATCTTTAAGTGTCTAGGTAAAATTGCAAATGAGAAGACTTTGAGGATGGTTTATTTTTCTCTTTATCAGTCAATTCTTACCTATTGTATTACTGCATGGGGAGCTGCTGGTAAAGCTCATATGATGAGAGTAGAAAGAGCACAACGTGCACTCCTTAAAACTGCATTCGGCAGGTCATATAGATACCCTACTAACGCACTTTATTCAGAACTGGGATTGCTCAGAGTCCGACAATTATACATAATCTCCACTACGCTACGCTTTCACAAATCTGCCCTGAACAATGTCACACTCAGTCGCTCAGGACGTAGGTTGGTATGGAACACCGTGAGGTGTCGTAAATCGATTGGAAGGAGAGTGTACAAATTTATGGGCCCATACTTGTACAGGAAAGTTAACGCCAAACTAGGTATCATAGAGCTAACAAACCACTGTTGTAAAAAAAAGGTCTACAAGTGGCTGGCTGAGCTTGACTATGGCAGCACTGAAGACCTATTAAAAGTCATACAATAACATGCACACAAAGTAAACCATAACACACATAGATACACTCATACATACATAATCACTCCCATTCACATACATACACACACTCACATACACACACACACACACACACACACACACACACACACACACACACACACACACAGACACAAACATTCAACTGTGCAATCAGTGCTTTACCCAGGCACTAACACTCGGTATATTTGCCGCACTTCCTTCTTTGTTTTTATTTTTTTTTATTTGTTAATATATATTTTTTATTATTTTTTTTTGCTTGCCTGATTTCTAATTTTCATTTATCGTTGTATTTTGCTTTTCTTTTTCGTTTGTTTAATTTAATGTAATGATGTATCGGATGGCAACCGGACGGAAAGAGACTGGATCCCACGACACAGGGAATCCTAGTGTGGGATCTAGGGATCAAACCATGTACCTGTATGCTTTGAAACAATAAAGAAATTATTATTATTATTCTCTTTATTTAATTATATATACATATTAATTACATTTTTAAATACATAAAAAAGATAAACAATAACATAATATATATTTAAAAATATAAAAAATAGTAGACCACCGACTTCGGGTACAGGGACCAAGAAACCGGTGGTTAGGGCTCCAAAGACAGGAACCTCCTCACTATGCGTGCCGTGTCAAGAAGGACTGCCTTCTGTATCAGACCCTTGATCCAGCCTTCTAACGTGAGCCTCTTAAGGTGTTGGTCGAGGCTCTTGGCTATCAATCCGTGAGCAGATACGACTATCGGAACAATTATTACCGAATCCACATTCCACATATCGACAATCTCGTGAGATAGATCCAAATATTTTATTTGTTTTTCTTTTTCGACTTTCACGAGATTCGCGTCATGAGGAACGGCGATATCGATAATAATTGCGCGGCGCTCTAATCGATCCATCACCACAATATCAGGCTTATTGGCAACAATAGTCCTGTCTGTAATAATAGATCGATCCCAATATAATGTAGCACGACCATTCTCGAGAACTGGGTCGGGCACATACCTGTAGTATGGCACCTCTGAGTTCACAAGATGGTATTTAAGGGCAAGTTGCTGATGTACGATCCTAGCTACTTGGTTGTGCCTGTGCAAATACTCGCCGTTAGCAAGACGAGAACAACCAGAAATAATATGCCTGATAGATTCTCCAGGACGGTGACATGCCCGACAGATGTCGACCGTACCATCTTTCAGGATATACTTCCGATAGTTATTCGTCATGATAACTTCGTCCATAATCGCACAAACAAAACCTTCGGTTTCTCCGAAGAGATCACCATACCGTAGCCAGGACGTAGATGTTTTAAAATCTATATCGGGTCCATGAAGGGCCCGATAAAACCGACCATGGAGTTCCTTGCCCTTCCATACCTCCCTGCGATCATTAGTACTAAGTACTACAGGCTTGCGCCAATTCTCTTTAGCCAGAGCGAGCGGAGTGAGTCCGGTATCCACTGTGACTACACTACGATGCACTCCCACATCAGTTTGTAGAAAATATTCTCTAAGATTGTATACCTCGCGATTGTGCAGGGTCTTGATATTTAGTAATCCACGACCCCCTAACCTTCGCGGGATATACAATCTCATAACCGATGAACGTGGGTGGTGCATTCGGAATGCAGTCAACAATGTACGGACTCTCCTATCAATGGCATCTAATTCAGTCTGAGTCCATCTAAGTACACCAAAGGAATACATCAGAACCGGCATAACCCAACCATTGCAGGCTCGTACCTTGTTACCGCCTGACAAAAGACTTTTAAGTACTTTTTTCAGGCGGCTAAAGAAGCGTTCCCGCAACGTTTGTTTCATGTCAGATTCTGGCATTCCTAAGGACTGTGAAAAACCTAGATATTTGTAAGTTTCGGTTGCAGACAGAGATCTGAGTTTTGTGGAATCTGAAAGCTCTATACCTTCAGATTCCATAATCTCACCTTTTTTTACATACATAACTGCACACTTGTCTACACCAAATTCCATTTTGATAGAATTACTAAAGTTTTCCGTAACCTTTAGTAATGCTGTCAATTGTAATTTAGTGGGGGCAAGTAGTTTCAAATCATCCATGTAAAAGAGGTGAGATATAACTCGATCATCTTTCTGCAACCTGTAGCCTAACCCTGAACCCTCTAATAGAGTGCTCAGAGGGTTCAAAGCTAGACAAAACCACAAGGGGCTCAGACTGTCACCTTGAAAGATGCCTCGCTCGATCTTTATAAGTACGTCGTTCATCGCAGACTGCCGACACCCAGGATAGCGAAGTGCTGTTCTCCATTGCCCCATACACACCTTCAAGAAAGTGCACAGAGTTGTATCAATTTTATACAACTCAAGCACCTTCAAAAGCCATGTATGAGGAACGGAGTCAAAAGCCTTCTTGTAATCTATCCAGCATGTCGCCAGGCTCTTACGATTACGACGCACCTGCTGGCTAATGGTCATGTCTATGATAAGGAGCTCTTTAGTGCCACGGGTCCCACTTCTACATCCATTCTGAGAAATAGAAAGTATCGAATTGTGATTAATATGTGTTGTAATTTTGAGTCTCAGAATAGATGTCAGAAGTTTGTACAAAGTTGGTAAACATGTTATTGGTCTAAAATTTTTGGGATCCATGGCATCACCAGATTTGTAGAGTAAGTGGGTTATGCCAGTGGTCAAAAATTGTGGTAATGAACCCGAATCCAATGCTGTTTGGAATTGAGATGCTAAGCACGCATGTGAGCTTCGGAACCACTTAAGCCAAAAGTTGTGCAGTCCGTCAGGACCTGGTGCTTTCCAATTCGGTAATGAACGGACCGCACAACTTACATCCTCTTCATCGATGCTAATAGGTTCCATAGGTAACAAAGACTCACATGAGCGCTCAACATCCCGACACCAATCACCTTCTGTATGAGTGACAGGCACAGACCACATATTGCGCCAAAACGAATTTGTGGCATTTTCATCTGGAACTTGCCCATCACTCATACACGGACTCAGGTTCTCCCATTTCCGGTACACCCACTTCTCATTTCTTTGGAACATGCGATTCTGATTATACCGATCTACTCGTTTTCTATACCGCCTTATTCTATTTGCCCATGCATAAACTTTTTGCTTCAGAAAGTCTATGCGCTCCGTGACACATGACATGTACTCTTGAGGACTAATAGTAGTCCCCAAGAATGCCCGTTTCACAAAGCGCATCACTCTCGGTCGTGTGTTTCCCGATCGAAAACTCATTAGCTTACCAATGAGTGTCCTGGCCTCAGCAATACGACGTTCAATTCTATACTGCCAAGCTGGCAAAGTATTTTCTTGTCGAGTAGTGGTTGTATATTCTGCAAACTTCACACCAGCTACTCGACAAACTGCAATAGCCGCACAGTATAGAATTGAGTGTGTATCACTGAGATCTTCGCTATTACTGAAATATTTCGGTAATAACGAATCCAAGGCACTCACCAGCGCTAAATTTCGTTTATGTATGGGCAAACGGGACAACCGGGGTCTGTTATTCAAATTTACATATCGGTATTCCCGAATCGCATCCTCCAAAGTGCTCCTTATCCTATCATTATATTGGGTACTTACGGATATAATTTCACTGTCCACTAATTCACTAATATCATCATTTTGTGGTACCTGTGGTGTGCTGTTTGTTACCACATTCAGAACATGTGACGAAGAAGGGACAGTCAAGCTATTCCGTATGTCAGAGCGTATCCTTTCAAGTGCGGCATCATCCAGCAGGTGACATCGCTGTATAGCTCGCACTTGATCCGACAATCGTTGTGCCGAAACGTTGACAGCTGGCTCAAGCTCCTGAAACAGAGAGACTAGTCGAACACGGTACGCAGTAAGGTTCGTTCCCAACTCTGTAGCCCGAAAATATGCCCGCATGACATTCTCATTTATAGAATGTGTCCACTTCATGCGGCGCACATCACCACCGGCAGCGGGGGCCCTGTTCGAGGTCAATGGTCCTCGGGATTCCAAGCTGGTCGGTGGCCGGCCTCTCCCCTGCCGACGTACAGGTATTGGCGACGTCGGCGGAGAGAAAAACTCGTCGCTTGAAGAAGAGCTCGACGCCTCTGCACCAGCCGGAACTTCTATTGCTTCTTCCGGAGATGGCAAGGCGGAGCGGAGCGACGAGTCCGGGGGTGATAGCTGTGCTCTCCGTCTAGCTCTTGTTAGCATCGTCGTTATTAAAATTTATCAAGTATTGTTTTGACATGACGTTTACGTTTAAACGTCATGTCTTGTTGAGTAGATATTTCTATGTTTCATTTTTGATTTATGCATTTTATTTCTTCGTTGTATTTATTTTATAACAATGGAATGTTTAATCTGCTTGAAAATTATTGTTGTTTGTTATTTTGTGCCATTCTAAACAGTAAATATAATTTATTTTAAAGAAATTTGTTTGATAAATTTGTTTGATAATTATTATTATTATTATTATTATTATAATGTGAAAGTTGTTCTCATAAAGTGAAATTTGTTGTTAATTTCTTTTGAGAAATAAAGTTTTCTATACCCACAAACTGGTCCAAAGTATTTTGTTTGTATGTTTTTTGTTGTGAATGACATGCGGATAAATAATGCAATTTTATTTAAATTGTGTAGGGAGTGAACAAGTATATAGCATACCTGTAATCCCTTTTAGAGTCGTCTTTGTGAATTTTATGTAAGTGTCCAAACTTGAATCTTTTAAGGATCCGTATTAATGGTTACGCTTTCACGCTTAAACGATTGGACTAATTTCAATAAACTTTGGCATGGAGACAGAATAAGAATATAGGCTACTCTTTGCCGCGATAATCGACATACAAGCTAGCAAATATGCAGGCATAAGCTAGTAATGTCATATAAGCTACTTTAACTTTATTTTTATAAGAAAGTAGGAAATGTGATTCAATGAAGAGATATTGAATTTCACTTGTCACTTTGTTACTTTTCTCAACTCCCAGTGAAAATAAAATTGTATCAAATAACTTGCAAAATGTTTCAAGCTTCGACTTTTCCGCTGTTTAACCGTGTACTTTCAAGGAACGTAATGTTGCATACAGTGTTTCTATCAAGCTATGAATAACTTTTAAAACTCTTGCACTAGCGGAGATTTTTCTAAGAAACTTGCCAGTACTTAAATCGTTGACCGTGGATCATTAAGCGTAATAAAATACGATGTAAGTTTCTTGGTTCATGCATAGAAGAATGTTTATTTTTCTGCATATGTTTTTAACTGTCTAAAGTTTAGAAAATATGTATTTTATCTTTTGAAAAATAGCTGTTTCGTTTCGATATTTATTCTAGAAGTCGCTAGGCTCGACATGTTAACAGAATAATAAGGTAACTCAGGCGGTAATATTATATAGTTGTGCCTATTTAAATCAAAATCTGTATGAAACTTTGCAAAAAAATTCTAACCATTTATGCATTTTTAGGTAAGTATAAAACAATCCTTGGCAAAATGAAAGTCAAACGCAGATACAAAACCAACAGTTCTCTTAGGCTGGGCGTACACCGAACCGGTCTCCGACGATACGATTTTCAACAAGACGATTTCGGACTGTTGCCTTGTGCTGACGTGAGACCGAGCAGACGTTCGAAGAGGGGGAAGAGACGATTTGTTCCTGGGCATGTTGCACTTTTAAAGAATGTTTTATTATTTTTCAAAAGCTATCAATATCAGTATCTCGGTTCCCTTCTAAGTGAATGAAAAAATGTCTTCGAATTCTGAAGAAGAGTTATGTGTTGCAATATGGTAAAGTATATTTGCGACAGTTTGAGAGTTAGGTTCATCCTATAAATGAAGTTGGTCCACAACCAACGTGGTTGGAGAATGCATTAATTAAATTTATTATGGACATGTGAAAGTAAGACGATAAATAAAAAAAATAACTCCAAGTAGGTTTGATTTCATATTGATCTTAATTTAACACTGGATAAGAGACAGGATATCAACTACAGGAAAGCTATAACTTTTTATTACTTTATTTTTAACATTTTTTTTTAATATAATTATTTATTACTTAAAAAACACTTAAAATTAACAATTAAAATTAAACACTATATATAAAAACCCAAAACCTTCATATTACCAATCAAAATTAATCACTGTTCTGAAAAAAAAAACAAAAATTTTTTGTGATAAAAATTAAAAAGAAATTTAATTTAACAAAAATACATAAAAAAGTAAGTTACGAAGTTGGTAAATATTACTAAAATATATGTTTAAAACACCTACCGTGGCGGAGTTGACGAACATGAGACGAGATACGAGTAGTAATGTTGGTTTCGTTGTCGAGTCAAAAACATACTGTCTGAAACGGCCTTGGTGTGCGACGGTCCCACCTAGCACAACGCTTTTTACGGCAACCTAGTCAATCCTCGACAAACCGTCTCGTCGGAGCCTGTCTTTCGACTACGGTGTACGCCCGGCCTTATAGTTACAAATGTATTATATTATAAAATAATTCTCTCGAACTATAGCACTCAAAGCGGTACCTATATTAACGGAAGCACTAACGACTTCCTGATGGAAAAAAAGCGTTCTCACATCCTCTGTCCTAAAAGAGATAGTCTAGTCAACCATTTTTGAATTATGTTGAAACTGTAGACTGTTCTGAATAAAACAATATTAAAAAATGTCTCAGTTAATACTTTTGTTACCCTTTATTTATTTTTAGGTATTTTTGAAGGTATTGTATGATCCTTACACATGGCGCAATGTTGCACCGTGGTCGTATATCTATTTAAACTTCAATTGATCCTTCATATTAAATAACGGTGAATTGAATTGAGAAATAAATGTAAATAGTAGTTAAGATATAAGAATCGACTGACGCATCCTTGTATTTGAACGAAACTGTAAATATTGATCTTGGCCCGTGTACATCCTAAGTAGAAAGTCATCGATTCCTACTTAGGATGGTAATTAGTAGCAATTAGATGGTAGAATAAGTGACAAAACCGACATTACGTAAATACAAGAACATTAATTATATTGTTTACATATGAAACAAGGATTTCATATCTCAGCAAGATTTGAGAATGAAATAAAGAACTTCCTAGTTACATTTTTCTTTTGTCAAAAAACACTCACTGTAATTCGTATTTGATTAATTAATTTTTTCTACCGTGGGAGAGAAACGCTTCGGCCTGCATGGGCCGGCTCGACCGGAGTGATACCACGGCCTCACAGAAAACCAGTGTGAAACAGCGCCTGCGTTGTGTTTCACCGAGTGAGTGAGGATACCGGAGGCCCTACCCCAACCCCTTCCCACATCCCCTTCCTCATCCCCAAAGGCCGGTAACGGGCTTGTAACGCCTCTGGTGTTGTGGGTGTCAATGGGCGGCAGTAATCGCTTACCATCAGGCGATACGTCTGCTCGTTTGCCCCTATTACATAAAAAAAATATTCAACTGCAATACATTGTAGAAACAACATTATTTTTGCGTTTTCCACAGAACTTTGCAACCGTAAGACTATAATTTACAATGAGGTGACAAGCTAGGACATAAAACTTACACTGCATCGCAACACAAAGTTTTTGTACTATGAAACTACTGACGGATGAAATGTAGTTACCTTGTAATTTTAACTGTAAATAAATGTGATAAATCTATATTTTACTACTAGCTTTTGCATGTATGTCAGTTATCGCCGTAGTAGTCTATGCCCTTCCTCTAGAATCAAAGTATCTCCATGTCAAATTTTATTGAAATTTGCACAGCGGCTTAGAAGTGAAAGCGTAACAGACACACAGAGCTACTTTTGAATTACGTTACTATAATCAGATCATTGTAGGTTTATGTGTGCAAGTGCAAGACAGCCTTATCCATCCGTTTGAGAATATTTTCCTCTCACTATCGTCTACTGCGAGACGGATATTTGCGTGTCCTCACTCCTTTCTTTCGCCGTAATCATACTCTTCGGCCTACATAGGTGATGTTTTCTCTCTCTACACTATATAACTTTGGAACATGATCAGTGTCGTGGCCTCTCAACCCATATCAAGAGGTGTCATGAAGTTGTACCATTGTCGTATAAGGTTTAGAACTTAAAGTCATGCCAGAAAACAAAACTTATTTAAAACTCGATAGAATAGAAACTTTTCGTTTTAAATCTGAAAATACAAGTGATTGGGTTTTACAATGCTAACCCGTACATGCACAGTGCACGACAACTTACTTCAGGCAACTGTTTATTTTCTACCTGCGTTCTAAATGTGCATGTTGTTTTAAATCAAACTATTGACAACTTGTAAAGCGGTGACAATTCTCTGAGATTTTATTTTATAACTTGGCATGCGCTTTATAAATTTGAGATAGTTTGAGAGTTGGGAGAGTTGGGTTTTTGTTTCATGAAGCAATAAAAATTTAGGAATGAGAACAATCGTTTTTATACAAATGTACTAAGTACTAAACACTAATTGATAAAAATAATTGTCTTTATTTTAATAAAGAATGAACTAAGTAGGATAAATTAGATATTTATTTTTTTCATTCATAATCATACAAAAATATGATACAGTAAGGAGTTTTGGTTGTAAAGATTTGGCAAATACAATTTTGGTATAGAGTAGTAAGATCGGTGACCCATATCAGGGATTTTTTGTAACTATGAGCCTGCCAAATATAAATTTTGTAATTTTTTTGATGTTTTCCTGTCCGTTCGAGCAAAATCTCAGGCCATTCCAATATTGGAGAATTCATTAGTAGCAAAACCAAACCAATTTTAATTTTTTTACAAGTGATTATTTAACCAAGTTTGAAAGTTTATACTTTAATCCAATTTAGTAACCTAAAATAAAGACAAATGGCAGACAGATAATAATACTGAGCTATCTAGAATTGCGTGTTCATGGTAGAATAAACTCAAAAATACCTACATCTAATCGTCTATATGTAATAGACACTTCTCTTATTCCCGCAAATATTACTGTTAAAATGTGGGTATTACACTACTTTGCCTAAACTGTCAGTGTCAGTATATTGACGAAGAAGTATTTGATTATGCTAAAATGTCTTGTCAAAAAAGACTCAATGCGTTGTTCTATTTTGCACTCCTCGCTATTAGGGTTCCGTTCCAATAAACCAGAATGGAAGTTTTTGTAACTATAAATCATTTGCAGGCGCTTTGCTTGAAAACTGTTATAATAGACTTGAGAAGTATTGAAATTATAATATTTCCGAGCTGAAGTAAATTACGTCATCTGAACAAAATATAATCGGTTCAAAATTGGATTTCTGATTTAATGTTGTTCTAAATTATAAGATTAGTAGATATTTTGACAGCAATCATGAAGTTCTTGAACTGTCAATAAATTAATGTCAATTTAGGTTCCATTGTTTTGTTATTGTTGTTGTATTTGGAAAGTATTATTTTGGAGCAAAAAAATACAGTTTAAAGTTCACAAGTTCGATAAAATGCTTTACAATTCAACTAACAAGATCATACCATATTTAATGACGGTAAAAGTTCTTACTAAACGATAACGAGTGAAAAGTACTACAAAAATTAGAAACTGCATATAACTTCAGTTGGAAAGTAATCTAACTTACTATCTAAACTTAAGCATTAGTTTGAAAGTAAACTTCGCCTAGAGCGCGCGTTCAATCGAACTATTGTGATTCATCGTTATGTAAGCATTGTGGGTAGTCATTGTTCTCAAGCGAATGAATGGGCTCAGATGCAACACTTCCGAATGAAATGTAAAATCTTTTGTTAGTATTGTATATTCACTTAAGGACGAGTTTTATTTTCACTGAAATGAATTTACTCTAGTGTATATGTGCTAGAAATAATACTGTCACTTAAACCATATTCAATATTTACTTAGAACGACAAGTTAACTGGATGCTTAATATTTTTAATGTTCTATAGTTCTTACAAGTAGCTCTTTAACTCAATCAAGAACAGTCTCATCAAGGACTCCATTTAACTCGCAAGAATAAACAGCTTACTCGTGTTCCCACTAACAAATAGTCTGGAAACGGATAAACGTTACGTTTAAAGGACTAATAAAGGAGCGGAATAATTAAGGAGTTCGTTCAACTTACAATGACAAATTATAACGTTTCTGTACAGAAAGAGATGACCGGGTAACCGGAAAAGGTCGAACGAGTAAAAAGAAGTTGAAACAACTCCATTAGAGCAAGATCAAATTAACAGACAAAACACTTTGTTGGTAGAAACATATATTTCTTTAAAATAGTCCATCCCGCCCAACTATTTCCTATTCATTATGGTGGTGGAAATTCGAGTTTACGGAAAAAAATATGTTATATCAAGTTGTCTGTTTTTTATTGTTTAATTTACAATACAGGGGGCAAACGAGCACACGTATCCCCTGATGGTAAGCGATTACCGCCGCCCATGGACACCCGCAACTCCAGAGGCGTTACAAGTGCGTTGCCGGCCTTTTAGGAACTCCTTCCTCTTTCGCTTTCGCTCTTTTCTTGAAGGTTTGAAGGTCGTATTGGTCCGGGAACACCGCAGGCGACAGCTAATTCTACAGTTTTGTTGTGCGCGGCAGCAAGTTTCGGGAAAATCGCACGGTTGTGGACTGTTCGTGATTAAGCTTAGGACACATCACACCAACAGCCTTTAATAGTCTACTGCTGGGTCTACATCTTCTTCCAGATGACGTTTTTGAGACTATACCACGCTTGCGAGATAGAGATGGTTGGGATAGTTTTGTGTCCAGTTTTTCCTCGTATGTATTTCCGTTGCTCTGCGTAGTTTGCTTCTTTAGTCGGCTCTTGTGATACCTATGGAATGAATAGGGCTGGTGACACTCCGTATTCTAAATCTGACACATTAAGGAAAGTTAGTTTTAAAAATAAATATAAATTAAATATATAAAAAATGATACGAAACACGATTTTTCTCGTCTATCACATAGTATTTTTTTAAGATTAAAGTCGTTTAAGAATGTTCTAAGGTGTAAGGACTATTTTTACGATTCAGTAATCCGAATGTGACACACTGTTATCCTGTGATTAAAGTCATCTTTATCCTGCGACCTGACGATTTGTTGAAGCGAAATACTTTCTTTTTATACGAGTACATCTCTAGATCGTATTTAGAACTTATGTCATAAACATTTACTAGTTATACATTTTGTTTATTCTTTAGACTTTTTTTGGTGTTCCTGTGTGTTATTTGCAGAAGTAATTTTAGTGTCTATATAACAATCTATAGAACAAAATCGACAAATTATTTTGGCTGCGATTTCGCATTTATCACAGGCATTGGTAATGTGTGAAATGAAACATGGGTCATATTTTTATTCGATTTATTTAAAAAAGTTACATGCACAATCTCACATTTATTTTAATAGCATTGAATCGAACCATGTATTTAGTTGTTTAAAACAGACTGTTGGACCGTTGAAATTACAAGGACTTAGGAGAATATTATTAATGGACTATTTTGGCATCTTAGTTATGTCTAAGTTAGAACCGTAAACAATTCTAAGTTATGTACCTCGGGGATCCTGTGGTAAGATGGTATGCAGAGGTTCGTTGACCTTTAGTACAATTTATGGAAGTGCAATTGATAAAGGGATTTATAATATAACCGATGTATTGTTTCTTACTTTAAGTGAACTTAAATTTCTTTGAGGTTTTTTATTCTTCGATTTAACGTTTGATTCGTTATGAGATTAAAGTTTTTATTTCTTCTTTATTATGTTCCGTAGTCCGTACAAAAAACGGAACCCTTATAGGTTCACTTTGTTGTCCGTTCGTCTGTCTGTCCGTCAGTCAAGCCTCTTTTTCAGGTATCAAGTTGAAATTAGTATCTAATTCTCAAGTCTGTAGTTACTTTTTGCAGTGAACAAATCACGATACAGTCTTTTACAACAAAGGCTTTTTAGTGAACAATGTTATGTAGCACAAGTAAAGGAAAAAAATCCAAAACCATAAATTTGTAGTTCCAGCACATTTTTTTTAATTATAGACTTATTTGCAGTTGGTACACTAACCATGATCTATGTTGAAGTATGAGAGCAAAGTTTAATTTGTTCCCGCTTAACTTAAAGATTGTACGATACCCTCGGTGCACGAGTCCAACTCGCATTTGGCGAAGTTTTTTAAACTAATTTACTATTATGTTTCGAAGTATTTATATTCGATGTTTTCGTGTACGTGGGATATATTAAAGTGAACTTTCATTTAATATTTTTATTTCCCGACTGCGAAAGAAAGTGGGTAATGTTTTTCAAGTGTATGTATGTATATTTCTTTAGCACGCCCTGGAGCCTAAACGGCTTGTCGTATTTTTATCTGAGTGGTGTCAAAAGATTCGTCTTAGCCCTGAGAGTGACACTGGGTACATCAAATTAAAAAGGAATACAAAAAAATATTATAAAATAACATGAATGCAATAGAAATGGCAGATATGACGCAGTCGGTTTTCTTGTTGAGAAAATATTTTATATTCATTGAAAGTATTACATTCGTTGTAACTTGAAAAGCAAACTATTTATTTCCATTAAATTAACCAAAAAAAACGGTTTATCAATCTTTTATGGACTCTAATTACCAGCGTGCTTATAATATATGGCACACTACAGTATCACTACACTAGCAAACAATCAGCTTTGAATAGTATTATTAAATAGAAAAACAGAATCTAAAAGGCTGTGGCTAAAAAGTTCTAGCTTCAAACGCGGCGACTGCAACCGAAAATGCACATAACCCTGTCAGTACTCAAAGGGAAGTTTTAAAAGTCGCTCCGAACGAAATTGACGAAAATTAGATTTGTGCCCGCTCCGCCCGCTCGACGGGAATCACATTCATTTGCCGCCTAACCGTTAGATTCGATTTGACAACGCTTTTACATTTATACAACTTTGTGCTTTGTGTATAAATTTATTTGGTTCGGTTTCAATTATTGTCTGACAGATAATTATTTGTACTTAGAAAAAAATAAAAAAAATAAACAAAAAACAACTTTAATTCTTATAAGGAACTTTAAAATTAGTCTTTAACATATAAATGCAAATAAACATCTTAAAATTAGGCTATGGGAGTAAAAAACACGTCTGTATCTAAACTACCGCAAGGACTAATTTATAAGCCAATTTGTTTTAGTTTGTGTATCTATACAATGAAATTGAGTGATGAATTTGTGTAAAAAATGATAATTGATAAATAAATTACTACATCAAGTCATTTGAATTTGCCATCGGTGATGAAAAAAGTGAAATTTTATAATTATTTTCAAACGGGATATTAAAATTCTGAAATTATTTTCAGGTACCAGATGTTCGAGATAATTAATTGATTTAGATGGGGTCCGTTACGGCATTTCCATTTAAAACATAAATTTTCCGCTTTTTTTAACCATTTTTTTTTTAATATTCGGTTTGTTCTGTACATTGAAATTGAAGATGTTGAAATTGACACTTTTCAATTTCGTAAATGTTAAAAGAAACACGAATAAAAACTGTTATGTTATATTCATAACAAGATTCAAAGGCTTAGAATTCAAATATTTTTTTACGCCTTGTACTCATAAGGCATACGCTTTCTAATCTATCAAAAACGTTGCCAGACTTTTGCTGACTTGACTTTTTTGGAAACATTGTTTTCATAGTTTGAGTTTAACTCTTATATGGCGGTAAAACGGTTGAAACGAGACCACACGAGAAGCATTATTTTTTAAATACAAAGGACTCGTAAAAAAATGTATTTTATTATTGATTTTTTATGTTTGTTACCTCAGAACTTTCTACTGAGTGAACGAAAACGAAAACTGAAAAGTTGAAAGTTCTCAGGTACGAAACATAAAAAATACAGCCAAATTAATAACCTTTAAAAACAATATTATGTAATTACTTTATTGAGTAAAACTTAATTTCAGATGGCCTATTTAGTAAAATATAAACGATAACAGTTGATTCCACCCGAAGTCATTTATATAATCGGCTTTTACGAACGACCGTCTGACAAATATCTCAAATATCAAATAAGCCCTGAAGCAAACCCGAACTCTCTTACTCTTATCGTAACGCTATTATTACGAGTATTTTCATATTTACAATGTGTAAAGACATTAAGTGTAATAATAATTCGGTATTATAATACTTAACGTGTTTACGAATTGTGTGATTTACCATTCTTTGGGTAGTTTAGATACAAAAATAAGTAATTCTTGTTTGAATTGAGGAAATCAACCTTTTTCTTACTTTGATCCTTCAAAGACAGAAACCTTCACACTATACGTGCCGTGTCAAGAAGGACTGCCTTCTGTATCAGACCCTTAATCCAGCCTTCTAACGTGAGCCTCTTAAGGTGTTGGTCGAGGCTCTTGGTTATCAATCCGTGAGCAGATACGACTATCGGAACAATGATCACCGAATCCACATTCTACATATCGATAATCTCGTGAGATAAATCCAAGCCGAAGTATGAATTTTGTTTTCTGAGTGTGAATTTTCCAATATATAATGTGAATGTTATAATCACTACATAGTATAAAACAAAGTCGCTTTCGCTGTTTGTCCATCCCTATGTATGCTTAAATCTTTAAAACTACGCAACGGATTTTGAAGTGGTTCAAGAGGAAGGTTTATATGTATAATACATGCATAATATTGCAGAGAAACACTGATAAATTTAGAGGTTTTTAATGTGAGGTCGTAAATAAACACATTTTTTGAGTTTACATTGCAAACGTCTGTACCCTACGGGATATACCTAAATAATGTACGACAGCATTGTACACTTTAAAAAGGTCTACAAAAAAGTCCGCGATGGCATATGTCTATCCATAATATCCATCCCACAATAACCATTTGTTATTCCTTTCTTTTTACGAGAAATAATGGATTATTTACGGTGTGATTTTTAGCAATACAGCATTAATGCTTATCCAATTAAGTGCCTTACATAAATTGGGCATTTAATATAGATCAATATGGCCCCTTACAGTATCTAATTGAAATGAATATATTCGAAGATATTACAGATTTAAAATGCGTGTGTCGTGTCGTCGCTGGGTGCATCTGAAATCCACCCGTGCGTAGCCGGGGCGGGTCGCTAGTAATATATAAAAGATATAACAGCTTTATTAAATCAGCCTTCTTGGTCGCTTCGCTACCGCGTGACCACCCTTCTCTGATTCAATAATATTTTTATCTATCCCCAATTTTTGGCTACTTTTAGGTTAAATAATATAGAAAATATCCTCTGTGCTTCGGTTATATAATATTCAGGTGATTGTGAACATTGGACTTAGTATTTGCTACATGGAAGTTATTCTATATAAAATATATACATGGGATTTGCGGTACGCATATACGGCAATCCCAGAGGTCTCATAAAAATACAAGCAACTGCGAGAATGCTGTTACGAGCCATACGAAATTACAAATCCCTAATGACCTTCTAATGCTGTTGGTAATTTTCTGATGGTAATTGCGTCCCGTAAGAAGAAAAAATCCTACGTTATTTAAAGCAGAGTCCATTAATGGAGATATAGGTAGTTGGTAGTTGACTGCGATATAGTAGTACTGCTTACAGTGTTCGCTTTATAATATATGTATTTTTTTTATTGTATTGGGGGCAAACGGACAGACGTATCGCCTGATGGTAAGCAATTACCGCCACCCATGAACACCCGCAACACCAGTTGCGTCACAAGTGCGTTGCCGGCCTTTTAAAAAGCATCGCTTATCATCAGGCGATACGTCTGGTCATTTTCTTGAAGGTTTGAAGGTCGTATTGTCCGGTAACACCACAGGCGACAGCTCATTCCATAGTTTTGTTGTGCGTGGCAGAAAATTTTGGGAAAATTGCACAGTTGTGGACTGCTAACCATCTAGATGATGGGGATGAAAGGATATTTAAAAGAAAGAAGGATAATTCTTTCATACTTACATCAGACCTAAATCATTAACCCATCGATGTCCCGTCTATTCTATGGCTACTAAGTCAATACAAACACAAGGTAACCAAAATATAGTTCTAAAAAAACATATATTCAAACAGTAATCGCCGTACATTTTTATTTAAACATGCGAAATTTCGTTCAGTTTATAATTTATTCGGTTTAATGTGGTTTTACATCATATTTTATTAATCACCAGCTGACCCTAGCAACCTCGTTTACGTCTATTATTGCCCGTAGCGTAATAATTTCCCCCGTTTTTCTAAACATTCTTCATTGGGGCTCCACTCCTATTGATCTTAGCGTGATTATATATAGCCTATAGCTTTCCTCGATAAATGGACTTTCTAAAACTGGAAGAATTTTTCAAATCGAACCAGCGGTTCCTGAGATTAGCACGTTCAAACAAACAAACAAACTTTTAAGCTTTATAATATTGGTATAGATTGAGTAAAGGATAAATATCATCAAGGTAAATAACTAAAACCGCTGAACGTTAGTGAGCACAGTTTAATGTTGTAAATTGTGATCCTCATTTCATGAATACTTTGCTCCATGAAAAAGACTTTCTAGTATAGTACTGACATCATTACTTGTATGTGAATGCACGCGTAAATATCTAAATAGAGTACATCATTTAAACTAACGACGACGATACAAATGATGAAGTAAAGTAGAAAATGAATTAAATAATAATAATTGACTAATTTGTAGATTAGAATAAATTTAATATTGTTCTCATAGTTCAACCTAGAACACCACCAAATCGACAATGTGAGTAATTTGGGTGTTAATACTAGTGACTGTGCGAGCACCAAAATAGGGATTCATTTCATAACAACCTATAACGTCCCACTGATGGGCTCGGGTCTCCTCTAAGGAGAGGGCTAAAGCCATACGTACCCACGCTGGCGAAGTCCAGGTTGTGGACTGGCAAGACAACGTTGTGGCTACGTAAATCTTATCGTTGGACGTTTTTTTAAGACGCCCAAAGGCCTCCAACTAAGCTTCAGGACTGCTGACCTATGATAACAACCGGAACCTACTGCTTAACGTGACCTCCGAATCACGGAGACGCTTATGGTAACTCATTCGATCACTCCGGTCGAGCCGACCCATTCATGCCGAAGCATAGCTCTCCCACGTTGCACGATTTGGTAATTGTTTCTAATCACCGTGTGCAACCGGGCTATAAGCGCTTAAATATTATGCAAATATTCCATATATAATATAGCTGAATTACCAAATAAATGCTTAAACATTCCGGAGAATTTTTAAAGAGTTCCATTACCTTTGGCAGGGCAAATAGCAATTTGCCTGTAAATGTGGGATATTCGCCACTATAAGATTTTATTGGGTCATAGAACTGGATGTCCGGTGGTCTAATACGAGTAGGAAGGGCTATTAAGCTTTGCAATTCTGATTCAGTATCCGAATGAAAGTTTGATCTTGAATAGATCAATCCCCTTTGACCTCTTAAAATTTTGCTATGTTAATTATAAACGTAAATTTTCACAGTTTTAGTGACCTTTTCTCTATAAAAAAAGCTTAATCAATATTAGTACATATCCAATAACAAATCAAACTAATAATAATATTCTATTTATATTTACAATTAATAAACCTGTAAAGAATTATAATTCCCACAACTTTTATACTTTTAAACACTAAATTCTGCCAATAAAAATTTGAGCGTCAATACATAGGCAAAATACCGAGAAACTCGAGGGAGATATTCTGAAAATTCCAATCAAATGTCTTAAAAAGGGTTACCATTTAGTTTGGTGTCAGTTTATGAAGAATTAAGCAACTGACCTATGTAAATTAAGAGTGTTATGTTATTGAGACTATGATAACGGTGAAAAGGAGTGTTACTAGAGAAAGATTTCATGAGTTTAAGTTAAGTTTGTTTTAAAAATAAAAATTCTATCGCTTTTTGCACGTAATAGTCTAACTTAGTACCTATGTGTACCTGCTCAACATTTTTTAAACATTATGTAACAAATATTAAGGCTTTGTTCAAAGATAGCCTAAATTAACATTTTTAAAGAAGTAATATAGATCACATTTTCAAGAAGAAATTTGTAATAAACATAACTTACCTAAAATTTCAGTTCTGTGGTTGTCTGGAAGAAATCGCCGTGAGCGACAAGACCGCCAATTGGTATACATTCTTCCATACTTTGTAACTCATTTTGTTATACTGTTTTATTTTGTGTATACAATAAAGATAACTAAATAAAAAATGCCAGTTTTGAGAGTAGGTTTAGGATGATATGTGTCAGTGTAATTAATACGTGTTGAACACATAATCTATATTGCACAACCAAATTCAATCAAATCTACCTAAAAATAAGAAATGTAAAACAGGCATAAACTATCATCTCATAAGACAATACTTCACGAATTCAAAAGCTATAGATATACTCAAGAACTACGTAATTACATTTTCTGAAAACATTTTGTAAAATTCCTTTGCAATGCACTGTCCCCTTTGAGGAATTGGTACCTGAAAATCCTTTATTATTTCTCGTGAACAATACAAGCTTTGAAGCGAAAGGTGGAGAGTCTCTAGGAAACTTACACTAACAATTCAGCGATCGTTAGTATCAAGTACGTTTGGTTTTATAGTAGATTTACTCGTGAAGTGACCTATGAACAAGTGTCTATTTTTGGTGTATTCAACTGTGAGAGTATGTACTTTTGCTATAAATTAAATAGAAAAAAAACTTTTTAATACTTTTGGATGTCTCTCCTTGGCAATTTAGAAGCCAGGAGTACGTAGTTTCTGCCGTCTCTTTCTGCGAGCAAGTTATGCTTGCGAAGGAGATGGCGGAGCGGGACCGGGAGAGGTTTAGAACTCTGCCTGTCTGCTAGGCCCGGGAACGAGCCAGGTACCGCAGACGAAGAATCCATCGCGAAGCAAGCTTCCTAACTTTAAAGTATTTATGCATGATGGTAGAAACTGCCTGTGATCTAATGTTTAGTTCAGCCTGTATCTCTTGATGTAAAATATGTCTATTCTGTCGCAAAAGCCATATTACACTTACAATAGCCTGATGTCGTTTTCATGAGTTGAGTTGAGAGTTTAAGATAACCCAGGACCCAGCCAACCACCAACTGCAGTGTTGGTGGTCGGCTGGGTCTAACTTCACCGTTTAAGATCTCTTGACTACGTTTAAATTCACGAACCCAATAAGTCATTGTTGCTAACACAGGAGCAGACTCCTTAAAAGCAGTTTGTAAATTTTTATGAGATTCCTTGAAGTTTAACCCTCGTTTATAAACATAGAAAATCATTGCATGAAAAGCTTCTCGCGAGACGTTCATTGTTGCAAATAGAAGAAGAGTGACAGATAATCTCTAAATAACTTATTAAAAAAAAACTACACGTAAGTGGCCAGTGATTGTCAAATTAATCTAAAATAGTTTCATGAAAGAAGAGATTGTATTTATTATGTGGCTATGAATTTTTATAACAACCTAGGTATGTTCTGATTTCACCAAAAAATACCCTGACGGCCACCTTTAGAAGTCCTACACCGGGAGGACCAGGATCAGACCCGAATTAATACCATTGCTAATTAAACCCAATCCAATTGTGACATAGCACCCTGATTACGTCTTAATGCAATCAGGCTACATCCTTGTTTTATGAATTAATCTCCCACCAGAGGTCTCCAAACTGTCAATCAATCAATAAATCATTTATTATTATTTTGACAGTCCAATAGGTTAGAGACTTTAACCGAATCGATGGCGAAGTGGCTTAAGCGCCAATTACTACTGCGCTCAGTGCTATGAGTTGAAATACTACATGAGACAACACTTTGTGTGATCCACACTTATTAATTATAAAAAAGTATATTTTATTGTAAAATGAAAAAAAACACAATAATAATTCACTAAAATAGATTAAAATGAAAGAGAATACTTCTAGAAACTGGAATTATCCATAGTTTAAGATTTTCATTACAAAATCTTTAAGTTAAAAACCAAAGTATATTGTGTTGAATGGCCCAAAACCATAAGCATTCAGATTATGTTGATCCAGATAATCCTGTTTTGTCCAGTATTTCTTTTTACTTTGGAATAAATGGATAAGTGGTGGAGAACAACAGGCTTGAGAGTTTGAAGTGCTGACTTAATTTGTATTTAGATGAAAAATTATTTTTGTTCATTGTGTCTTTAACTTCTTTTCCTAGAAGCTTTGACATGCCTTGACATTCCTGTTAGAGATTTGATTAGGACTACATATTTATTATGTGTAAAACGTTTACTCTAATATTGTTATTTTTTATCTGCTATCTGCTTTTAGGTATATACTTATGATTATTTATTGGTACTCCATGTTTTTATATGTATCAACAGCTTAAATAAAATATTGTAAATCTCTTCATTTTAAAAGTTACTTAATGAGTTTTTTGGTTTTTCTTCATAGGAATGACATTTTCCAACCGCGAAACTAGAATTATTAATGTAATGTTTCGAAAGTGCCTGAAAAGACCTACTTGAAATAAAATCTTCTTGATTTTACGAGTGTAACAGGAAAATGAAATAAAATACAAGTTAAAAAAATCATGTCGTGGGTACCAGAGCCTGACAATTACAAAATATATACCTAACGTACAAAAAAAAACAGCCTCGGTGGCATAGTGGTAGCGTATGCGAGTGCTGCGCTTGAGGTCTCCGGTTCGATTCCCGGGTCAGACCAAATGTTAGTATGATCTGCAAATATTTATTTCGGTTTACAAAAAGAAAGTACATATGTATTCAGATCAGTTGTCTATAGTCGTTCCAATACTTTATTTAACTTTTGACAGATCACGCACATAAAGTTTTGTAATAATTTTTGATACAATGTACTACAGATAATACTGTACTTTATGGGCGGGCTCCGCCTACTTAGGGATGTGTCATTCGTAATTAATGACCACAGACTATAAAAACGGTTTTGAAATAAATCGATTATCGATTATATTAATAAAACATACAATAAAATTATTGTGATTATATTTTATATCAAATCACGTAAAAAGCTTTATTATTTTGCATTGAAATGCCCTAAATGTTTCTGTTTCAATGCATAAATAATTTGCGTAATGAAAACAGTTCCATCGTACTCGTACCTAGTAATGGGATCGAATGTATTCGCCGCAAATTAATGAATCTAAAATAATTGTTTAGACTTACTATAGTTGGTTCAAATAAAAACTACCTGCGGTACCTACTTGTAATGAACAGGTACAAAATGTTGAAATTCGTAGTAATTTACGGATTAAAAATAAAACAACCAAAAGAGGTACTGTAATACTAATTTTAATTATAAAGAATCGTCTTCTTCATATGACCAGGAATCATCATCACTTGAGTTCTCAGTAATATTGATTATCATTTCTTGGATAGATAAATTGTCGAATGCAACATCCCGATCCCAATCCGACATTATCACCTTCTTTGTTTTTTCTACAACATTCGCCCAGTTTTCTGGAGTTAATTTTTCACACGCATTTTTCAGTAAATTCAGCATTTTTCTTGCGGTGAAAGGAGGAGTTGTATTGTTCCTCGCAGCATATCCTTTAACTTGTGCCCAGATCATTTCAATTGCATTATATTGGCAGTGATATGGGGGAATTCTGAGGACGGTATGCCCATGCTCTGCTGCCATTTCATCTATGACGTATCGTTTTGGCAGCTTCTTTGTTTTTAATATCTTTACTAACTCTACTTTTAGTAGGGACTCATTCACCTCTTCGCCATTGTCACGGAGCCAGTTTATAATTTCATGTTTTTTGTTGGCCCGTGTTGGTATTTTATTAATTTGACGAGAGTGATAAGGTGCATTATCAATAAATATTATTGATGGCTCTTCGAGTGATGTAAGCATTTCTCTGAACCACTTTTCATACACGATCGAATTCATCTCCTCTTCTGTTTTCTGGGATTTAAAATCTAATAGAGCGCCTGGCACAAATCCTTTTACTGTTCCTGCATGACAAATAATCAGTCGTTCGCCTTTTCCCATTGGTACTGTAGAAGTGGAGCCAACGGTGTTGTCAGTCCAAGTTTTTGACAGCGTATGATTCGCATTGAGCCAAGTTTCATCTGTGAAAACAACATTCGACCAATCTTCTATTTTTTTTGCTTGTCTTAAAAAATCGCATCTATACAAAGCAATATCATTGCGTTCCATTAAAATTTTTCGTTTGTCACATTTTTGGAATAACATTCCAATGTCTTTCAATACCTTTGTCAGAGAAGATTTTTGACCACGGAACAAACCACTATTTCGAAGAGATTGTGTTAGTTTTTTTAATGTTGGAATCTCTTTTCTTTGGTAATAGTCGTATATATGACGACGAATAGCATCAGCGTCAAAATTGTCAACGGCTGTAACTTTACTAGGCGGACGTTTTTTCTTAGGTGTAGATAGCTTATTCTGTTCCATGCCACTGCTGCCGTAGCCTTCTTTTGTTATTTTTGCCACTGTTGGAGCACTAATACCTAATGCTGCTGCAACACGGTCTCTAACTTGAGTCACTGGTATAAGAGGCCCACCATTACGGCTTTCCTTTTCAAAGTATTCACGAAGTCGCAAGACAAACTCTCTTGTTTGTCCTTTGAGTACTTTCTTTTTTGGCATTTTGACAGTAACGAAGGCAGGAACGATACGCTCAACTCAACCAAACGTGAGAATTCACAAATAAATCAATACGGAGGAATATAAATACTCAACTATATTGAAGGTTACTCATGGAAATACTGTAGATTATTTTAAAATAGACATAGAGAGATTTAATAAAGATCATCAATAGTTTAACAAATACAATATTAACCACTGAATTACAACACAATACAATAATACATTTTGAAAATTCAGTTCCTTTTATATATTTTTTCATGACATAGAACCGTCATATTTGAACAACATTCTTTTAATCCATTTCTTCTTTATTTTGACAAAGGAGGTCGCACATTGAAACACATAGAAATATGAAGTACGAAATTATCTATAAAATAATGAGTTTGTTAAATCGATTAAAACTTCTTAATGCATAAAATCGATCGATGAAAGAAATCGAATAGGTAACGGGTCAGGGTATCACTATTTGATTAAGTATTAGAGCTGTCAAAAGTTAAATAAACTATTGGAACGACTATAGTTTCCATAACATAAGCTCTGCTTAGCTTGTAACTAGATGGCGAAGTGTGTTAGATGTCCGAAATATAAAAAAGAAAATGCTGTTGTATCAGAAAATTGGTCCTTATTTTTTTCTTTTACAATAACTATTATAAATATAAATACTTAATTGCCTTTATCTTATTGGCTAAAAGCAATTAGGTATGTAATTATGTATATTTTGATGATGCTGGATTGGTCTAGTAATTAGATTTCCAACTAAATTCATTAGAGGGATCATTATTGTATTATCAGTAATTACATCAAGACAAAGACATAATATTACTTGACACTTAACTACCACTTCAGGTTAATGAATTCTGGTTATGTATTGTTACCTACAAACCTCAGAAATTTAATGAAATAAGTTTTGTTAGTAAGAAAATTGTGCAAGAAATCAATTAGTCGCTTTGTATTATATTTTTGTTTTATAAATGCTAGTTTTAACCTGTCACGCTTTGCTGGGGAATATTGTAGTGAAAACTAAATTGACATTTGTACAAGTTTAGATTGTTTTTTAAGAGCCGTGCATTTGCACATGATCGGCTTGACCGAGCAGCCACAAAATCGATGTCAAACAAGTGAGATTACCAGACACTGTAATACCTACACATGTAACGATTAATGCATTCACTTACATCATCGTACAATATCCAAGTTTCTTGTACGATCACAGACAATATCTCGAAACTCTCCACAAGAAGATTTGAGATCTCAATCTTAATTGCGAGAGGGTTTTAGTATCTCACGAACCATCCGAACTCGTACCGAGTATTCTCGATCGGGTTGAGTTTTAGCTCTGTTCTTACTAACAAACGACATTCCTTTAAAGTTCACTATTTGAATTAATTGTTTACAGTTCGATTCGAACTGCCCCGGGCAGTTCGAATCGAACTGCCCCGGGCAGTACTTACTAACCATTTACATTCCTTTAAAGTTCTCTACCTTTAATAAATCTTTGCAAGTACGAGTATATTACAATTCAGCTTTACGTTACAAATATGCATAGCGTCATACTTATATCCCAGAGATAATTGATATAGAAAATATTCATACCTCGATATAAATATTTTCAGATTATACAAATATTTGGTCAGTCCTGGGAATACGCTGCGCATACACTATAACTGCGCCACAAAGTCTATGCAGTTACAATATGTTTCTTTAAAAATAACTGCACTAAAATACCATAGAACTTTATAACATTTTTTTTTCGTGAATCCCAAAAGACAACGATACTGAAAGGCAAGGAATTCTGGAATGCAGCTCGGAAGTGGTGAACTTTTACAATGAATAACGGAGTAGACTTCGTATAAAATACTAAATAAAGGTCATGAGGTGCACAGCCGACAGTCATTAAAGTCTAAGAAAGCAACACACAAACACACACACAAGACACATACTCGGTTGTCAATGTGCAAAAGAAGAAAAAGTAAAGCATAGTGACGTCACCACTTTACTTTTATCGTGCTACTCTATAATGGTAATATTAAAAACAAGAATAAATTAATAAGAAAACCTTAATACACGAAAAAGCATTGGTCTGCATCACATGAACAATATTGGTGAAACACTTCAACGGTTTCCAAAACTAGATTATTCACTGCGTACCGTGCTCTAGAACTTTTGGAGAGAGTTACAAGTGCTTCATCCTATCTCCACTTAAGCAGGTACAGGTTTGTAGTCCAAATTTAAACTTCAAAACAAATAATTAATAAATTACATTTTGCTTAAGGTCATTAACAATGAGTTCTAAAATACATGTAAGTGTTTCACCAAAGAAGTTTTATTTGAAAGTTTTATAGCAACATTTTTAAAGAAAATCCTAAATACTAAAGACATACTTGACATAATAACAAACACAACAAAAAACTGCCTCAGTGGCGTAGTGGTAGCGTATGCGACTACTAAGCTTGAGGTCTCGGGTTCGATTCCCGGGTCGGACCTAATGTTTGTATAATCTGCAAATATTTGTTTCGGAGTTTGGGTGTTTTCTATGAATAATATGTATATATTTACAAAAAAAAGTATATAAGTATTTATATCAGTTGTCTAGTACCCATAACACAATCTCTGCTTAGCTTGGGACTAGATGGCGTTGTGTGTTATATGTCCGGAATATTTATATTTATTTATTTATAATATACCAATTTCAATGATGAGGTGCATCTTCATAGTCCACCACAGTGTGGGTCACCATGCTGCATTATTTCATTGTCTGCATTCGCAATGAGTATGGTGACCACTACTCTTGGCCTTAGATATAAAAAAGCATTTTTACTAAGTATCCATCGCCAATAGATCTTTATAATTCTAAAATTACAATGAGGTTGTCCTCTTATGGGAAAACCTGTCTTTGTGCTTCATATATGGTAATTTGTCTCATAAGTTGTAATCTCTTTAAAATTCGAACATAACAATTTCAATTTTAAACGATTAGTATGCTAAAATAAAAACTTTTTACTCTGAACTAAATGTGTCTAACTCTTACTTGTCATTGGGTCTTAATGATAGTCTTTTAGTTAAAAAAATGTAATTTTTAACTTATTATACTTTTGTAGAGAAAAATAAGCTACCACGTACATTACAGGGTCTCTTTCATAATGAATTTGTATGGTTTCTACCTTCCGTATAAGGTTATATTGTGCTTTTACGACGATGAAGCTTTTACTGATTCCGTACATTTGTTATAGTGATATTAATTTAAAATAATATAAAACATTCTCTTACATTTTTTACTTTTTTTAACAATTTTCCCAATAGTAATAAATCCTGTGAGCGGAGAGCTATACAAATATACGTTCAACGGAAACAAAGAACACCTAAACCTAGAATAATAATTTGCAGATCAAACAATGTGGGCATCAGACCCACAACACCTAGGCACAATAGAAAGCCGCGAGGCGACCGATTTAGCCACTACACCATCGGTGAAATCATTCGTAGTGGTTCATATTAATTAGGCAATTACAGTTAAGTAGAGACCACGTCTCGCCAAACGTAATGTAGGTTATCCACAGACTAGCTGGACAGTAATGATTTGATGAATGAGCAAGATGGCTAACAGGTGCTGGCCGTGAGAACCTGAGGCTTAAACCAAGTGGCTTGCAATTGGCTGACGATAGATGATAATAACTAACTAACATAAAAAATACAGTCGCGTAAATGCCTCCCCTCATTCTTTGAATTCGGTTTAAAAAAGAAGTACCTATTTGTGCTACGGTGCAAATGACGTTGTAGGAAAGAGAAAAAAGACATTTTCTAAAACATAGAATATCATAATAAGTCTTTTTTCTCTTTCGTATAACTACCGTAACTAAATTACGCAATTCTAAGAAAGCCAAATAAGAATAAGTAACGAAGTTTTGTGTTCGTGTATACCTACAAACTTTAGTATTAGTGAACTTGTAGCCAGTAAAGTTATTTACGGCTTACGTGGAGAGTAGAAAATGTTTATGGTTTGAACTAAAGTGAATAATTGTCTTATATTTATAGTTCCTAAAATTTAGACTCGCAGTAATCATGTTCCACGTTCAATGCTTCTATATTATTACGTATGTGTCCGTATGAGAGTAATATCGCTCACACGCCCAGCATTATAACTTCTGTATACAAGGATCAACATTATTGACTCGTGAACACACCGAGTTATGACACTCGGGAAGTCCCAGGAAAAATTAAACTGTCCTAAAACCCGCAACGAAATTAATCAGAAGAAATCTGAAGGAGTTTAAAATATATAATAAGTCCACCTCCCTTTTTAGCAAAGCGGGAGATAAAATAAAGTGAAAATAGGCAAACACCTTTTTCAAATCGGGAAGCACCACGTATAAAATATTTTATTATGGGTTCTAAGTGAGTTATATTGGATTACTATAGTATGTATGATATAATCGCTTAAACGCACGTAAATTCACCGCAGTTGACACAAGATCCTCATAGTATACCTATCCAGATGTCATTTGTAAGCTATTCAGCATTATGTTAAGTTCATTGTACCAAAGACTATATTAACATAAACCCTGTTGTGATCTACCTATCTATGTCAAAAAATAATAGCTGACTGTTTACAGCTAGAATCAGGTATTGAACATAGACACAATGGTGAATCGACAAATTTAAATGAGTGCAGTTTCCTCTTAAAGTTATTGTGGCCTGTAAGAAATTGAGCGATACAATGATTCACCTCGACCCATGTTCTTGAAAACCATTCGCGGACAGATGGAAAGTACTGGTAAAGGTGGCCTTTGATGATTCATGCGAACGTTGTTGCCATTAATCCTTGAGGTATTTATAAACACTGAACTGCTGTTGAAATATTAAAATTCTATGTTTTCTAGTGTGGGGTAGTACATGGCTGTACGTATTTGCAACACATAGACACAATTTTACATTGCCAAAAACGGACCTAATTCGGCAATGTGTCACACGAAAGCCTACCGCTGCAATATGTCTCTATTATACGAGTACCTAAATAAGCTTAAATCGAAAATCAGAACACATTATAAAAGTCCCAATACTGATATATGTATAGTAGTTAAATCACTTAGTTGACTCCGCCAACGCATCAATTTAAAAATAAGAAAATACACCTTTCGAGTCGTCATTTTGTATGTTTCACTTATGAATATTGCCTATCGCTGCCTTTGCGATAAAAAATATACATAATCCGACAAAGTTGAGATTGAAAACAAATTCAATAACGAACACAATAAACTGGTGTACATATGAAGTAAGAACAGAAGTTCAATTTTGTATTTACTTATCGAGTAATTGTTTTATGAATTCAGGTTGAATGTACTGCAAATCAAATCTAACAAATAAATAAAATTGAAGTGTCTGTTTGTCATTTTAAATTAACTAAATG
This sequence comes from Spilarctia lutea, assembly GCA_916048165.1. Classification (NCBI taxonomy): domain Eukaryota; kingdom Metazoa; phylum Arthropoda; class Insecta; order Lepidoptera; family Erebidae; genus Spilarctia; species Spilarctia lutea. Next base: position 6,689,450 of record OU696492.1, read on the forward strand.
CACTTGTAAGTACACGTACTTTCATGAAAGTAATATCTCTCTGTTTGTTCCGGCTAATCTTCAGGACGACTAAGGTGCATCTACTACCAATAAAATTACTAATTAGCATCTTAGAGGTAAGTGGTCTTTGAACGATCCATAAGTGTTGCCCACCTTGGAAGTGGTAGTAAGTCAGATAGTATCACAGCAATGGAAGAAAAATTGTGCCCAAGTTAATTAATTCTGAATAAGTGGTGCATAATTTAAAGTTCATGCAGTAGCGTGTATATACAATAAATGGTGTTAGAATAGAATAGAATAGAATATTCTTTATTGTACATTACATAAATAGTTTACATAAAATAATACATCAAATGACTGATCATGTACAAATGGCGGCCTTATTGCTAAAAAGCAGGCAACCTTGGGATAGAAAAAGCACTGAAAGAAAAGAAAACGAATTCGTGGGCAGTTTGGTGCGAGGATAAACATAATGCAAAAGAATTTAAGTGAATTATATAAAAATAATTTACACAAGAAATATTAATTATTATACATACTAATATAAATAAATACATATACACAAAAACAATATCTACAATTTTATTAAAAAGAATATAATAAATAAATAAAAATAAATAACTAAGTAGTTAAAATATTCTTCAGACAATAAATTATAATGACAGATAATGATCATTGACCATTTTTTTTAACATAGGCAACGATTTGGCACGTCTAATAGATATTGGCAAAGCATTCCATAGTCGGACAACCTGCACAGTGAACGACTTATCGTAGAAACTAGTGTTATGAGTTGGTACTGCCAGTTCCAGAGATTCAGATGACCTCAGGGATCTCGAATGTGTGTCACTGAGGAAAACAAAGCGTTCCTTTAAGTAAGGTGGAGTAAACGGATGAAATAGAACACCATAAAGTATGGAAAGAATATAAGCATTCCGTCGAAGGCGAATTGAGAGCCACTTAAGCCGATTGCGATATTCAGAAATATGATCATATTTGCGTAGTCCAAATATAAATCTGATACAGAAATTTTGAAGGCGCTCAAGTTTATTGAGTTGCTCCTCCGTGATGTCGAGATAACTGACATCAGCATAGTCGAGTATAGGAAGAAGGCGGGATTGTGCAAGTGCAATTTTAGTAGTTGTTGGAATAAAATTGCGTAGTCTTCGTAAGGACCCCGCCGATGCTAACAATTTTCGACTGACCTCTCGCAATTGAGGGGCTCAGGTTAAAGTGTTATCAATATAGATTCCTAGATTTTTGACAGAGGTACTTATTGGTAATGGAGTACCGTTAAACGTAATGTTAGGTAGTTGGGTCCAGTCTATACTCGATACCATTCTGGCACTGCCCACAACAATAAGTTGTGTCTTAGTTGGATTAACCACAACTCCATTATATATGTAGGTTTATGTCAATTTAAAAATTATAACCTCGGACTTCAACTACGGCGCACCTATCTAAATCACCCAAAGGTAGCCTAGTAGAGAATACGTATGAAATAAAATAACCTTTGAACACGGTTCTGTTCGTACTTAAACTTCTGTTAATATTATTGGGATATTAAATTTAAAGTTATTGGAATGTATTTCCAATTTGGCACTGCCCTGATGAAAGAAATTACGAGGAATATATTCATACGTGTAAAACATATTAATACGACGTTGCATCGCATCGCGTTTTATTTTCAGTTGTTTTGCGCAGATTGGATAATAATTATTCAGAGATTCAACTTCAGTTTTAAAACAATGTTTTGCGGACCAGGGATTAGTTCAATAATATTATCAAAATCAATAATTATACCAATAGTTATGTTACTTACCTTTAATTAAGTCATGACAGAGATTTCTTAAAAATATCTAAAAGTGCCCATAATATATTTTGATGCATCGTGTTTCAATAGTAATAAATAAATATTTTAGGACATCTAATACACAACGCCATCTAGTCCCAAGCTAAGCAGAGCTTGTGTTATGGGTACTAGACTATATATATATACTATATAAACGGAATATATATATAAAATGTGTTTGTGTAATCTGAAAATTCGGAGTTTTGATGTTTTCTATGGATAATATGTATGTATTTACAAAAAAAAAGTATATATGTATTCATATCAGTTTTCCAGTACCCATAGTACCCATAACACAAGCACTGCTTAGCTTGGGACTAGATGACGTTGTGTGTTAGATATCTGAAATATTTATTATTATTATTATATTATTATTACTTTTTAATTTATATTCGTCTAATTATACTAATTATTTCTATAATACTGACAGATAAAATAGACGTGGCTTAAGCGCAAGCCACTTAACCAAGATATAAGTGTTCCACGTTGATTATTTTTCTATAATCGCTAACGCCTCTATTCTTTTGTTTTAATGACTAACATATTGTTTTGACTATGCGATTTATCGTTGTAATGACGTCATTTATGTACATTTGTTACTTTCCTTTGTAGATTGTAGAATGACAACTTGGCTAGGGCAGGTGATTGAATCTTCGCCATATAATTATTACTTAAACTGTCAATGTATCCAGGGTCATTGAGTACAAATCTGTAATCTCGTTTTGCCTATCAGTTGTCAAGTATTTGACAACGGGGCGGAGATGTAACTGTTTGACAGGGCTATTAATTGTTGGCAGAAAACAATCATAAACTTAGAGAGACAATCAACTTCTCTTTGATAGCCCAGTTTCCTAAACTTTGTCGTAATTAAAATCTTAATATTTGGTCACGATATCAATAATTGAATATTGGCTTTTGTGTGAGTAAAATCTTTGTTTCAGAAATGAGTTTGCATTTATATAATTATTACCAAAACAAGTAAGTATGCTTTTTGTTTACACCAGTAAGAAATATTGCTCTTGTTTATGTCAATTATCGCAGTAATAGTAGCCTATATCTTTTCTTAAGAATCAAAGACTCCCCGTTGTAAATTTCATCCAAATCGGTTCAACGGTTTAGCCTTGAAAGCGTAACAGACATAGATACTTTCTTTATATCTAATAGTAGCTTCCACCCGCTGCTTCACTCGCATTAAATAAAAAGTATTCTATGTTACTTCTAATACCTCTAAGAATATGTGTACAAAGTTTCTTGATGATCGGTTATGTAGTTTTCGCTTGAAAGCGTAACAAACAAACTTACATTCACTTATACTATACCTTGAGTATCTAGTTAAAACACTCATAATGTATCTATACAAATAAATAAAATTGGAGTGTCTCTTTGTAATATTAAAATAACCGCTTTCTATGTACGGTACACATATCAAAATATATATTTTTAAAATTTTTGTCTGTCTGTCCGTCTGTCTGTTTGTTCCGGCTAATCTCTGGAACGGCTGGACCGATTTGGACGGGACTTTCACTGGTAGGTAACTGATGGTACAAGGAGTAACTTAGGCTTATATTTTTAGACTAGCTTCGCCCCGCGGCGTTTCCCACGATACGACAATAACCGCGGGTAACACCGCGGTCAGCTAGTAATAAATATGTATGACAATTCAAAACACCATTCACATATTACAAACAGTAAATTTGTTTTAGATTCAAGACAATGATTACTTTGGCACTACCAGTGTGTTGTAAATTGGATTTACGGCCAAGTACAACAAACCTTTAGTTAGTTTCATTGGACGGTTGTTTGTCTATCGGCTTGTAGCTTATTTACCTCTTCTGATTGGAAGAGGAGCCTCACAATATGTTAACAGGGAGTGTTTGTAATGTTACATTATTAATATTAGTACCTAGTATTATTAATTAGTGGATTATCATTGTTAATTATTTCTTTCCATTGAAGTTATTTTTTTTTCTTTTTTACCTGACTGAAGTGAAGTCAAAAGGAAGGAAAGCGCAGTAGCGCAAATGTAGTGCGTATGAGGAGTCAATAGATTGATAAGAACGGTCTGGCTGACATAGATTGCATAGTATAAAGATACATATATTCTTGTTCCTTAAATATATACATTATTTTGAAAATATACGAAATCCATTAACTTAAGTAAATACTTTCACATCATTTAATCCTCTTTATAATTGCAGAAATTAAATAACGGCAGTTTTGCTTATTTACGTGGCAGGGGTGCAGCTTTAGATCTTTGTGCACAATGCGATGTAATGATGATCTATGCACATTTAAAGCACTCGCGCGCTTCCGAATTGAAAGGCTCGGGTCGTCACGTACAGATTGATTAACACTCTCCACGTTTTCTACCGTTCTTGATGACCTAGGTCGCCCGGATTTTGATTTATCCAGCGTTGATCCAGTCTCTTCAAACTTTTTAACTCAATGTCGAATGAGAGGAAGGCTTGGCGCATCATTTAAGTGGCGAAAACCTCGAATACTGCAGAATTTTCTACGCGCGACAGTTGTCGAATCACCGTTCTTGTAAAACTCTCGCACGCACAACGCGCGGTCTGCTCCCGAGAAACGCTCCATAGCGACTGAATCCCCAAGAGCCAAGCTACCAATTGACATAACCCCCGCACCCCTCAAGTACGCAGCGTTCACGTAGTAAGCTAAACAAATATAAAATTTCTTTTGAGACACCCTGTATTATTACTTGGTGGCGTAGTGGTAGCTTATGCGACTGCTAAGCTTGAGGTCTCGGGTTCGATACCCGGGTCAGACCAAATGTTTGTATGATCTGCAAATATTTGTTTCGGAGTTTGGGTGTTTTCTATGTATAATATGTATGTATTTACAAAAAAAATGTATATATATATTTATATCAGTTGTCTAGTAACACAAGCTCTGCTTAGCTTGGGATTAGATGGCGTTGTGTGTTAGATGTCCGGAATATTTATTTATTTTTATTACAAAAAAACTATCCAGTATTCGCCTTTGAATTTGCTTGTTATTTTAGTTATCGCTGCTAATAGTTTTAGCAGAAATCATGTATGAGGTATAACTTTGTCAAAATTTTATTCTAACCAGTCGCCTACCAATGTTAACAAATATTGACGGGACTGTTTGCAAACCACTAATCTTTGTTCGCAAAAAACCCATTTATACGATTCGCATTCTTTACAACGGTAGTTGCTGTGTGCAGCTGCACTTGATAACTTGTTGTTGTTGGATTGGATATATGGCATTTTCTGATCACTGGTCGGCCCACCAGCGTGCTTCTGTGATAGTTTTATATATAGTGTTACCAGAATAATGGCCTATAGTATTATAGTAAAATCTAAAAACACATGAGAATTAAAATAAATTAGGATGAAAATGAAAACAGTATGTGTTTTAGATGAAACTCTGTGTCATAGATTATGAATGCTTGAAACAGAAACTTTTATAAATAAATGATAATATACTTAGTAACACCGAAAGACCTTTGTCCAGCACTGGTAGTACACTTAAAGGCTGTTTTTTATGGAATAGGGGGCAAACAAACAGGCGTATCGCCTGATGGTAAGTGATTACCGCCGCCTGTGGACACCCACAATATCAGAACGTCACAAGTGCGTTGCGGCCTTTGGACAATTGGGGGAGGGAATGGGCCTCTGTTATCCTCACTCACTCGGTGAAACACAGCGCAGGTGCTGTTTCACATAGGTTTTCTATGAGGCCGTGGTATCACTCCGGTCGAGATAGCTCATGCACGCCGAAGCGTGGCTCTCCCACGGTAAACTTAACAGCGGATTGTTTTTCAATTCGTTTTTTTTATATAAACCGTTGTAGAAATAATTTACAGCTACTTTTAGACTCTGCAGCACATCTCAAAGGCATCGTTCTGGCTCTGGACTTTAAACAGAATAAATCCATGTTATATATTAGAGCTTTCTATTTGTGTTAATTTTATTCAAGGAAGGCAAACATAGTCTTATATTCAAAATAAATTCATTTCAAATTGAACATTTTGCTTTTAAATTATTTCTTTTATGTTTTACTACTCATAAGTATAGCCGACAAACGGATAAACTGCGCAGGACAACAGAACTGCAAACAAAGGAAATCTTGACACAATCCCTTCTCCAATTTATCCGGTCAACTTGGTTGACTAACCTACTTTGGTCTTCTGGCAAAAGTCTCATATCTATGAAGAAGCCTATTTCCAGTATTGAGTTATTAAACGATGTAGATGATGATTACTACACTAAATATTCTAATTTAAAAGTAATAACATCGGCTTAATTAGTCTTTGGCTCAGGTCAACATAGGCCTCAAGTAGGTTGTTGCTGACAAACACGCAACCGTTGAGTCCCGTCAATACGGTTACGCTTCTATTTCCTTTTGCAAATGACCGAAGCGCAAACGTTGTCGATCGCGTTTTATTCAGTTTTATTTGCAGTATCGACGTATTTGTTTTCATGGAGCCTAGAATAGTATGTATTGTGCATTCGAGTTATTTATGAACAATTGTTGTACTAATGGCACTTTTTTGTATTTACTTTGTTTAATTTATGTGGGGGATATAAGGGAGGATCCTCCGACCAGTCGAGGTGACTGGCGGGCCACTGCCCAACAGTTGATGTTGGGATGTTGTATATATGATAATCGGCGCGAGAACTTCTATTGCGCGATTCAGGATTGGTAGTTACTGCGTGTAGTGCGTTACTTCGTAGTTTAGTGTATCTGGGGTAGATGGCGCTGCAGTATGTTAAGTTGTATGTGGAGGTCGCCACAATTTACAACTAACTTCATTGAAAAAGAATAATACCTAGAAATTGTGTGATGCTTTCAATTTTACTATTAAGTTTATTAACGCACATACTTGTGGTTTTTGCGCTTCCTTATTAGAGCACATTACAAAATTAGATCAGACAAGATATATTTACGAACATTTATCAAATTGATGACGTGATTAATTAAAAACAAACTGAAGACAAACTCATAATCAATTGTAGATAGCTGCAACTTATAATAGGTCTTTACCTATGAAATTGCGTTTCTTCAGTACTGGTCATTTCAAATAAAAAAAAGTTTGTAATGACTCTGTATTCTAAATTCAAATTAATTTTGTTTTAAAACCATGACATTCTATTTACAAACTCAGTCTTTTGTTTTTTGATTAGCGTTGTATTTTCATTACATTTGAACATTTTTCGTCATAATGGATACTTTAAAAAATCGTGTAATTATGGAATAAGAGTTCCGTCGTGGCACCAACGCGACGCAAACGGCACGTAACATCAAAAACGTTTACGGAGAGAACTGTACAAACGAACGCACAACCCTTTATTGGTTTTCCCGGTTCCGTTCTGGAAATTTTGACTTGAAAAATGAAGCTCGTGGTCGTCGGGAGACTTTGGTTAACAATAATGAATTAAAGGCGATTGTGGAAGCTGACGAAACTCAATCTACAGCTGAGCTAGCAGCTGCTTTTAATGTAAGCATCAAAACAATATTGATCCATTTGCGACAAATTGGCAAGGTAAAAAAGCTTGATAGATGGGTGCCCCACGACCTTAACGATCGCCAGCGCAACGTACGCGTCGAGACCTGCCTTTCGCTGCTCAACAGGCAAAGAAATGAAGGAATTTTGAAACGAATAGTTACGTGCGACGAAAAATGGATTCTGTTCGACAATCGGAAGCGCTCAGCAAGTTGGTTAGACCCTGGTTCAGCACCAAAGCAGTGCCCTAAACCAAAAATGACCCCTAAAAAGGTGATGGTCACTGTTTGGTGGTCTAGTGCGGGTGTGATTCACCACAGCTTTTTACAAAACGGCATGAGCATTAATGCAGATGTGTACTGTGAAGAACTGGAGAGAATGATGGAGAAGCTTGCACATCTGCAACCAGCTTTGGTCAATCGGTCGTCCCCACTGCTCCTTCACGACAACGCGCGACCCCATACTGCGCAACAGACAGTCTCCAAGCTGCAAGAGCTGGGGTTGGAAGCTCTCCCTCATCCGCCATACTCACCAGACCTTGTACCTACCGACTATTACTTTTTCCAAAATTTAGACAACTTTTTAGTGGGTAAAAAATTCAATTCCCGAGAGGCAGTACAAAATGCCTTTGAAGAGTTTGTTGCCTCCCGTCCAGCTGATTTTTACAAGAAAGGCATCAATAAACTGCCAATGCGTTGGCAAAGATGCGTCGATTGCATGGGTGATTACTTCGAATAACAAAAATAAAAAAGTTTGAAAAAATAAGTACTTTCACTTATTGCATACAAAACGGCAATTTCATAGGTAAAGACCTAATATAACTATAATTTATTCTTACTATATATTGGTAATACGAGAAAATAGTACAGATGGAAAATAACGTAAAAAGTAACAGTCTTAAAAAAAATGTGTTTAAATTGAAATTTTTAATTACGAAATTGAATTGGCAGCTTAATAACAAAGTTAGTATTGTAGAGGAACGGGTATCATGATCCACCCTACACAAAGGGAGGATCCTCCAACCAGGCGAGGTGATCATACCTGGCGGGCTACTGCCCTACAATTGATGTCGAGATGTTGTATATATGATAATCGGCGCGAAAACTATTTATTGCGCGATTCAGGATTTGTAGTTACTCCTTGTAGTGCGTTACTTCGTAGTTCAGTGTATCTTCGGTAGATAGCGCTGTAGTAGGTTATTGTTGTGTTATACGTGGAAGTCGCCACAGTATTTATTATAAAATAGTAATATCTAATAATATTCCTCTGTAAGTTAATATAGAGCACTGAAGATTTTTTTGTGAATTATACAGAGCTTTTCGTTTCCATACATATATAAATAAAATCATGCAAGCATATTAAAATCACAGTTTCCGCCAGTATTTTAGTTCTACGTAATACTTATTAGTCTTTTTCCTAAAAACAAGACGACAAAGTGTTTTTTTTTTCTTTCCAAATGGAATTCTAAAACATCCCAGGATGAAATGAAAGCCACAGGTGCACAAGGAACTATTAAACAAGACTTTTCTCTAATTGGGGCTACAAGGGCAGATTTATGAATGAAATTACGTAGCCACGCTGACATAAGACATAAAATATTGTATTTTTAGCCAGGGATAAACGTTTCATTGGTTTGTGTACACTTCGGTGTAAATTTCTTTTTTTTTAATGTATCATCCTCAACACGTGGTGCTTCTTTGTTAGTAATTGTTACACTAGACTACACTAACATACCTTTATAACTATGTTTTAATTTTTACTGAGTGTAAATAACTGCCATATGATAATCGCCGCGAAAACTTCTATTGCGTTATTCAGGATTGGTAGTTACTCCGTGTAGTGCGTTACTCCGTAGTTCAGTGTATCTGCAGTAGATGGCGCTGCAGTATGTTAAGTTGTATGTGGAGGAAGAATCGAAATCGAGGATCGAACTAAATGGCGTGCTATTGGAGAGGCCTATGTCCAGCAGTGGACTGCGATAGGCTAATGATGATGATGATGATGAAATAACTGCTGGTGAGTCAATACAGAAATAAAAGAAACAGCATTTAATGATTCACAGCTGAGGACGTGGCCTTAAAAAGGAAGTTTTGAATTAAGTTTTGGACTACACGGGCCAGATGGGTTGGTATAGGATTTCAAGTTTTGCTTCAGTGGCCAGGCGCGAGGACTGACGTCTAAATAAAAAATTTAGAGTTTCATACGTAAACGGTGCCCGCGTCAGTGCGTGCAGGCGCTAATAACAGCAGTTCCCGGACCCCTCCTATCTCAGGCGCAGAATGGCACACCGTGTAGTTTTATTTGTTTCGATTACGACACACTACCCCACTGCAAGCTCCGAGGGGGGGGGGGGGATTTCTACAAGTACAGAATAAAAAGGATTTCATGTTTTCCATTTGTAGTGATATTGTCATGTGTAGTTTTCTCTCTCTCTCACTTCTTACGACACCCATGGAATAAATAAGGGTTACATTCTGTATTCTTAATCTGTTACTAAACGAAAATATTATTGTCAACTAGCTGAACCCCACGGTGCGACAATAACCACTGGCAACGCTGCGAGGCGAAGCTAGTATCTTTATAAATTAAAACCTATGTGTTATTCTGATGTATAAGCTATATTATGGTCAAGTTTCATCAAAATCCATTCAATACTTTTTGCGAGAAAGAGCAACAAACATACTCACTTACATACTCACAAACTTTCGCGTTTATAATATTAGTAGGATAGTCTGGGACAGCGTGTATCATCAACACTGTTCAATAACTAACTATGATACATATGACACTTTTCAGAAAGAAGGTTATGACCTACTATGCCGCGCTGTCAGCGGATGTTACGACACCCGAGTAATGAAAGAGGGTAGTGATACTCCGTATGTATTCTTACTCCGTACCGACACTGTCTTAGTTCCAATAGAATATCAAGAATTAATGTATGTATTTCTTTATTTTTACCAGTATCTGAAAGAAATTACTCCATAACAATATTCCGAGTTTCAATTGCCAATAAAGAAATTACTGTCAGTTAGACGAAAACTCTAACAGAGAAATAAATTAGATGATAAGAAATTAACATTGTTGGAAAAATGAGACGAGCATTTCTTTTGACATGATTTGTATCAGCAATGAAAATATTTCAGGTATACATATAGTGTTATGCTGACGGCATCAGAATAACACTTAAAAATGTCTTTATTATCTTTACTAATAATAAAGTTTAAGAGTTTGTTTGTTTAAATGCGCTAATCTCAGGAACCGCTGGTACGATTTGAAAAATTCTTTCGGTGTTGGATAGTCCATTTATCGAGGAAGGCTATAGGCTATATATCATCACGCTAATACTAATAGGAGCGGAGCACCAATGAAGAATGTTTTAAAAACGGGGGAAAATTTTCACGCTACGGGCAATATAAGACGCAAACGAGGTTGCGTGGGTCAGTTAGTATACGTATATATTTATAAATTTACTTTTATTTATTTTTTATATTTATATGTATAAATTATATTATAAGTATATTTTTATCACCTATTCATCTGTAGGAATCATTGTATTTTATAAAATAATTTTATTTAGTCTCTCGTCTTATTTGTAAAACACACACCTGCCACAAACAACTTCGCAACACCCTAAGGTTTGTCTGGAAGAAAATGCCTCTGGCATTAAGTCCGTCTTGTGCAACATGTTTGCAGGAAGTTTTAATAAATAAATATAGCGTTGAAAACACGTTTGTAGGTTATTAACACCATCACTGGTTGATTTCTAGCACTAGAAATAAAATAGGTGTATTTTATAGATATGAAATTTGTATTCATAGTGGATTAATGTAAAAATAGGTCATTTTCTACTTTAAAAGAAGCGATAAAACTATCTATATTCTTACTAATATTATAATCTAGCTGACTCACGCAACCTCTTTTGCGTTTTCGTAAATTTACTCCTGTTTTTGAAACGTTCTTCTTTGGTGAACAACTCTTATTAGTATTAGCGGGACGATATATAGCCTATAGCCTTCCTTGATAAATGGACTATTCAAAACTGAAAGATTTTTTTAAATCGGACCAGCGGTTCCTTAGATTAGCGCATTTAAACAAACAAACAAACTCTTCAGCTTTATATATTAGTACAGATGCGAAAGTAACTTTATCTGTCTATCAGCCTCGCTTTCACTCCAAAACTATTGAACCAATTTAAATGAAGTTTGGTACAAAGATAGTCTAGAGACTAAAAAAGGACAAAGGCTACCATTTTCCGCAATAACTGATATACATAGGGGCGGAACCACAAGCAAAAGCTAGTCTAGGTATAACTGTTAGTTGACAAGTAACTGCACTCTTATTAAAATCGAAAATCTTTTTCATGCAGTACAAGCATAAATATTTTTTCGCTTAGTTGTTTCAGTAGACTAGGCGCTACGGTGAAACATATTAACATAATTATACATACATTGCCAAAACTATTACCCTTCCTTTTGGCTTCAGCGTAGTTGGATAAAAATTATCGAGTAATAAATAAACACTTATTGCACCCAAATATTGATTCGAACTGAATCTAAAGGAACAAGGAATAATTGCTGTGTAAAAGAATACTATTGACTGCCCCAGTGGTGTAGTGGTAGCGTATGCGACTGCTAAGCTTGAGGTCTCGGGTTGAATTCCCGGGTGGGACCAAATCTTTGTATGATCTGCAAATATTTGTTTCCGAGTTTGGGTATTTTCTATGTAGTATATGTGTGTATTTACAAAAAAAAGTATATAAGTATTTATATCAGTTGTCTAGTACCCATAACACAAACTCTAGCTTGGGACTAGATAGCGTTGTGTGTTAGATGTCCGGAATATTTATTATTAAGCTGCATGTCTTGAGCAAAAAATGATATTTAGAAAAATATAATGTAAGCATGCTTTTCTTCGTCCTACTTTGTAAATACTCAGTTATTGAGATAAATGAGGTTCGTGACAAGAATAAAGAAAATTCATCAAGCTTCAAAAAAAGATTCGTTTTTAATTAACGAAGATTAATGATTGCAGTGTTAGGAAATTTCAAATTCTATAACATTTCCAAACTTTTCTCGAATTTGATTGTGAAAAACAATTTGCAATAATATTTTAAAGAAATCGTGAATTAAAACGATTTTATTTCAAAAACAAAAGTACTGTAAGTGACTTATATAATTTTACAATTCACTTCATACATTTGTCACACAGCGATTTCATCTCTGTATTCGTGAATCAGTAAATAATTTTATATATAACGCTACGTATATGATTAAAAATTACTTTCTTTTTTTTTTATTGAATGGTGGGCAAATGAGCAGACGTTTCACCTGATGGTAAGCGATTACCGTCGCCCATGGATACCCGCAACACCAAAGGCGTCACAAGTGCGTTGCCGACCTTTGGGGGATGGGGGGAGGGGTTGGGGTATGGGCCTCCGGTATCCTCACTCACTCGGTGAAACACAGCGCAAACGCTATTTCACACCGGTTTTCTGTGATTTCAAATAAATGAAAATAAAAATCTATTACGGTTGACATAATCTTTTTCAACGACGGCATAAACACACAGGTGTATAAAGGATCAAGACGGTGCAATGAAATATAAAAGTCAAAAGAAAAATCAACCGAAAGGTCCTACAACACCTGGCTGGTAATTCGAATCGAATTTGACGAGGGTTACCTGGAAATAAAGTGAATATTTCTCGTTTACCAATTCTTTGCGTTTTATTCAGTTTCATTTAAGAACTGATCATAAACAGATTGGAAATATAGATTTCCTTTCAATATTGTGTCCGGTTTCACATGTAGAAATAATATGTAGCGAATAGGTTAGGGCCACAGAAATTTCATCTTCAAACTGATAAAATTGAATTTAGAATTGACCAATAATGCGCAAGAGAGCCATAATAATTGAAATTTCAAGAATTGAAGAAGAAGATTGTCTTTATAGAAAATATAAAAACTTGAAAATTAAATTCATCTGATCATGTTCCTTGTCTTGTCGTCTTTTGTCGGGCTTCAGACGAGTTTCTTGTTAAAATTATGACAAGAAACCACCGTAATTGCGTTTGACTATTCCGTTTGATGTCACTCAAAATTCCGTCTACTGCTTTTACGGTTTAATAAAATACTATCATAAATTGTAAATAATGAATATCTACCAAGAATTCTCTCTAATCAGAAGTGATAAAATAAAACATACAAAAGATACTCAAATCTAGCTTTAAGCTAAGAGTTTCTGAGGAAAATTTAAAATAAAAACATATGAAAAACCTCGTTTTTATAACATACTGGTCAATAAAGTATACGTATATGCGTGCTGAGAAAAACTGGCGATTTTTAACACAAGCATTCATTAGAACAGATTTCAGTTCCTATATGAAAACTAGACTGTATTAAGTAAGAATGAACTGTAGTACTGATTGAAGTGATTGTCCAAAAAGACTGAAGTATATTACTGAAGAGATTACATTATTAGGGGAGACATTAATACAGAACAATAACTTTGGTAATATTATACAGTAAATAAATAAAAAGCCTTTTTATTTCCTGTAAATTTTCAATTCTGGATATTTTAGTGCCAGTCTTATTTCATATTATTCCTTTTTTTTATTATACGTTAAATTTACTAATTATTATACCGAAGAAAGAAGAAACCGTAACTAATTTTCTAGATTATATCACGTCAATAGCTTTTAACAGTCCAATGCTTGATAAAGCCTCTTTCTAGCAAAGAAGTTTTGGGCGGCTAGTTTTACTTCTCTGTGCGTAATTTGCTCCCTTAAACAAATCCGCCGATACCCACGTAACAAATAGGGATGGTGATGGCGTCACAACACTAATTAGATCATCAAAATAAAATTTCGTCTCTTCTAATAATCACAAATTTTAACAACAAAAAAACCGACTTCAAGAAATGGGACTACATGGGAAGCACCAGCTTTCAAATAAAAAAAGAATCATCATAATCGGTACACCCAGTCGAAAGTTATGAGGTAACAAATATAAAAAAATCCAGATGAATTGAGAACAGCTTCCTTTTTTTGAATTCGGTTGAAAAGAAGAAACATTTTAGTAAGTGCTTTGTAATCATTGCCGATTAGTATTTGTTTACTGACACTATTAACAAAAGAAATAGGTCATAAGTCAAACAAGGGTAACTCAAGATTCATACACGATATTGGAGAGTCTACGGACTGAGATCGCTCGGTAACTAGGTTAGAGGCTTCGTACATAGTGATGTTTATGAACGAAACGATATCGAGGTAGTAGTCGATACTTCCAGTTAGCTAGTAAGCAGTAGATGGCCCGAGGTACGTCTGGGTTCCAGGGCTTTTTAGGTATACCTTTTCCTCGGATATAGACGGACATAGAGACGGCGTACGGTTTGGTTTTTAGCTCGCTCTAGTTGTATCCTTGATTAATGCCCAGTTCCTGTATTTGAAAAACGATCCGTTCTAGGTACGAATAGTGGTATATTATACGGGGCGTAAGCTAAAAACGTTCCTATAAAAAATAAATTGAGGATCAGTATTTACGACTCGTAGTCGGTTATGGAAATTTTTTAAATATAGGAACCGGGCATAAGAGAAGGTACAAAGGATTGTGCGTTGTGGCATCATCAGGATTTTTCTTCTGAAGTATACAACAATATATAATCTGGCATAGGTCAATTAAAAACTGTTGGGGGACGTCCATAAATTACGTGAGGTGTTTAAGGGGGGGAGGGGGTCGAGTCAAATCTCATCTAATCTTACGTTGGAGAGAGGGGGGTTTCGGCAAATATCACGCAATTTTTTTTCTGATTGAAACAAAAAAAAATTCTACTATTTTGGTCCATTCAATCCAGATTATACATGCTTAAGACTTAATCTTAAGCGTAATCGTAATACGATTAAGATCATTTACTCATTCTTTCGAAAGAAAATAATTTCATTCATACTTCAACGTTATACATTTACTGACTGTCAAACTGCATGATTCTCCATGGACTGAATTAGAGTAGGTTTTCTTTTTTTAATCACAGTAGTTACGATTTAAGTATTCTATTGTTAAATTTTTATTACACTTATAATTAAACTCTCAGCAATATTGATTCTAGTAACCAATATTGCTGAGATACTCTTAATATAAAAAAATATTCTTAACTAGTCGTAAATAAAAGCACGAAGCAAATTTGTTTTTTTCTTTTTACAATAACAATCCAACGCGTTTACGTAAGAAACTCACATTTAAAAAAATCTCACGTGAGATTGGGGGATGGGGGAGGGGGTTAAATAAAATCTCACGACATCTCACCAAGGGAGGAGGGAGGGTCAAAAAATTTAAAAAAACACCTCACGTAATTTATGGACGCCCCCTTGTCTATGGCTAGATAGTACCTGATGTAATTTTAGAAAAAAAAAATACTTAAAACAAAATAATTAAATAAATATTTCGGACATCCAATACACAACGCCATCTAGTCCCAAGCTAAGCAGAGCTTGTGTTATGGGTACTAGACAACTGATACATTTATACTTTTTAATTGTAAATACATAGATATTATACATAGAAAACAACCAAACTCCGTAACAAATATTTGCTGATCATACAGACATTTAAGTCCGACCCGGGAATCGAACTCGAAACCTCAAGCATAACAGTCGCATACGCTACCACTACGCCACCGAGGCAGTTTTTTGTACGTTAGGTACATACTTGTATATTTGTATAAATTGTCGATATTACATCGAAAAGTATTTACATCCCTACGCGAGTTACTTGCCCAGGTAACGATTTTCCCTAGTCAACCCCTCAATATCCAACGAGCCACTCATATTATACGGAATCGACATTCACTTAAGAATAAAAATGACCAATATATTTATTTGACAACTTTGATGTGAACTTGATCTCGATAAACTTAACTACAGAACCAATTTGAGTACATGTAAATTAACTATGTGAAAAAAATCAGCCAAGTGCGAGTCGGCCTCGCGTAAGTAGGGTTCCGTACCATTTTGAAACTGACCACAAAGGGAACATCATGTTTGTAATATTACTAGTATAGCCAATAATATTCATATGATACTGTTTAATTTAGTGTTTATGTAAAGAAAAAATTTCAGGCGGTTACCTGTTGCCATTATTAAAATCAAGCAAAAAAAAACGCTAATAAAACGCTTTTATTGTATTGGAGCCCCCTTAAATATTTATTTTATTCATTTTTAGCTTTTGTTGTTATAGCGTCAACAGAAATACATTATCTGTGAAAATTTCAACTATGTAACTATCACGTTCATGAGAAACCGTCATGACAGCAGAGACTTAACAATAGAGTCCCATTTTACCCTTTGGGTACGGAACCCTGAAAATACATAATGAGGTTTGAATTTTTGACAGATTAATTTGACAAATTAGAACTGTAAGAATATTTGAATTTAGTTCTAAAATATTGTTCGATTCGATATATTAAACCAACTTTTTCAGGTAGTAATAAACATATAATATGACACACAGCGCCATCTAGTAGTAGCCATAGAAGTAGTTTGTACCTACTCCTAAAACAGCTACACTGACTGATAAAATTCTTAAATACTTTTTTTTCTAAATAAAAATAATAAAAAAACAATTAAAAAATCAAACAAACATATAAAACAAGCAAAGTCCGAGACACACATTTGCGGATCATAGAAACATTGGTCCAATCGGGATTCGAACCCGAAACCGCAATCATAACAGTCGCAAACTGCTACCACTGCGCTATCAGTGAAAGGCAAATACTGAAGCTAACTACTCAGATTGGAATGTGGAAATTTTAATCGAAATTCCCATTGCCGTTTTTGTATTTCTATCTAAAATTGAAATCCAAATGGTTGTCCAAAGCTGCAATTTAATTGGAGTTAGAGGGTTACGATCCATAAAGTCTTCATTAATAGAGTTGAAACGTACGGGAACGAACTATGTGAATAGTTTAGTTAGTGGTTCCAACTGCGGTGTTTACTGCTCTGAATGATTCCAATACATTAATTTATTAACAGGTTTTTTTTATAAAATGGCAACTCTAATTAACCACCAAGCCAAGTGTTGTGGGATTTGAACCCACAACACTTGTCGTGGTGACCGCTTAAACCACTATCCTAACTGTGTAGTAACAAATCTCATCATTATATGCATAACGTGGTCAAACAATTTAGAAAACTGTTTTTACTAGACTACGGTAAAGAAGAAAGAAGTAAAGGTGTTGTTTTTAGCGAAATAGCATTTTATGATCAATGGCCGAGCAGAGCCTATCTCTTATAACTTTATGTGATTGAACTGTATTAAGCTATAATCGAAAACATACAAACACATTTAAAAAAAACACACAAAAGCCTTGATATAATATTTTCTCTATATAAACACTAAATTAAACAGAATCATAAGAAATTTATTGGCTGTACCAATAATTGTACATACATGGTGTTCACTTTGTGGTCAGTTCAAAATAAACAAGTCTAACAACAAAAGGAACAATATTTATTCACGCTCGTACTCCCACAATGTTTAGTCGTACCCGATGTCTCGCAATGGTCTCTGCGGCCGGACACGAAACGTTTCGTATTCAGGTAAACTGTAAAAGGAACAAACACTTATCTATACTACGAGTAATATGATAAAGCTAAAGAGTTTGTTTGTTTGAACGCGCTAATCTGAGGAACCACTGGACCGATTTGAAAAATTCTTTCAGTGATGGATAGTCCATTTATCGAGAAAGGCTATAGGCTATATATCATCACGGTAATACTAATAGGAGTGGAGCACCAATGAAGAATGTTTCAAAAACGGGGGAAAATTTTCACGCTATGGGCAATAGAAGATGCAAACGAGGTTGCGTGGGTCAGGTAGTTAATCTATAACAGATATTCCAGGTAGTTAATAAAGTTGAGTAGAGACATTTATCAACTTTTAATGCTTTGCTTTCGTAATTATTATTTTTTAAGGAATAGGGGACAGACGAGCAGACGTATTGCCTGATGGTAAGCGATTACCGCTGCCCGTAGACACACGCAACACCAGAGGTGTCACCAGTGCGTTGCTGGCCTTCGGGGGATTGGAGATGGGGATGGGAGGGGGACTGGTAAGGGGAGGGGGATTGGGAAGGGGAGGAGGAGAGGTATGGCCCTACGGTATCCTCACTAACTTGGTGAAACACAGCGCAAGCGTTATTTAACACCGGCTTTCTATGAGGCCGTGGTATTACTCCGATCGAACCGGTCCATTCATGCCGATGCGCGGCTCTCCCATGGTTATTTAGTATTCTACGCTTGCTAATAAGATCCCTGATAAACTATTTAAGACTTATCTGTCAAATGAATACAGATTTCGGTTTCACAAATCTCAGAGAAAGATAACAATGACTGATATGTACAAAAAAATAAGCAACTAAATTTAATAAATAGGTATTACCCATCACTTGGCTCATTCCGGTATAAACGTACTTCTGGCGTGATCATATTCGTATCTTCTGTGTTATCCTCAATCCTAGAACATTTTGTAACTACATTATATGTATAACGTCAGTCCTCACAAACTGATCTAGTTGAATATAAATTTACCATAATCAAAAAAGTGAAGATACAATTCACTTATTTCTTTAGGTATGTCTCAGTGAGGTTATGGATTTATCTGCCTCGGTGGTGCAGTGGTAGCTTATGTGGCTGCTGGTCTCTCCTGGGTCTGCAAGGTCTCGTGTTCAATACCCGGGTTGGAAAAAATGTTAATATAAAGACTGGACACTTTCGTTAAGAAATTTGGGTTTCGTCCATGCTAATTATTTTATGAATCAGCCTTTCTTATTATAAACAAGTTAACTTTAGAAGAGCGTACTCCTTCCTAAAAGGCCGGCAACGCACTTGTAACGCCTCTGGTGTTGCGGGTGGGTGTCCATGGGTGGCGGTAATCGCTTACCATCAGGCGATACGTCTGCTCGTTTGCAAGCTATATAATAAAAAAAACTAAAATATTAGTTATTACATTAAATTCACTGATAATATAGGTATTACCCTTCACTTGGCCCATTCCGGAACAAATGTACTTCCGATGTGAATTTATTCGTGTTTTCTGTATTCTCCTCGATCCTATAATTTTTTTAATTAGTTTCATTAAGTTGGTCCTCACAAAATTGTAACAGTTGTAACTACAAAACTACATCTGGTACTATAAAACTATATATAATAGATTTTCAATACGCATAAAACTGAGAACAGAAAAACCAAGAACCGACCCTGTCAGGACTATGTAGGACAACTATTTAATATACTTTTTTACTATTACGATGTCTATTTACAATAATCAGCGAACTGCGAGTCGGAGTCACGCTGGATGTGTTGCCGTTAATAATATCGAGCAAAAAAGGGCAAAAGAATCTCGTTTATAATATGGCAGCCCTCCTTAAATATTTATTTTATTCTGTTTAGTATTTGATATTCTAGCAGCAACAGAAATACATTATTTTCAAAATTTTTAACTGTCTAGCTATCACGATTCATGAGACACAACCTGATGACGGACGTACAGACAGACGGACAGCGGAGTCTTTTTTATTTTTTTATGTTTTTTATGTAATAGGTGGCAAACGAGCAGACGTATCACCTGATGGTAACCAATTACCGCCGCCCATGGACACCCGCAACACCAGAGGCGTCACAAGTGCGTTGCCGACCTTTGGGGAATGGGGAGGGGGAAGGAGGGAGGGGTTGGGGTATGGACCTGCGGTATCCTCACTAACACAAAAATCAATCTAAGCTTGTAGTTACTAGTACTTGAAGTGTTTTTAATTAAATGTAAGAACTCAGTAAGTACTCGAAAACTAGTACCTTTCTTCAGCTGCTAAATTGTCCGTGGATGCCTCTGTCGTCAAAATATCCGTATAATCCATATTCTCATGTGATCTGAAATAATAAACTATTATCCTACTAAAAATAAACGCGAAAGTTTGTGAGTATGTTTGTTGCTCTTTCACGCAAAATCTACTGAATGGATTTTGATGAAACTTTACAATAATGTCGCTTATACATTATAATAGGCTACAATTTATAAAGATACTGTTTTCACCTCGCGGCGTTGCCCGCGGCTATTTTCGTACCGTGGATAGCACCGCGGGGTTCAGCTAGTTATAAAGTAACCTCTCGTTTCCACAAAATGGTATGTATTCTGTTTTTATATTTCTCCTTGAGTCTTAAGAAAAATAATTTATCATCATCACATATACACGGTCTACTGCTAACCATAGGCCTCTCCTAAGGAAGGAGGTTTCGAGAGGAGAAAGGATGCTGGCCTGTTTCAAGTTTGGTTTTCGGTCTATTTCAAATTTTCTTTCTACTTGCTTGTTGTCCTGGGTAGATTGTCTTTTAATCGCTTCTTATGACCATACTAAAGAAACAGTAAGAAAAATATACCTTATTTTTTAATTTCGGAATTCATTATTTTGAAATGTATGTAATAATGGTACTTACATTTCATCCGAAACCACTCTCCAAGTTATTTGTCGTTCAATAATTTCAAAGCCTTTTTCTTCTGGAGGCAAAAAGCAATAATCTGACCTGTAACAATCATGTATTTATCTTTAAATTGAAAATTTACCTCAAAACTAATATTTTGCAAGTTTAAATCTCTAATTTGAGTTGACTCTTGTCGCTGCAGTACTAGTTGTTAAATAGAATCTAAGTCACACTCAACACTCAACTCCTAAATTAAATTACCATATTGAAATTAAATGTATCATTGAATTCGACTGCCACCAAGCTACTTCCTACTTCGCCGAGTGTTGTGGATTCAAATCCCACATGGGACAACTCTTTGTGTGATCTACAAATTGTTATTTAGTCTGGGTGTTCTTTGTATCCTTTTCTTCTTCTTCTTGTTTGTAAAGTGCCCCGTAACACAGAATATATATTCCTAATGCGGGAGTTATCATTTAAAGCAAAAAAAGAAAGGAAACTAGCTCCAATTTTACAACAATGGGAATAAGATATTTCCGATTTATTAAACATGAAGCTATTTAAAGATATAATAAGAAGTATGTATGGTGTGAAAGTTAGTGACAGAGTCAGAAATGTAGTGATAAGAGAACGTTGTGGATTGAAAGAAAATGTAGTGACTTAGATTGAAAAGGGCATAATTCGATGGTTTGACCATTTAGAGGGGATGGATGATAGAAGACTCACGAAAGGAATTTATAGAGCGAATATGTGGAAGTGTGTGGAAGTGGCCACATAGTACGCTATAGTAACAGATGCTGGAAAGTAGAAGTAACGAGATGGAAAGGACCTAGCGGTAGAAGACGGAAAGGATGATGAGATAAACAATCAAAAAAGTGAAGATACAATACAATTCATTTATTTCTTTAGGTATGTCTCAGTGAGATTATAGATTTAACTGCCTCGGTGACGCAGTGGTAGCTTATGTGGCTGCTGGTCTTTCCTAGGTCTGCTAGGTCTCATGTTCAATACCCGGGTCGGACCAAATGTTTAAATTAAAACTGGAATCTTTCGTTAAGAAAGTTGGATTCCGTCCATGCAAAATATTTTATATTGCCGCGGGAGAGCCACGCTTCGGCATGAATGGGCCGGCTCGACCGGAGCGATACCACGGCCTCACAGAAAACCGGTGTGAAATAGCGCTTGCGCTGTGTTTCACCGAGTGAGTGAGGATACCGGAGGCCCATACATACATGATGTTCTGAAAAATGGTAATGTGAAGAGCACCAAGAACTGACAAGCATGTATGCAACGATTGATAAATGTGGACGAAGCGAAAGAGGTGTCAGGACTATAGTAAGTGGGGATCAATTGTCTCTGCCTACCCTTATGGGAAACAGGAGTGTCTGTATGTATGTATTTAAATACTATTTCTATGAGCATGCCCACATTCAAATAACTAAATGAAATTATACAACATATGAATACATGTTCTCAGGAATAACACGAGTTTAAACTTACCCTAAATATTATGATTTTGACTCACATAGATCTTCTCCCCTGTTTCGAGAATTCGTCAACAACACACTTCAAAAAGTCTGAGGTATGGTACGTGCTGGTAAACAAATAGGGCCCAGAGCATTTATTTTTCTTAACTTTAAAAAGAGAGGCAACACCTATAACGACGTATTTAGAACGTTTCCAAGTTAAAAGTGGCCCGCCGTGGTCATTCTAAAAGAATAATATTATTTTTATTAACATTTCATAGCCAAGCCAAATAAAAAATTATAAACATGAAAGTTTGACGAAGCGGAAATAAATTCCTTTAACAATTAACAATTTTTTTTAAAAACCCGAGTGCGGCATGATCTGCCATCTTTATGAAATTCATTGAAAAACTGAAAAGATAGAAATAACTGAAAAGAAAATATATATTATAAATTTTTAAATTTTGATGTACCCAGTGTCACTCTCACGACTAAGACGAATCTATTGACACAACTCACATAAAAATTCGACAAGCCGTTTAGACTCTAGGTTGTGCCAAAGAAATATACATACATACATACACTCGAAAACATAACCCTCCTTCTTTCGCAGTCGGGTAAAAAGAAGATAGATTTTAGATATATTAAATGAAATATTTTCTAAAACTATCGATATTTTATATCTGGCCCTGTCAAAGTGACTTTTTTTTCTGTATTTTATCATCGCGTCTTCAATCAATCAATTCAAGCTATCTTAAAACAGACGTGGATTGCTCCAATTACGAGTACAGAAACAATTTGTAATATAATAATGTATAAAGGCAGGATTTCCATGTAAATATTGCCTTATTTATTTGATTCAAAAATATATGGAAAGTCATTATTGCAGCCAATTTACTTAACATTTTCTTTATAAATAAACTTGTCTATACGTGCAAATTACAGGATCTGACAAACCTGTTTTGAAAAAGAATAACGAAGAAATGGAACTTTCTTTGAAGTGTGTTAATGATAAGCAGCAAAAGAGTCATTCATTTTAACTAATAACCCAATGACTAACGTTTGTGTAATAAAACAAATTACCTGACATATTCCAACAGTATTGATTTTCTTATTCGATTTTTTCTTTTTCGTTTTAGATTGTTTATCTATCTGTAAATTATATTATTTAAAATTAAAATCATACCAATATTCAATGTATTCTTGTTGTACTGCACCAAAAATGTTTTGTCTTATTTTTAGTCACTTCTTTTCTGCTTATTAGTAAAATAAAGCCACAGAAATTATAAAATACTAAAGTTATTATAAAAGAACTCACTTATCGAGGGGCACGTGATTTAGTGGGAACCGAGTAGGTAAACACATTTCAAAGTTAATCAATCTTAGCCGGGTCTACTTTTAGCAGGTTACCATTCTTAACAAATTGAAACCTCTCCGTGCCTCGGCAAACATGTAAAGACACCGGTCCCGGTTGCCATATGAACATCTGAGGCAGTCATTTTCTTTCGCCTTTCTACCAAACTTTGGTATCGCCTGGTGCTTGGTTTGTGAAGGTCTGGTGCCAGTCGCATTATGTAAAAAGACGAAGCTTAACCGTATTCTTTTTTTACAAAAGATAACTACCGCATTAGGCATAAATACTGTGTCGCGGAGGACTTTACAAACATGATATAGACATAAAGAACATCCCATGTAGAATTTGAATCCACAATACTTGGCGAAGTAGGTAGCGGCGTGGTGACCGCTTAAACCACTAGGCCATACGTGCAGTCGATATCGTAATACTCGTAAGTTAACAACCGACCCCTAATTAGTTTAGCTAAAAGGCACGGAGGAAGAAGATTGTAATATAACTTACTTAATATTATTATTTTTCAGTTTTACTTACGCAATCTTAATTTGGTTTCAATATTTTTATATATGTTTATTTTGGTATATTACAGTTCAGTAAATTACTATGATGTTAATAATGTTTTCATTACACTGAAACAAAAAAAAAACAGGTCACAATTGGCTATTGCTAGGATCACATCAGTCCCAAAAGTGTTATTGGATTTTTCCTACAAGAAGTTCTAAATAAGAGACTAGAATATGAAAGTGTCGCGCTATTTCACGCTCGTACCTCGGAGAACATGTCAATACGTCGAACCCGATTGTCATGGACGTCTATGGTAATGGTTATTAGGAAGTCAATGCCCTCAAACATACTAACAAGAAAAGGATGCGAAGGTACGATGCAAATCGACCCGTGGAAAAACTAATATTCACCTTGAACTCACAGCTGATACCAAGCTAAGAAAAAGAATGACCTCTTCCCAAAGTCACCGGTGAAGAGTACGTGGAGACTGTCTGGCTGAGCTGCCCCACAGATGCCCCAGCTCCACTTTATCCCAAAGTATTAATATGATAAGTCATGAGGAATTATAATGCCCTGTGCAATATCGGCAAAGCCTATCTTAACATATTGCTACAGTCTGAGGGACTGCAGAACTGATATTACGAGAGGTCCCTCGCCCGGTGGCCGCTAGCTCCCCAATCGTCGTCTAAGGGCCGCTGCGGCCACATGTAGGGGAGATGTGGCCGCTCGTCGTCTTGGGCGGGTCGTTGGTCCGCCTCGTACTGTGTAAAACGGTGTGAGGCGTGGCACCTTACCACATGGGATGTACCTCAGTCATGGGGGACTCCAGAAGCCGCCGATGCGTTCCTGGAGCTCCTCTTGACTGCCGAGGTAGGCCACCGCGGGGTTTAGTGGGTAGACCGGTCTTTGCCGGGAGTCCCACACACGCCCTTCGTCTCCCCATGAAGAGTATGGTGCGAAAAGAATAACCCGCTTAAAAAAAAAGGGTCCCTCGCTCTGTATCATTGATTAGTCCGTCGGCATGTGCTATTTCAATGGTTCTATGTAGCTGTGTCTAGCTAGACACGGAACTACACTAATAGTTTACTTTTCAGGGTCATGGAATAGACGCGACTGTGGTATTTAATCACACAATTAAGCAATTTCATTGGTTTAAAACCGGTGTACTTGTGTTTTTTTCTCTTTAAAGTTGTCCCTCTAGATGTTTGTGTTATCTGTTTTGTTGCTAATAAATGTATTTTCTTTTTATTAAATGTGATAACTATGCAACAGTATAAAAGTTCGGTAAATCATTTTTTAATTTTAATTACTAATAGCAATTCAGATATAGCTAGTGTTAATTAAAGGAAAATTTTGCATTTTTCAATAAATATGTATCAAGTAAAGCATACGGTATTACATTTTACGATGTCTGTATTTTATAAACTATAAATACTTACTACCTTATCCTCCTCGTCACTGCAACCATCGCTGTCTCCGAATGTAACTTTTTTATTTTTATCTTCAAGATTTTCACCTTGATCATTAAAGGGTGCTGCTTCTAATGTACATATCATATACCTCTTAATTGGTTCTTCCATGTCAAATTTTTTATATTCCTCTGCGCATTTTGTTTTATTATAAATCTTAGTTGCACCATATTTTAAATCCTCCTGGTTGTAATCTGTAGTATCGTTATCCTATTAACATAATATAAAAGCTTATATACCTGATGTTAAAACATATATATGCTACAGTATGAGACCGATGTATTTAACATCTAGATAGTTGACAGTCCACAACTGTGCGATTTCCCGAAACTTTCTACCGCGCACAGCAAAACTGTGGAATGAGCTGTCGCCTGCGGTGTTCCCGGACCAATACAACCTTCAAACCTTCAAGAAAAGAGTGTACTCCTTCCTAAAAGGCCGGCAACGCACTTGTGTGCCTCTGGTGTTGCGGGTGTATATTGGCGGCGGTAATCGCTTACTATCACGCAATACGTCTGCTCGTTTGCCCGCCATATAATAATAATAAAAAAGACAATTTCATTAGAAAATACTGTTTTATAATATTGTTTATTTTTGCGTTCGGATGGAGTCGCCATCAGTTGTTAAAATGAATGAGTCCAAAGCTTCTCTCTCTTTCTTACCGCAAAGTGCATCGTAAACTAAAAGAGGACGTCCAACAAAAAAGTGGACACATAATGTTTGAGTCTTTGCAATTTTCAATCAATATATTTTTAAGTTATGAAGTAGAGAATAGCTTAATCGAATTCCAAAATTGAAAGCCTAAGGTTAAATAAATAAAATTATGTCTACTTCTCCTAATATTAATTAAAGATTAATCTTACACGGCGCCAAACTCCTGTATGACCCCATCCCAACATTAAAGCATCTTTCCCCGTTGTTTGTAGGTCCTCTTGATCATAATTGATATCAATCGCTGTTGGCGCATAATCACAAAAATCAACATACTTTTTATCACCAACAATGTTTTTATCTACTTTTGCTACAGCTATGTCCAAGGCAGACCACTTAGCGAATTCTTTATATTTTAAATCGTAACCTGAAAATATCCAACCTTAATTAAGCCTACCTTCCTCAATTAAATGTTTAGGAAATGGAGTTTCTATAATATTTTAACCAATTTTATGTTTAACATATAATACCCTGTTTCTTAAAATTATTTCATTATTTAATGCTGTATGTGATGAGTCAGTATACATCTATTATCAGAAATATCTTACTTTTAGGTACACAAACGTGAATAATTTTCTTCTTAGTATTCGAAAGACACTCGTCCTTTTCCATTTTGACTGATGTATATTTATGATAGCCGGCTATGACATATATATATTGTACATCTTTAACGCAAGCAGCAGATGTTAAAATCACTTTTGGACCTACAAGTGCACCACCACACAGCCAAGCAGTATATTGTTTTACTTCTCTTTCTGCTTGCCGCAAATATACCTGAAAACTAACTGTGGTAATAAAAATTGTGCCTTACTAATTTTTTTTGTTTTTTTTTTATTGAATAGGGGGCAAATGAGCAGACGTATCGCCTGATCGTAAGCGATTACCGCCGCCCATAGACACCCGCAACGCCAGAGGCGTCACAAGTGCGTTTGGCCTTTAGGGGAAAGGGAGGGGGATAAGGTAGGGGTTAGGGTGTGGGCCTCCGGTATCCTCACTCACTCGGCGAAACACAGCGCAAGCGCTATTGCACATCGGTTTTCTGTGAGGCCGTGGTATTACTCCGGTCGAGCTGGCCCATTCATGCCGAAGCATGGCTCTCCCACCGTAAAAACTTTTCTAAATTAAACATTGATTAACTTGTTATACCTTCACGAAATACGTACATTCGTCTATATAAACTTACTAAATAATTAGATTGGCAAATTTACTATGATTTTGTTATTGTCTGTGTACTGACACCACGTGAATTAAAAGATTTTTTGGAGTATTTTTGAGATTGCCAACTAATATCTGAAACTTATTGAAATCAAGTCAATATGTTCAAAACATTTCTAAAAGATTTAACTGATTTTTTTTTTCTTTCTAATAAATATTGGCTCTTTCGTAACAAAGTCACTCTTACCATGTACGGATGGGGCACGGTTATATCTTTACCTCCAGTAATTCTACGCTCACCGTCACATTCTATAAAACAATATAAAATAAATTTACGACACAATCACTTTAAGGACAAGCGACCATGAGAATACTAAAGATCACAGACACATAGTATCCAAGATTTAAATATTAAATCATATATTTAAAACAATTTTAAATCGTTATCTAGAAGTTGTTAGAAGGGACGTATATTTACATTAATAAATAATAATAAAATAAAATATTTCGGACATTTCACACACAATGCCATCAAGCTTCAAACTAAGCAGTTTGTATTATGATAGCTAGATTGACTGATAGAATACTTAGGTACTTTTTTCATAAATACATACAAATATTTGTGTGTTTCTCAACACCCAAACTCCGAAATAAATATTTGCAGATCATACAAACATTTGGTCCAACCCGGGAACGAACCCGAGACCTCATGCACAGCAGTCGCGTACGCTACCACTGCGCCAACGAGACAGTGAATTAATAAAGTCTATACGTTTCCGCTTTAAAAAGTACCAAAATACCTGCCCAAAAGTAAAACGCATATATTTATTATACATCTACTATCGTACAGTTATATCTCGTTGGTTATATTCTAATAATATATGTCTTCTATGGCCTTATGACAGACACTAATAAAGTTTTTGGAAATTAATTTATATTTGACCACTTGAAGTTTCCACCATGTCAAATAGCTTGAAAAATTACTGATGTTCAAGTTTCCGAGACTTACAATTCTTTTAACCAAATTTACTTATTTTATGTCTCGTCAATAAAGGGGTAAGAAATTATGAGTCATAATAAAACGTAGCTCAAAATCGATTACTACACTACTACTACTACACAAAGAAAAGCTTGACCTTGACCTCTGCCATTTACACGAACTGGTGTTTTGTTAAGCTTTCCCTTACAATATATCAATTAGCGCTACCATCTAATATCGAAAAATAATCACAGAAATCACAATTAAGGAACACTCAACTTACCACTTATTAGCGTCATTAATATGTAAAATAAGATGAGCACAAAGTACATTTTAAAGTTATTGATAGTGGTACTATTTAAAAAATACAACTACATTTTATCTAAACCCAATTTTACAGTATATGACTTTACTGAATGTTTGACTGACTTCAATAATTTTCTATTAACTTAGCAGCGGTTTGTTCATTTACTATATTTACTAATCTGCTCACCGTGGGAGAGCCACGCTTCGGCATGAATGGGCCGGCTCGACCGGAGTAATACCACGGCCTCACTGAAAACCGGTGTGAAATAGCGCTTGCGCTGTGTTTTACCGAGTGAGTGAGGATACCGGAGGCCCACACCCTAACCCATACCTTGGGGATACCTCCCCTTCCCCTAAAGGCCAGCAACGCATTTGTGACGCCTCTAGTGTTGCGGGTGTCTATGGGCGGCGGTAATCGCTTACCATCAGGCGATACGTCTGCTAGTTTGCCCCAAAGAAATAAAAAAAAAATTGCAGTTTTCTATCTAATTTTTGTAATGTTCAGAAAGTGGGTTTTATACAAAAAGGCATAATCTCTTGTCAATCAAAAATATTTTTAATGTAATTGGAATTAAGACGGTATTAGCATAACAGCAATGTTAAAAAAATGTTAAAACAGAAATGAATTCAATCCCAACCCGTCTGAATGGCGTGGTATAGGAGTCCACAACCTAATTTATTTGGAAAGTGAACTAGTTAAATGCTATTGATGATGATGATGGTCAATGTTATTAAATGGAAGAGTGAACCTTGCAAACCGTTGGCAGATATTGATAACGTCTAAGAATAAAAGTCAACGAGTTAATATAAGCATGGCATTGGACACCATCCTTCCTCAACAGAGACTATTAAAGAGGTGCAGACAATACTTTTTATCGTGGGTTTAGAATTACAGATGGAGTATTTAAGTTTGTGAACTAGTAGAGTACTTAATCCATCGAATCAAAATACTAGATATAAGGCCATACTTCTATAACTCACGATGTGGACACTTTAATGAACCTTTATAGTGATAAAACCTGAACATCCATAAAAATAAAACAACTGTAACGAAAATAAAGTATTGATTTAATTATTATTCTTCAAAGGTTTTGTTTTAAACTTAATCCTAATTGATTATATCACTAGACGTCAAAGAGTGATAACTGTGGGCGTATCTTTATGTTTTCATTTTCTGCAGGTCTGAAAAAACATGTAAAAAAATAAAATAAGTCAATGTAATTACATTTATAGCCATACAGGTCTTATTTTAATTTATATAATTTTTCTATTTCATAGATCTTAACTGGTTGGATTACTTTATTCTAGATTTCGCCACCGGTGGGAATATATGAAATCTTCGAGTCCTTATAGATTAATAGGAACAGTTAGAGGTTATTCCATTTATCGCTTTCGGTAGGTATAAAAAAGTATTAATGGGTTTCTTTACTTATTATAACGAACGTGCGTAGAAGAGCCTATTTCCAGGAGTTAGTTAGGAGGTGGTAGAAGGAGCAATTTCCATACTTACCCGTCTGGATGATCTGCCCATGATATAGCTCGCTGAATTATATCAAAACCTCTCTCTTCTGCAGGCAGGTAACAATATTCTGGCCTTCAGAAACAATAAGATATAATTTATTACGAAAATAAACAAAAGATAAAATATTTTACCCACACAGGCAAGCCTGTCCTCTGAGAGTCTTTTACGATTATACGTATGTTTACCTATATATCTATATATTGTGACTAGCTGACCCACGCAACCTCGTTTGCGTCTTCTAATGCCCGTAGCTTGAAAATTTACCCCTGTTTTTGAAACATTCTTCATTGGTGCTCCGCTCCTATTAGTATTAGCGTGATGATATATATATAGCCTACAGCCTTCCTCAATATATGGGCTATCCAATACTGAAAGATTTTTTTCAAATCGGACCAGCGGTTGCTGAGATTAGCGCGTTCAAAAAAACACAAAGAAATTCTTCAGCTTTATAATATTAGTATAGATTGGAAATAATAATACAGTATTTATTTATAGATAGAAAAGAAATGCAACTTAATATATCTTTAAGTTAACAGAAATCCCACAATATCCCACATGGAACTACACTTTGTGTGATCCACTAATTGTTTTTCTAAGTCAGGGTGTTATTTGTGTTCGTTTCATGTATGTTTGTATAGTTACAGGAATTATTATAGGTGCGGGTGTTGTCTTTTTTAAAAAAATGACAATTAAAATAATAATATAAAAATAAAAGAGAACTGCCAAAACTAAAGTGGAAGCTTAAAACAAATTCTATGGCAAATCAACATCGGCCAGACAGCGTGGTATAATAAGCTAAAATCACACTTTCATCAGTAGATTATTGTCATTTTACTTAAAGCCTGTTGATGAATGTAAACATACCTCTCGTAGATAGTAATTTTGGTAACATAGGTATGTGAACTTGGTACCAATTGACACTCAAACAAAACGACTTTAAATGTTTCGTACGTAGATTGGTTTTATAAAAAAACTTTAAATAAAAACTATATTTATGTTTATTTCCGTAATATGTTTGAATTTTGTGAATATATTGTACTGGTGATAAATTGATTACCTATTTACAGACTGACTCACATTGATCTTCTGGTCTTATCACCGTCGCCATCGTCCTGATTCTCAAAGCCTGCTGCAACACACCTTAAAAAGTTGGCACTGCAGTATGTACTAGTAAATAAGAAAGGGCCAGTACATTCACGGTTATTCACTTTAAAAGCAGAAGCAATGCCGATGACTACTGGCTTACTTCGTATCCAAGAAAGAAGTGGGCCGCCATGGTCATTCTAAAAATAATATTGTTTTTGCCAATTATTTAGATTTTGTTTGATTTTGATTATTGATGTTACAGATTGGCGGAGTAAAGTTTGATATTACTCACTGCGGCGTCCTCAGCGCGTAAATATTTTGGCAGTGATTGTGTGTACAAAGTTTTCTGTCATCAGTGTCTTTTTATTCATATGCAATAAACAAAATACATCGAAAAGATGATTTGCACTACTAACAGCACTAACCACAATTACTTACACAAACAGTAAGTAAGTTTTAGTTTCGAATTCTATTTGTTTAGAGCCCCATAAGTCCAGAAGGTAGCAAGGAAGAGATTTGCTCTAGAGCACCCTGAGGCAACATTTTCCAGTTAAGAAGATAACAAATTATGGCCTGTGTCAGTTTCGAAATTCGAATAATCTGTGTTTGGTTAACCAGGCCATAGTGAAGTGGTAGATTACTATTATTGAATTGTTGAACAAGGTGTTAACTGTATTGAATAGCCGACTAACTGACTAAAATGGATTAAGTAAATTATTTATCAAACACAAACCTGACATATTCCAACCCCATCATGTGGGGAGGTAGAGTTGCTCTCAGTCTATAAAGAAAAACAAAATATTATATGCATGCAGTCTAGTGTGTACCAGTTTGCAAAATAATATAAATAAATACTGTGGGAGAGCCACGCTTCGGCATGCATGGGCCTGCTTGAATGGAGTGATATCACGGCCTCACAGAAAACCGGTGTGAAACAGTGCCTGCGCTGTTTTTCACCGAGTGAGTGAGGATACCGAAGGCCCTATCCCAACCCCTTCCTCCATCCTCTTCCTCATCCCCCAAAGACCGGCAACGCACTTGTAACGTCTCTGTTGTTGCGGGTGTCCAAAGGCTCGTTTGGGGATTCCATAAAAAAATTAAATTATATAAAGTTACTTACAGGTGCAGTCTCATTCTTGCCGCCATTTCTACGTGTTTTATTTCCTTTTCCAATAATGTCCCCCCCGTCGTTAAATGATGCTGAACCTGATGTACAAATCATGTATTTCTTTATCACTAGGTCCATTTGATACATTTTATAATCTTTCAAACATTTCTTTTTATCGTAAATATTTGTTGCACCGTATTGTAATAGTTCTTGGTTATAATTTCTCGTATCGTTTTCCTATTATAAAGATTTCAAATAACATGATTAAATCACAAAAAAACTCGATTTATAATAATTAATGATAAGTTGTAGCACATATTCGTAGTTATACAAATAAATAAAATAATTTAATTGCCTTTAAAAAAAAAGTTTACCAAAAATTATCATCTCCATTTTAAACTGCCTTTAGTAGTCCAAGATATAAAACTCTTCTTAGAAACCACTTTTTGGTCTATTATACCACGTTGGCCAGACCGGATAGTATATGATTCTTATAGATATATGACTGCCTCGGTGGCGTAGTGGTTGCGTGTGCGACTGCTAAGCTTGAGGTCTCGGGTTCGATTCCCGGGTCGGACCAAAGGTTTGTATGATCTGCAAATATATGTTCGGCTGTTTTCTATGTATGTATTTACAAAAATATGTTTATAAGTTTTTATATCACTTGTCTAGTACCTATAACACAAGCTCTGCTTAGCTTGGGACTAGATGGGTTGTGTGCTAGATGTCCGGAACATTTATTATTATTATCCTGTTGAGTTTGTGGCCTTAATCTCCTCTTACGACACCCATGTGATGAAAAGAGGCCGTGACACTCTGTATTTTTCATCTATCATCACACAAGCCACATAAATTATATGACCCCAATTTTCCACTTTAATGGGATAACCAAAACAATATAATTTAACCTAATTCGCTCGCTCTATCCATAATGTTAATTAGTTTTTGGCAGACCATTCGCCATAGTAACATGATATTGCTCATTATAATTAAAAAGGTTGAATGTTCAAAGTTTTCGAATCTAAAATAGGTCGGTTAATGTTACAGATTCTTAACATGTATATTTACTCAATTCTTTTTTGGCATATGGAACAAACGAGCAGACGTATCGGCTGATGGTAAGTGATTAGAGGAATTTGGGGAGGGGTTGAGGTATGGGCCTCCAGTATGGGTCCGGCGTATTAATATCTGCGATTCCCGGACCCCTCCCTTCTCAGGCGCAGAGTTGGCACACCGTGTGGTTTTAGTCGGTTTGATTCCGACACACCGCCCCGCGACGGCCCGAGGGGGTTTCCACACGTTAAAAAAAAAAAAATGGGCCTCCAGTATACTCGTAAAACACAGCACACCGGTTTTCTGTGAGGCCACTTCGGTCGAGTCGATCTATGCATACGGAAGCGTGGCTCTCCCACGGTAAACATATATATGTTATTGCATATCATAGATATATGAGGTATTACAGTACATCAAAATGTTCCACTACGAACCCTGTCGGGCACAGCAAAATTACAAATAAGAGATTAGGATAAATAGAAGATTTACGTGGATATAAAAATTCTCATACTTCTCGCCAATATTTTACATGGCCCCATCCCAAAACTATAGCTTCACTGCCGACTTCTTGTAGTTCTTTGGCTTCGTAGTTAATATCAATCACTGTCGGTGCGTAACTACAGTGGGTGACGTATCCTTCATCACCGACGATTTTGGACTCCACTTTGATGACGGCAATGTCATAATTCGCCCACTTGTCCAACTGATCATAATTCAAATCGTAAGCTAAAAAATTTAAGGACTCGTTCTTATACTTTGTTTTATTAAGCCTGGTTTGTTTAATTTTCAGAACGGAATAGATTTAGGTAATATTTCTTACTTCCAGAAATGGATTCTACAGTATCCTTTCATTTTGAATAAAAATACATTAAATGTGTACATATTATTTATAGACAGATGCAGAAAAATATAATGGTAAAATTTCTACACTACAATTTCGAATAGTCAACATGAGTCAAACTACGTACAGTAGGTATGATATTGTATCGCACATTAAAATATCTCGTAATGATCAAAGTACAATCTGCGTATAGAATTCATTTCCTCCTTTTTAAACCATAGTTTTGTATTAGCACATAATTCAAATGAAAACTGAGACTATCGTAATAATTAATAATTTTTCGTATTACTACCCTCTCATAGAAGGTTGGTATTCTGGTACAATAATAGCATACGAGCTTTCGTGATACGTTGCTAAGTGCGAGACCGGAGACCCAATGACGCAGAAGAATGCTGCATTTTTACATTGTCTGCATTCTAAATGAGTATGGTAACCACCGCTATTGGATTTTACTCATGCTTTCCATCAAGCCAAGTGGTGTCACAATAAAATAAAAAACATTTACATAACACACGTCATTATAAACCGAGTATATCCAACTTTAAACTTTACCTTTTGGTACACAAATATGTACAACTTTCTTAAGCATAGTTTCAACACACTCATCATCTCTTACTTCATCTTGAATGTATTTCTCGTAACCTGCTATAACGTACAAATTTTGAACGTCTTCAACGCAAGCAGCCGATGTTAATACAAGATCTGGGGCCATGATTACTCCGGCACATAACCAACCAACATAAGTTTTAAGGTCAGTTTCTGCTTTTTTTAAGTAAACCTTAAAATATACAGATGTATATAAGACCATTAGCACTTTTTAAGCTTTAAAATACATAAAAATTTGATGTAGACTTACAATTTTAAACCTCTTTAAAATAACTCTTGATATCAATACTTTTAAAATGCCAGAAAATTGTGGCTTTGCCTTTTTGTCACGTAATATAAAATTCAGGTTGTTTTAAATCCTGACCTTTTCACTAATCAACCCTTACATTTATATCTAGAATATAACATACTTCACCTAACTTGGCACTATCCAGTTTCATTCATTGCCAAATTTGATCATAAAGTTAACTGAGTTTATTTTTAACCGAAAGTAACCAAGACACACATCACGTAAATACCTTGGAAATTGTAATTGTTGATACAATACAATACAATATGATATTTAGTTGGAATGCCATTGCTGCTTTTCTATTCATAAAATATACTCTATTTTATGAATAGGAAAGTAGGAAGACTGAAACTCATTTTATCCATTTTTATAACCATCATTACTGTTTTGATAGCAAGGAATCGTATCGAATGCAATTGAAAACGTATTTTGGTACATTGTTATTGTCGCATCGTAATTCTGATGTAATAACTTAAAAATACGTAATACTAATAACGTTCTGTTCTTAACAAAATATTGTTTTGTTATGAAATAGGATGCAAACGAGCAGACTTATCACCTGATGGTTAGCGATTGCCGCCGCGTATGGTACAGCGCTAGCGCTGTTTCACACTGGTGTTCTGTGAGGTCGTGATATCACTGTGGTCGAGCCGGCTCATGCATGCCGAAGCATGGCTCAATGTCTTTGCAATCTATGTAATTGGGAGTTAAAGCACTCCATTTAGAAAAGCAAAGTATGCTATGCTCTTGAATGAAGGGAAGAAAACTTACAACATATGTATGATTTTTGGTAACATTATGGCCTTCAAGAATTTTACGCTCGGCATTGCAAACTGGAACACAAAGGTTAACAATATTGAATATATTCATGTTCACAACACAACTATTTGTCCCGGGACCAAAATATTTGTTATGTATATGGGAATAATTTTCTCATATGTATGGATATAGCTAGACATATATACAAGTATGTTTAGTGGTAGTTTCATTACTTCAAACGCAGTATTATAGTACGTTTTATATTAAACTAGCTTTCACCCGCGGCTCCGCTCGTATTTATTAAAAAGTATCCTATGTTACTTTAAATACCTCCAAGAATATGTGTGCAAGGTTTCATGATGATCGGTAAAGCAGTTTTCGAGTGACAAACAAACTTAAATTCACATTTATAATTATACTCGTAGATAGGTGAGTCTGATTATTATCTTTATAATATTCTTGGGTTTTTCGAAAAAAACTACCACATTATAAGGTATGCTGACGACACAATCTAAACAAAGCCTTAGAAACTCGTACTGATTTATTTTCCGCTTTAATATTTTTTTAAATTTCGACATCACAAAGAAATTAAACAATATTGTTTCTTAAACTTCACTTACCACTTAAAATTTCTGTTACTAATAAGTATGAGAACAACACAAAAATCATTCTTTAATTGTCAGGACTAACACTTTAGAAACGCTTAAAATGTTTTCATTGCTATTTACGAAATAGAATTACATAATATTACGTTGCGTTTAATATTTTTCCACAAACAGCAACCTGATATTCGTTCATTTTCTCAGTTCTCTTTCGCATCTAATATTATAAAAGTATATAACCCACCATTTAAGGTTTCGTTCATCTGAAGAGAATCGATATTGCAAGGAGAATTAAAACGCTGAAGTGAAAACGCGCCGGTCCAATGGTAGCATGTGAATGGAGGCCGCGATTAGCTAGGCGTGCATTTAAAGAAAGAAGCTTTTGCAAGCAAATGAATGCTGGCTGCCCCGACCAGGATATTTAACTCTCCTTGAGACAGACCTTCATTGAGTAGTGGTCGGCGTAAGCTAAACGGCTAACCTGTACGTCTAATCTTTTTGTCGTCGAATATTTCGCACTTCTTTGCATAGTGTCTATTATTTTTTATTTGGGACATCTAGTCTCAAACTAAGCAAGACTTGTATTACGGTTTGTTTTTGTAAATATAGATATATATCATACATATAAAACACGCAAACTCCGAAACAAATATTTGTAGATCATTCGAACATTTGGTTGGACCCAGGAATCAACCGAGACCTCAAGAACAGCAGTTGCATACGCTACCACTATATAATTTTAGTTAAATGGTACTAAATTATTATTAAACAGGCATGAGTGGCTGGTCGCTGGTCTAACGGTTAGCGTTAGCGACTGCCAATCAAGAGGTATCGGGTTCAATTGCGAGTCGTGCCAAAAAATTGTAAGGTTTTTCTTACAAGAATTTCTGAAGCATATAAATCATACGAGTAGTATAGATACCACGAAATCCGTCGTCCCAGTTTTCATAAACATCTATGGCAATCGTAATTGAGAAGTAGTTAAACCTTCAAATTCAAATCGCCCTCAGGGTTGCAGAAGTCCGGTGCCAGTCGCTCCGTAAAAAACTGATATTCAGGTAAAACCGGTTAAACTAGTAGCCGACCCAAATAATAATAATAATAATAATAATAATAATAAATACTAAGAAAATGATGATGACATGACTAGACTAGATGGCATATTCTGTAAAGGCCTTTTTTATTAGTCTAATATAATTATTTGTTTTATAGTAGGGATCTTATTCTCGTTACATGTCGTGGAACTAGACTTTAAATTATAATTACTTTCAGTACATTCTTAGAAGTGTTGAATGTTTTGAAATGCTTTCTACCTTTCGTATATGTAACGATCACAACCTATGTGTTGTGCTGAAATACAATCTACAATATTATCAAGGTTAGCTGTAGATTTTAGAACTGATTGTGGAACAGTTTTATGA
Organism: Spilarctia lutea; assembly: GCA_916048165.1. Taxonomy (NCBI): domain Eukaryota; kingdom Metazoa; phylum Arthropoda; class Insecta; order Lepidoptera; family Erebidae; genus Spilarctia; species Spilarctia lutea. Next base: position 6,727,486 of record OU696492.1, read on the forward strand.
ATATCCACCTATTAGAAAAAAATAATTAAATACTTATCATGGGAGAGGCAAGCTACGGCATGAATGGGCCGGCTCTATCGGAGTGATAACACGGCCTCACAAAAAACCGGTGTAAAACACTGGGCACTGTGTTTCACCGAGTGAGCGAGGATACCGGAGGCCCATACCCAACCCCTTCCCCCATCCTACTCCCCATCCTCCAAAGGCCGGCAACGTACTTGTGACGCCTCTGGTGTTGCGGATGTCCACGGGCGGCGGTATTTGCTCATTTGCCCGCTATTCCTAAAGCTTTATAAACATTCAAAATATCATATTTCCAGCAATAGACAATTATAGGTTGTTATTGATGATGACCTTGAAACCTCGTGTGATGGACAATTAGATGTCATCAGATATTTGAAACAAATTCATTAATAATTTCATAATAAAAAGATTAAATTATAAACAAATTTACAATTTATTTTGTTACAGTGTTTTTCCTGTTGTTTTTGTTGTTGTGAAATTTAAAGAAGACGCATTGACCTTCTCATTGTTAATAATTGGCCTGTAAAAGAATAAAAAGCAGATTAACTTTTAAAGACAAAAGTATTCCTTAATACAAATTATTGCAATTAAAATTTGTATATAAATATATAGAGTGGTGGTCACCACATTCTTTGCCAATGTAGACAATGCAGCATGGGAGCCTACAACATGACGGCCTAGTGATGCATCTGCATCATCGGGCCTAAGGTCTCGCAGTCACCAACGAAACACGATGGCACAAACGCTGTCATTTTACGTTGCTTTTCTGTGCGATGGTAGTACCGGCCCGGTGGAGAAGTCCTTTTCGTGCTTGTACCTTGTAAAGTGTACTAAAGAGTAAAATGGTATATATGTTTTCATGCGTTTGCATATTTTAATAACTTAATTATAATTATTCTAGTGGTGGTGCTTCTGACTGCTAAGCAAGAGGTTGTGAAGCTGGTATCAAGAACACACAGACTCGGAATAACAATTTGTGGATCACACAAAGTATTGTCCCATGTTTGGATCCACAACACTCAGTGCAGAAGAAAGCGTCGAAGTGACCACGGATTATGCAGTCCATGAATGTTATATAATCTTTTAAAAATACTCGTATGTATTCTTAAAGTAAATGTTCTTACAAAGTACTGGCTTCCATTTCTTGTGCTGTTTCTTTTGCAGTTAATGGAGGTTTTGTTGTGTTTTCCACTGGTGTATTCATCTCGTTGTTATATAGTAACCTGTAAGTTGAAATTGAACAAAACATAAATAATTTTATCTTTCTTTTAGTTTTGCGAAACGCTTCGGTATTTTTTTATTTATCTTACACGGGTGTCGTTTTCAATTGTTGTGTTGTTTCTTTGGTTGTTATAGTTAAAGGAGGTTTATTTGTGTGTACGACTGGTCCATTTATCTCGTCGTTGTACAGTAACCTATAATTTGAAAGATACAAAATATAAATAACTTTTTTTTTGTACCACCCAACAGTATTTTTGTTATTTAAGTGGGTCCTAATTATTACCAAAATGGGCGAAATCTCTAAGATGCAGCAGTTTGCATGCTTAGTTCCATAATTATATAATTTTAATGCTTACTGTCCTACATTTCTAGAGTAAATTCTCTTATGTTATTTTAAGATCATAGTAATTCTTACATTTTCCTGTAATTCAATCAAATAGGAATATTTCCCCTGCATTCTACTCGTATCTTGTTGGTTTAGTAATTAGTGTAGCCTACTGCCGATTCTTGAGCCTTGGAATCATTAAGAACAACCTGGAGTACAGCTTAAGTATTGTACTGAGAAAATCATTTTAACAATATATAACATTAAATAATAAATACTTGCCCTAATACGTCCTCCGCTCTTGGTTTTCTATCCGTAAATATTTTCGTCGATGTGGTTGAGGTTTCATTTGATAATGTCGTATTCCTTTTTTCGAGATCTGAAAGTCTGTGAAATAATTATATACTTTATGGTTAAAAAGCTAAAAAGGTAAAAAAAGACATTTACTTAATTATAACTTACTGAGTTAACATGAGCAGTTTGAAAGTAATAATAATTGTTACGTTTTTATCAAAACGAGAGTCTACAAAAACTTACTACGAAAAGTATACAACCAAAAACTATAGGAAAAAATACATAGTTATCTTTTAAAATCATTAAAAAATAATAAAGTAATGTTAGCACGAAACAATTAGCACTACCAAAGTTCCAGGATTATTTGAAAAACAATCCAAGCAACTCAAAATTTCAAAAGAAAAAAACAGTTTAGAGTAAAATTTCATAGAACATTTTTGTATCAGATCTAAAAAAAAACTCATTCAAAATATATTTGTCAAGATATTATACTATCACTACAGGATTACTTTGAATTTAAAGGTGAGTTCAAGACAGTACAATGATATGCTGCTTCAAGTCATATAAACAACATCCGAATACAACTTAACAAACACATTTATAAATAAAAAATAAATATCATCCTGACATTAATGATATTAATATATCAACACAAATTTTCCCCCATCTAGTTGCTATAATCCCATTAATAAATGATTAATCAACAAAATTATCTTCGTAAAATTATCTTACCGAGCTCTTGATGATGTATCAGTTGTATTGTGTAAGGACACGTTAACACGTTCCTTATCTGAGGGTCTAAAAATTTAATTATGCTTATGATATTGTTGCGCCATAACCAGATGGATCTCGTTTGTACGAGAATAATCTAGATTGAATTGAGGACAGCGCCATCTAGTGTCGGGAAGCGCGCAACTGTGGGCATCATGACGATTCCTCGACGCTAGATGGCGCTACAAGTAGCTCTAGAACAATTTATTAAGTCGAGAACCATCGATCGAATATTATCGAACATTCTAGTCATCTCGACAGCCATATAAAAGCGGAACGTGTTGGCCGTACGGGCAGTATTGTTTCACGATACAGCGAATAAACATCTAAGAGATCTTTTAGTGCGACTAACAAGTGATTTAGTGATTTGTAATTGTAAAAAGTGTTGTTAATGAATATTGTGTTGTTTTTGGTAATCAATCGACTACTTTAATTTATTTAATACCCAGCTCGTAACAATATATTCGACTTAATAAAATATTTTACTATAGTTTTATTAAATATTCTTCAAAGACGCGCCTTGCCAATAAACTTTCAACCAAACAACTATTAAAGTTTTAGGTATTTGGTTTTCGTACTATAATTTGATTTAATGCTCTTCTTATTACCGATCTTAGCTTTAACTACAAAATAAATATTTCTAGCTATGAAATAGCAATCTATGCCATAAACTTTCAGAAACATTTAGTTTTAATGTAGATTAAAATAATCTTTACCATTGGAACACCATACTACAATATTTCGTATTTCTATTACTAGCTTTCGCCCGTGGCTTCGTTCATATTTAATAATAAAAAGTATTCAATGTTACTTTTAATACCTCTGAGGATATGTGTACAAAGTTTCAAGGTTTTCGCATGAAAACCTAACAAACTTATATTCACATTTATAATATTAGAGTAATGTCAAATTACTAAACGGATATAGAGAATATATGACGTCCTTATAGCTATAACCGTACTCATTGATAGTTTTAGTTTGAAAAAATGTTAAAGAATCAGAAAATATTTATATGACATTTGATTTCGGTAACAAGTAATTTAAAACAACAACCAACTACAAATAAACAAATATGTAAACACAACCTACACACACACATTCACTCGCACACACTACTCACTCACACAAACTAGTTTTATATTTTTTGTAATCTGAGGTCTAATACTAACTTCTTTGGGTGTTATTTTTGTATAGACTGTCTTCTCTTGTGCTTCTTTGTATTAATTTTAATTCATGTGCATTCCATAATTGGCGTATTGTTCAAATATCACTATTGAAACTTAATATTGTCAGCTATGAAGGATTTTACATTAAATTAAGAAAAAACGCTACACACTATAAAATTAAGTACCTTTCCGTTTCGCACGCTTATATCTTTCAAACTACGTAACTGATTTTAATAAAAACTAATAATTTATATAACATACCCATCAGGATGATGTTCCCATGAAATGTGGGTTTCCACTGTGTCGAAACCCTTTTCTTCAGGCGAGCCACTGCACATTTTACGCCTGAACAAAATTAAATGCATGTTGGTCTAATATATTATTGCTAGAGCTCTTGTACAATTCGACAATTAACATGACATGTTTTTCGTAATAAATTTTCATATTTTGTTAAGGAATTACTTCGTACTGTATTTATCTTTACAAAGTATGAAATGAATTCGTTTGCCGTTCCTTTATACTTAGATGTTTCAAACTACGCAACACATATTATTACGGTTTTCCTTAATAGAGGGAATAGTTAAAGAAGAAATTTTAAATGTATAGTAGATGCATACTAAATAATAGTAGAGAAAAATTAAGAATTTTAAGGATTCATAAAATTATGTTGCAAAAATTGAACCTGTTCGAACGTGGGACGGGTCGTTACTATGTTTCAAGCAATTAAAAGAACTCAGTCAAATAAAGCAAGCAAAATATTACCAAGATATTAAAGCAGACAGGTCCAAATATGAACCATTCTACACATCATATTTGACTCTGTTCTAGAAGAAACACTGAGAATCGTTTTTTTTTTCAAACCTCAAATAAATAAAACATCTTACCTTGATTCATCCATCTTTTCTAGCCCTAAAACGCAAGCCAAGAAAGCACCATTACATTCCGTACTGGTATATAGATAGGGACCCGTACATTCCATATCTTTGGACACTTTAAACACTGAAGCAACGGCGATCAGATACTCCTCGCTCCCAATCCAAGTTACAACAGGTCCACCATGGTCGTTCTAAATCGAAACAGGAATGTTAGTGCTTTAGCATTTAAATTTAATTCGTTACGTAATATTCAAATTGAAATTCTTATATCAATATACATATTTAATAGTCTTCGCCACCATCATTGGCTGCATGTTTGTCGGTAATCGATGTAGAAAGTAGTCTATATCCTTCCTCGAAAATTAAAGTGTCGCCACGCTAAAGTTTTTGACCATTGTCAGCGACTTAGCCGTGAAAGAGTAACAGATAGACAGAAAAGAGTTACTTTCGAATACGATGTTGAATTATAGTATTAGTATGGATTGAAAAAATACTAATGGATACCTTCAATTCAAGAGGCACAAATGCTTCGTAACCAGTTGAATGTTTGAAGAGCCAGGCCATTTAAAGGCCAATTAAAAAAATAAGCTGCATATTATAATACACATTAATAGATATAAGTACCTACTTGACAAATTCCATTTCTTCGTGTATTAGTTATGTCAATATCTTCTATATGACTTGTATTAGTTCTAAAAGGTTTAGTAATATTTCCATCAGATGAATTATTTGTGTCGAATTTTGTACGAAGTCTACGAGTATCTTCGACCCAACTCATGTCATCTTGCTCTAAAGCAGGTTCACACTGAACAAATAATGTAAATAAGAAAATTTGATCCAATATTGATATTGCATTAAAGACGTTTACGGAAATCGCAAATGAAATCTTGCCTTGTCCCTAACCGAAAGAACTCACAGTTGATAATGTTACGTGGCATTAATTCTGCCTCGTGCATATATTTAAATTAATAAAAATCTGTAACTATAAATCAGAGAACAAACGGATGACTAGAAGCATATTCAATGGATAATTGAAAGTTTGGTCTCTGACCACATGTGTCTATCGAAGCCAATAAAGAATATTAATTCAATGTTATCTTTGTTAAAATCGACAAAGTGAGTCTGAGCTACTCAGTCATATTCAATAATAAAAAGAAGCAGAGCTCTAACATTCATATTTCGAACGTAATTATCAGTTACCTCTTTCATTTCTTCACAATACTCACCTCTGGCTAAAACAGAATAAAAAATAGATTAATCTAAACTGTTCAATCTAAAATACTACAAATGATCACGTCCTAATCAGAAACTTAAGATTTAATATAAAATACTTACCGATTTGTTGTCAAAAACCATCAATTGATCCATGTTCTCCTCATGACCAGGGCAACCGTTTGCCATGGGTTTGCTTTTTTCTCTCAGAGCTCCCTTTGAATCAATATTACCTGCTTTTATGGAACAAATCATGTACGTATCTATAACCTTGTTCATTCCTTTATAGTTCTCATATTCTTTCTTACATTCTTCTTTATCTGCTATTAGTATTGGAGAGTATTGAAGAGAACCATTGTTATAAGTTGTTTTATCGTTTTCCTATTAAAGATATTCTTTTATTAGAATTTCATCTACAAGTTTATTGTTTAAAGTTTGAGAGGTAGTGAAAAATTGTAGCAGAAATTGTTCTTACCGATCTCCACTTAGTTCTATGTCCCCATCCTAGTGCTATTGCGTCAATACCTTCAACCTGATACTTTGTCTCGAAGTTTATTTCAATGGGTTTTGGAATATAAGAGCATAACGTCTCGAAATCAGTATCGTCAAATCTATAAGGTGACTCCACTTGAGCCACCGCTATATCTATAAAAGACCACTTCTCCAGCTTATTGTAGTCCAACTCGTAGGCTGAAATTAAATACAGTGAACCAATAATATCTTTCAAATCTTAGATTGACTGCCTCGGTGGCGCGAGTGGTAGCGTAAGCGACTGCTGTGCTTGAGGTCTCGGGTTCGATTCCCGGGTCGGACTAAATGTTTGTATGATCTGCAAATATTTGTTTCGAAGTTTGGGTGTTTTCTATGTATAATATGTATGTATTTACAAAAAAAAAAGTATATAAGTATTTATATCAGTTGTCTAGTACCCATAACACAAGCTCTGCTTAGCTTGGGACTAGATGGCGTTGTGTGTTAGATGTCCGGAATATTTATTATTATTATTATTATTATGTTAGAAAAAATAGCGATTCGTTACAGAGATCAAGCTATATTTTAAGGATTTTATTAAACAATGTTGTATTTCATTTTTGGCGGCAAACTGTCATTGGATCAATTTTATTTCAATTGTCAATTTTTTTGGTGGATTTAGCAACGTCAAATAAATATTTTTACTTAAAAATCTTAAAAATTTAAGTAGAAATCAAGTATGCTGTCAGTAAGAATAAGCAATATAATTTTTTGTAATCTAGTTTCATAAATGAAAAAGATTAAGAAAGCACTTGTTATTGTAGAGAGCTTGAGGGCCGCTCCATGTCCAACAGTGGACATCGTTGGTTGTGATAATGAATATGCGAGACTGAAGGTCCAATTATGCAGAAGCATCACTAGGGCGTCATAGTGTGGGCCACCAGGCTACATTGTTGCATTGTCTGCACGAGCAATGAGTATGGTGACCATCACTCTTGGATTCTGCTTATGCTTTCCATCGTCCGATAGTCCGGCAGAGTACTCGTTTTGCAGGCAGGACTACACATAAAAAGAAAAAGATAAGAAAAACTAAACTACTAACTTACATTTAGGTACACAAGTAAAAACTATTTTCTTTTTCATCTTACTGGTGCATTTATCTTTATAAATTTCTTCTTTTGAAACATACTTCTCGTATCCGGCAATTGCGTACAAATGCTTGACGTCTTCAACGCAAGCAGCAGATGTTACAATAAAATCAGACGTCACTAATGCTCCACCACAGATCCATTCGTCATAGTCCATGGGTGATATACGTGACTCCACTAAATAAACCTGTGAAATTTTATATTCGTTTATTTCATTTCACATCATACCATCATTACATGACGAATCCACACAAACATTTCACTCTTATTCTAGGAAATTTTCTTGCCCAGCCCTTATAAGAAGAAAAAATTATTACCGCATATCTTTTTTGTTCGCCAACTTTCTCACCATTTACTATTCTTCGCTGGCAATTACATGCTAAAAAGTAATAAGTACAATGATCATTATGGATAAATTTTCGGGTCAAAAAGGGTTGAGGTCTACGAAAAAAGTTCTAAACACTTTAATCTAGATTGTGGATACAGTCTTAAAATAATTATTTTATATTATTCTGGTTTGTATTGCTCCTCTAGGTATGCGTATACATTTAATAATAATAAGTCATTGTAAGAATCTGGTGGCATATCGGATAGATTATAAGTTCTTATAACTCGATTCACTTTCATGGCTTTTGAGTGTTATATTTTATGGTAACAGTTTAACCCTGAACCCTTTCAGCACTCTATTAGAGGGTTCAGGATTAAGCTATAGGTTGCAGAAAGATGATCGAGTAATATCTCACCTCCTTTATATGATGATTTGAAAATGGCATAACTGAAAGTTTGGGTGTTGTGGTATTCAAAATCAAGACCTTACATATTCGCAAGTTGTACAATCTCAGAGAATATTTTCTACATGGAGATTACGATTTCACTCCAATCGCTCTAGCTAAAGAGAATTGATGCAAAACCTTTGGTGTTTAGTACTAACGATCACAGGGAAGATTAAAGAACTGCACGATCATCAACATGCTTGTCAATACCCTTTTAACTTATAATAAAGTATGCTGCTTACCTTGGAGTAATACAAACAAAAAGATAAGTTGTCTCAAATTTACTAGAAGCATTTTTACCAACACTACTGTGTAATATTTAATTTTTCATTTACATGTCAATTTTACGGTATGCAACACAACGACATGCAAAATTGATTAAACATTGAGTTACCTTTTATGACTCTGACTAGACTACCTGATTTTTTAAGTTAAGGGCTGGCTATGCACTTTGCCATGCTATAAAGATCAGCGATTCCATCTAGATCAATATTTGGTGGAATGAACCATTTTTAATAGAGACCCCTTCCTGCCTCGAAGAGCAAATGAATGAGGAAATGATACAGAACTTCAATAGTACCTAGCGATTGAGTTATAGAGATCTGATGACAGTCCCTCGACATAAAAATCGAAGTCAGCGAAGGTCAGCCATGTCGTAGTAGACATAAGACTGCAATCTACTTTGAGAAAAAATATCATATGGACTGCCTCTGTGGCGCAGTGGTAGCGTATGCGACTGCTGTTCTTGAGGTCTTGGGTTCGAATCCTGGGTCGGACAAATGTTTGTATGATCTACAAATATTTGTTACGGAGTTTGGGTGTTTTCTATGTATAATATGTATGTATTTACAAAAAAAAAAAAAAAAAAAAGTATACATGTATTTATATCAGTTGTCTAGTACCCATAACACAAGCTCTGCTTAGCTTGGGACTAGATGGCGTTGTGTGTAAGAATGTCCGAAATATTTATTTATTTATTTATTTATATACCTCATGTTATAAAACAAATCTTTATTGTTACAAGAAATTTATTACAAGCCACTGTATATCCCTGACTCCCAAAGTAGCGCTAGCTGAATGTTGGGAGTCAGTTCCTAATCACAGGCATAAGATACAACCTTAAAAAAGAAACTAAACATAACTTTGTATAGTTATATAGTATATGTTTCTGTGCGGATCTGATCATTAAGTGTGAGGATAAATGAGTTGCTGTATATTTCAGGCTATAAGTTAAGATTTGTGTGTGGTGAAGGTGTGTCTTTTTAGTAGGCTTTCAACATCATCAAGTGTCAATTTGTTAAGCCACATCTAAATATTAGTTGTATTTTAAAATTGCTTAAATTTTTAGTTTTATAGTTTAAATTTAATTGGTTAGCACGTCTTGGTGCAAGATTGTTTTAGTGCTGTTGGGCAAATTAGTTCTTGTTGGTAACTCACTTATTTGCCAATATTTGGCCAGACACCATAACAACTCGGTTCTTTAATTCAGCTAGCCCTGCAAGCTCAACATATTAAGTAAAAGAAAGTCTAGCAATAGCATAACATTTCCTTAATTATATGAATAGTATTAATTATGGAATAGCCATATAACTGGCTCCACTTGGCAAGCTAAGCTTTGAAGTGCTTCAAGATAAGTCAACGAGTTTTCTATGTGGTCCTTTTCCATGTCGTTTTGTGGAAATATACTTTTATATTTTTTTATAGATGGAAAACATTGGATCTAATAAATAAATCTGAATATTTTTGGACATCTGACACAGTTTATAATTAACTAGAGCTGTACCATGTTTTTTATGTGAAAGTTAGAATGCCCAATATAAAACTTTTGGAAAAAACAGGAAACACCCAAACTTCGAATAAAAATATTTGCAGGTTATGTAAACAGTTGGTCTGACCCAGGCATAATAAACCAACCATCCTGATTTCACAGCACAGATGGTGTATACTCTACCACTGCACCATCGAGGTAGTCTTGTTTGTACATATATCATTAATTTCAACCATTTGCCGTCCGCTGCTGAAGCCGCAGGGCATCCCACACTACGTTTGCCTAATTATGGTCTCCACTCAAGCACATTTCGGCTCCACCGACCTTAGGTACGTCTAGAGACGTGATCGGTCCATTTCCACTTCAGCGTACTGATTCTTCGTGCGATGTCGATTACTCTAGTTCTCTGTCGAATAACCTCGTTCCGAATTCTATCAGGCAGAGAAACACTCAACATCGCACGCTCCATCGCACGCTGACCCACTTTAAATTTGTGGACCAGTCCAATGGTAAATGTCCATGTCTCGGCTCCGTATTTCATCACGGGTCTTCAACGATTGTGCTTCAACATATTGGCAACTCAAAGATGTGACGTAGCTTCTCGTACGCCGCACAGCCCAGACGAATTCTTCCGTCGGCCTCCCGACCGAAGTTGCGCCGACCGAGTTGTACATATATTATACTAGTGTTAAATCCTTATAAATAAGTCCAGATGTTAGCAAGCAAATTTCACTTTATAAGATTAACCTAACTGTCTTACAATTATAATCAAACTCCTTCTTTTTAAATAAAGACAGCTTCTATATGTCTAGAATATAAAGTTTTTGAAACATATCCTGTGTGGGTAGATAACCACTCTACATTTATTTAAAAATGTATAATATATTTATTTAGAATAATATCTACATAGTTGGTGGCTAAAACTATAGCAGGCAAAATGTTGGGACATCTGAACTTTGATGACATAAAATGAAACTGCCGCAGATTAGGAGTGCGGCCTGATTGCTATACCGCTGATTTGTTATTATTGACAAACCTGGGCGCCATTTGCAGCGTTGGTCCTAGTCATGTGTGACTTCAATTCAAGGAAGACCTGAAAAGATGATCTGGGTCCTCACCAGATTAGAGCACTTGAGCCTGATCATTGAAACCTCCTAATCCTTAAGTTTTCGAAACAGGAGTGTTGCATTCAGATGTTTTTATAGTATATCGTACAATTGACTGCTTTTGTGACGCAGTGGTAGCGTATGCGACTGCTGTTCTTAAGATCTCGGGTTCGATTCCCGGGTCGGGCCAGATGTTTGTATGATCTGCGAATATTTGTTTCGGAGTTTGGGTGTCTTCTAATATGTATGCATTTACAAAAAAAAAGTATCAGTTGTCTAGTATCCATAACACAACCTCTGCATAGCTTAGGATGAGATGGCGTTGTGTGTTAATATGTCCAAAATATTTATATTTAAATATTTGTTAATTTAATGACCTGCAACGAATTAATTCAATTTATAACAATTTAAATAATTCTTTAAAATTAATTGCACCGTCAACTGCTACTGTCTCTCTTATACATTTTGATCCATCCTAAGGTGGTCTGGAAGAGACTGCTTTTGTCAATAAGGCCACCCTTTGTACATTACATTATATATTGGTCACCTTATGTACTATCTTGAAAATATGTAAAACGGTGTGAAAATCAAGAGTTTTCTATCCAGATAAATATTATGGATGCAGGATAAACATAAACACTTCAGTTGGTTCGTATGTTTTATTAATAAACAGTTCCAAATCTAAAAAACCAATTGATGTAATGCCTTGAACGCATATTTATTTTTAAAATATAAGCAACTGCCACAAAAAGAAAAAGTTAGTATTTAATAAATATTTTTTAGACTTCAATTATCGCTTTCCTTTTAAAATTTGTGTCAATGGTCTCTGTGGTCGGACGAGATACTTTTCATTTGTATCATCACTGGAAAGAAAACAAAGAAAATTACTAGTGCCCTTCATAGTCCATTGCCTCTCCTTAAGAAGAAAGTTTTGCCCTAATATATCACTCTGTCCCGCGCTGACCTCTCCTGTAACTACAAAAGTCACTAAATTTTTAAACGGCTCAATCGAGTAGTTTCTGAGAGTAAATATGCTCCGAGGAGTCTTACTACGGACTTAGCTTCCGTGCAATCATTGATTCCATCATATGGAACCTTAAAATTATCAACACGTTAAAATGTAGGTATATAATACCGCATTTCCCAATAAGATCATGGAAATTCGTATCGACATAGAGAACAAGAAAGCCCAACTTTTTTAAATTATTAAGGCAAGAACTGATTTAGACAAAAGACACAAAATTTAGGCAAATAAAACCATATGTTACTTACTCATCTTTCCACGCTACACTTCGTTCAATTATTTCAAAACCCTTTTCTTTAGGTGACAAGTAACAGTAATCTGGCCTGTAAAATTTACAGATAAATGCAAAAGTGTAGATTAACATAAAGAAATGTTCCAAATTTTCAAAGAATTTAGTACTAATAACGTTTAACACTGGTTTTTATCCACGGCTCCACCAGCGTGTATGTTGTAAATCGCAATAAAAGCTAGCCTATGTCCTTCCTTGGGAATCAAAGTATCTACATGCGAAATTTCTTTGAAATATGTGCAGTGGTTTAGCCGTGAAAGCCAGACAGACAGACAGAGTTACTTTCCCTTTTATAATATTAGTATGACTCAAAAGTATCATTATTTTGGTTTTTTTAGATAGGTGCTTCCAAAACAGGCTTGATGTTAAACGAAACTTCACAGTGGTCATCTGTAAAAGAGTCACTCGGCTCTAAATATATATATATTTACGTAAGTTTGAACCAAATCATCGTCATCATCAGTCTATGGCATGCCACTCTGATGTATTTTGAGCTTCTCGTATCCAGCCTCTGCCCCCCATCTTGCGCAAATCGTCACTGCACCTGACCTTTGAGTGTTAGCACGCCCACTGCGTTTCATGTTTCGTTTCGTGGAACCAAATGTTATAACGTTTATAACTCATTACGTAGACAACGAAACCAGTATGTATTTTAGTCAGTGTAGTAACTTTTGTGATTCCAATCAGAGGATAGGTAATGAAGCGAAAATTCAAAACACTACATAAAATGTATGTCACTAACATATTACTTGGTTTTCTTTTGGTATCACACGACTAAACTTACCCTAAATATATGAGTTTGACTCACATTAATCTTCTGCCTTCTTCAACATTCCCATTCATACTGTCCACAACACACTTCAAAAAACTTGAACTACAGTATGTACTAGTAAACAAAAAGGGTCCTTTGCATGTGTTATTTTTCACTTGGAATACAGATGCAACACCGATGACTTTTGGTGTACTACGTGTCCAGGATATAAGTGGTCCACCATGATCATTCTATTGACAAAATTTCATATGATTACTATTATTTATTGTACTATTATCATTCTGTCGAATAATACGGCCTACTAACCTCTAGGATAAGACTTTTTGAGTGTTGACAGCGTGTAAGACGCTATTAATTTTGTTGTAATTTTCAAAACTATTTAAAACACTATTTATATATATATAAGTTATGGGATACTATAATTACTTATGAGCTTATAATTATGAACTAGCTAATTAAAATGAGCTGAGTTTAATTTTAATCACATCTTAATCACATATGATAACATGCTTCGTTTCTTATGTAAGTAATATTAGTCCACGGGCCCACGTACAAGAGATTTCAGTTATTAATAACAGGCTGAAAGTTTATACACAGCTTCGTTTTGACGAGACCCCCAACTTTTATTATTGGACCAAATTCTGATAGTGGCAGGAAAAAGCGGGATAGGGAGCGAAACATGTCGATTTGATGAGTGTCCCAAATTAATAAATAACAGTTTCTAAAAATCAATACTTCGAGAAAATACGATGGAAAACTGAGAAAAACTTGTGGCATACAAAGTGAATGGTACCTTCCTGAGTGACCCCCAGCTCTAACATGTCAGAATGGTGACTTGAAAATTTTTATTCATTTTCATTAATAACAAACTGATTTTTGTTTTGGGGCTTGCAAAATATATATTCCGTCCCGCTTTTTCCTGCCACTATCAGAATTTGGTCCAATAATAAAAGTTGGGGGTCTCGTCAAAACGAAGCTGTGTATAAACTTTCAGCCTGTTATTAATCACTGAAATCCCTTGTACGTGGTCCCGTGGACTATATGGTTTACCAGAATTGAGTAAAATTACACAATTATATTCAATTTATTCATTCTACCCACCCATATCGTTTGTACTTTAAATTAAATTAGAAAGACCAAAAAAGAATTAAGTTTTATTTGAAGATAGTCTTTTGTTTACGGTAATTATACTAATTGTATTTCATTAACATTTATCGATCGCAGCGATCCCATCATTTGAGGATATAACTGCGCTTTAACGCGATTTACCTCGTTTAAAGTTATCATTGCGACAAAAATAAGAATAGGATCATCAATGTCCTCTATCTGTAAAATTGAAAAGTACGGTCTGCTACAAAACCTTATTTGCGTATCCATAATGTTTTGCAAGGTTTTTAAAGGTGTTTAATACTATTTTTTCTAGGGACATTTGGCAGATTGAGGTCATTGACGTTCCTATTCATATTTGAGTCGCACTGTACTGTCGCATTAACAAGTTAGATCTGAATACTATAAAATGCTCGGTGGTAAAATATTTGCAAAACGTTCTGAAATGAATGAGTTATTACGACTCGATGCTAATTTATGAGGCACACATTGTTGCCAAAGTATCTAAAGCACTAGGGTTCATAATGCGAATATCTAAGGATTTCAAACCGGCAAAACCTTTGATAATTCTCTATTGTTCATTTGTTCGAAGCCATTTAAAGTATGCATGTGAAGTATAAAACCCTTGCTACCAAAAATAAGTGGATCGAATAGAGAATATTCAGAGAAGGTTTATAAGATATTTTTAAATTCACTAAAAGGTACCCATATCATGCGAAACTATGTAAAAAGTACCATCTACTTAGCTTACAACCCGCCGTGAGATCACTGATTGTACACTAGAGGGAAAGACTTTTAGGAGCGAGGTTGACTGCTCTGAACTATTATCTAAGTTTAATCGGCAAGAACTACATAAAGCAAATTACAAAAAAAAAATATTTTGTCATTTGTGTAAGTAGAAAATTAAATGGTGTGTTCGAACAGTTTAATATCTATATATTTAATGATGGCGTGTCAGGAGCGTAAAGGTGTTTAAACACGCAAAGCTTAAGCTTTAAGTTCATTATGGATAGTGACGAGATCTTACTCGGAGATCTAAAATTTGAGACTCATGAATAAAAATAAAATTTGACATTGGATGTTTGTTTTCTTGTTTCATTGTATTTTAATTTAGTAGCTGTGTATTCTCTATAATATGTGGATAAATATATTAATACTAACCCAACAATTGAACTAAAAGTCTAATAGTATGTAATTTTAGGAAAGTCATTTGTCAGTAGAAATAGTTCATCTTAGTTATCATCAATGGCCTCTAACAGTAGACTAGTGGATACAGGTGTCTCCATGAAAAGATTTATAAAGAAACAAAATAGATAACCTGACATATTCCAACTTCTGTTCCAGTTTTGTTGTTTTTCTTCTTTGAATCGTCGTCAATATCAGATTCAGGGTCAGGGCAAGACTCTTTCTAGAAAAAATATATTATATATTACTAAATCTGTAAATATATACAAAAATACTTGTGATTTTGAATTTGAAATTTGAAAAGTACGACTTTTCAAATTTCAAACGTGTTTTTTCAGTACTGATGCAACTGTACTGAAAAACAGTACAGTTGCATCAGTACCTGTGCATTACCTGAGTCATATTTACTCTGTACTGTATGTAGAGTTTAATTTACATTGCTATTAATTAAAAATTATATAGACGTGTAAGGTCATCAAGAACATCTTGCACCGTCTACAGATCTTTGTAAACCGCTGTCTTCACCGAATTCTCGATATTTTTTAGCCCAAGGGAATGTCCAACGAAGACCTTATAAAGCGTTGCCGAGAAACGCCGATCGACAAGCAAATCAAACGTCGCAAGTTGAACTAGATTAGTCACACACTCCGTAGGGATTCGATCATATTGCCAAAAAAGCGCCCGATTGGAATCCTTAAGGAAAACGAAAACGTAGCCGTCCTAAACAGACCTGGTGACGTACAGTTGTAGACGAAGCGAAGAAGGAAAACGTTGTGCGAGCTAAAATGCGAAGCTTACTTTTGAACGCGATGGCGGAATGCTATGGACGCCCTCTGCCGCATCTAGGGGACATAGGACTATAAGTCAAATAAGTCGAGGCTTTGTGTTTATTCAGTTTTATAACTTGAAATATTAGTGAAGCTTACACGTTTCTTTAGGAATATTAATTCTCCTCCATATATCAATACCCACTTACTTCTTCTGTCGATGTTTTTCCTTCCGCCGGTATTTTTACTGGATCCTCTTCATCCTCCGCTACTAACTCCTCGTGACTTTTACTTGCATCATTTTTTTCCTTTGAATCTATGTCACTACAACCATCTTTTGTATCAATGTTTTCCTTATTAATATTTTCACCTCGATCATCAAACAAGCCATGTTTTAGTGTACAAATCATGTATTTTTGAATAATAACATCGATGCCAAATGATTTGTATGCTTTGAGACACAATTTTTTATCGTAGATTAATGTTGAAACGTATTGTAACTTTTTTTTGTTATAATTTCGATTATCATTACGCTGAAAAGAATTAGAATGTAAATAAAAATTAATAAGATTGAAGTTAGATAAGACGTTAAATATTTTGCATTATACATCTTAAAACTACAATACTAACTGACCCGTCAAAGTTCGTACTGCCATATTTTTCTATGGTAAATATTTTCTACATTTCTGCAAAAACCTATTTTTGTAATTATGCCTGCTGCAGTTTCGTACAGGTAGCGAAAAAAATCATAAGGTTTATTTTAATTTTCTTCTAAACAAACTTTGTCCTCACAATAACGAACACATAGAATAAAGAATTATCTAATTTGGTGCAGCTGATCGGAAGTTAACCCATTTAGACCTACCGTTACATATACGATACACCCGAAGTACTAAATTATTTTTGAGTACCCTCGATAAGAATTTGTTTACATCTTGTGCTGGTGTCAAGTGTAAGGTTTAAACAATACTACAAAAATAACTTTAGTGTTATAGTTGCCATAACAAAGTGCATGCGTGCGTGTTTTGAATGTGCATTGATGATAAGAATTCCAACATGTCATCAAAACGGTAAGAATTCATAATTTTATCCTAAATATTACGTATTTTGATATATTTATGATAAAAACAAAAGATAGAGAGTTAATATTGTTGAATCGCTTTTATTGTTTTGCTTATATTAGTGTATTTTTTTTAATCGTGAAAAGAAGTGTGTCGTATTTGATACGGTAGGCTTACACACATAATATCATTCCGTTTTTCGCAACCACTAATCTAAACCCCATACCTATATGCAGAATTGGGTCTTGGTGCCAGTGTGGTCCTCACATACACTGACAAACTTAGCCAACTTGGTCTCGGAGGAAATTATCATTTATTTATAGACAATTTTTTACTGGACTGCCATTGATTGCTGAACGGACAAAGAGGAAAATACAAGTAACCGGGACTATGAAAGGGAATAGGACCAGTAATTGTCCTTTATTAGAAAATAAAGAGGCTAAAAAGAAGGAGAGGGGTTTTTTCGACTATCGTGTCTGTGATGAAGTGATAATTTGTAAATGACATGATAATAGCATGGTGATTGTTTGCTCAAATACGGTTGGGATAACTCCCTTGCATAAAACAGATCGGTATTCTCAAAAAGAGAAGAAGACAATAACTGTATCTCAACCACATTCGATACACCAATACAATCAGAATATGGGAGGTGTAGATCTGTCAGATCAAAATATATCATCACTGAGGACAAGTATTCGCGGTAAGAAGTGGTATATGACCCTCATCTTGCAGTGTATTGATATGTCACTCCAAAACTATTCTTCTTCTATTCAGATACAATGGTGGTAGTATGGATATGCTAACATTTAGACGTCGCGTAGCAATTGTACTTATAAAATCTAATAGACTGAGAAGTAAACCAGGACCTAGTAGACCATCATCACTTACTATGGATGCCAGGTTTGATTATATAGGTCACTACGCCATCAAACAGATAGAAAATAAAAGAACCAGGTGTAGACTATGTCACCGATTGTGTCCTGCAAGATGCATCACATTGACATGCCTCGGTGGCGCAGTGGTAGTGAATGCGACTGCTGTGCTTGAGGTCTCGGGTTCAAATCCTGGGTCGGACCAAATGTTTGTGTAATCTACAAATATTTGTTTCGGAGTTTGGATGTTTTCTATGTATAATATGTATGTATTTACAAAAAAAAAAAGTATATATGTATTCATATCAGTTATCTAGTACCCATAACACAAGCTCTGCTTAGCTTGGGACTAGATGGCGTTGTGTGTTAGATGTCCGAAATATTATATTATTTATTTATCAAGTGCGATATTGGTTTACATGTAGACTGTTTCCTAGCTTACCATTCTAAAAAATAACATAAAATTATAATTTGAACAATAAATAACTTCTTTCCTAACTTTGGTATTTGTGCACATAAATAAGCCTACTGTATCACATACGATACGGCTTCTCCTACCTAAACTATAGAAATGTAATTTTTCTTTTACATTTTTTTATGTTCTATGATACTCTAGGACTAACAAAAATAGACTAAAACACATCCATTCAAAAAAAATAGTTTCAGGTCTAAATGGGTTAAGCGCGTACATAGATTTCGGTGATTCATTTTTATACATTGATTAGATACCACTAAATGTAAGGCTTTTATCTCTATTTTGAGAGTTCGTAAACTTTAAAAATAGAGTACCTTAAGAAACGATTTAATTAATTAGTCCGCGGTTTGAACATTTTAAGAACAGTTAAATCAGTCGTTAACTAAAACAGAGGCATTTCGCTGCAGCGCTGTCATTAGTTATGTCGTCTTACAAACTATTAAAACAAACAGCGCTAAAATGCTTATTTCCAAGCACAGTTTTCTTGCGACTAAAATGACGCAAATACCGATACATAATATACTAAAACTGGTTCGTGACCTACTTGAATGTTAAAAGATTTGAACTGTTATAAATCGGAAGGATAGTTTAGTATCTCATCGACTTATTGAATATTTTACCTGACGCCAAGTTTTTGAATGCCCCCATCCCAAAATCATTGCTTCTGCATCGGTTTCTTGCAGTTTTTTATTATCATAGTTAATGGCAATCACTTTAGGTTCATAACTACAATACTTTTGGTAATTAGGGTCTCCAACGATATTTGCGTCCACTTTGATTACAGCTATGTCATACTTGGTCCACTTGTCCAATTCGTCATACACCAAATCGTATGCTAAAAAGAAAATTAAATGCAATATACTTTTTTGAGAATTTGGAATATTCTACAGTCTATAAAGTTGGCAATACAATTAATATTTAACATTTAACAACTAAAAACTTTTTTTTTGAAACGCTAGTAACACGCTTTGACTGCAATAAACAGCTTTAAAGTAAAGCTCTTAAATCATAATATATCACTTCCATCTAACATCTCTTATACACAATTCTCGTTTCATTTTGATCACGATGAACTCCGAAAGTGTATGATCAATTTCACGTTTTTTTTGTAATTTGCTAACACCGCTTTCACCAACAGGAGCTATTATAATCATATTAAGTTAGTTATAACCTTTACGTGTTGTAATCACCAATGTATTGTATTGCGGTAATGCACTTTGGTTCACTTAACACATAGTATGTTCTAACAGGAATGAACTTCTTACCTTTGGGTACACAAATCTGTACAACTTTCCTAATCGTGTTTTGAATACATTTATCTTCTTTTGTTGTCTCACTTACATATTTATCGTAACCTGCTACTACATATAGATATGCTACATCTTCAACGCAAGCAGCTGATGTCAAAACAACCTTTGGTCCAACCAGGGCACCACCACATAACCAAGCGATGTACCCTCTAGGATCCACTTCCGCTTTACGTAAGTAAACCTGCAATTATAGAAAATTATGTAACACCAGCGTTTCAAGGATTTCTTTTTTCATTCAGTGATAGTAGTTTTCTACTTAATCGGCTTTGCGTCTCTTATTGCGTGATAATTTTCCCCCGTTTTTGAAACATTCTTCATTGGTGCTCCACTCGTATTGGTCTTAGCGTTATGATATATAGTCTATAGAGTTCTTCGATAGATGGGCTATCTAACGCTGAAAGAATTTTACAAATCGGACCCGTAGTTCCTGAGATTAGCGCGTTCAATCAAACAAACTCTTCAGCTTTATACATTAGTATAAGATATCGCGAATATGGTGACAATCCCTATTTTCTCCCTTCCTAATCTAAATATTTTATATATGGTACGACATTCAATTTAAACGAAATCATTTTAGCCTACACAAAAACTCACCGTGAACGGATGGTCTGTTGTAACATTTTGACCACCAACAAGTCTGCGATGTCCGCTACAAACTAAAATAAATATTATTTCATGAAATTTAACATTAGATGCGACGATGTAAATTGTATCAATTTGTGTTCAGTTAAACAATAGTGCAGGCAGGTGTATTCATACTTTGTAAGCGACTATGACTGTTGGTGTTAGGAGTTGGTAAGTGTCAGTTATCGATATTGCATATAATATTGTTACTGTTTAAGTTATTGTATCTTTATTTGTTCTAATACAAGTGGCAACGGCGGTAGTAGATACCTACCACTTCCATGGACAAGAGCATTTTAAATGAGATTACGCTTTTGGTAAATCTATTAACTCACTAAACAGAATACTAAACAGGTATATATTGTATAGTCTCTTAGTCAAAACCGGAAAGGAGAGACACAATATATTCCCGTCAAAACACAATAGACACTAAGGTTTTTGGAACTAAACTTACCACTTACAAGTATTGATGGCACCAAGTACCATAAAAGTACAAAAATCATTTTCTAGTTGCCTTCCGCAATTCTGCATAAAGTTAGAATTATGATTTCTTTGAAAATTGCTTTTATTGCAATTTTACGGAACATGGCATTACTGTATGTTTCACTGAATTTAATATATTTTGATTACCTGGCAGCGCTTTTACGTGACATTTATGCATCTCTTTAATTCGCATCTTGAACTATTGGTATTGCAGAATAACAGGAATATGACCGTTGTGGATCTTTTGCCCCGTACTCCAGAATAACAAAAACAGCTATATTATTCGTGTTGACATACTTACTGAACTTCGAAGAACACATCACACGTAGAATTTCTTCAATTGTTCGATTATCTACGCTGGTGAGATTAGTTTAGAAGTTGTAGTGAGATTCACTACATTTTCGGGCGGACTATATTTACTGTTATGCGTTTGGCAAGTCCATTGCTCCTTCTCTAAGAACAAAACCGATTTGACGTCTTCTATGTCATAGCGGGAGCTCAACAACACTGTCGTTTACATGTAATCACATGTAAACGACAGTGTCACTAATCGGTTATACTCTAATGATTCCTTCAAGGAACATCTTATTTATTGAGACTAAACGTTTGATGGTTCATTGTACTGCTGCAATAAGCCGCTATTTTTTAAAGAGTATACGGATATTCATTTCCTTTATTTTACTTCTTGACACTGCGGAGAAGTAGTGGCCATATGTAGTTATGCCAACACAGTTTACTGCAGCTTCAGTTACTGATCTAACTTAAATTACTATTGCAACAATACCGACTACATTCTCTGCTACCATACAAAATGACACCTTACCACCACCGAGTAAAGATAATGTGTTTTTCGAAAACGACATTATTGATTCAAGTAATGATGAGTTCCACTAAAACTCTACTTATCCGTTAAATGTTTTACAATGTAACAGAGAATCAAGATTTACTAAAGCCTGCCTGCTCTTGTGTGTTTATGAAATTCAAACCGGCTCTGCATTTTATTAATTATTTTCCATTAGAATCCTACGTAATTACTACCTATATCCTAAATCACTACCACGGCCCATTAAAACCTTTAATCCTCTGAATCCTACAGAACCAAATATCTTAGATAACACTTCAGTTACATGGCATGAAAAGGTACGAATAAATGTTTAAGAATGGTTTTCTGGAGGTATTGGTATCAATTTAGTTATAGACAAATCTTCACAATAAGCGAAAATAACTGAATGATGAATTTTAAGAGGAGTGGTTTAGTGTATCCCTTGCCTTTTAAATTGAGGTTTGGCATGGTGGGGACGTTGTGGAGTTTGGACATGGACATCGGAACTAGACTGACATTGTAACATCGAATACTGTTTATACCTGTTATTTATTTTCCTTATTTGAAAATATTGAGTGGATATTGTTAAATTGTGTACAGATATGCATTCTTTGTTTAAATATTGTGTAAAATATTTATAAAACTAGTTATTTGACCAAAGTGATACTTCTCCTAATGGCCACTGGTGCAGAAGCATGCCTTGGTGAAATACTGTCCACAAAAGAATACTGATTCAGAATTCAATAAATAATTTATTAATTTATTTTTCCCTTCTATTTGTGTTTGTTTTCGTATTTCCACACTATATTAAAAGACGTGGTCCCAAATTGAAGCCATGTGAAACTCTACTCTACTTCTAAACAGCTCCGATACAAGTTTTTTTAAGCAGACCTATTTCACTTTGAATCATTATTATTTATTTATCATAGACATGTCAACAGTATGCATATACACCATTGTTTAAAAATAATATAATAAACAATACGATATAATTCTTATATTATGTTATTTTTATTTTCATTACCTCAGTCAAAGGCCTCCCCCAAGACTAAGGTAATGCAAAGTTATTATTTTTCGCTCAAATCAATTACCAATCAGACCAGATAAATATTATTGTCAGGTATTATATTTTTAACGTCGAAAGCCAAACTAAATAGAACCTATACCACGGTCACATAAGCTTATAATTACATGAATGTTTTCTAAGTGCATAAATATGCAGTAGCAGTCTTAGTAGAGGTATCATTATTATAGTGGATTTAATATATTCAAATTTAGAATTTCGTATTTATAAACTAATATTTTCTTGACGTTCGATATCAAATTAAAGTCATTACTTCAAAATAATAACCTCATACTTTAAAATTGTCTTCTTTTTTCATAAAATTTCATCAATTAACATTCAACAACAAATCTCCTAGACGTTAGATATAAACATCACTTTCATTAAATTTACTATTATGAACTAAATTTTTAATGTATCTCATTTTTTTTCATTTCTGTCTATAACAATAATTATCCTCTCGTATATATCCAAAGAAATATGTAAGAGACCTTAAACACGCAAGAAAAGTTATCCACCTTGTTAAAATTATAGTAAAAGTGAATTTTTGATCTATATGACACAAGAATTAGCCGATTACGATTGATTTAGAATATAAAACAGTACAATCGATCAGGGAACAAATGTCGTAAGTTTTTATTAATGATGTATTTCCATTCTATGGTCGAGCGAAGGCAGAAAATTGCTTTTAAAAAATATAATTGAAATACCAAGACTTTGATGTTAAGATATTGTAAAAAAAATGTTGTTCAGCTTTTATAAATTTGTTTGTATATCTGGATTCCTACAATGTTAGTAATTTTTAGGATAATTTTGATAAGGTTGTAAGTGTAGTCTTGGTTAATTTTAGACATGTAAGTAATAAACAATCACATTCAGGCCGGTATTAAAGTAGTCAAACCAAATTTTCATAGTCCAAGACCATATGGAACATTTTGAAAAGTAATTTGCCTCTGACGCCATAAATACTCATGACGCAGTATCATTTTTATCATCATTTATTGCAATTTATCTGAATTGAAACACACAATTTTATAGATATAAGTATACTTAAGTAGATATACATAATATAATTTAAATGTACCATTCTAAACACAAACTATCTACCAATGAAATGGAAGAGTAAGAGACTAACAATGACAGAAAATTTAATAAATTCATATTTAGTCACACCGTTTTAATAGGTATAATCAGAATATTGATTTCCGCACACAAAAAAAATATACATTCAGAATAAAAGAAACACAAGATAACGTTGAAGATTCGGTTTGTACTCATGTTTCTATTCATGATAATGATTTGATTATCATAAATAGCCTCATCATCATAAACAGATAGTTCACTGCTGAACATAGACCACATTATACAAAGGTGTGGTCTATGTTCAGCAGCAGTTATATATACTCACGGTGACTTATAATCAGATATAAATAACGCAAATTATGTTTTGTTTAGTATGTTATTGCCAGAGAAGATTGGTAAGCGGCATTGACAGTATTGCAGGCAAGAAATACATGGTAAGTTTTACTGTTTCATCAATATCATCAAAACTGCCAGTCCTGGTCATAAACATTTTCAAAAATTGCTACAAAACATCCCGAGACCTTCACATCAGACGACCATGGATAGCGGTAGTGATAATATCAGCAGTGGTAGCGTATGTGATTGCTGTGCTTGAGGTCTCGGGTTCGATTAACGGGTCGGATCAAACGTTTGTATGATCTGTAAATATTTTACGAAGTTTGGGTGTTTTTCTATGTATATATTTAAAAAAAGTATATATGTAGCTCTGCTTAGCTTGGGACTAGATGGCGTTATGTGTTAGGTGTGCGAAATATTGATTAATTTGTTTTAGGTATACTTCGTCCAATCTCCGTTTACAAGAAACTTTCAGAACACATGGGTATGTGGCGGTGCGATAGTTACTCCAACACAAATACTCACTGCAGCTTCATGTCTCATTGAAGCTGAAAACATATACGCTATAGCAGGATACAAAAAATACCTCACAGCTGAAAGTATTGATAGAGATGACTGCACGAGAACTAAAAAACAAAGAGTTGTCAAAATTTTAATTGCAACAGGTATGATATTAAGCCTGCTTGTAAAATATTTACGTAACTTACTCAATATACATTCACTGTTTTTTTTGTATGTATATTATAAGAGCCTGCTTAAATGATTCTACTGTCTGATGGAAAGTATGAACGGAATCCAGGTAGTGGTGAGAGTTGCTTCTGTATCATTGGACCTCCGGCATCTTATTCCTACTAATTATCATAAACTTTTAAAATCTGAAACTTTTTAAAGCGATAATCTGAATGCTAAATCATCAGATTTATATGGATTTTTAGATAAACGAAAGAAGATGAACAGCCCTATAAAAGAAACTTGTTAAGTGCTAGTTTAGTATTTACTTTCCAGGTTCAGTTAAAGCGTTAAGAACATAAATTATTGTTGTTTTACAGGATATAATATGGACTATGAGAATCCGGCGGAACGTAAGAATATAAATATTGGTATAGCTATTGTAGAGAAGCCATATAATTTTAGCGATTCAAGTTATCTCATTCATTGTTCTTATATACCACAACCTATTTTAGTAAATTTTGAAAATATACATGAAACAATTAATAGCCGAGCGGTCACTTTAGGATGGGGTGTGCAAGGAAAAACAGTAAGTATAATTTAATATGCCTAACTCTTAATTTTAATAAATTTCTAAGTTATTGTTTTCTTCTGCACTCAAACAAACTTTATAAGAAAACAATCAGACGACTATAACTCATTTAAAAAAAATGAAAAAACCTACTATAATAACTATCTTTTTAATATTCAATAGCCGGAGCTTTCTAAAGAAACTAAATATCAATTACTACAAGAAACGTCAACAATGATTGTGGACAAAAAGAAATGTACAACAGTTACTGACACCAAAGATTTTGTTCAATTAATAGATAAATATCACTTGTGTGGCACCATTAATTTTCAAGAAGGGACAGAAGATAGTGTATTTGAGACTCTGTCCTTTGACGCTTACAAACATCGTGAATTTGGCTCCAAACGGTATAACAGTGTAAGTAATGGAATAGAAAATATTTAATGTAAAAGAACTCGTTGTCTTGGTGTTCTTTCTCTTTTTATTTGTTTATATAGTCTTAGCTAGTAATCGTGATTTTTTCTGAATCATTAGACTTTTCATTGTTCGTATAAATTAGTATTCGATATAAGAATGGATCCTAGTACATTCCAATTAGTTACTAAAAAAATGTATTTGCAATGTTCGTTAAAAGTGCTAACTGCATGACGAACGTATTTTGGAGGATGTATTATGATGGACCTAATTTCTCCCTTTAACCAATTACGGGATCGGAGGAGATGTAGATTATAAAAATAGAAAATAAGGTCATTTTAACAAATATCATAAACTTCAAAAAAATATATTTTAGGGTTTCAAAGACATTTTTGGATTCAGAAGAGGCTATAATGAAGAAGATAATAGTGAGGCGAGAGAAGAGGCAGAGAACATCACATTCGAAACTCAAATAAACATGAATAATAACAATAATTATGAAACTAGAAAAGCTTTAAATCCGGCGTTTTGTCAGGTATTAATAATTGTATTTATTAGGTAGTAGAATGTTTATAAGTTTAACTCAAGAAATCACTCAGGTCATGTGATTCAAATATAGTGAAGTACCCTAAGGTTAAACAACCTTAGACCACTACCTATTGATGATCCGATACCACACCAAGCACTGTGTTCTCACACCAACACGAAAGGTCTCGCCGAGCTGGGCTTCTTTTGGTTGGTCTGTCATTTTCCAACGTCGGGGTCACCACTGTGGGAGAACGGGTATCATGTCCCTCCAACACAAAGGAAGGATCCTCCGACCAGGCGAAGTGATCTTGCCTGGCGGTCCACTGCCCAACACTTGATATTGAGATGTTGTATATATGATAATCGACACGAGAACTTCATTACGCGATTCAGGATTAGTAGTTACTCCGTCTAGTGCGTTGCTTCTTAGTTCAGTGTAACTTCGCTAGGTGGGTCTGTAGTATATTATGTTATATGTGGAAGTCACCACAATAGGTTCTATAATTTATTTAAATACAATTTCTTAGTCTTTGCAAAAAATAGAGAGGTTAATAAAATTAGCCAAGCAATACATGATCGGTTTAATAATATAATAATATCAAAATCTAAATAATTTTACATAACTAATAAATATAAGTGGTTCAGACTAATAGTAAAGAAAATTATTGGTAATATTACAACGACAATTTGGATTTACCAATGTGTTTACATAAATACTTAGCCCTATTTTCACTTTTCCAGATGATTGCAATCCTAAGTATTAAGTTAATATAAAGTTCAGAACCAATTTAAGATTCCACAAACATTCCAGTCACATTTATTTTTCAGAATAACCTCGGTAGTCCTCTAATCAAATGGATTAATGACAGAGAAGCTATCATCGGAGTCACATCAAACACTAACATAAATGATGAATGCCACGGACCATTTCTTTATGTTAGTACTGCTGCATCATCAAAGATAATTAAGTGTCTGCTAGAAACTAATTCTTTAATGTAAGTAGTAAAGAGCTTCAAGCAGATCAAAAGATATTTACTGAAGTGAAGCGGACTTTGTACCTCTTTTTACGAAAATTTGCGAACGGAGAAGAACGAACACTTACAAACGTAAACGTTAATAGAAAACTAACAATTGTATGCGAGTGACGTCTCTCAACGCTAAGTTACGTGTTCAAAACACAATGTTAGTCAATTATACAAAAGAACAGAGGCGGTAGAGGTTGTAGAAAGAGCATCAACGGAAACTTTTGCATCTTGACTATACGGAGCTAAAGACAAGGCTTTCACCGTTGCTTTTTTCTGTTCTTTAATTTCTTGTTGTTGTTGGGTCTTATTTTTTATGCAATAGGGTATATATGCAGACGCATCGCCTGATGGTACGCAACACCAGAGGCTGGGGAGGGGGATGGAGGGAAGGATTGGGGTGTAGGCCTCCGGTATCCTCACTCACTCGGTGAAACACAGCGCAAGCGCTAATTTAAACCGGTTTTCTGTGAGGCCGTGGTATCACTCCGGTCGAGCTGGCACATTCATACTTTGTTCTACATTAAATCTCCTCTCTTGTGAAATGCACTTCCTCAGAGGTCAGAATGGTTTTTAAATCGTTTTTAAGTTGTAAATAAAAGTAAAATTTTATTATTTCTGGATTACTTTAAAAGTCGTAATAAAAGTAAAATGGTAGAGAACGCCTTTTACATTAAGTTCGCCGTTGTACATTTTTCGTATTAAGTTAAAATATAAATAAAGAAGCTTTAAGTTCGTTTTCTAGAATTATCTTACACGAATTATTATTTTTATCAGGCCTGTTGATATAATGATTGCTGACCCTGACTGCTAAGCCATGGGTTCTATTTCTGCCTAGAATTTTTTTTTCTACCTGCATCTAAATCAAAGTTTCTCTGCATCGTTTAATCGATCAACTGATTGAGAATGCCTTTGGTAACATTTCTGCTATTGAGTGAACTAGTACTTGATGGAAAAAATAACTAAAAATCCATATTACATTTTTTACATTAAACATTATAGATTTAAAAAAAAAATCCTACTAAATTATGTACCGATTTTTTTTATTTTCAGGCGCAAGCTATGCAATAAAAAAATTAGAGATGAACCTTACGAAATTCAAGAAATTGACGTAATGTGGCCCAACTATAACGAATCAAAAATACTAGAACCAATGTTATTAGTACAGCGAGCGGTTCTTGATAAACTTAGCCCTCTTAAACCTAGAGCTACTATAAAGTTCGCGAGATCTATTAAAAAGTTCAATGTTCAAAGTCGCAAAATTCCTAAACGTGCAGTTACACAACAAACTATTTTTAAACGAGCCCAGAGATTTGAAAACTATGCACAACAGCGTTCAAAATTACGGCCATTGCTATCTCGACCACAATATGATATAGATGTTAACCATCAAAAGGAACAACAGCAATACAAACCAGTATCAAAAGAATTATTACTAATCGAAGATTATGCTAAACTACCTAAACTACAGTTACCACCACTAATACAACGACCCCAGTTTGATATAGATGACAGATTTCAAGAAGAACACCAAGAGCCATTATCAGAAGAATTCACATCAACGCAACAAGAGTTTTTAAGACCACAACTTAACTTACAATCAGATCTACAATACCAACCGCAAAAAAATGAACGCGAGTTTAAACCAAACTACCAACAGGCATACACTTTACCTGAAAACCAAAAACTCAAAACACCCTCATACAATCAATATGATTCGCATAAGCAGCAACAATACAGTTCAAAATACGAGCAAAATAATGAGCGAACACTCGAAAAGCAATATTCGCTAATAAGAGAAAAAAATAATCCACAACTAATGCAAGTATTTGGTTCACCAACAGAAGAACAGCATATCCCACTTAGAGAACATCAGCACTATCCACCATTAAAACAACAAGAGTACGAGTCACCAGTACGACTACCAAGTCACGAACAATATGAACCACAACTAGGTCAACAATACGATCCACCATTAGAAGTAAGACATAACCCACTAAGCGAATTTCAAAACAATCCATCAACAAAATATCAATACCAACCACCGATACGTGTACAGCAAGATCTAACTGCAACGCAAGACCATGTACCGGTTTACGTGCCATCACAGAACGAACAACATAATGCAGCTTTAGGACACCACCTGCTAAACAAACAGAGGGAACCACTAGATAAGCAGCATGTTCCACTACTACCAATTCAAATATCCGGGCATTCCTTAGAGAACGATACAATGGAAATTAAACCAATCAAACCAAAGTTCCAGCAACCTGAATTATTGTACGACTTTTCACGCGAACAGCACTTTGGTGGACCAGGTTTGACACTGGATCGACCACACGAGTCTGCTCAATCACCAATGTCACTTAAAAAAGCACCAAATCCATTCCCAAATTCACAACCAAACTCGCAATTACACACGAGTCAACTTGAGTCCCCATATCAGAAACTATTAGCACAGAATAACACTACAACTCAATCCGATGACGATACATTTTCCTTCGACGAGATATTTGCTCAACTTCAGGATTTATCTAGTGAATCGCAATCTACAGCCAGACCTGATCAAACGCTAAAACAGCCATACGAGCGGGGACTACAAGATAGAACATTTGATGAACCATATAAAGAAAATGATCAACAACACGACATGTATATACCAAGAGTTGAAAGCCCTTTGTAAGTAGCTTATTTTCAAAACTGAGGTAATGAAATTATTTAATTTAAAGACGTTATCAAACCTACCAATATTATGAGCGCATGGATGGGCGAAGCGGAGTAGATTAGTTCAAACACTGAATATGAACAAAAGTGACGTCCGGTCGTCTGGCAGCATAAACGACTTTCAGTTCAACTCAAGTATACAAATCAGGGCTCTCTCTTTTTGTATTCTAGTAGACGCACAAAATATAAATAAGAAACTGTATCTTGATAAGTTTATATGGATTGAATGTATAAATAATTAATACTATTCCTTTCAGGCCCCAGGATGAAGTTATGATTCGACCTCAAATACCGATGAACAATCATTACGTTTAAAATTAAACAGCAATAGTTATGTCGATTACAAAACCGAAAATTGTAAAACACATTTTTATTATATAAGGTATAACGCGAATTAAGACTTAATTGTGTAATTATGTTCAAAATTAAACTCAATCCTGCAGAGATCTAAAACATTTCGCTGAGGAGGCTGTGTATCACAGTGTTTATTGTGTTATATTGATTGTTAGTTGTTAAGTTATGAAAAATGAATATTATATTTTTATAATAAAAAGTTTTATAGAAAATAGAAAAATTCTAAAGTTACTTTTGAACTTTTCTATTTTATATTTTTATTTGGTACAATATCTCAATCTCAATATCTCTCAAATGTGAAGAAAATATTTTCGTATTAGTTTCTAACTTCCTAGACAAAATACTTCCTGAACTTAAACCATTAACCTGGATCGTTGAAATTTTGATAAAGAATGGAAATAGCCTAAGGTGCTATCGTTAAGATCTGAGTAACGACTCAGTTCCATAACAGATCCCGCTAAACTAGACAAAGTTTAGATGCATTTCAGTAGACCGCCATCATGTTGCACAGTCAGCATTCGCAATTAGTAGAATGACCAGTACTCTTGGATGCAGCTCATGCCTTCCATTGGGCAGAGTACAGTCACTTAAGCAGGCTTATATTTTCAAATGCAAAACTTCAACTTTATATGTTCTTTCGTTTTCAATTCGATATTAAAATTATCTTGAAAACTGTGTGTTGCTCACATGCCTTATTATTGTGCTCTGATAATATATAGAAATAAGAAAATGTTTTAAAAACGAAAACCCGACTCTGTAAAAACTTTTGTCAAACTGTGCATTTTTATTAATTTAAGGAAAGTCTATCCGGTAGTGGACTTTTAAAGGTTTTAGATGTGTGATGAGATGCAAAAAATCGGATAGAAAAACCGAAAACTGAGAACACTATACAGTTCTACTACTACGGCTTCACTCACCTTGATTTGGTTTTTGGGGATCAATTTTATGATATAATATTTATGAGAGAAAGTATGTTTTTAATTGTAAAAATACTTTTTCTAAATGAACATCATTCACTAAGGGAGAAATATGTGAAGGAAAACTAATTCACTAGAAGAAACGAATTACAGATACTTATTAAACTATGAAATAAGAAACGCATAAGTGTACTAATACTTATAATCATTAATATTTTACAGTTTTATATCTTTTATCGGTCGCAGACTTACATCTTTGGGCCTGCAACAATAAACACAACAGTTAATACAAAACAGGGAAAATGAAAAACACCAATAATGATGAAATAGTTTCATCACTTGCTCACAAAGTCCCTGCCAGACTATTCCGACGTTGATTTTGCGGATAAACTATAGATTTCAGTTTCTCAATTCTTGGAAAGGTATAACATATTAGATAATCATTATCAGAGACTTCTATCTGTTAAATACCTACTATTCAATGTCAGATGACTGAGGAAACTGGCTCTAAATGAAAAGAAATGGACATATGGCTACAACTATATTGAAAAAATGTTGGAAGGACTTCAGTATAATATTTTTTAAGTGACAACGTCTAATAAATCGATAAACGCGCCAGCTGCACGCACGCAAAAGGATGACTCATTGTCCTGTTACGCTCATTATCCCGTTACGCTCATTGTACGCTTGCACAAATGATTTAATGTTATTCATAATAGTATGCAATCAGTTTATCAATATTTTGTTATGACGTTGTCACGTTAAACTATCGTTCGTAAACCGACTTTACAGACAAGCATTTTTTTATCTATTAAAAAAAACCATTTACAAAACTAAACAAAATAAAAAGAAATCTAAGTCTTACTTCACTTTCGCTAAAAGTCAAAATATACTATGAAAATAAAAGTATAAGTAACCAGATGACGCAACAGTTACATTTTAAATGTAACTTTTTGCAAATTTCAAAAATTTTTGTTTATAATATTACATTATGACTTGTTGTCGTTGTACATTTCTTTCTAACCAATTTGTTTACTTAACGATTTGTTTCCTTAGTGCAAATATGAGTTTGAAGATAGTCAAAGAAACGCCAATGACTATCTATCTGGCGAAATTCCCGGGTGGAGGGCTTTTGAAGGATTTGCTGACAATGGAGGTATACGAGTATGTGAGGTAAAGCAAACTTACTTTACTACTTTAGAGTGTTCAGCAGTAACTCTCATTTTTATCTGTCCCCTTTTTCGTGTAAACCTCAATATAGGTTTGGTTGTACGTTTCGTTTTCAGTTCGGAATGGCTCGTTGTCGTCCGTTTAGGTGACCACTGATGTGTTGTTCTGGTAGTCGGTTTATTTGTCGATTTACTAGTCGGTTTTATATTGCGCTCTCTTGAAGCTGCTGGCCAATCTACTTTGACTTTCTTGGCACTATATGACAGTTGTTTGCATAACGTTAGTCTAAAAAGAAACAAAAAATCTTCATGAAATTATAATTTTCTAGTGTTATTATACGCCATACATTTAAAAAAGTAACCATAGGAACTGAGACTAAGTGAAAAATCTCAGTTAATCTCACGTTGTATTAAAAGTCCTCTTCACCAAGTAGAACTTCTAAATGTTATGTATCCGTTCATACTTTAACAATATGTTTAATCTGCTAGAGCACCCTAAAGGTCTTTTATTGGGAAATTTATTTAATTTTCACTTTTAATCATTAAGACTTTTTGCATATAATTGTATTTGAAAAAGCCAAAGTATCTAATTAGAAATTTCTTATCATTAAAAACCAATGCACTTTATTAAGAACATTATATTTTCAATTGAGTTTTTTTAATCCTTGTTGGAAATGATTATCTTTTTGTCATTGGAATCTGTACGCGCAGCAGATTAGTGGTAGGACAGAAATTACACATAATTAGACAAAACTGTGCTTTATGCGTTATCCAACTGAATTATAAAACATAAAGAGGGAGACCCGAGACAGAGAAGAGAGTGACACAACTCCTACTTATACCGTGGATTTCGTAAGAGCTGACTAAGGGAGCAAACTGTGCAACACTGCAAAGAGAAGGGAAACTTGAAACTTACCTTAGACCAAACTATCTGGTATGTGTGTTAAGAAGATCTTTCAGCCATTGGACAACTAAAGACTGTCCAATATGATAATTAAAGCAATATATTCTCAATGAATGATGTGACCATTATTCTTACTCATTACTAGCTGACCCTCGCAACCTTGTTTACGTCTCTTATTGCCCGTGGTGTAATATTTTTCCCCGGTTTTTGTAACATTCCTCATAAGTGCTCCGTTCCTATTATTCTTAGCGTGATGATACATAGCCTTCTTCACATAAAGCTTCCTAGGTAAATGGACTATCCCACACTTAGACAAATTTTAAAATCGGACGTGCGGTTCCTGATGATAGCGCGTTCAAACAAACAAACTCTTCAGCTTTATAATATTAGTATAGATTTTACTAAATATAATTAAAATATAACTCACGTTTCACTGCTTTTTGCCTGTAAACAACGCAATAAAGGAGCCATTTTTGCCACTCCAAAATAAAGATATGGACCTTCACAATCGTAGCGTGAAGTATGTATGTTGGTTATTGAGATGCCTATTATGATTTCTGTACTTCCAAAATAGGTTACCAATGGACCGCCGTGATCGTTCTGTAAATATGCATTGGAACTTAATACTATTATAACAGGTTGCTGCAACTGTACGGAACCCTAAAAATTGATTGAAATCATCTTTTATGTACCTAAACTTTAAATTCATTGACACACAATATTAACGAACTGTTCCAACGAAAATTTAGTTTAATAAATATAATTTTTATATCTATGGAAAATCTATGCCTGTGCAAATCTAGAAGAGATTTCAAGAGTCTTATGAGAACAAACGGCAAACGAACTAACTACCACGCTTATGCACGCTTACGTAATAGAAATTATACCTCTGAAGTGTCTGACATTTCGATCAGGTTATACTGGGCATGACCACAGATGAACTACTTTCGATTTCTTTTTCAGAGACAATTCCCGCTCTATGAATAACTCCTATGTCGCGGGGGACTTTATAAACATACATGAAACGGACATAGAGTACACCCTGACTTAAAACAACAATTTGTAGATCACACAAAGTGTTATTCCATGTGGGATTTGAACCCACAACACTTTGCGAAGTAGGGAACGGCGTGGCTACCACTTAACCACTAGGCCAAACGTGCAGTAAAATTTAATAGTATCCAAAGATTATTTTAATTCCACACGCACATTAGTGTGTATACAAAATACCACAGGATTTACCTTGTTATGTTTAAATGTACCTTAAAAGTTGATAAAATTGTGTTTTTTTTTCGCTTTACCTCACATATACCTCCATTGTCAGCAAATCCTTCAAAATTCCTCCTCCGGGGTATTTCACCAGATAGATCGTCATTGGCGTTTCTTTGAGTATCTTCAAACTCATATTTGCACTTAGGAAACAAATCGTTTAGTAAACAAATTGGTTAGGATGAAATGTACAACGACAACGAGTCATAACATACATTATATGATAGACAAAAATAGTCGAAATTTGCAAAATATTACTTTTCTTTTCATAGTATTTTATGAACCCTAACTCTACTACTTTACTAACTACCCAATACCAGTTTAATGAACAGTATTTTAAAATTTAAAGCCTGTAAAAAAGCATGTAAGAATAACATGCTGTATGTTTTGGACATAAAATTGACTGAAATTAGCATATTGGTATAATGAAATTTATGTTCTATAATAGCTATGTTGATAAATAACCTGCCAAAGTGACTCTGATTAGCCTGATGGTAAGCTCATGCAGAATCCAACACTGGGGGCCAACATACTCACTGCAAAAGCAGACAATGCAATATGGCGTCCTACACTCTATAGCGGCTTGGTGAGATGCTTTTTCACGCCCCACTTAAAGGACCTGAGATCATAGTGGGAGGAAAACACGTGCGCTGGTAGTGAGTGCAAGTTTTTAACTGCTGCTGAAGCAAACCGTTTGGTTTGAGAGCGTATTTCTACGACTCTAAAGCGGTAACTTCCAAGGCCATTCTGTTGTTGGGTCACTTAACTAAAGTTGCCTAATTACCTTCTATTCTCTTATTTTAGTGAAGCGATTTTTTTATTAAAAATAACGTGTATTTTTAGGGTAAGATATCTAATGTCGTTTGCAAGGACAATAATAATTTTTAGTTCAGAGAGTTTTCTAACATCTTCTAATAGAATTATCATCAATTTCGTAATTTTTAATTCGTACCGTCTCATTACTAGGTGCATTCAAATTGAACCGTCTCCATAAACAGTCGTCTTCAAGTCCTGGGTCAATGAACTCCTCTTTTCCACTTCGATCTATGTAACCAGAGCCGTATGCGCACAATAAAGAACTTTCCACAACAGTTTTCATTTTGTCACTAACGTAATGCTCGCAAAATGATGTGTTCGTTATAACTGTTTTAGCTTCATGCATATATTCAGTATTCAGATCCTGCTTTTCATTTGGCTAAATATTAGTAACAAAAGTATCAGTAAGCTAGTTATTCGCGGTTTCACTTATTCTCTTTTTTCTTGTTAGTGTTAGGTTTCCTATGCCATGTGAAAATAAATTTTAAGTAAGGCCATTGTACCACTTTGATTGTGCCGACCGTGACTCTTTCACGGTTATATTTGTCATTGCTCCCTTAGTCAGCTCGTCTGCCCACTATTCCATAAAAAACAACAAAAACAGACACAAAGAAAACTCAGACTTAGGGTAACAATTTGTGGATCACACAAAGTCTTGTCCCACGTGGGATTCGATTTGAACCCACGATACTTAGTGCAGTAGAAAACAGCGTGGCGACCGTTTAAACCACTAGGCCAATCGTGCAGTCAATACCATTACCATATCATCATAGACCAGTCTAAGGAGAGCCTTATACTGTTGTTTTTGGACTACTATAACACACTTGACATACGGGTTTACATACATTAGACTGTTGAATTACCTACTACATACTTACTTTACGACCTCTATTGCCACCCCAACCAAATACATAACTTTCAGTGCTTGGAACTTCGAAGCGCTTATCATAATTGATAAAAGTTTTAGCTGGTGGGTAAGAGCAAAGTACGTAATAAGATAAATCTGTAAAGTTATAAGGCTTCTCAACTACTGCTATTCCAACATCATATTTCATCCAGTCTTCAGGATTCTGTGTGCTTTTGAATTCTGAAATCAATTTAAAAATATTATGTATAATACATTAATCTGCATTGCATTACACCGTATTACATTGTACAATTTTATTCCAGCCACACGCTAATGACGACAAGCATGTAGCCATTAACTAGACACATATTTTGAAATTATATTACGTTTGTAATATTAATTATTCAATTTAATAATATTGGGCTGATAACACAACAGTGACTATCCTGATAGGAATCAAAGCGACGGTCGGTCAGCCTAGCAATTAAGATCGCTAACCACTAGATCAAACCAGAAATATCTTCATCTTCAGCCCGTTGCAGTTCGTGCTTGACTTAAGCTTCACCTAAGCCACAGAGCCCAGTCTGCCGCTTTTTCGCTGATGGTCTTGTTATGTTGGCCAAGATGTGGTCTAACCTCCAGAATCCGCTTACTACAGCGGTTATCCATTCTGCGACATATGTAACCAGTCCATTGCCACTTCAACTGACTATTTATCAGACTAGAAATATTTAAGTAATAGTAATAGTTGCTTGCTATTTCTTATATATATTAATAATGTACACCGACTGGGATTAAAAGGAGACTTGAATTTATACGCGGATGACACATCATTATTTTATTTTGGCCACCAGATTGAAACTTTGATTGCAGATGCACAGAGTGACCTTGAACATTTGAATGAGTGGTTTCTCACTAATTTACTGACGATTAATACCTCTAAAACGAACTATATTATTTTCTCGGCTAAAAATTAAAAAAAATACAAAACTTCCATTTTAGCTTTACTTGGGTCTGATTTTGGATAACCATCTTACATGGAAACTGCACATACAAAAACTAAAAAATAATTTTATTTCATTGTCAGGAATGTTGAGTGGCTTCGTACGTTGCATACTGCGTCAGCTAAGGCATACCATATATAATACACTTATAAAACCGCATATAGACTACCTAATAGAGGTTTGAGGTACAGCGGCTAAAAGCAATCTAACAACCTTACAAACAGCACAAAACAAATTAATTAAGAAATTGTTTCATTACGATTTTCTCACGTCAACTTAAAAAAATTACAAAACCAAAATCATGACTATTGTACAGACATACAAATATTATAATTGTTTACTTATAAGAAAAATACTAACTAATAATATACATACACAAATAAAACTAACTAAAAGAAAATATGTGCACAGCATTGGTCTCAGAAGTAGAAGGTATTTCTGTTAAACTCACGAACGAATTATGGCAAGAGATGCATTATAGTCCACGGGCCCACGTACAAGGGATTTCAGTGATTAATAACATGCTGAAAGTTTATACACAGCTTCGTTTTGACGAGACACCCAACTTTTATCATTGGACCAAATTCTGATAGTGGCAGGAAAAAGCGGATAGGGAGCGAAACACGTCAATTTGATGAGTGTCCCAAATTAAATAATAACAGTTTCTAAAAATCAATACTTCGAGACAATAAATAAAACGAAGCTGTGTATAAACTTTCTGCCTGTTATTAATCACCGAAATCCCTTGTACGTGGGCCCGTGGACTATTATATACGAAGGTGCAAGAATCTATAATCAGCTACCCAATGTGATAAAAGAAACAAAAAATATGATACATTTGAAAAAAAATTTGAAAAGTCCCATTATAAATAATACAGGCATATTATAATACAATGAATTCTATATGGTGTGATAGTGTATTCATATATTGTAATGAATAAATTAATCAGCAGTTATACCAATAGTTTTCAAGTACCGGAATATGTAGATAATTGTAGGTTGTTATGTGTGCAAACCATTCTGTCGCTTCTAGGCTCACTGAATCTTTGTATTTACTGCTGGCATCGTTCTACAAATATTCGGAGTGCATGTATGTTTTCAATGTACCCTCACCATGTTTTTGTAAATGGATTTTCTGTGAAAAACGTGAGTTCTTTTGTCTGTATATATATAATATATAATAGTCCAGGCTCTGCCTAATTTGTGATGACACGACAGTGTGTGAGATGTTATAGCTTTAAATTACCTGCTGGGATTATAAATTCAACTATCTTATTCTTCTTTTCTCGAGTGCATTCGTCATTGTCTACATTTGTCCCGCTTATATATTTTCTATAGCCAGCTATTGCATACATAAATTTGACTTCGGTAAGGCATACTGCAGATGTCAATATATTTGACTCTGAAATCAAAGCACCACCACAGAGCCATCCAACTGGTTGGACGTCTGAATACTTTGAATTTAATAGGTACACCTAAAAGAAGTTTAAGTGTTAATACTTGGTGTTATTATCATGATTTTAGACGTTCATCAGCTTGTAATTTATTGTTCTGTCGAGATTACTTGTGTGGCGACCTCCACATACAGCGCCATCTACTGAAAATACACTGAACTACGAAGGCACTACACGGAGTAACTATCATTATTGAATCGCGCAATGGATGTTCTCGCGCCGATTATCATTTATACAACAACCCAACATCAACTGTTGGGCAGTGGCCCGCCAGGCATGATCACTTCGCCTGGCCGGAGGATCCTCCCTTTGTGTTGGGTGGAACGTAGGTGGATCGCCACTCGTTATTTATTTTTTTTTTTTTTTAAAGACAACTCCCACATTAGGAATAAACATCCTGTGTCGTGGGGGACTTTACAAACATACAAGAAACGGACACAAAGAACATCCAGACTCGGGACAACAATTCGTGGATCACACAAAGTGTCATTAAAGAGTTATAGTAAGTTTCTATATAAATGTGTGACTACGGCTTTTCAAATTTGTTTCATATTTTTTCAGCGTCGTTTAATATGAATTTCTTTGCAAAGTATGTTTTGAATACCATGAAAATATCACAATTTTCGAATAAATACAAGTCACAACCAAATGCTATATATATACAAAGCCAAAAGAGGGTTATGAATTCCCCTCCCACCCCACTTTTTGCGTCATTAAAAAACTTAAACCATACTCTACACAAACCAGTCTGGTCAGCGAGATGTAGTAAGCCAAAACGTCTTTCCTACGATATGGCAACTTCACTTGTAACTTACCACGAATCGTTTTCCAGTTTCACTAATTCTTCCATGTATTATTCTTCGTTGACAGAAACACCCTGTGTCAAAATAAAACAAAAATTACTTACCCTGCCTCTGTTGCAAGCCGTTTACAACTTTTAAACTATTAATGGCTGTTTAAATTATTTATTAATGTTATTTTATACAGTACATACAGTTTAATTTTGTGTAAAACAATTATACATAATTAATAAATAAATAGAATTGTTTAATATAAAGTTCAACTGTTCGTTAAATTGTTGACATTAAATAATGTCTTTAATAGAAAACAGAAAAAGCATTCAATGTGAAAGTTTGTCATAATGTTTACATTCTTTTTGTCTGTTTATATCTTTAACTGAAGAAAATTACTCATCATCAACAACATTAGATGTGAGGTTAGACCATCACAACTCTGACCCGATGGGTTTTGTTTCGAGTTTTTTTATTTTGAATTAATTTTTGAAGTTGTTCTGTGTAGTTTGCTTCCCTATTCGTTTCCACGACACCCATGATAATGACATTGCATGCAGGTCAGATAAACTTTCATTGAATTATAAAACTATATTTATACCATCAAAGTAAATACACGCGAGGCTTCATTTGAGCGTCATGTAAATACCTACTCAACTTCCAAATGCTAATAATTAATATATAAAGTAGGTATAGGTATTTTGTTAATGTGTGTAATATTTAGGTTAACTGAACAAAAATGTAATACTTAACATTTTATAAAAACTATACAAACTAATACAAAACATAACTTGAACGCCATAATTGAACAAATAGAACATAAATGAAATCAATCATTTTCCCAACGATTTAATTAACAAACAGCTTGACTTCTCAACCAAATGCAACAGACCGTAAGATTAAAAGGTACACAATAACTAAGGAAACAGTATTATGCAAGATTATTTACTATTACCTATATTAAAGTACCGCAGTAGCTGTGTGAACAGGGGGAATCCGATTACCTATAAGCATCTAAGTGAAACCTGTGTCAGTCGAAAGAACTGCCGTGCTCACTCGACGATAACCAGTTGGAGCGCCAAAACCAGCACGTGGAGCCTCCAAACGAAACGACCGTACAAGCTTATAGTATGAAATACATACATAATTATACATAGAAACACAGTTGCCACAGCTGGGCTGAAATCTAAGGTTTCATTGCCAGATACGCTACCACTGAGCCACCGACGCAGTCTCTAACATGATTAACGAGTAAATGTGTCACTGAGCGTTTTTACAACATTGAAAAAATAAGATAAGATATTAATAGTTAAACGATTTATTTATTACTGTGTTAGTTCAGATGATTTGTGAATTAGTAGGCTTATACCTCATCTTCATAGGCTTTTATGTTAACTGTACAAGTTCATAATACATGTATAAATAATCGATCAGGTAGTAATGTAAAATAAAAAATACCTATATGCGATTCTCTTTATTTATAAACATAATCAGCAATTTATAAAGGTAGGTACTACTTCATAGAAATTGTTTGATAAAAAGGTCAAAAAGTTTTAGTCCTGGTTCATTTTCTTTCTTATACCAGCTTTTATTCTTTAGTCGATTCCACCAATCGTTTAACTTTACGTACTTCTTGTCAATCGGAATAATACAATCTAGTGCAGACAGTGTTGCCACGCAAGATATATCAGCTAATGTCAAATGATTACCCGCCACATATGGTGTCACTTCAAGATATTTCTCAGTAAAACTATAAGCTTCGTTAATATCATTGGCTTGATCTTCTGTAAGGCGCGTTCTGTTCTTCACAACACCGTAAATAACACTTCGCAAACGCGGAAATAATATGGTAGCATCGAAATACAAGCGTTGATCAACTATCGCCCTTGAAATTATATCAGTAGGATACAGTTTTGTTTGCTCACCGGTCCCGTACGCCGATACCAGATAGGCATTTATTGCGTGACTGTCAGCTAATACAAGGTCACCGTCTTCCAGCAGAGGCACTGTATGTAAAGGATTCTTGTTTAGATAATCAGGCTTGTACTGGTCTCGTGTCGGTAGATTTACTTCGCGCGTTTCAGTTTCCAATCCAAGTATGTCCACGACCATCAAAACAGCCCGCGCCGGCGGACTGACGCTAGTTTTATGAATGATTATTGGCATGATTACTTAATTTTTTACACTTTGTAAACAACGACTTTTATGTACAATATTCAGATGTAAAACTGTTGTGAACTTATCAATTCGATAAAACACTAAGTGCTGTAAAGATAAGGTATAGTACTTACCTACATACGCATAATAATGAATGTGAAGAGTGTGACGTCACAAAATTTTTGGTGACAACTCTAGGCCGTATAATCTAAAAACTATCGTTTGACGTTTTTCATACTTTTTCAGCACGAAACAACTTTGTAAAGACGTAACCCACTAAATCTTAATATTACCTGTGGCGACTTCCACATACAGCGCAACATACAAAAGCGCCATCTACCGTAGATACACTGAATTACGGAGCAACGTACAACACGAAGAAACACCAATCCTGAATCGCGCAATAGAAGTTCTCGTGCCGATTATCATATATACAACAACCCAACATCAACCGTTGGGCAGTGGCCCGCCAGCATGATCACCTCGCCTGGTCGGAGGATCCTCCCTTTGTGTTGGGTGGAACATGATACCCGTTTCCCCACAAACCTTTTCCGTAAAACTATGGATATATGAAGCAATTTTATTTTATCTCAAAATGGACTCTGGTGGTTCTTTGTAACCAATTTCAAATGTAAATCTTTTACAGACTTCTAAATATATTAGTAGGTATTAGAGCCACGCTGATCTCAGCACGGTAGGGCCGGCTTGACTGGGGCGGTACTACCGTCGCACAGAAGATCAACGTAAAAAAACAGCGCCACTGGAGCCCGAATGATTCAGAAGCATCACTAAGACGCCGTGGTTTTGATCACCATGCTGCATTGTTGCATTGTCTGCATTCACAAAAAATATTATGACCACCACTCTTGGATTCTGCTTATGCTTTCCATTAAGAGTCACTTTAGCAGGGTAATACATTTTTATTTGAGTCGGCTCTGTCCACTAATATCCCCTCGGGGATTCATTTGGAATTTTTGTCTATACTGATCCAGTCAGGGATATTTTTTGATTAAATTTCCATTTTGATCATCCGGGGATTCGTTTGGAAATTTTTATTACCATGACGTACGTTTGGATTCCCTGCTTCAGCTGATGGGGGACCGCAGAGCTAAATTTGCTGTTTTGCATCCAGTCATTGCCAGCCCTCTTACAACCTTTTCACATATAGTTAATTAAAACAAAGATAAACAAACAAATCTAAAACTTTCAAATAGGATCAGTCTTACAATAAAACTATTATTATCTAATAACGAATTTATTTACACATTAAAATCTTTATAACTAAGCTATCACTTAAAACATTTATTTTTGAAAATATTATGAATATTATTTCCACTTTTTAAAATATACAAAACACTATAAGAGTAAGACGGTACACTCATTACCTTTACAAAATTTACAAACATTCAACATTATACTTAATTGTTATAATAATTCTTAAAATCTAATGTGTTGGATATAAAAATTATGGAATCTTTTTAACATTTTTTTATTATTATTTATAGTCATAGATTAATAGTTATATGTTACAACGAAATATAGCGGCCGACTTATTTATAATGTAACTATAAAACCCAATATTAAACAATATTATAATCTATATTTGTCAGTAACTATATTTCGTCGTATAAAGTAATGATCTAAATTCAATATACAGATGTTACCGAAAGCTGTGGCCATATTTTAGGGTTGTGTAATGTTGTTTAGGTACAAAATTATAAAACTCGAATCTTCTTAACAATTGAGGGATAGTAAATATCTTAATCAAATCAATGAAAGTATATCTACTTAGTATGAAAATTATTTCTTTCAGTAACATACTGTATATATTTCTCGAATATTCCTAACTATTATATAACAAGGGAAAAATATTTTATTTCTTTATTTTGGGGCGGCAATAGGTTGTTTGCAGACGCCAATTGTACACAAGTTTGACTGTTCTCTTGTAAATATATAATATGACCTGTGTTACTATAGGAATAGAATTTAAATTAATATAACCGCCTAGGATTTTATATACTGTAGGTCTGCACTACAATATCCTTGGGAATTAATAACGATAAGGACACAATTCAAAGTCAATAAGTATTTTTTCCATCTACCTTCTTCCTCATTTGCTTTCGGGGGCCTAGTGTGAGTAATCTCAATGGGGAGCACGTTCGATATTGTTACACAAACTCACAGAAATAGAAAGGCACAGAAATTAACGGCGTTAACTTAGATAGAAAATACAATGGCAATTATTTAAAATTTAAATTACAGTTTTCTCATATTAAGTTGACAACACAATGTTACATAATATTTGACAATACAAAGGCAATAAAAAAA
Organism: Spilarctia lutea; assembly: GCA_916048165.1. Classification (NCBI taxonomy): domain Eukaryota; kingdom Metazoa; phylum Arthropoda; class Insecta; order Lepidoptera; family Erebidae; genus Spilarctia; species Spilarctia lutea. The sequence goes on from OU696492.1 coordinate 6,771,852, forward strand.
ATTAAGGAATTTGTAAAGAAGCACTATAATATAAAATACATCTTGTCATTTATATAAATCAATATGTACCTATATAGAACCGCAGAAAAACAAAGTTAACGTGTGTTTAAACGAGACATTTATATGTATAACCTTTGACTGTACTTTACCTACAATCAAGGGTCATAAGTGCAGTCCCAACGTGATGTTTCATTTGTACGCGAATTCTGTGGCTATCTCAACACAATATGGTGAGTTTTAATGCACATATTGGTCAAAATCTTTTTATAATACAAGAAACATCACACACATAGAGACAGGCACATAACTAGCGTACAAATGGACCTACTTACGCAACAAGGAACCAATCCATACACATGCCAAATCAAAGAATTCTCCTTATTTTCTTATAAATAGGGTTCCCGTTTATATTTTGGCATGTTAGTGGATTGGTTCCTTGTTGCATAAGTAGGTCCAAATATGAAAGTTACAATGGTACTGCCCTTGAATATACATATGTGTTCACAAAATTATATATGTATTAAAATTAACGTATGCAAACAACATAATAGTCTCAATATTACGCGGCAACCACGTGTTTATTTAGAAAGCTACCTACCAATACATATAAACTCCATACACAAAACTTCATCAGTCATTATGAAATAAACTTTACATATTTTTTTAATTACTTACACTGTTTTAACAATGTTGCGTCTAATTTAGTGATAAGAGTATGGAATATTTCAATATCACGTGGGTATTTTCCAAAGACAATATAATGGACGATACATAAATCGAATAGAAGGGAGGTTTGAATGTAGAACACATTTCGGCAAGGTCGTGCAGAGACAAGCTTTCTAGGTGGATTTATAAGAAAAAGTTTTTTTTTGTGAAGACCAGTAAAACAAGGCTTACTTATACCTTAAATTACTACTGCTTAACGTACGCTACTTCTGCCCAACAGTGGATAACTGGAAGCTGTTCCTGATAAAACCTTAATGCCAAAACTATGACCCCTGCATAAAATAAAAGTGATCTAATATTAAAATAACATTTAGCTATGAGGCTTTATGGGATATAATCCTTAGGCACCGAATTAGTTGATTTAAGTGTATTGCGCATATGATTTTTACTTAGTAACGATTATAAAAAAGTTAAGACATTTTATTCGTTTATTAAATATGTAATTATTATTAAAATTAATCAAATTGTTTTTAATAAAAAGATTTTCATACTGTTAATGCTTGAGGAACGTGATGTCGATAATAATCGATTATTGATAATAGAAATATAGATTTAATACCCAACCTTCACCAGTACAAAAATACATGCTTCTTCATCTAGGGAATATCATAGGAAGCTGTTGAAGGAAGATGAGGGCAGTCCAGGACTGGTTGTTGTGGAGAGTCTTGGACGAAGCCAGCAGTGGACGTTCTTCAGGTAAGATGATGATTATTTACATTGAAGACTGACCATGAAAAGGGTTCCAAACGGTCCTAAAATAGTGCCGGCATTCCCATAACACACGTGATTAAAACCGTATATTTTTAGTCAATATGAATTGTAGTAAAATAAGTTACACGAAAGACAACTTGTCCAATATTGTATATATGATCTATTTACATTTTTTTATTGAATATGTTATACTGAAAGCATTGTAGTCAAACAAACGCTTCCTTTAAGAATGATTTATATTATTGATTATATTATAAATATTATATATATATATATATATATATATATATATATATATATATATATATAGATAGGCCTAAAAATGTTATTTCAATCGCATTGTGATGTCACTTTTAATCATACAAAGTACCAATATTTATTACTATACTTTTTATACTTTTTGAGTGTGAGAGACACTCAAAAAAGTATTTCTTTACGAATCCGTAGAACTTTGTAAATATACATTACTCTTTTATTTTTATATAATATTATATATGTGAATGAACTAGGTTTTCATCACAATACAATCAAATTACACAGTTTTAGTTCGTTTTAAAAATGGCGTCTGCAAATTTGGACTCAATATAGGTATAAATGATATCTTATAATTCTTAATAGGTAACAAAATAGTCAATATCACAACAGGTATAGAATATTTAAACACAGTCGAGTGTTTCACCGGTGTTGTTGAGATGTTTGCGGTCTCCGGCAGTTGTTGGCGATCGAGCGAAAACACTCGTCACAAACTCGGACGGGTTTCAGCTGACCGTAGCGAGGCAAGGGTATGGAGTTAGAACTGCACGATGCGCAGAATACTTTGCCTATGAAATGAAGATATGCGGTATTTAATGTTTGTAATATTAAATTAACAGCTTTTCATTAAATGCAAGTGAAAGTATATACGATATTTACATCAAAAAATCTATTTTTAATAAGATTGTGTGTGATGAATTGGGGATGGAGAGAGAAATGGGGGGAGGGGTTGGAGTATGGGCCTCCGGTAACCTCACTCACTCGGTAACACACAACGTAAGCGCTATTTCACACCGGTTTTCTGTGAGGCCGTGGTATATCTCCGGTCGAGCCGGCCCATTCATGCCGATGCGTGGCTCCCCCACGGTGAAATTTGTTTCGGAGTTTAGGTGTTTTCTATGTATAATATGTATGTATAATATGTATGTATATTATTGTATATATTTACAAAAAAGGTATATATGTATTCATATCACCGTGTAACGGGTACTAGACAACTCTAGTACCCGTTACACAAGCTCTGATTAGCTCGGGTCTAATTGTGTTAGATGCCCGAATTTTATTTATTTATTACGTTGGTGAATGAGTGTTGTATTTTTATTAAATAATAACTTGACACATCTCACACACTACCGTCTGATGCCAAATTAAGTCCTTTAACTGATCATGCTTATTAACCTCTCGGGTGCGGCAACACGGATCCATGTTTGTCCCGTCGGTGCGGCACACACGGATCCATGTTTTCCGCAGTTAACTTGCATTTTAATTAATTTTGGGTATTAAAGTTATTATAATGAAGTCTAGAAAGGTTTGTTATGCATTTGCTTTATACGAACAACATTTTAAAACATTCGTTTGTCAAGTGCGCTTCAAGAGCCGTAAAAAAAACGAGTTCCAATTTCAAAGTTGACGATGACGCAACGCGATCTGTCAAGTGCCTCTTAAAACTGATTTTTTGCCGATAAGGTGGTTTTGAAGGTAGTTTGTTATTATATTTTACTTATTATACTTATTTTAGGAACCACTATCAATACGAATTGAGGCATAAATCATGCGTAATTTTGAATAGTGTTACTCAAAAAGTTACCGAGTCTATTACCTATTGAAAAGGGCTTACTCATTTGAAGGTTTTTACGCATTAATTCTTATGTTTTTATTGATAAAATGATATAATTGCGATGAGAATCTTATATAGAATATAGAATAGCAACAAAAATGTGTTAGAAAAGCTAAATATTTAAATAAACACTCATTTTTTGCCTGACGAGCGAAATTAGACGCACACATACACAGGGCTCCCACGCCATTACTGTTCTACATCATCATCAGCGTATCGTAGTCCACTGCTGGACATAGGCCTCTCCAATAGCACGCCACTTAAAATTGTATATCGCCGTTGATTCGTGTTTGCACGCAGCCTAGCGGGAAGTCCCGGAACTATTAACACCCACACATACACAGTAGTGACGGACAATGAACAAGACGTAAACTGATCTTTGTGTATGGTTTACTAAATTATTTTGTATTGACCATAGACTTTGTGTGTCATAATGGAACGATCAGTTTGTTCTCTTTAGCATTCAGTCATTTTCATAGAGTTTAGAGAATTCTCAGAACTTAAAAATAATAAATGAAAACTGGTCTAGCAAACGAGTCCTTTTTTTAAATAACTTGATAAATAGGTTGTTTTTTTTATGTATTGTTCCTGTCTTTTGCACTAGTTAACTAAAAAAATAAATTATTTAACTAAAAAACACTATTTCTTCATATAAATACTACGCAATTTGGTGTTCGGCGCAAATAATAGTTTGATTGTAAAGTGACAAAATGGCGAATATCTCGACAGCGAAATGTGATTTTTACAAATATGTTTCTCAATGAATTTTTACTGCAGTTATAGTGTTTTTTATATCAGTAGATAGCTTAGTTATCGAACTTTATGAGGATAATAAGTAAAATGAATAATAAACCACATAAAATATTAAAATCATGTTTATTAACACAATAGGTGCGTAAATTAATACTTGGCTCAATTGTGAGTAAATAATAAAGCGATAACATTAGTTTAGTAATAAAATATGGCATAACCATGTACGCTTGTTATCCATCTTTTGAAAAATAATCACTTTTATAACCACCGAGCATTGTATATGAAGAAATAGTGTTTTTTAGTTAAATAATTTATTTTTTTAGTTAACTAGTGCAAAAGACAGGAACAATACATAAAAAAAACAACCTATTTATCAAGTTATTTAAAAAAAGAACTCGTTTGCTAGACCAGTTTTCATTTATTATTTTTAAGTTCTGAGAATTCTCTAAACTCTATGGAAATGACTGAATGCTAAAGAGAACAACTGAGCGTTCCATTATGTGACACACAAAGTCTATGGTCAATACAAAATAATTTAGTAAAACATAAACAAAGATCAGTTTACGTCTTGTTCATTGTCCGTCACTACTGTGTATGTGTGGGTGTTAATAGTTCCGGGACTTCCCGCTAGGCTGCGTGCAAACACGAATCAACGGCGATATACAATTTTAAGTGGCGTGCTATTGGAGAGGCCTATGTCCAGCAGTGGACTACGATACGCTGATGATGATGTAGAACAGTAATGGCGTGGGAGCCCTTTGTATGTGTGCGTCTAATTTCGCTCGTCAGGCAAAAAATGAGTATTTATTTAAATATTTAGCTTTTCTAACACATTTTTGTTGCTATTCTATATTCTATATAAGATTCTCATCGCAATTATATCATTTTATCAATAAAAACATAAGAATAAATGCGTAAAAACCTTCAAATGAGTAAGCCCTTTTCAATAGGTAATAGACTCGGTAACTTTTTGAGTAACACTATTCAAAATTACGCATGATTTATGCCTCAATTCGTATTGATAGTGGTTCCTAAAATAAGTATAATAAGTAAAATATAACAACAAACTACCTTCAAAATCACCTTATCGGCAAAAAAACAGTTTTAAGAGGCACTTGACAGATCGCGTTGCGTCATCGTCAACTTTGAAATTGGAACTCGTTTTTTTACGGCTCTTGAAGCGCACTTGACAAACGAATGTTTTAAAATGTTGTTCGTATAAAGCAAATGCATAACAAACCTTTCTAGACTTCATTATAATAACTTTAATACCCAAAATTAATTAAAATGCAAGTTAACTGCGGTTATCGCGGATCCGCAATGCCGCACCGACGGGACAATCGCGGATCCGCAATGCCGCACCCCAGAGGTTAATGATCTATATCCAAGCCCACTTCCGGCCAGTCTATGCGATAGTGGTCAAGATTGCGTAAAAGAGGACATTGCCAGGAAGGGAGTAAGCAGTGAACCGACGAGTGATAGAGGAGAATAGAAGAATACAGCTCATTGCAACGACCCCAAATAAAGTTCGGCATAGGCATTAATGGGCCGGCTCGAACGGAGTAATACCACGGCCTCACAGAAAACCCATGTGAAACAGCGCCTGTGCTCAGCTCACCGTGTGTCACTGAGTGAGTGAGGATACCGGAGGCTAATACCCCAACCTCTATCCCCATCCCCCTCCCCATCCCTCAAAGGGCCGGCAACGCACTTTAGACACCTTTGGTATTGCGAGTGTCCATGGGCGGCGGTAATCGCTTACCTTCAGGTGATACGTCTGCTCGTTTGCCCCCTATCGCATAAACAAAAAAGTTATAAAAGCGGTAGAGATGAGACTAAATACGAGCGTGAATCTTCTTATGTGGGGTAAACCGCATCGCTACCTAACGCGTCACGGTGCCAGTCTGTCTGACTTACCTTTCTCTCACGCTCCTCCTCTCTCACTCTAACTCTTCAACTTAGATTAGTTTAAGTTATCTCTTCTGCCGGGCCTCCCAAGACGCACAGGTTTTTTTTGTCTTAGGTGGTGATCGACCACACTACCTTTAGCTTAGCAGCTAGGGTCTCAAACCACAACACTATTAGAGCAGTCAAGAGTAAGTAGGGAGTGTGTCTTACCACAGTTGCGGCAGTGGTGGCGCCGACGGAAGGCGGTGAAGGGAGCGGCGCAACGCATGCAGGCTGGCGCTGCGATGTCCGGCACCCACTCGGGCAGGCGCTCGAGCCGCTCAGACCGCTCAGACCGCTCAGACCGCTCCGCCTCTCTGAACACACAATTAAAAAATGTTACTACCATAATCCTATTGATACTATAACCGCGAAAGTTTGTGAGTATGTAAGTGACTATGTTTGTTGCTCTTTCACACAAAAACTACTGAATGGATTTTGATGAAACAACATACATAATATAGCTTATACATCAGAATAACGCATAGGCTACAATTTATAAAGATACTATCTTTGCCTCGCGGTTATTATCGTACCGCGGGTAGCACCGTGGGGTTCAGCTAGTCACATTTAAATTTGTACTTGAAAATAATGCACCAATAAGGCTTAGAATTTGAAAATTGACTCATTGCGAATTCTATCGATAAGAGAAACACTCAGCATCGCACGCTCTATCGCACGCTGAGTTAGATATATCTAAGTATATTATATTCTAATTTTACGAGGGGATTTGTCCGCCTCTACTACCATCTCTACATGAATCACGACTGCTCTATCAAGAGGGAAACGAGTGAGAAGAAGAAGATTCCATACCTATAAGTGAGATCCCCTGTAGACACAGAGCCCTGTATATTGACGGAGGTGTCGATAGATTTCCTTCGTTCGTCAGTGCTCGGCGCTTCGCCTCGGTCGGGTCGGTCGGTCGCGTTGACCGTGTTCCGACGAACGACACGACCGCTCTCGTTCGACGTGGAGTCTGAAGTGCTGTCGGCGTACACTTCCTCTGCTGAATACACACTGTCGAATGAGCTACCTGCAATTAAAAAAAAACATCTTATATATAAAATTCTCGTGTCACAATGTTAGTTACCGTACTCCTCCGAAACGGCTGGACCGATTTTTATTAAATTTTATGTGTATATCGGGTAGGTCTGATAATCGGCCATCTATTTTTCATACCCCTAAATGAAAAGGGTGACCATCCCCCAATTTTTTTTTTATATCTGGAATTTTTTTTTTATGACCCTGAATTTTCAACAACTCTACGATCAACCCCCATTTTTCCATCGCAATTTTTATTGACCCACCCCTAAAATATATATTCCTTTTTATGTCAAAGCAATGTTTGTCGGGTCAGCTAGTAATATATATACCTATATATATATAAGTCAAATAATATATATACATAAGTCAAATGTTTTTTGTCTCTTCTGAAGACATAATTAAATAAGAATAAAAATTAAGCATCAGGCTGAGTGGAGTCATTTTAAAAGGTTAAATAAAAAAAATTAGTTAGAATGTTTAGATTGGGACTAGATGGCGTTGCGTGTAAGATGTCCTAAATATTTATTTATTTATTTATTTTCCTTTGCCTTGTTTAAGAATACGAATATCTTAGGATAAATTAAAATATTAGAATTTATTTTACATTAATTAATTTTAATAGAAATCTGACGTAATTTAAGCACTTAAGACTGTCGAACAAAGAAACAAATTTTTCAAGTATGTTAGAAGAAGGAAGGTGAAAGAAGTTACTAGGGAGGAAAGAAGAAGGAAGTTACTAGGGAGAAAAGAAGAAGGAAGTTACTAGGGAGGAAAGAAGAAGGAAGTTACTAGAGAGGAAAGAAGAATGAAGTTACATACCGTTCTGTATAACCTGATCTTCAGTCGGTTCATACTCGATCGTCGCAGGTGCCTTCTCTGGCTGCGGTTGCGGTTCCGGTTCCGGATCGCACGACTGGTTCATGAGGAAAACGGACTTCAGAATGTTTCGTAGATCCGCTGCGAAGTTCGTTTGCAACTGGTCGGCGACGCCCGCGATACATACGAACAGACGATGGATCAGGTCTTGGCTTGACCTGTAAAAATAGAAACAATAATACATTTATAATTGAATGGTTGTTCAGGACAAGGCGGATAAGTAGGACGCTTAACTAAAACAGGCAAAACTTTCAAAGTGAAATTTTAAACACTGACTAAATTTGAGCTATTCAAACGCTACCATTTTGCGCGGGCTTTTGACACGGCCAATGACGTCATTTCCATTTCGTGTTTCTTTACTATTCAGTGTTTCAGGTACTTTTTTTTTTTATTATATAGGTGCAAACGAGCAGACGTATCACCTGATGGTAAGCGATTACCACCGCCCATGGACACCCGCAACACCAGAGGCGTCACAAGTGCGTTGCCGACCTTTTAGGAAGTAGTACGCTCTTTTCTTGAAGGTTTGAAGGTCGTATTGGTCCGGGAACACCGCAGGCGACAGCTCATTCCACAGTTTTGCTGCGCGCGGCAGAAAATTTCGGGAAAATCGCACAATTGTGGACTGCCAACCATCTAGATGATGGGGATGAAATTTCTGTCGCGTAGGACGATGGCGGAAAGATGCGGCAGGGATCAATCCGAACAATTCCTCGGAGCACTCCCCATGGTAAATGCGGTAGAAGATGCACAGTGAAGCCACATCTCTACGCAGCGCCAGAGAGTCTAGCCGAATTGAAACATCCCGGCAATCGACGATACGAGTCGCCCTCCGCTGAATGCGGTCCAGAGGGAAGAGCTGGTATTAGGGTGCCCCTGCCCAAAGATGAGGACAGTATTCCATGTGAGGCCGAACCTGCGCTTTGTAAAGCCGAAGGCGGTGGGCCGGAATGTTTACATACTTTATATACCTACATATTATATAATACAAAATTATTATATTATACTGCAGTTTTAATTGCTGTAAATATCACGGAAGAAGTTAATTTTTCTCACAAAAACTTAACACAGTAAGAATATCGATGAAGTGACCATCGACGTCACATTTCATTTCGACCAATAGTGACGCGTTTTGTAAGTTTGAATTTCCCTCCTTTAATTTTCACTTTTTATTTAATATTCACTAAGTAAAAAAAAAAACATTTTAAGTACGAGTATATTGTAAAGACAATAAAGAATCTAATAAAAAAATATTTGTAACAAATATTTTTTTATGTATATTCCCCAGATAAGTTTGTCTAAAATATACTTATTTTTACTTTTTGATTTCTGTTTAAATATATACTTTTACTAGATCATGGAGCTTCTGATTCAATAAAAAATACATTCAACGATACTTTCAAGACTGGATGTTACAATTGTATTTTTAGGAAACTTCAAATTTCTTCATAAATCGTCTAAGTTCTTATAAGGTTTTACTGCAATCATTTATGAATATTTAAGATTTAAGAATGGAAATTAGACGAATGCTACTCACTTGAACTTGCCCCGCGCATGGTGCCTCGCCGCAAGTTCTTGCGCTTGCATCGCTAAAGCTATTTGTTCGTCGTCTGCACATTCTGATGTACTACATCTGCTACTTCTGAAAACATACATTTACCACGTATAATTACACATCGAAATCTAAGGGAGGGAGGGAGGGGGGGGAGGTACCATAACAGTACTTAATGTATTTTTTATTTTATCTAATGCTGATCACATCACACTGAAAGGAAAGTCCTTTTAAAAATTCCACTGTTGGACATGGCCTCGCCATAGAATGTGTACCTTTTGACAGGTCTGGCCTGGTCAGAAGGATTGGTATAAGGTTTAATCAAATGTTCCTTCCTGAGTAGCATCTTACTACACCATGGAATGAATAGGGCCGGTGACACTATGTATCCTAAATATAAAAAAAATAAAAAATAATACAAACTTACCCTTCATCAACAAAATGGTCCAAGTTCAATCGAAGTGGACTATTTTGGTTTTGTGTCGACCGATTATCTAATATAACCATACTCGGCGACCAAATCTTAGTCTTTTTCTTTTTGCTTTTAGTAGAAGATTTCCTCGACTTCTTCGGTCTGCTACTACTCTGTGTGCTCGGCCCAACATCGGCGTTAGAACTAACATTATTGTCTTCTTCTACTAGCGTACTAATCTTCATATCTACTTCTCTATGCCTCCTTAACTCTGTAATCACTTCATCTATCGTTCTAAATTCATCGTCTCCCACATTCGCTCCCCAGTCTTGCAACACCCGCCTTGCTTCTTGCTCATTGGAAGCTTCGTTCAACCCTTCCTCGTCAGAACTTAACCTATTTAAAACCTTCTCCATTATACTTGAAGATGAACCCGCCTCATTTTTGCTACTCTCATCTTCTACATAAGAAATATTTACAGTTTCATTATTTACATCGGAAAAGGAACTCTCTAAAGTATTTTTGGTGTTTTTAGTGACGTCTACTTCGGACTCTGGACTTTTTAATACCCTGTTTTGTTGCATGAAATGATTGTCTTTTAATTCTTTAATGTCTTTACCCTCGGTGTCGGGCGATCTATCTAAACTAGTATTTTCAGTACTGACGCCTGAGTCTACCGGGGATTCGTGCTCACTTTCATACCCTAACATAAACTTAACCCTTTCGTCTTCTCTTTCCAATGTCATTTTAGCCGAATGGAAACTAGTGTTGTCACCATCGGCATTTTCGTTATCTACATAATTACTATACTCCTCATTGGTTAGCAGGAGAGAACTTAAATTAGCGTTAGCAATAGATATATTCGTATTTACAATATCAGCATCAATATTATCTGGAATTATAAGTGGGAGATCAGCATTTAGTATTGCACCGTTAACATCATTGCCTGATTCCTCGTCTTGATTAAATACAGCTGAGCTGTTGTGTGATAGGGACGACAAGACGACAGGCTCGTGACTTATAGCGTTAGGTATTAAATACCCATGACTGGTTGATGGCATACAGCTGAGTTGTTCGTTTCTTGGTCCCGAGAAGCTGAATGCTTCAGTTTCATCAGTCGCTATTAGTGTTGGTACGTCGTTGGTAGAGAAAGAATGAATTTGGTTGTGATCTATGATTTCAACATCACTAGTGGCGATGGAAGATAACCGATCGGCGATTTCTGTGACCTGTTCGTTGAGTGACGTCACGAGATCGTGATCAGGGAGCTGTCTGTTAGCGTCGGTCGATGGCAGAGCGTTGATGACTAAAGGATCGAACATCATAAGACCGTTTGTGGATAGATTTCTTAGCGAAGACAGGTCGTTACTAGTTTCAGTTTTACTTGTTTTTCGGGATCTTTCGATGTAATCTCTACTGTCGTTGGTTTGGAATGTGTCTGTGCTTGTAGTGTCGGAATAGTGTCGTGATGAAGTTTTGATTGTTTCATGTTCCGAGTCGTGAGCGTCGGTGTCTTCGATGCCTTCGCTCAAACGCCGTAGACCGTCGATAATTGGTGTCATCACTTCGATGTTGTCAGGAAGGTAATCGCCGTCTGTTATTACTGGTTCACTCGAACTGTAATACACAAATGTTTTATATATATAATATACCTTCAACTCCATAACTGTTTATTATATTTTTAGATTTTCGCGCTTTTTACACATTCGTTATTGTTATATAACGGCACTTATTCACGATAAAATAATTTAAAAGTTTCAATACCTCTCATATCCCGACGTTTCGAACGATCTACTGTACAGTGCGACTCAAATAAGAATATGAACGTCAATGAACTCTATCTGTCAAATGTCCCTAAACGGACTTTAAAAAAAAAGAGACCTCTGTGGTTTGTTTCGGCATTTCTTCCCAGAGTGAGTCTTAATCTTTCGAATGCGGGAACGGGTACTTCCGGTTCCATGCACCGTGCCGCGAAAGTGCAAAATTTTGCAACACGGTGCATGGTGTACGAAAATGATCAAATATTTTCAAAAACAATGCTCGGTGGTTATAAAAGTGATTATTTTTCAAAAGATGGATAACAAGCGTACATGGTTATGCCATATTTTATTACTAAACTAATGTTATCGCTTTATTATTTACTCACAATTGAGCCAAGTATTAATTTACGCACCTATTGTGTTAATAAACATGATTTTAATATTTTATGTGGTTTATTATTCATTTTACTTATTATCCTCATAAAGTTCGATAACTAAGCTATCTACTGATATAAAAAACACTATAACTGCAGTAAAAATTCATTGAGAAACTTATTTGTAAAAATCACATTTCGCTGTCGAGATATTCGCCATTTTGTCACTTTACAATCAAACTATTATTTGCGCCAAAAAACAAATTACGTAGTATTTATATGAAGAAATAGTGTTTTTTAGTTAAATAATTTATTTTTTTAGTTAACTAGTGCAAAAGACAGGAACAATACATAAAAAAAACAACCTATTTATCAAGTTATTTAAAAAAAGGACTCGTTTGCTATACCAGTTTTCATTTATTATTTTTAAGTTCTGAGAATTCTCTAAACTCTATGAAAATGACTGAATGCTAAAGAGAACAAACTGATCGTTCCATTATGTGACACACAAAGTCTATGGTCAATACAAAATAATTTAGTAAAACATAAACAAAGATCAGTTTACGTCTTGTTCATTGTCCGTCACTACTGTGTATGTGTGGGTGTTAATAGTTCCGGGACTTCCCGCTAGGCTGCGTGCAAACACGAATCAACGGCGATATACAATTTTAAGTGGCGTACTATTGGAGAGGCCTATGTCCAGCAGTGGACTGCGATAGGCTGATGATGATGTAGAACAGTAATGGCTGGGGAGCCCTGTGTATGTGTGCGTCTAATTTCGCTAGTCAGGCAAAAAATTAGTGTTTATTTAAATATTTAGCTTTTCTAACACATTTTTGTTGCTATTATATATTCTATATAAGATTCTCATCGCAATTATATCGTTTTATCAATAAAAACATAAGAATAAATGCGTAAAAACCTTCAAATGAGTAAGCCCTTTTCAATAGGTAATAGACTCGGTAACTTTTTGAGTAACACTATTCAAAATTACGCATGATTTATGCCTAAATTCGTATTGATAGTGGTTCCTAAAATAAGTATAATAAGTAAAATATAATAACAAACTACCTTCAAAACCACCTTATCGGCAAAAAATCAGTTTTAAGAGGCACTTGACAGATCGCGTTGCGTCATCGTCAACTTTGAAATTGGAACTCGTTTTTTTACGGCTCTTGAAGCGCACTTGACAAACGAATGTTTTAAAATGTTGTTCGTATAAAGCAAATGCATAACAAACCTTTCTAGACTTCATTATAATAACTTTAATACCCAAAATTAATTAAAATGCAAGTTAACTGCGGTTATCGCGGATCCGCAATGCCGCACCGACGGGACAATCGTGGATCCGCGATGCCGCACCCCAGAGGTTAAGAAACGCCAGCCTCTTCTAGCTGTAAAATCCGACGTGTAAAAATATGTGTAAAGATTAACTTACAAAATAAATATAATTTATCATTATCATTTAATAGACCGCCATAGTGTGGGGTCACCATGCTGCATTGTCAGCATTCGCAATGATTATGTGTGACCACTACTCTTGGATACTGCTCTTGATTTCCATCAGGCAGAGCAGAATCATATATAAAGAATGATGCTTGTGAAACCAATTACACAAATCAGAAGATTGCGTGTTCAAATTACGTCGGGGTCACCACTGTGGGGGAACGGGTATCATGTTCCACCCAACACAAAGGGAGGATCCTCCGACCAGGCGAGGTGATCATGCCTGGCGGGCTACTGCCCAACAGTTGACGTTGGGATGTTTTACATATGATAATCGGCGCGAGAACTTCTATTGCGCGATTCAGGATTGGTAGTTACTCCGTGTAGTGCGTTACTTCGTAGTTCAGTGTATCTTCGGTAGATGGCGCTGTAGTAGGTTATTGTTGTGTTATATGTGGAAGTCGCCACAACGGCTTACCATCGTCTCTCAATGTGCATACTAAACTGATAGTCAAATATATTTCAATATTGACAATGTCAAGTTATTTAAGTATAATAAGGTACCTTTGTTGTGAGTACAGTTCTCTGCAATGCGCATTATCGGCATAGAACCTCGACACGAACTCTCCTATGTCCGGGTACGGACACGACCAGTCGTTTGAGGTTTCTGGATCTGCAAACATAAGTGTGACTGTTATATTTGTTACTAGTTTTTGCCCGTGACTCCGCCTGCGTATATGTCGTAAAAGAAGTCTACGTCCTTTCTCAAGAATCAAAGTAATTCCGTAACAGTTATATTTGCGCATGCGCATTTGTTACTTACAACCAGTACTGTGTAAGTCAGAGGTATTAGACTACTGGCCCGTGTAGAAAAATGATGGGTCATGTGAACCACCAGGTGACCTATCTAAAACGATAGAAGAGCATAAAATAATAAGATTCAGCACTATGCCGTCACTTGTAAGCTGTCCAACTGAGTGCAGGTGAGAATTCAAAAGTACAGGTAGAGTGAGTACATTTTGGTCATATATTTTTGTACGGTATTCTTACCATCGATAGATCCATGAAAAATAATGAGAAAATGCGCAGTGCCGTACAAAAATGGTGCGCCATAAAGTCGGGTTTTTATTTTTATTTTCCGACAATTTCGAGGGTAAATTTGGTCATTTGATTTTGTACGGCATCAGTTTCATACTATTTCAATACTGCTTCTAATCCATTATTCCGCAACGCCGTTCAAAAATCATGCGACAAGGAGAAAAAATCGAGGGTTGCAACCCCCTCTCTTTCCATGGTCCAGGGGGTGATTTGACACAACATAAAATTAATTTATTTTGTAAGTATTTTATGCATAGATAATATTTTTTCATATGCCGTATATTTTCGTTGGTCCAAAGGGGAAAAAAACTGAAAAAGAAAAAATCAAAAAGAAATAATCCATATAACGAAATTTAAGGTGAAATTCATCACGATATACGATAAGACAACTATGAAATTGGAAGCAACGTCGTTTCCCACTTGTTTCCGGGAGTTAAAACAACATATGAAGAGAAGTACCTACATAGCACAGATTTGGTGTAATGCTTACAAACAAATAACGTCGAACTTGTTACCAATAAGCTATGGATGGATTGTCAATGACGGTCGGTACGATTTCGACTAGTTCCACGGCGAGGAATGCCCCCAAAAAGTCTGTGACATAACGGAACCGGATGAGGATTCAGGCGAAGAAGATGAAGACGTCATAGGTAAATAAATAAATCTTTAATCTGTAAGTATTTTATTTATATTTATGTTTTGACAAAACACATTTATGTTTCAGAAAATGATAGAGAAGATAATTCGGACGTCGATCAAAACGTTGATTCCGATAACAACTTAGCAGCTGATTCCGATACTGAATAATTTAAAGAAAAACCATATTTTTTATAATCATCATTAAATATATCGATTTTTAAAAAAAATGATTGTTTTATTTATTCACATCATTACAATGAAACAAATCAATTATATAAATGTATCAATAATGTTTGAAGTATATATTAAACCAAAAAGTATACAAAACTGTTGATACTGGGATTGACAGTTTCAATTCTTGGATATAATATACACACCGTTTCAGTTCAGTTAGACGTCATAGTGATTTTATCATATTATCAATTGTTCTCTTCAAAAATATGTTAATGCCGTACTGTATCAGATGGCCATAAAGTGCCCTTAAAATGGTAGTGTCATTTTCATCAGCCTAAAAGATATGGTCTGTACTAAAATGTACGGCATAATTTTTTCCTAATTTATTTATGTTAATACTATTTAAAACAAGTTATAAAATGTAGAAAACTGCTATATTTCATTAATTTATGATATTTAAACTTTTGTAATAACTAGCAAAATTTCAGTTTTTGTATTTCTCTATATTTTTTTTAGAATAGTTTCTTTTGAACGGCAATACTATATAACAATTGAGTTTTACAATATCATGTTAAAAAAACAGTTCCCGTACAGGATCAAATGACTTTACAGCTTTATAAATCAAGGATACAATGAAATTAAGATAATTATTGATATATATTCAAATGAGCAATCATTTTTTGACGGCATTATTTTTAATACTACTTTTGAGTGCTAGATAATGTTTTGGAACCGAAGCCGTACTTTTTCAAATTACCCCCTGGACCACGGAAGGAAAGGGGGTTGCAACCCTCGATTTTTTCCCCTTGTCGCATGATTTTTGTACGGCGTTGCGGAATAATGGATTAGAAGCAGTATTGAAATAGTATGAAACTGATGCCGTACAAAATCAAATGACCAAATTTACCCTCGAAATTGTCGGAAAATAAAAATAAAAACACGACTTTGTGGCGCACTATTTTTTTACGGCACTGCGCGTTTTCTTATTATTTTTCATGGATCTATCGATGGTAAGAATGCCGTACAAAAATATATGACCAAAATGTACCCACTCTACCGGTACTTTTGAATTCTCACCTGCACTCAGTTGGACAGCTTACAAGTGACGGCATAGTGCTGAATCTTATTATTTTATGCTCTTCTATCGTTCTAGATAGGTCACCTGGTGGTTCACATGACCCATCATTTTTCTACACGGGCCAGTAGTCTATATCACAAAGTTTGTAAGACGTCATTAATGTGGTATGGTGTTCTTGAAATGAATGAATGAATGAATGAATGAATGAATGAATGAATGAATGAATGAATGTTTATTTTTATGAACATATCGTACATTTATATAGATTAAAAACTTCTCACAAACTATACAACAGTTTATTGGTAGATACAGGCTCTTTTTCCACTATATTTTGATTTTTCCATACTAATATTTTGAACTAGCTGAACCACGGTACGACAATGATTGCAGGCAACGCCGCGAGGCTTTAACTAAATTCAATATATCATAGATTTTTTCCCCCAAGGTTCTTCGAAATGTACGTATGGAGTACAACATACCAACAGGCAGGTCCAGTGCAGCGAGGTTGGAGATGTCCTCGTTGGTACACAACAGGCGTTCCAAGGCAACAAGCTCGCGCCTGTCCAGGGTCCACAGCAGTGAGCGGATCTTGTGCAACAACGTGCGGAACGGACGGAACATGTCCGACATCTCCTCTGTAATGACAAACAGGCATTTATAAGTATGTGGCATTACTTGAATAGGGGGCGAACGAGCAGACGTATCGCCTGATGGTAAGCGATTTACCGTGGGAGAGCTATGCTTCGGCATGAATGGGTCGGCTCGACCGGAGTGATACCACGGCCTCACAGAAAACCGGTGTGAAATAGCGTTTGCGCTGTGTTTCACCGAGTGAGTGAGGATACCGGAGGCCCATACCCCAATCCCCCCATCCACTTTCCCATCCCCCAAAGGTTGGCAACGCACTTGTGACGCCTTTGGTGTTGCGGGTGTCCATGGGCGGCGGTAATCGCTTACCATCAGGTGATACGTCTGCTCGTTTGCCCACTATTCAATAAAAAAAAAAAACTGCAGCCCATAGACACTCGCAACACCGGGGGCGTCACAGGTGCGTTTCCGACCTTTGGGGGATGGGGGGAAGGGTTGGGATATGGGCCTCCGGTATCCTCACTCAATCGGTGAAACACAGCGCAGGCGCTGTTTCACACCGGTTTTCCGTGGTGGAATCAACTCCGATCGAGCCGGCCCATGTATGCCGAAGAGTGGCTTTTCCACGATAGGAATATATTAGATATTTTCAAAGCAAAATTTAGCTTGTTAGTAAAATATTCAGAAAACTTTGAAGAAGGTTGGTTATCATGTAAATTTTTATGTAAAAAATGATACCTGGAGGTTTATCGATGCTGAGGGGTCCGCTTGAGTATATCAGAAGTCCACTGACAATGGCCAGGCGGGGGACGGCGAACATCAAAGCGGGGTCGTACGAGTCCACCTATAAACATTTGTTACAATAGATATTAAATTTATTAGGTATTTTCACACTTCATTTCAACAACCCTGTAATATGAAGTTCAAGAATACAATAAATATTTTTATACTTCTAAAATTTCCGTTGATAACCGTCTGATGAACCTATTCATTATACTGTGGCGACCACCACATACAACAATAACATACTACAGCGCCATCTACCGAAGTTATACTGAACTACGGAGTAACGTACAATACGAAGAAACTACCAATCCTGAATCGCGCAATAGAAGTTCTCGCGCCGATTATCACATGTACAACATCCCAACATCAACTGTTGGGCAGTGGTCCGCCAGGCATGACCACCTCGCCTAGTCGGAGGATCCTCCCTTTGTGTTGGTGGGACATGACACCCGTTCCCCTACAATACTATACACAAAAATGTACGTATTTGCTTTAGATGTATGTATCAAAAGCTTTTTAAAGGAAACTTTAATGTTTGTTTTTAATAATAATACGTTTTATTCGCAGTCACACAGTCAATACTTAACACATAAAGTTTACGATTGTGTAAAAATAAAAATAGATTGTTAAACTATAGGTATAAAAATTTTAAAAACAAAAATATATAATTAAATTATATTTTCTTTTCGACCAACTATTACCATAAAGAAACTATGCATTTTATTAAACAGTTGTTGTTAAGTACTCACCTGTTCCTGAATGAGTAGATTTTGTTTGAGCGCTCTACGTAGACTTTCTGAGAAGAGCACGCAAATGAGTTGTTGAGCTTCAAACTCATGCGGTGTTTTTACGTTCACCATGGCGCTAACGTAACACAGTTCGAACTCCGCAAACAGTCTGAAATGAAGTAACAAAACATTGTATAACTGACAACTACAGTTTAACCGAAAACAGAAGCAGGGCGGACTAGATAGTTCCTAATTGTGTTCTTAATATCTTAAGAGCCAAAGGTTCTGCGTCAACTAGCACTTCAGTAAATAGATGTAAAATGCGAAGTTTTTAAGAAAAACGAGGTCAAAATAATATAAAATCCATAATGAAAATAAACTATAG
The DNA here is from genome assembly GCA_916048165.1 of Spilarctia lutea. NCBI lineage: Eukaryota > Metazoa > Arthropoda > Insecta > Lepidoptera > Erebidae > Spilarctia > Spilarctia lutea. Next base: position 6,790,799 of record OU696492.1, read on the forward strand.
GTAGGTACTATACTACTAGGTTATAAACTTAGTATGTTATTAATGGTCAAAGCAATTACAATTACATTAAAATCTGTAAATTTTGTTATTTCGTTTAGACGCAATGTTTACTGAACTGTTACTTTGTTAAGCTGTATCTGAAAATGCTATACTTAAGCTATTATTTTACGCTTCAATATAAATTTAACGTAGTAAAGCCACGCTACGGCATACATGGACCGGTTCGACCGAAGTGATACCACGGCCTCACAGAAAACCGGTGTGAAATAGCGCTTGCGCTGTTTCACCGAGTGAGTGAATATACCGGAGGCCCATATCCTAAATGCCTCGGCCGAGGATGACCGTTCGTGCTGAAATCAGAGTGGCTCTGTTTTCTATGCTCCTACAATTGTGTGAGTGTTTAGCTCAAATGTGTGCAGATAAGCATTTTATATAAAATTATAAAACACCATGATATTTCGACATACGTAATTAACAAAAACTTCTAGGCTAACGAACTTTAATCTTTCGGATGCGCGAACGGGTACTTCCGGTTACATGCACCGTGCGGCGAAATTGCAAAATTTTGCAGCACGGTGCATGGTGTACGAAAATGATCAAATCTTTTCAAAAACAATGCTCGGTGGTTATAAAAGTGATTATTTTTCAAAAGATGGATAACAAGCGTACATGGTTATGCCATATTTTATTACTAAACTAATGTTATCGCTTTATTATTTACTCACAATTGAGCCAAGTATTAATTTACGCACCTATTGTGTTAATAAACATGATTTTAATATTTTATGTGGTTTATTATTCATTTTACTTATTATCCTCATAAAGTTCGATAACTAAGCTATCTACTGATATAAAAAACACTATAACTGCAGTAAAAATTCATTGAGAAACATATTTGTAAAAATCACATTTCGCTGTCGAGATATTCGCCATTTTGTCACTTTACAATCAAACTATTATTTGCGCCGAACACCAAATTACGTAGTATTTATATGAAGAAATAGTGTTTTTTAGTTAAATAATTTATTTTTTTAGTTAACTAGTGCAAAAGACAGGAACAATACATAAAAAAAACAACCTATTTATCAAGTTATTTAAAAAAAGGACTCGTTTGCTAGACCAGTTTTCATTTTTTATTTTTATGTTCTGAGAATTCTCTAAACTCTATGAAAATGACTGAATGCTAAAGAGAACAAACTGATCGTTCCATTATGTGACACACAAAGTCTATGGTCAATACAAAATAATTTAGTAAAACATAAACAAAGATCAGTTTACGTCTTGTTCATTGTCCGTCACTACTGTGTATGTGTGGGTGTTAATAGTTCCGGGACTTCCCGCTAGGCTGCGTGCAAACACGAATCAACGGCGATATACAATTTTAAGTGGCGTGTTATTGGAGAGGCCTATGTCCAGCAGTGGACTTCGATAGGCTGATGATGATGTAGAACAGTAATGGCGTGGGAGCCCTGTGTATGTGTGCGTCTAATTTCGCTCGTCAGGCAAAAAATGAGTGTTTATTTAAATATTTAGCTTTTCTAACACATTTTATTTGCTATTCTATATTCTATATAAGATTCTCATCGCAATTATATCATTTTATCAATAAAAACATAAGAATAAATGCGTAAAAACCTTCAAATGAGTAAGCCCTTTTCAATAGGTAATAGACTCGGTAACTTTTTGAGTAACACTATTCAAAATTACGCATGATTTATGCCTCAATTCGTATTGATAGTGGTTCCTAAAATAAGTATAATAAGTAAAATATAACAACAAACTACCTTCAAAACCACCTTATCGGCAAAAAATCAATTTTAAGAGGCACTTAAAAGATCGCGTTGCGTCATCGTCAACTTTGAAATTGGAACTCGTTTTTTTTACGGCTCTTGAAGCGCACTTGACAAACGAATGTTTTAAAATGTTGTTCGTATAAAGCAAATGCATAACAAACTTTTCTAGACTTCATTATAATAACTTTAATACCCAAAATTAATTAAAATGCAAGTTAACTGCGAAAAACATGGATCCGTGTGTGCCGCACCGACGGGACAAACATGGATCCGTGTTGCCGCACCCGAGAGGTTAAATGTAAAAGAACAGGAAATACACCAATCATTCGATATATTTCCAATTTCTTTAGAAAATAACTTTAGTCTAACCTGTCAAATATTCTCAAGCTCTCGTGCAACATGTCGTCGTGCTGCGACAGCGCCATGCCTCGGGGTCTCAGACACTGCTCCCGGAGTAAGGAGCGCACGGTCTCTAGACTACGAGTGAGAGCCTTCGCGAGAGGTCGCATCGCTGCTGATTCTTCTTCGCGGTTCATTATTGACGAACCGGCGGCTAGACACTGTAATTATAACATTAAGAAGACATTAAAATGCATGTATTTTGGCAGATAGTGGATGAAACGCAGGGTCAGTAGAGAAGAAACAAAAGAAAAATACCTATGCATATAAATATTGGTAGTCTTTGACAGTCTTAGCTATCTGTTGCTTAGCTTCCTAAGATTTTAATGTAGGATTTTAATTTCGTAGTATGAATACAGCTAATAAGTAATTAAAGGTAATTAGAGAAAAAGCGTCGCGTGCAATGGGAGCTGCTGATGATGATTATGAAAAAACACTTGGATTATTTCTTAATTTTTCGGGCGAAAAGGCCAAGCCAATACATTTGACAAGACAACTTTTTTGTTGGATAGTAGAATCTGATTATCTTTTTAAGGAATTGTGTATTTCTCTATGCGATATAACACTCATGAAATCATTCGTAAATAAAAAATATTTTTGCACAATGTTATATAATGGTAGAAAGTAAATGGGTCACATATTATTATAACATATTCATTAGGTCATTGTATACCTACATTTCTGCAATTAATTGAATTGAAATAAATGAATGAACTCTTTTTAACCGACTTCATAAAAGGAGGAGGTTCTCAATTCGACTGTATTTTTCTTTTTTTATGTTTATGTCATAACTTTCGAATGAGTGAACCGATTTTGATGATTCTTTTTTTATTTGAAAGACGGTGCTTCCCCTATGGTTCCATTTGGTCCAGTTCTTGCAGTCGGTTTTTTTGTTGTTAAAATGTCTAATGTACACTAATGTACACTAATGTAGTACATGTAGTTAAGTAATACAGTAATGACCGATGAGTTTTGTACGGATATATATCGTTTTGAAATTCATACCTATAGTATTTCGATTTATCTATTCTTATTTAGATATTTCGATGTATTATTTCGGACACCCTTATTAAATGCACGTTGATCCGTATGTTGTAAAGCTGTATACGTATTATATATACAACTATACCTAAAAATCAATTCAATTCACTTGAAAATGTTTGATCTTTTGTTGAGAAAAGGAGCGTCGAAGTAATAAAAAAATAACTCAACTCTTTCGGCAACTTTAAAAGAAAGTTCTTAGTACATGACGCACATTAATGTATCATATGATATTATCCTAAACGATAATATTCTGTTATCAATTGTTTATTATTTTCACACCAAGTGTATATATAAAGCTATATATTTCAATAACCTAAACATGAGACACTGGCATGTTCATCATCAACCTATTACAGTCTACTGCTGGTCATAGGCCTCTCCCATTGCACTTACTACATAATACGTATCAACTTTTACATATTATTAATAACTAGCTGACCCACGCAACCTCGTTTACATCTCCTATTGCCCGTAGCTGCTTTAATATTTTTTCCCCGTTTCTGTAACATTCTTCATTGGTGCTCCGCTCCTATTGTTATAAGCGTGATTATATATAGCCTTCCTCGACAAATGGGCTATCTAACAATGAAAAATATTTCGAAATTGGACTAGTAGTTCATGAGATTAGCGCGTTCAAGCAAGAAAACTCTTCAGCAGTATAGTGTCTAATTAGAATCATCGTTCACACATTTTGTTCTCAAAATAATACATAATCGGATATATAAAGTGGAAAGTCATAATATAGTATTTCGACGAACTTAAAATCAGCTTGATTATTTTGGCGTTTAATACCAGCACTAGCAAGAGCCGAATTATCGCCAAAGTAAAGTGGTTATGACAGTCTAATACTGGTACTGATCATTAAGAAGACATCACAGTTCGTGATTCATCAATTCACGGCATTGATGTCGTTAACGGCACGCTTTCATGATGTACCTATAACCCCATTAATATGACTGCATTTTAAGCACTGGTTTGCGGTCACTTCAAAGCATTTTACTACGCGCTGAGTGTTGTGGGTATAATACCCATATGGGACAAAATCCGTAATAGTTATGTAAACCACCAGGACACCTGGTAGTTCACGTGGAGTAAAATTGTATGGAACCGATGCCGAATAAAAATGGTGCGCTATAAAGTTGTTTTTGTTTTCTCGGCGATTCTCTCGGCCAATTTGGTCATTTGATTTTGTACGGCATCGATTTCATACAATTTCAATACCTCATCTAATCCATTATTCTGCAACGCCGTACAAAAATTATGTGACAAGGGAGAAAAATGTAGGGTTGCTGCCCCTCCTCTTCACAAGTACTCATTTTGACAGCTTACAAGTGTTATTGTTTTCCTGCCCCTGTATTTTTCTAAAAAGGTCTCCTGGTGGTTCATATGACCCATCTTTCGACCCGGGCCCTTTGTCTAGGATCTACAATCTGTTTTCTAAGTCTGAATGTTATTAAAATTCGTCACAAATGTTTGGTGAAATCCCACGCGCCACACGATATATTATTACAAGGTAATTTCAACAGTTCCTATTAAAGTGTCAAATAGTTATATGCCACATAACACCATTTGACAGATAAAAGTTGATATGATGTGTGTCTGACATATCCAAATGGCAATGTGAAACCGAAATCTGTAGTTATTTGATAAGTGAGTTCATTAATAGTCTATCAGGGTCTTAATCAGTAGGTGGTCAAGCTGACCCTAAGAGTAAGAGTTGTCTTTAAATAAAATGTCCCCTGATTTTGTGCTCTTGCTGAAAGCTGGCATCGATATTTTCACCAGATAAAGTATATTCAAACGTAACACATATGCCAGAAAATACCAACCTCAGCACCGAACCAAAGCTGTCCTGCAAGATTGTCTTGTAACACGTCCTCAGGGAATTTCACCCGGAAACCACGCGCCACACGCTCATCTCCCAGAAGCTGGTCCATAATCTGGCTAGTGATGTTCAGTACGCGATCCTGGAAAGAACATAAGTTTATATAAATGTTGATCGACTAATATAGCAAGTGCTACAAGAGAGGCGATTGGGTTATCGTACAATTTTTACACGAGTTATTTAAAGACGACTTGTACAAACTGTAACGAACTCTCTGGTGATAATTTACTCAAGTACGAAAGAATAGTTGGTAGTTTGGTTGTGATTGCTTGTAAATAAATTGAACGAGTAAAAGGTTTGTATTTGCGATGCTTATCTTTTTAATATTAGCTATGTACATCATCTGTTAATTATTTACAGATATTAAATTTATATTAAGACGAAATAATGTTTGTCCTTTGCTCATTGGGAAACCATTGATCAAGATGAAACTTTAGTAGTGCTCTTGATGCAAAAAATCTAACTTCATAGGTTTTTTGGTTAGTCTTTATACGTTACATGTACATATATACGCCTGAAATATTCAAGTATCGTACTATAATTGATGTCCAATCAAAACATATTCTATTACTTCTTACTTTATATGGCAAAGTATGTATGGGTATAGTACAAGAATTAAGTGGCTTAGAAGTAATTATTAAAGACCAAATCTGGTCTTGAACTTGACTTGCAACACAATCAAGGTCACTTATAAACAGACTTGAGGAGAAATCCATTACAATTTACAGCATTCATTTTTCAATCTAACAAATTGTAGTGCTGCTATGAAGCGAATTGAATGAGTTAATTGCGTAATCATGAACATGTGTACCGGTATCAGTAATCTTATATATACAAATAACCAATTGCTGTACATTTGTCTCGCTAAAACTCGAGAACGCCTGGGCCGATTTGGATGATTTGAGTTTTGAAATGATTGTCGTACTTAGTCCAGGGAAGGTTTAAAAGGTGAAAAATTAAAAAATTAACTTGCAAATCTAAATGTCACGTGTACGAAATAGCGGGCACAGCTAGTTAAATATAAAAGTGAGTCTCATGGCTGTGAATGAATCTATCTATATCTATCTAGTTCGTTAGTCTCGCTAAAACTCGTGAACGGCTCGGGCGATTTAGCTGATTTTGGTTTTAAAATATTTGTCGTAGTCCAGGGAAGGTTTAAAAGGTAAATAAATATAAAAAAATTAAAAAGAAAATTTTGTTTTTAGAGCAGAGCATAAGTGAAGAATATTACATAAACGAGGAAAGTTACTCGTATTAAGCTGCGGGCAATATGAGACGTAAAGGAGGTTGCGTGGGACAGTTAGTCTACAATATATATATGTATGTGAGATACACATACCTCTGGTTAGACGGATTTAAATGATATTTTACTTATATTATTCACTTTTCCACCCTGCCCCGTGTTTTAATCACGATTTGATTTCTTTTATAATTTTCATGGCAAAACAATGTATGCCAAGAAAATTGTGGTCAGCTAATCCATACTAATATTATAAAATGCTTAATTAACTCTGTCTGTATGTTACGCTTTCACGGCTGAACCACTTACCCGATTTCAATAAAATTAAGCATTGAGATACTTTGACTCTTTATAGTTTTCATTTTTGTCAAATAGGGATTTTGATACTTTTTAAAGATAAAAAGCGGGATTCTTTTGTCAAAAGCGGAACAAAGGAAAAAACCGTATCTAATCAGAAATTACGAAAGAAAAAGTACGTTCGCAATATTTTCGTTTGTCTGCTACATCATCCTTAATGCCAGGTGCCATTTCCTATTTGTATAATGGTGGCAGTCACTACGGCTAACTAACTTCACTTTCGGTGTCCGGCCCGTTATCCCCAAAAAGCCAGACAAGGCCTGTCGTGGCGACTTCCACATTCAGCTCAACACATCATACTACTGCAACATACCTACTACAGCGCACAGTGGCCCGCCAGGCATGATCACCTCGCCTCATCTGAGGATCCTCACTTTGTGTTGGTGGGGCATGTCACCCGTTCCCCCACACTGTACAATTTTGATTAAAAATCGGGACGTCTGTCAACGCTGATGCGGACGGAGTCGTGGATAAAAGCTAGTGGTTTATAAATACAAATAGGAAAACAAACCTGACAGGTCTGCTAATGAAAACCACATTTGGCACAAATATGCTGGTCATTGCTCCAGTGAACTCCTCGATGACAAGTCATATATATGTATCGTCAACAAGATGAGAAAGTTACAATATTGAATGGTTGCCAACCCTCTGACAAGACATTTGCCAGTAGAAAGTGTTCTACACGTATTATAATAGTTTGTTACAATATGTAAAACAAAATAAGCGTTTTATTTACATCAATTAAAGTTCGTTGACACGGAATAGCGTAGATGACTATCGTAAATAAATTCAGATGTCTCCTTCATTAAAACGAAATTACAAAACATCTCGGAAAATTAAATTGTGGCAGCTTTTCATTTATATTATAATTTTTAAACAAATAATCATTGATGTCACAACTTTGTATTTAGTACATTTTTCATACAAAGTTATCGTTTTGAAAGATGATAAAAAGTGATTATTTTGACTAAGGTGTCATCTAGCCAATTGTACCGATACTTAACCTTACTACCATTCATAGCAATACTTACAGACTACAGACAGTATTCTAGCAAAATTCTACATAATTTAAAATAAAGGAGAAGCCGATCCGCGCATCTGTCCTTTAATTTTTTTTTCCCTTTACTGCAACATTTTTCATCTTTGCTCAGCTCTTATTTTTTTTTTTTTTTTAAAAGACAACTCCCACATTAGAAATAAACATCCTGTGTCGTGGGGGACTTTACAAACATACATGAAACGGACACAAAGAACATCCAGACTCGGGACAACAATTCGTGGATCACACAAGTGTTATACCGCGTGGGATTTGAACCCAAGACACTTGGCCTAGTAGCAAGCGGCATGGCAACCGCTGAAACCACTCGGCCAACCGTGCAGTTGTTGCTGCAGTTGTTGATGCAGTTATTGATTGTAGCGTGATGTTATACACTCTATAATCGTCCTCGATAAATAAACTATTCAACATTATAATAATTCTTAATTCTCTAACCAGTCTTATAATGAGATAAGCTCATCAATCGTTTCCGAATAGGCCATATACCTAAATTTGTTTTTTATTATTTTGTGTTGTAAAAACTAAATGACTTATAAATTTTGTCATGTTTTTTCTTTCTTTATTCAATACAGTATGTTTAATTACATGTACAAACCTAATCTAAACCTGAGTTATCTTCCAGCAAACCTTAAAGAGTGAATAGGGAAACTCATCATCATGCTGCATTGTTACATTATCTGCGTTCGCAATGAATATGATGACCCCCTACTATTGGACCCTGCACACGATTTCCTTGAAGAAGAGTCACGTTGGCAGGTTCATTTATCTAAAAAAGTATGGGTAGAAGTTTTTCGTCAAATGTTTTCGCAACTTTAAAACGTACATAAGAAACGTAGGTCGACATAGTATTCATTCGGTTGCCGTCCAAAAGGTCACGAGGCAGCACACGCGTCACTGTGATGAAAAGAGGACTTGTACACCGTATGTGTAAACACATATGAGGTGTACACGTGAACAAATCACCTAAAAATTATTTATTTATGTTAACGACTACAAATACTATTCAAGATCTTTATCGAAGTATGACCGTTAGTGATCGGGTCTGTTTGAACAAGTTTGACCGAGGTCAAAGTTTGAAAAATATGAATTAACTCTTAGTTTTCGAGTTATTTCTTAATAACACAAATCGGTAAAGTCTGGCGTAGAAGAAAAAAGAAAAGATGTCATTTGTACCAATTGAACAAAACAATAATAATTAAGTTTACAGGTATTTAGGGAATAAATCTTTGTGCGCAAAAAGAAAGTAGGCAGTTATCACTAAATGTATCTATGGAGTACCTATACGATGTTCAAAAATATCTTTATTTAAAGGAATTACATGATCGTTTGGAATACAGTAAACATTTTCTCTGCTTTATATTCTTAATGCGTGAAGAGGCCGATAACTTAAACGATTTATGTATTAAGGAACCTTGTCGAGTTTGTCGAAATCATTTATAGATGTAGATATAAATAAATTCGGCGTAATAGCGTTGAGGCGAGACAGAATTGAAGAAAAACACCCTTATTGTTTTGATAATTTTACAATTAAATGTAAAATATAATATTTTCTTGTAACTTAGCTCTCTTTCTTACTTTTATTTTCATACATGTGGTCTTGATTTCTACACAATTTATTACATCTCAAGATGCACATAGCATGCGTGGCGACTTCCACATATAAAAACTGGTCGGAGGATCCTCCCTTTGTGATGGGTGGAACATTACACCCGTTCCCCCACACATGTATTAACAATACAATATATTAATACGTGAGCCAAAACTGTACCTACCCCTTTTTACAAAAATACATTGTTTGAAATTCGTCACAGTTAATGTTAATATGGACGAGGAGTTCACAAAAGTAAGAAAAGTTAGGTTAGGTTAGTTTTTAATTTTAAAAAGAAATATGGTCAAGTTTTGTCCACTGGACGACCACTAGTTTCAGATTGATCAATTATATAATTATTTAGTAAGTAAATCTTTAAAGATATTTTTACACGTCTGACTTTACAGCTAGAAGAGGTCGGCATTTCCTAAGACTCACTCCGGGAAGAAATGCCGAAACTAACCACAGCGGTGTCTTTTTTTAAGTCCGTGAACATCGATTAAATACAAAATAATAAAAATCTATTCGACCAGTATAGGATCTGAGTAGACCTTTTGAAAGAAACGACCATAGTATTGAGTCGGCCTCTCTATATAGCCGGCATACAAGTCCCAGCCATCGTAAAAAGAATTCAGTTGGTAATAACATATTGAAAAACAACATACAATAATAAAAAAAAAATCTGTTATGAAATCAATTTCTTTAAATTTATCCCTCAGTGACTGCCTATAACTCAGATTACAAATTACACGAATAGCCCTCTTCTGCAACACAAAGATACTTTGAATGTCAGTAGCATTCCCACACAACAAAATAACATATGACATTACACTATGAAAATAACTACAACATTAATCTTTTTCTTTTCTTTTTTCTAAAAAAGACAACTCCCACATTAGGAATAAACATCCTGTGTCGTGGGGGACTTTACAAACATACATGAAACGGACACAAAGAACATCCAGACTCGGGACAGCAATTCGTGGATCACACAAAGTGTTGTAGGTACCGCGTGGGATTTGAACCCACGACACTTGGCGCAGTAGCAAGCGGCATGGCGACCGCTGACACCACTCGGCCAACCGTGCAGTCAATCTAGCTATTTCTACATCAATTAATTGACGAATTTTATAAACCGCGTAAGCTGCAGGACTGAGTCTACTCGACAATCCATCAATGTGTGGGCCCGACTGCAATTCATTCAGATTCCAGAGTTAGCCTAAAACTTGGTGGTGTCCACAAGGGCCAACTTCTTTCCATTTATCTGAATACTGGTTTTATGGATAGAGTAACTGTCTCACTATGAATAGAGTAACCTGGTCACGAATTCTAACAAATATGATAATGCAGAGTAGGTACGTAGTTACATACAATCAGAACGAATAAACAATTTTAATACAATAAATTTATTGTCATGTTCCACCGGCACCCAGTCATTTGGAACACAAATAAATAGAAACATAGTTACAAATATACACAACATAGGTACACACTACACGTGATCTTCTATGACATACACGACACGGCACTTTTGTACTCAAATATGGCTTGGGTTTATATGCTTAAATAATAAATATAGTTATTGAATAAATGATTTCGGGCCATAATTAGTAACGCTTCAGTGGCCCTTACTCTGGACAACAACAATATTAGTGGTAATATTGTAATTTTCAATTACTCTTAATTCATCTTTTCACTAAATGGATATAAAAGTATATACGGTTAGGTACTTACATAAAAAAAACAAATTTTAAAATGTTTGTCGGTCTGTTTAGTTGAAGCTAATCTCGAGAACAGCTGTATAGATTTTTATTAAACTATCACTGTGCATAGATAATGATATAAGGAATAACTAAGGCTTCACTTTTGAAACTAGCTTCGCTCCGCGGCGTTACTCGATTTTGTTATAGTGAAGCTACAACAACAAACGAGGGTAACACCGCGGAGCTCTGCTAGTAACTTCTAGAAGTACCAATAAGTCTTTCACTTTAAAGACGGAAATCACTAATATTACAAACTAGATATTTAGAAATAAACAATTTAGGAAACCAATATTTAATAGGTTTTAAGGTTAATTGTCGTGGATATATGTACAATGTACATAAAGAAAAACAATAGAGTAGTTAAAGTTACCATCCATTCATTTGCTGTTACATTAGTTACATTGAAATATGTGTAACTTTTACATAACATCAAATGCAAACGTATACAACTAGTGCAATTTATTTGAGGTTTTAAGGAAATTGGTCTGCAGTAACGCCACATTAACGAATCGTTTTATCTAAATGACATAACATTCTGAATTGCATTGATCACTTTAAAATAATGATTTAGAAGGTAAAAACTGCTACGTGTACTCATCCTTGCTTCGTGATCAACACAACGACAAAATTCGACATTGAAATTTCTCGAAATTGTCCATGGAAAAACCTTAATGTAAGATATGTTTGCCAGGCTTACATGGTCAACAACTTTTAATAATAATAATGTTGGACCTATGACATTGTCCCTCGTTAGAAAGTTATATCAACCGTCTGGCCTGCGTGGCCATAATAATAGAGGTTATTATTGTATTTATATTTATTATATTAGACTCAGCCCTGTGCAGCATACGAGGTTTATAAAATTCGTCAATTAACTGATGTATAAATAGTGTTTTTGTTTTGTTTTTTTTTTTTAAAGACAACTCCCGCATTAGGAATATACATCCTGTGTCGCGGAGGACTTTACAAACATACATATAACGGACACAAAGAACACCCAGACTCAAAACAACATTTTGTGGATCACACAAAGTGATGTTCCACGTGGGATTTGAACCCACGGCACTTGGCGCAGTAGCAAGCGGCGTAGTGACCGTTTAAACCACTTTTTTTTTTTTTTTTTACGTGTGGAAACCCCCTCGGGCCGTCACCCCGCCGGGGTTTGCGGCGGGGCGGTGTGTCGGAATCGAACCGACTAAAACCACACGGTGTGCCAACTCTGCGCCTGAGAAGGGAGGGGTCCGGGATCGCTGTTATTAACGCAAACCGGACCCCTCCCAGCGCCTGCCCGCACAGAAGCGGGCACCGTCTGCTGTTAAAATCTCAATTTAGGCGACGCACGGCACACGCGTACGTCGCCCCCTCGCGGTTGGCCTGTAATGCGGATGGAGGGGAAAACCCATCCCGTCCATCCGCGGCCACACTCAGGGCGGCATGAGGCGCTGATAGGCGCGCCTCCGCCGCCCCGTGCGCCGGCGCGGATCGGGTCCGAGTGGATATCGTCCTCCCGGGCCTTCTCCGCCGCCTCCTTCTGCGAAATTACTTCTTCGCAGAAGGTCGCGACCGCGGTAAAACTGCTGTCGCTACCGGCCATGGACAGTACGACGGCCGGCAGCGACAGATCTCCTCCGATGACTGCAGTGAGGGCCCGGCGCTGATCCGCCCAAGCGGGGCAGATCTCCAGCGTATGCTGGGCCGAGTCCTCACTGCAGTCGCAGTGGTGGCAGGCGGGACTCAATTCCCTCCTAGCGACCGAATGCAGGTACTTTCCGAAGCAACCATGCCCGGAAAGCACCTGCGTCAGCCGGAAGGAAAGGGTCCCGTGCTGCCGCGACCGTTTAAACCACTAGGCCAACCGTGCAGTCAGTGTGATTAGTACCTACATTTTAGTTATTTTCATAGTGTAATGTCTTATGGTATTTTGTTGTGGGGGAATGCTACTGACATTCAAAGTATCTTTGTGTTGCAGAAGAGGGCTATTCGTGCAATTTATAATGTCTAGTGACTGCCTTTAACCAAGAGGAGACCAACCTTTAACCGTGGGAGAGCTATGCTTCGGCATGAATGGGTCGGCTCGACCGGAGTGATACCACGGCCTCACAGAAAACCGGTGTGAAATAGCGTTTGCGCTGTGTTTCACCGAATGAGTGAGGATACCGGAGGCCCATACCCCAAGCCCTCCCCCCATCCCCCAAAGGTCGGCAACGTACTTGTGATGCCTTTGGTGTTGCGGGTGTCCATGGGTGGCGGTAATCGCTTACCGCCAGGTGATACGTCTGCTCGTTTGCCCACTACTCAATAAAAAAAAAAAAAAAATTAAGAAATTGATATCATAACAGTTTTTTTTTAACTTTTATTAATAATAACGCTGGACCTATTGACATTGTCCCTCCTTAGCAAGTTATATAATAGGCCATACGGTTAATATAGTGCAGTATAGCAGGCCGTGCCGTAATCCGCAATCTTCAAGTCACACGTACAAAATTTCAACATTTTACTTGATCATCAGACATTCTATGAAGGAACCGTGGCAAGGTATGTTACAGTTGTATGAAAATTCTTTTAATATTTTCATCGTTCTATGCTCACTACGTGTACTTAACTAAATAAATTGACAAATGTTATAAACTCCTAAAGATATTTTGAAAAACATGTCGTCTACAAGAGCGTTAGAGGTGAGCGATCGTTCCACTGAATTAGAACTCGTTAACACGCAAATTACTACATTGGGCTTGAAAACTTTAATTGCGAATTACCACGCAAGTTACACGGAACAAATACTATTGTAAAATATTTTTAGTTATATTTCGCAGCAAGAATGCAGGTGTACTTTACATTATGTACATTTATTACTTACAACTGGCAACTCGATATTAAGATTACCCGTGTACCCAAAACAACCATGTATTAGGCCTCTCCAACTGCACGTTTCTTGGTTCGATCCTCAGCTTCAATAACGAAAAGCCTATGTCCAGCAGTGGACAATATAGATATGCTAGATGATATAGCGATATACGATAGGATGATAATGATATACGTATTGAGGGCGGAACTCTTGAAGAATAATAATAATAAATTATCCGGACATCTAACACACAACGCCATCTAGTCCCAAGCTAAGCAGAGCTTGTGTTATAGGTACTAGACAACTGATATACTTAAATACTTTTTTTTGTAAATACATACATATTTTACATAGAAAACACCCAAACTCCAAAACAAATATTTGCAGATCATACAAACATTTGGATCGAACCCGAGATCTCAAGCTTAGCAGTCGCATACGCTACCACTACGCCACCGAGGCAGTCTATTAAAATAAACTGCTAATTATGAATAGTGATAGGTAGCTACAAAGAATCAAGTAACTCTTTGTCTACATCAAATTTCTATCCTGATCACTGCGTTCTTGTTTTAACAAAATTATGTATCAACAATCATTTATACAGGGTCTGTCGTAAATAATGGATAAGTCGTAAACTGGAGTTGGTCCGGCTATGAGACTATTAGAAAATCGTATCTTTTTGCCAGGGTTTCTAACCGTATGGAAATGGCGTAGACTTTTATGTTTTTTTATAAATTTCGCTACTCTTTGCATTCATTCCGTTGCCATTTCGTTAAATTTAGGTATTTCTGTGTCATTTTTTTTGTATTATAGTCTTGAAGATGTGTATTATTTAGTTTTAGTACTGTTTTAGGCGTTTTTAACGTTGGTCATTTTCAAAATTGTCATTTTAAGATTTTTTATGTTTTTGTTTTACTTAGGGTCAACTTTTGATCATTTACTGTGTAAAAAAAAAGTACGGCGCTATAGCTGCCCATGATCTTAATAAATTATCTAGTATGTGTAGATTCTAAAAAGGTATAACAATGCATACTTCACAAGTAATATTAAGCTACATGAGCGAGATCAATATCAAGGTGAGAAAATATTTTTTTCATGTAATGTTGTAAATGGTTATAAAACTTCGTCAGAATGATTTATTTCTGCCAAGATTCTTTACACAAACACTATGGGGCCACTATTAAGGATATTCAAAGAAAACTAGGTAGTTTTTTGTCAAAAAAATTTCATGCCTCCTCATTTCATAAAGGTGTTTAATTTTAAAATTGATGTGCTCTAATAGTTACATGCGACAAACATGTTACAAGTTTATTCGTAAAAAGGATCATCAGGTAAAAAAATGAACAAAGACAGCAATACAAAGGGTCTCCCCGCGTGAAAAGGACATTGTTACTAGGCACACTGCATGATGCACCGTCCCTTTCACACTCACGATGTGTGAAAAGGTTAGCATGCGTTTAGCTAGGGCGCAGTCCTGATACATCTCTCAGTGTGATTTTGACCATCGCATGTGCTCTCGTTTTCATTACTGTCGTCAATTTGTTACTGCTTTCTAATATCGGACTTAGATTTTCTTTGTGATTTGGACTTGTTAACCTGGTGATATTGACAACTCAGCTCTCATTTATGGGCATCGTGTTGTGCTATCGATTGCACGTGTTATTTTGGAAAATTTTGTATATCATGCCTCAACAATACACGCCGGCCGAATACGTAAACATGCATTACATTTATGGTTTATGTGATGGCAAAGCCAATAGAGCTGCTAGAGTTTATCGGGAAAAATATCCAAATGCCCGGCATCCTGACTATCGTGTCTTCATAAGAGTGCACATCACATTTTTGGAAGGACGATTTCCTGGGACCGGCGTAGGCGGGGCGAGTGAAGGACGACCACAACGCCACAGTGCAGCCGAAGTACTGGAAATAGTTGCAGAAGACCCTGGTACGTCCATAAGTGTAATTTCAAGGCGCACCGGTATACCTCAAAAATCTGTACACAGGATTTTAAAAAGGCATGAATTATATCCCTATCATTATCAAAGGGTCCAAACATTAATGCCAAGGGACGCTGCTGCGAGAATAACATTTTGTCGCATAATGCTGCGAAAGATGAGGGAAGACCAAAGTTTTTTTAATAAAATTTTATGGAGTGACGAGTCAACGTGTCGAAAAGATGGTTTTTTGAATCTTCACAACATACACAGCTGGCAACTCGAAAACCCAAGACTTATCCGAGAAGACCGATCGCAATATGAATTTAAAATTAATTTATGGACTGGCATTATTAATGGCAAAATCATTGGTCCATTCGAATTGCCGGCAATATTAAATGCGGATATGTATTTGAATTTTTTAGCAAATACTTTACCTAGTTTACTGCAAGACGTCCCACAAGAGATAAGAAATGAGATGTGGCTTCAAAATGATGGGTGTCCAGCACATTACGCTGTTCGTGTCAGGGAACATTTAAATAATACTTATCCAGATAGATGGATAGGGCGATTGGGGCCAATTTTATGGCCTCCACGTTCGCCAGACCTGAACCCCTTGGACTTCTTTTACTGGGGCTGTATAAAAGAAAAAGTATACAGTGAAACAATAAGTTCTGTAGAAGAGTTGCGTGCGCGCATTCAAGTAGCAGCGAGAAAAATTGAAGAAGCCGGTTATGTGCGCCGGATTAAGCGATCGTTTATTAGGCGATGTAGAGCGTGCATAGCTGCCGGCGGAGGACACTTCTAACATTTAGTTTAAGTTGTTGAATAAATATTTTTACGTACTAAAACAACCTAGTTTTCTTTTGAATATCCTTAATAGTGACCCCATAGTGCTTGTGTAAAGAATCTTGGCAGAAATAAATCATTATGACGAAGTTTTATAACCATTTACAACATTACATGAAAAAAATATTTTCTCACCTTGATATTGATCTCGCTCATGTAGCTTAATATTACTTGTGAAGTATGCATTGTTAAACCTTTTTAGAATCTACACATACTAGATAATTTATTAAGATCATGGGCAGCTATAGCGCCGTACTTTTTTTTTACACAGTAAATGATCAAAAGTTGACCCTAAGTAAAACAAAAACATAAAAAATCTTAAAATGACAATTTTGAAAATGACCAACGTTAAAAACGCCTAAAACAGTACTAAAACTAAATAATACACATCTTCAAGACTATAATACAAAAAAAATGACACAGAAATACCTAAATTTAACGAAATGGCAACGGAATGAATGCAAAGAGTAGCGAAATTTATAAAAAAACATAAAAGTCTACGCCATTTCCATACGGTTAGAAACCCTGGCAAAAAGATACGATTTTCTAATAGTCTCATAGCCGGACCAACTCCAGTTTATGACTTATCCATTATTTACGACAGACCCTGTATTTCTTACCGTAGAGGATGAGAGAAAATTTTACGTCAAATCGAAATTTATAGACAGTTAGTCATATTATTTGTTATTTCCACGCACTGCAGTCATAAGGAAAACTGGAAACATACGCTATACCGACCCGTCTGGTTTAATATGCCTCATCCTCTTTCCTACGGAGCGGCCTATATCCAGCAATGGACTTTAAAGGCTATTGAGATATTCATATTTGTGGGTAAAGAATTTATTTTTCTCAAAAGGAAATTTACATTTCACTTACATGAGAACATTTTTTGATTCTTGATACATTACACATACTATCACTACAGCACTCAATAACAAACCATTCAACAGGTTAAAAACCCGCATTTTTAACGGTTTAACATAAACATTTTATATAGTTTGATTACGACACACGGTAACAACAATTTATACAATGGAAACCAACGGGGTAATCATGATAAAGACCGACTAGATAATAATACCCGTATATTTTAAAACCGCAAACAGTGTTAATAATTGCAGAACCCGCAGAATGTTGAAAAAAAAATACATATTTTGCGGCTTCATTGGGAAATCTTATTCATTTTCCAAAATAGAAGTAATAAGGGATATAAATAAAGTTATAAAATGTGATTGATACCACGGCCTCACAGAAAACCGGTGTGAAACAGCGCCTCCTGGCCGAGTGGATGAGAATACCGGAGTTCCATACCCTCCTCCCCCTACCCCCATCCCCAAAGGCCGGCAACGTACTTGTGACGCCTCTGGTGTTGCGGGTGTCCATGGGTAGCGATAATCGCTTACCATCAGGGAATACGTCTGTTCGTTTGCCCTCGACTCTATTACATAAAAAAATGTAACTGGAGATTAGGCGAAACAAACAGACACAAACAAAATTAATTATGCCCAGTAGTAATGTGACAGGTGTGATTCCAAACTGCTTTTAAATGTGAATATTAAATAACGTGTCCAGGGTGAGAATCGAACACACAACCTCGAACTAAGCAGTCAGGATAACTGACCTCTATACCATAGCAGCAAAGTTGACGATTCAACATGCTTACGCTTAATGCTTATTAAGCTCTTTCTAAATGCCAACAGTGACTGTGCAGTAAGAAGCGGTAAATTAAGTGGCAGCTGCATATCGATAACTGGTTGAGCACAAGTTCTACTTAAACAATTATTATCTTCCATACATATAGCATATACGTACTATCAATTAAGCACGGAAAAATATGCTCAATATTTATAAAAGAAAAAGTTATATACTGCATACTAATATATTTCAATGTCCTAGACACTAAATTGCACAGTCAAACACATATGCATAATTTATCTAACGTTTTCCTGTTTCTAAGGTACATTTAACAATTTATTTTTGCGGGCGGGTAAATCTAGTGACGCAACTTGAGTACCCTCAGATGCATACAACATTCCTTGTTTAAAACATGATGCCAGCTGCTTAATGTATTAACAACCCATGACATCCCACTGCTGGGTGCTCAGGAGAGGGTTAAAGCCAAACCACACGCTGGCCAAGTGCGGGTTGAGGACTGGCAAGACAACATTGTGGCTACGTAATCTTGCCGTTGGATGTTTTTAAGCCGTCCAAAGGCAGGCCCAACTAAGCTTCAGGACTGTTATCTTATGATAATGAGGAGGAACGGGTGCTATGTCCCTCCAACAGACAACGGGAGGATCCTCTGACCAGGCGAGGTGATCATGCCTGGCGGGCTACTGCCCAAAAGATGATGTTGGGATGTTTTATATATAATAAATCGGCGCGAGAACTATTTATTGCGCGATTCAGGATTTGTAGTTACTCCGTGTAGTTCGTTACTTCGTAGTTTAGTGTATCTTCGGTAGATGACGCTGTAGTAGGTTATGTTGTATGTGGAAGTCGCCACAATATCAACCGGGACCGACGGCTTAACGTGACATGGAGACGCTCATGGTTACATGCCACCAGCGGTCACCCATCGGTAATTGTTTCTAATCACCAAGAGCAACTGTGCTATGAGCATCAATAGAATAATACAAATAAACATATTCTCTATAACTGCAATGACCTCAATCGTACACACAAATGTATTCCCCTCAAAATAACTTTTCCTCGTAAACAGAAGTATGACGAGACACTAAATAAAATGTAAACTGCGTCATACGCTATTATTATGACGTCAGCAAATATCCTTGAATAGCAGTAATATGTGTTTGTGACATCTTTATGCTACCAGATATTATATTTCAATGAAAGAAAACCATAGGTCCTATCTCTAATCCATCTCATAACATAGTCTATAGAAATAAATAAAATTGGAGTATCTGTTTGTAATATACGGTACATATACCATTTTTTTTTATTAATTTTTTGTCTGGCTGTTTGTGCCGGCTTATCTATGGAACGGCTGGACCAATTTTGACGGGACTTTCACTGGTATCTGATGATATAAGGAGTAAATTAGGCTACCTTTTTTAGACTAGCTTCGCCCCACGGCACGACAATAATTGGTTCGCGAGGTTCAGCTGCAACTTATCTGACATATCGTAGTTAGTGGTAATAATATGACTTTTTATAATCAAATCACATCAGCAGCTTTACCACTGCCGAACATAGTTACCTAAGCCTTTCCTTCAAAAGGAGGTATTGGCATACTACAATTTCCAAACGAGTTGAAATAAGTTTGGTTTCAAGTTCCTTCTTCTTATTACACAGTGAGGTTGTTCAGTTTATTCCCTTAGTCACCTCCTTTTTTTTTGTGCGGAAGTCCCCTCGGATACCACACCCTGGTTGGCAAGTCGGACTCGAAGCGACTAAAATCGCACGCCGTCTCGGGTACTAGATGCCAGGGAACCAGGTGCACCCTAGAAACCTAGAAACCCTTAGTCAGCTCGTACGACACCCATGGGCAGAATACTGACAGAGGACACTTAGTATTCTTAACCCGTCACAATATGGGTTCCTTTTTTATCACAAGCAAGAACAACAAGCTTTTGCAGCACATTTAATTAAACATTTAAAAACCTAACGACAGACTTCTATTTCTAATACAGTAACTTTCTGCAGGTAGAGCTACAGGTAGGGCTATTAATATAATGTCCTACCACCGAAGCTTCGAGAATATTTAATCAAATCAATTTATAATTCAAGAAACAGGTTTTACAATTGAGCCCTTAATATCTAAGAAACAAGTAAAACAGTGACTTTGAAAACCATTAAACGTTGTCTTTTTCCTTGTGTTTAATATTAACTAGCTGAACCCCGCGGTGTTACCCGTGGTACGAAAATAACCGCGGGCAACGCCGCGAGGCGAAGCTTGTATTTTCATAAATTGTAGCCTATATGTTATTCTGATTATAAGCTATATTATTGTAAAGTTTCATCAAAATCCATTCAGTAGTTTTTGCATGAAAGAGTAACAAACATACTCACATACCCACAAACTTTCGCGTTTATAATATTAGGAGTAGCTGAGCCCCGCAACAGCAACCCCGGTTTACGCTGCAAGGCAAAAGCTAGTCTAGAAAGTTACTCCTTATATCATCAGCTATTTGCTAGACAAAATCGGTTCAGCCGTTCCATAGATTAGTCGGAACAAACAAAGAGATATCAAACACTGAAAATATAAATTTTGGTATATGTTACCAGCAATCAGTATAATTAAAGTATTCTATACAATACCTAGGCAATGTATAAAATACCTGGACAGTGCAAGCAATGTATGCAATATTATGAATGTTATTGTCTATTACATACGTTACCTATGTATTTTATACTAGCTGACCGACGCAACCTCGTTTACGTCTTTTATTGCCCGTAGCGAAAAATTTTCCCCCGTATAGGGTTGATTTTTTACACCTTGTGTCCAAAAAACCCCAATATCTTACGGAACCCTATTTTTTTCCAAAATAAAATATAGCCTATGTTACTCGTGGATAATGTAGTCTTCGAATGGTGAAAGAATATTTAAAATCGGTCCAGTAGTTTTAGAGCCCATTCATTACAAACAAACATACAAACAAAGTTTTCCTCTTTTTAATATTAGTATAGATAATCCCTAGGGATTGTATAGAACAGTGTTCCGCAAGCTTTTTGTGTACAAGGTTCATCTATTTTTGGAGACATGGTAACATGTCACCAGCGGTCACCCATCCAGGTACTGTCGTTGCTTACCCTTGGTAATTGTTTCTAATCACCGAGTGCAACTGGGCTATGAGCGCCTCGATCAACTCTATTTGAATATTAGTCCTTAAAATATGGCTTGATCTCTGTGGCAGATGGCTACGAAACCGACGAAGTAACTTTGAACGAGCTATTTTATTTTTTGCTAGCTGACCCACGCATCCTCGTTTACGGACCTCCTATTGCCCGTAGCGTAATAACTTTCCCCCGTTTTTTGTAACATTCTTCACTGATTCTCCTCTCGAAAATCATTTTTTTTTATTATGTATCCACCTTTTAAACCTTCCTTATAACCAAAATCAGTTAAATCGGCCGAGCCGTTCTCGAGTTTTAGCGAGACTAACGGACAGCAATTCATTTATATATATAGATTACCTTCATTTTTATTATTTTCGTGCCAGTTTCATCGCAAATAAAGTCCAATAAAATATCAAAATCTAAAATGAATTTCGAATAGTTCTATGACACTAGAGACAACTGTCACAGAGATCAAGCTACATTTTAAGGACTATAAGCATTATTTCTATTCCAAAACGGTATTAAATTAAACATAACACATATTTAACTGCCTCTGTGGCGCAGTGGTAGTGTATGCGACTGCTGTGCTTGAGGTCTCGGGTTCGATTCCCGGGTCGGACCAAATGTTTGGATGATCTACAAATATTTGTTTCGGAGTTTTCTATGTATAATATGTATATGTACCTATACAAAAAAAAAGTATATAAGTATTTATATCAATTGTCTAGTACCCATAACACAAGCTCTGCTTAGCTTGGGACTAGATGGCGTTGTGTGTTAGATGTCCGAAATATTTATTGTTATTATTATTATTTCTTAAAAGGCAGTAAATGATTCAAACTTGTATATCTTTACAACAAACAGACGGACATTAGCATAGAAATTCTTGAGTAGTATAAAATACTTTTTCGCATTCGGGTATTTAACACGCAACTCAAAATAAAACACCATAAAATCAAGTTTTCAATGTTATATCCCCACCTTGGTATTGCGTACCATGACGCGGGGCCAAGTTGCGGCCTTCGAACACGACATTATGCGCGTGAGTCATAAGTTCACAAAACATTAAACGAAACTCGACTCACATCGTTCTGACCAAGCAAAATTATTTTCTGAAAGGTGTATTATGTTAATAAAAATAAACTGATTGTTGTTTTTAAATGTTTTGCTTATTATACATGTTTAAAAATAGCCAGATCTATTCCTATATGATATTATAAATAAATAAGAATTCTGTCAGCGAAAATGTTTATTATATACTAAGTACGCTTAGTTACAAAATTGTGGCAAGAAAGTGTTAGGCGTGGATGTATACAAGAGAAGAAAGAAGACAAAAGAAATATGATTGGACTGTGGTAGAGAAGATATGGCTAAGAGTGAAGCAGAATGGAAAAAACATACAATCGGAAGAAAGTGAAATAAGGTCAGGCAGATAGATGATGATGATGACAGATGTTTAGTTACCATCACCTCAATGGAATAATCTCTCTACAATCGGACTCTTTACAAAGAACATGGATATTATTATTTTTTAATCATCAGCCTTACCATTCATCCAGCCATCAGCTCTTTGGTTTGTGTTTAAATGTCAAAAATACATAACTTTAAGGTGTCTTACTTACTTGGCTACAGAACCTGCAAGGTCCGCTAAACCTACTCTACAAATGACTGAAATAAACAGAAAAGTGATAAACTTATCACACATACTTTAATAAGACGCCAAAACAAAACTAAAGGGGCTAGTTTAGCTCAATGGACGACATTGTACAGTTTTAAAGTTTTGTATGTCAATGACCGTACTTTTCACACCTATTGTCATTATTAGATGTCGTTTATGTCACTTGGCTACTTTTGGACAATTGAGTATCAACAAAGTAAGGACTCGATAGAACAGAAAATATAAATACCACATACATTTTTTAAAGTCAAACCAATTTCAGTTTTGTGATTACCTCAATAAGGTACATATTGAGATAGCTGATCTCATTCGGATAAACGATGACCAATAATATGGCTAAATTCAAGTTTTGATCCTAATCGAACTCATTGTAAAGACAGCAAACTCGAGCTCCACAAGTTAACAAAATGCTTAAACAATGTTTAACTTTATCTTAAGCAGGGCCAAAGATCGTCAGTTTTACCCATTTGACGGGCAGGGTTAAGGTTATAACGGTAGACAAACAAATATTTTATTTTAAAACTTTGCTTAAAGTCAGTTCAATAATAGTACAATTTACTAATGATTAAAGGGTACAATAAAGTAAATTACTGTTATATTCTCAGAGGCTGTACCTATAGAGACCTCTGAGACCCTTCTCACACTCGAAATAATAACCTGTTGTCATAAAACAGTTTGATATAACAATAACGCATTAGGCTAAACCTCTTATACCTACTTAATAGCTGTTTTTTTTTATATAAATACTTAAATAAACAAAATTAGTAATATACATTCATTGTCATGGAGAGCACTTAAGCCGTGTCGTCGCAGTTGCCATACAAACATCTTTTGGCAATCGTTATGGTTAGGATGAGCCTTAAAATCAATTCGACAACGGTCTTTCTATAGAACTTCGATATAGTCACAGAAATCAAATTTCTAGATTCTCAATTCAGAGGAAGTACCCTGTAGGTTTTTATTCGCTTGCGAGGGTCAACAATTTTCAACATAAACGGCTGTAACTTTTGATTGCATTGGCTTCTAGAAGTTTGATTTTTTCACAGCTCCAATAACAGTAGACCTGAGTATTTGATATGAATTTCAGCTTGAAACCTCCACGCGTTCCTGAGAAAAAGGGACATGACAAGCAGACAGACAGAAGGACTAAAAAGTGATCCTATAATGGTTCCGTTTATTTGGCGGCTCTTTTTTATTAAAGGCTTTTATAAAAAAGAAAAAAAAGGTTTTTATTCGCGTGCGAGGTTCAACAATTTTCAACATAAACGGCTGTAACTTTTGATTGCATTGGCTTCTAGAAGTTTGATTTTTTCACAGCTCCAATAACAGTAGACCTGAGTATTTGATATGAATTTCAGCTTGAAACCTCCACGCGTTCCTGAGAAAAAGGGTATTGACAAGCAGACAGACAGAAGGACTAAAAAGTGATCCTATAATGGTTCCGTTTATTTCCTATTGAGGTACTGAACCCTAAAATTCAATTTGACAACAGTTTTGCTACAGAACTTCGATATAGTTCTGATATATTTCTGTGAATATGGTACAGAACTTGGGTTGTGGTCTGGTGGCATTCACTTTACTTAAAAATAGTTAGCAGATCTTATACAGCGCCGAGATCTTAACTCTACACGTCCTAACCTAACACACTAAATCAATCAATTATAGCGTACATCTTTCTGTATAGATTTTAGTCTTAAATTATCTGCATCGCTACACCTTAAAAGAAATGTGAAACTTCGATTTCATTACTTCAGGATACAGATAGAATGGATATGTTAATAACAGCAGTTCCCGGATCCCTCACTTCTTAGGCGCTTAGTGGCACACCGTGTGGGTTTAGCCGGTCCGATTTCGACACACCACCCCGCCGCAATCCCCGGGGGGGGGGGGGGGGGGGTGACGGCCCGTGGATAGCACTTGCAAGCAAAACCTTGTGTCTTAAATTAAATAAGAGTAGGCATACTTCTCCAGGTCGCTAACTTGTCTTGTTAGGGTCGCCCACATCGCTAAAGTTAATCAATGTAATGTTGTTATTTGAATCTTATCGCAATGTCAATGGTTTAGATATCGCTATCAATAACAATTGAGAATATGTGATAAAAATTCTAAAGCATATCCTATTATGTTATCTAATACCTACATATTAAATTAAACTGGACGCACGTCTTGATAATATACGATAACCCAAGATACTTACACGAGTTAGTTTATCATATATAGGTATTGGTGCTTGTTATACTACAAAACGTTTTTACTTTGTGACGAATCACGGTAAATAGTAGCCTATGTGTTATTCTCATGTATTACCTATAATACATCCTCACAAACTTTCGTATCTATAATATTAATAGAACTGGGATGATGTAACTGTAATTCAAGGAATGCAATAGACAGCAATTGATGAATACATACAATTCAAGAGTCATTGCCGCTCTTTCTTCAGGGTCTCTATAAAGTCAAGGGGGTTACAGCAGTTCAAGGGATTTCCTTTCGAAGGAGTACCTGGTTCCTCTGTTTCTACTACCCGAACGGGCGTGCGGTTTCTAGTCGGTTTAAGTTCAACTATATCGGTATAGTCGTAAACACATTTGCACATTGTACACAAAGATAGGGTTAAGGCTCTAGTAACCTCACTCCCTCGGTGAAAAATAACTTCTTAACATTGGTTTTCTATGAGGAAGTATCACTCCATTTGAGCCAGTCTAATAACTACGTGCTGAAGCATAGCTCTTCCACACATAAAACTTAGTCGCTAATAACCCCAAACATGTTGTTTTTGAAGTTCTATTCTCAGCACGATTTACTTTTATAGATATGATATACTTACTTATAACTTCACATCACATCAACAGCCCATAACAGTCCACAACAGCACACTGGACTCTCCTAGACGTTTCTAGGTTTTGGCCTACTTTACCACATTGGGTCGGTATGGCGATTGTTTCAAGTTATTATTATCTTATAAAAACAAATCAATCTTACATACCTAAACATAATATCGTGTCGCTGGTAAGTTGCGAATTTTACGAACTTTTGTAAAGAAACACTATGCGGTACTTTCCCAGTCGAGCGAAAACGCCCGTGCTCGTATTTCTTGTGCAACACTATGCGGTACTTCCCTGGTTGAACGAAAATGCCCGTGCTCGTATTTCTTGTGCAACATTATGCGGTACTTCCCCGGTCAAGCAAAAACGCCCATGCTCGTATTGCTTGTACCCTCACTTTATGCAAGGCTAAGAGAGTAACTAGTCACAAATAATACAACTATTTCCATTAATAATTTACTCAATACTATGTTTTTACATTCATCAACAAACAGACTATAAGGTGTAAGCTCATAAAATTGTTAACATACATTATATCCTACAAAAACATAAACAATATTGTGATTGATCTAATCACGATTTCTGGGAGTACTGGTCTGTCACTTTGTTACGTAGGTACATTTGTGATATTTTTAGTCACACAAAAATAGTACTGTATTATGATAAAATGGTAAAGTTCACTGATAAAATAAATAGAGCCACATTACGTTACACAACGCTATTGTGCAAATTTTGTTGATGTGCGTTTTAAGGTCATCTGTTATAGATAATGCGTGGAAATCCCGTAGCGAATATCATACAAGTTATGACGGGGGAATGTGTGCAGTACAAGCTATGTCCCTAATAATTTCAACTTTCTAAATAAGACAGGAACAGGTTTATATCAAAACTAAAGTATGTATATAATAAATACCATATATTATATTCTTTCTAGCTGCACCCAGCAGTATTGCCCGCGTTTGTTGTTGTAAAGGTGCACAACAACGGTGC
The DNA here is from genome assembly GCA_916048165.1 of Spilarctia lutea. Lineage (NCBI taxonomy): Eukaryota > Metazoa > Arthropoda > Insecta > Lepidoptera > Erebidae > Spilarctia > Spilarctia lutea. Next base: position 6,817,846 of record OU696492.1, read on the forward strand.
GGTGAAATCGCACTGGTCCAAATTAAAAGTTGCCTAAGTTACTCCTTATATCGTCAGATATCCAAAAGTCCCTTCAAAATCGGTCAGCCGTTCCAGAGAATAGCCGAAACAAAAGACAGACAGGGAAAAGGTAAAAAAAAAAGTTTTCTTTTACTTTCATATGCATTTAGTGCAAGCTGTTTATTTGAAATTACAAACAGGCACTCCAATTTTATTTATTTATATAGATGTAAAGATATTTCTAAATATATAAGTCAATTTACTAAATACTGTAAGTAAACGTTTCTGGTGATTTAAGAAAATACGATACGATAAGACTGCATGATAAATTATGTCAATAATGCTCGTAGAACCCCGAATATGGCCGTTAAAATACTCTATAAAAAGAACAAATTACTTCGTACTTCAGGTACAATGAATGGTCATGAGCTAAAGATGAACCAAAAGCTGGATACTTTGGAAGCAATAACAAAGAAAGGCCAGGCTATGAGCTATTGAAACTAAATAAGTGGATCTGGACTGTAAAAAAGACAATGATCCCTGAGTTTGTTTCGACCTTTCTTCTCAGCCCCAATCTTAGATCCAAGATTAGCCAATGGCACACGAGAATTTAGGCGTTTACGATTGCAGAAAGAAAAACGCTTGCAACTTGGCTAGGAACCTTTGGCTAGTTAGGAAAAGCTGAATTTAGCTGCTCAAAAAATGTTTGCAAAAAAAAAACTTGCAAAAGTGTGCATGTAACCTAATTGCGGAATAAATGATTTAATTTTATGATTTCATTTTGTGCGCCATGGAGTAAATAGTATGTAAAGTATTACAGCTGGTTTTAAAATAGAAATCTATTATATTTAATCAATATCAAGATGCTAGTGATGTTGTGTATTTGCTTTCGAATGCGAAATTCAACATTGTATTAACATGCAGCATGCTGCAGTTCTTCTACGAATACACCAATCGTTGATAGCTATCCAAAGACTAAACTCTCTAGACTACAAAGTTTGTGCTTTATTTAAATAGTTACGATGTTGGTATGTTTATCAACATTTTAGGAAACCCAACCTCAAATGCTGCACTTGACCTATTTAAAGTATTTACGCATCAAAAGCTTTGACCTGATATTGGATCGCGAAATAACATAGGATAAGGTACGATGGGTCTAACATATTACCATGTAATAAAAGTCTCTAATTTAATAAAGATATATAAAAAAAAGTTTGTGCTTAAAAAACTATAGGTAATGATATTAGTAAGGTCAATTGCAATTTTTAACTTCCTTTGCTGCTTGCATTTCGTCTTAAAGTATAAATATTCGAGCTTATTTGAATGTTCCAAACAAAGTTTAAATAAATACATTATTTATTATTATTTATATCTTCCACTAGAATATTATACGCGTCGAATACCGTCACTTCCTAAAAAATATTCTTTACTAAAATAGTAAGTAGACAGAATTTGATTAACATTTATTATATAGATATCACACGAAGATGTCTACACACCGGATGCCATAGACATTTACTCAAGTTGTTTATTTCCTTACTACAAGATTAAATTAACCCTCACCTGTGCGTGCCTAAGCTGGTTGACGAGAGTGGAGCATCTCTCGGGGTCTTTTCGGCCATCAAACGAGTCCAACTCCGCCGCGACCATATTCAGAGCGTCGTCGGCGAAGAAGAACTGCGCTAGTAGTGACCGGTCGTCCCTCTGTAACAAGAAAAGATGAATTAATTCAAATATATTCATATATTTTGGTTCAAACTATGCCTACACTGTACTTATACGGTACTAAGCACTATTCAAACTCATAATTACTATCAGTTAATCCTATTTCCGTCGCACTACCTCTTTTCCTCACTTTTTTTATTTGTCCTACATGAAAAAGTTACATTCCCAAGGAGAATCAGTATCATGCAGACAGTTCTAAAAAATCCAACCAAAACTGAATTAAGTTAAGGGATGGTAGTGATGATGAACAAGACAATGGTGTATAGTATATTAAGATACTTTCGTTAGTATATATTGAAATATCGAGGTCATAGCCTCTTTACTGATTCATTAATGAAAAGGTAAAAAAATTGGAAGATTTGTATTGTCATTTACTTTTCTTACTCAACTCGAAAACTTTAGTATTCCAGAAACCAGAAACTCTTTTTCGTTAACTTTTACTTGCCCTTTCAGAACCATAAGTCTTAAATATCAAACATAAGCGAATTCATTATGATATATGTGCGTATATTGCGTAACGAAAATAACACACTTTCTCCGGCTGCAAGTACTAGCAACGTTTCGGTGATGCTGAGTCAATTGCCAGTACTAAACTATTATATCTTTCTTACCCGACTATGGAGAAGCCAAAAGAAAGGATAATATTTTGGCAGTCTTATTACTAGGGTACTGAACGAATTTTAATGCATAAGGTGTCAAGTGATTTGTAATAATAGCCCAGGTGACATAGGCTAAATTAAATCAAAAGTTTTTGCGTAGGGTTATAGTTTTGTAAACTTTGTCTGGTTATCTTAAAAGGATTGAAAATAAAGCTAATTTCAAAGTGTATAAAGTCCAATATCATTATGAATACAATAAAGCATAATTGCTGTTTAAGTACATGTAGAGGTTCCGAAAGCTACATTTTTATACAATTTGTACTAATGTACTTCAAAGTTAAAAATATACATATTTTTAAGACCCACACCACACATAACTATGAGGGTCCACATACCATTGTCCATATACATTTGACCTGTTATGATACAAAAGCATATGCTATTACATTTACATGAAATTATACTGGTCAATAAAATAAGACATACAAAACGGTCATAATACGACCTTAATAGCTGCTTCCCAAACACCAAAATAATATGTCAATAGTTTAACAAATCAGTTAAGTAATCTCGTAGAACAAGAATTATTAAACGTAGTTTTTAAGCACATAAAATACATAATAATGACCATGTTTTACAGTTTAGAGTGCATACAGAAATTATCGTGGCAAATTCTTTCAAATTTATAAATATCACACATACAGTTACAATACAACAAAATATAATAAAAGCATCGCTTTACATAAGCAAGAGGTAGGTTAATCATTTTTAACATGTAATTATATATTCAAACGTCAAATGTCTATGAATACAAATTGGGTCATTTTAATATTCGTTAAGTAAGTAACTTAGTAATAACATTTGTCTAAAACAAGTACCTAATTCGATAACTATTACAAATAAATATATGTCAAAAATGCTAAAAATAGCTTCGTGCAAGGAATACTTCCGTTTTTTTCTCAGCCTATTGCCGTCCACTGCTGAACGAAGGCCTCCCCCAAAGAGCGCCAACCATCCCTGTCCCGGGCAGCCCGCATCCATCCGTTGCCAGCCATTTTCTTCAAGTCGTCGGTCCATCGTGCCGCAGGGCGCCCTACACTGCGTTTGCCTAAACGTGGTCTCCACTCTAAGACCTGTCGGCTCCAACGACCATCAGTCCGCCTGGAGACATGACCGGCCCACTTCCACTTCAGCGTGCTGATCCTGCGTGCGATATCGGTTACTCCAGTTCTCTTTCGGATTGTCTCGTTACGGATCTTATCGAGTAGAGAAACACCCAGCATCGCACGCTCCATTGCACGCTGAGCGACCTTAAATTTATGGACCAGTCCAACGGTGAGTGTCCACGTCTCGGCTCCATACGTCATTACGGGCAAGACGCACTGGTCAAAAGCCTTGGTTTTCAGTGATTGTGGGATCGACGACTCGAAGATATGACGAAGCTTCCCATACGCTGCCCAGCCTAAACGAATTCTTCTATCGGCCTCTCGATCGAAGTTGTGGCGGCCGAGTTGAATTGTTTGGCCAAGATAGACGTATTCTTGCACAACTCCGATACTAACACCATTAACGGCCACGGGACTCGGCAGCACATGCATATTATGCATGACTTTGGTCTTATCACTGTTCATTCGGAGTCCCACTCGTCTTGAAGAATTGTCCAAGCCATTCAGCATTTCCTCGATATCTTGCAACGACTCTGCCAAGACAACAATATCGTCCGCAAATCGCAAGTGTGAGATGTATTGACCGTTAATATTGATTCCCCGTCCGTTCCAATCGAGTGTTTTGAAGACATCTTCCAGTGCATTGGTAAACAGTTTCGGAGAAATAATGTCTCCTTGTCTAACCCCACGATGCAAGGGAATTGGTCTTGTGCTCTGTTCTTGTACTTGGACGGTCATCGTAGCGGCTTCGTACAGACATCTCAACACTTGGACATATCGGGAGTCAACCAGGCACCTCTGCATGGCTTCCAGAACAGCCCAGGTCTCGATGGTGTCGAAGGCTTTCTCATAGTCCACATACGCTAGGCAGAGAGGTTGGTTATATTCCTCTGTCTTCTGAATGATTTGCCTTAATGTGTGTATGTGGTCCACGGTGCTGAAGCCTTTTCGAAACCCAGCCTGCTCTACAGGCTGGAAGTCATCAAATTTTTGGGCAAGACGATTTGAAATGACCCTCGAGAACAACTTATACACATGACTCAGGAGTGATATTGGGCGGTAGTTCTTCAGTAGGCTTTTATCTCCTTTTTTGAAGAATAGTACTACCACGCTCCTGCTCCATGCCTCCGGTGTAGTGCCAGTATGTATGACGGAGTTAAATAACTTTGAGAACTCTACCAGTATTGGGATTCCTCCGGCTTTTAGGAGCTCAATTGTAACTCCGTCTTCACCCGGAGCTTTGTTGTTGCTAAGTTGTTCGAGCGCCATTCCAACCTCGCCCAGATCGATGTCGGGAAGCTCGTCCGTAAGGTGGCGAATTAGTCTGGCACGCGGGTCATCTACGCTGTGGGTCTCAGGTGGGCAGGTTCGCGAGGTGTATAAATCCTCATAAAATCTCTCGACTTCAGCGAGAATATCTGTTTTAGAGGTGACGGTGGTGCCTTGTGCTGTTTGGAGCTTGGACAGGTGACTGCAGGAGGCCTTAGGCTTGTGAAATACTTTTGAGCCTCTATTCCGCGCAATCGCATCCTTGATGGTCCGCGTATTTGCTTGACGAATATCACGTCTTATCAGCCTCTTTATCTGCTTATTTAGTACCTGCCGCTCCGATGGTGTGGCGTTTACTGATTCTCGTCTTTTCCTCATGAGATCCAGAGTCTCGCTGGTAAGCTTTGACTTGCGTCTAGGGCTCTTCGGTCGAAAATGGTCATATCCCACCTCGCGAACAACGCGTACCAGGTTATTGGCGACGTCGTCTACGTCCTGCGCGGTTTCCAGGTCAGTGAATCGGTTTCGGAGTTCCAATTGGAAGTTTTCACATCCAGCCTCGATCTGGAACAGAGATGGTCTAAGAGTCGACTTCATGAGGCGTGCCCGTTCTGTTTTAATAGACAAGCTCAGGGTGCCTCTTACGAGTCGATGATCGCTACCGGTATTAAACCTGTTGATCACAGAGACATCCCTGAATAAATGACGCTTGTTTGTGATGATGAAGTCGATCTCATTCTTGGTCACATTATCGGGGCTTCGCCAGGTCCACTTCCTTTGTGGCTTCTTCTGAAAAAAGGTGTTCATTAGATAGAGCTCCTGTGATTAGATAGAGCTCCTGTGAAATACTTCCGTTGAACACTAACAATGATAAGAATCTAAAAGTTCAAGCGTCTTTTTGAATATAAATCTATTTCTTGAAAGCAATACTAATAAAACAGACAATATGTATATTACAAATGACAAAACCAGACATAAATATGGCTGTCACAAAAACGCGAGACGAAGACCTTGAGCAGGACAAAGATAGGACATTTGACGCAGAACAAATTCAAGTTCGAAGTGTTCCAGCGATACCAATGAACCAAACAGAAATACGGCAAAAGTTATTTTGGAACAAATTTTGCCAAACCGTACCTTAACGTTATACCATATTAACGTTAATGTAGCATTTACTGCATTACATTTTAACGTAATGCAGGTACGGATAGAGTCTGATTTGAAACGACAATTATCTTTGACACGATACATTAATTTCTAATTGTCATAAGCAGCTATTTTTATACTTCTTTTAGTACTTTTTGTAAGTAACAAACGTGTGTGAAAGAAACCTAAAATTAGCCAGATTTACTGTAGATGTTTTACTTAAAGAATTATTGGCACCAGGTGTTTCTGGCTGTATTTCTAAAGATAACTTCTTTCCTCCTTGATATAAAAATGTATCACTTTTGGTTAAATATGTTAAGTTCAAGACGTCGAGCGCGATCTCGACGTTCAAAATGGCATGGCAATTTATTAATACCCAACCTAAACGACTGTATCGGAAGTAGGAGTACATTTTTTTGGCCTGGATGGATAAATTTTGACATTTAAATTCGGAGTGACACTAGGCACATGAACACTTTAAAAATTTAACTTCTCACAGTCGAGTTTATGTTTAATAAGACGCTTGTTTATTTATACTTTAACGTACTTGACTAAGTCTAAAGGAAAGAATAGTTTCATCGACCTCGGTGGAAAAAAAACAAACGAGACGTGGCCGAAATTTAGGATAACTTTTGTTAATGGAATAATTAGCGTTAACATTTTTCATTGACTTTAGTGGTAAAGGCATTAGTGAATATTAATTTGTTGTTAACACGCCTATTATAAGATTATATACCTAACAATTGATGTCAGTCTTCAAAGAGATGACCTTGATGATGATAACAGCAGGGTCTATCTCTGTGAAGGCTCTCAAGCTCAACCTCATCCCCGAAACATTTCATAATCCTTATCATCTACAAACTTTAATGGTGAACTGCTGGATACATGTCTCTCATTAAAAAGGTTTTGGCCTACAAAGGGTTATCCTTTGGCCGGACGTATTAATATAGAGTTTGCGTCAAGATTTCCTCCTCTTTCCAGAACTGTTGTCGTGAGTATTTTGCTCCTTTAGTCGGTTCTTATGACAACCACGATAAGAAAGGGAGTGGAGACTCTCCGCATTCTTAATATGTCACGAAAGATGTTGAACAAACAAAGAAGAATCGTTTTGGCCTACATAACCTTCTGGCCGGACGGATTGATATAGAGTTTACGTCAAGATTTCCTCCTCTTTCCAGCACTGTTGTCGTGAGTATTTTGCTCCTTTAGTCAGCTCTTATGACAACCACGAAATGAAAGGGAGTGGAGACTCTCCGTATTCTTAATCTGTCACGAAGAATGTCGAACGAACAAAGAATAATGTTGTACAGTTCTAGACATTTTCGACGATGTATAATATTAGAATATGACAGTACGAGAATATGACGTAACGAATAATAAACATGCATATTAAGCATACTTGCTTAGTAAGGAGCAAGCATCGATACTTATGTGTGTTAGGAGAGTTTGGTAAAAATATATTTATTATAAGATGGTGAACCGTAAAACCTTGCCTTAGATATGTGAGTGGGTTAAAATAATAGTGATGATAAAGGTGTTTGATGTACCAGTATATTGTTTGATGAAGAAATACCTCTTAGCATTTATTTTAGCCTTTCCGGAGAAAGTTATTGAAGTCATTCACAGGGTTATGTAGAACGAATACATTGATGAAAGAATCATAAGATATTAAACAATATACTACGACTATTTAAAAAAATACATTTAATAAATTTATATTTTGACGCGAAATTTAGGCTGGTAATGTTTATTTTTAAAATTTTCTATGACTAGAGGTCGAACTCTGATTTAAAACAACTGGAATGTTTACAAATATAAGTTCATCACAAAAGCTGAACATTAAAGCGAATAAGGTCACTCTAATTTATATTACTAGTTGCAGTCCTTGGCACCACGGATTTCCTCTCTAAGCAAACTCATCAATTCTAAGGAAAAACGCACTAAAATATCATCGTGCTCCATCTAGGAAATCAATGTTGGACAAAAGATTGATCTTATTATCGTTAAGAAAAAATAATTTCATCTAAGCATTTAAATCTTCGCTCAGTCTATATACCAAGAAATTGCAGGAAGTTGCTTACTTATTACATACAATTTATTACTTACAACGCCCAGGACTATCAGAAAGTTCTGGAAACAGCGATTAATAAACCATTTTCAAAGACAAAGATGCTAATAGCAGTATCTATAGAAGTGTCAACCGACCTAGTATTTAAAGTTAAATATATATATAACACAATTATTTCGTATTTAATTAATGTTATCACAAGGGCAAAGAGCAACAATTTTATCTCAACATTGCATAAGTAAACGACACTGCAATTGTCAAATAATGTAGCACTTAGGTTCGTTTCTTATTTGTTGTGAACTACTTACGCAACACCATTATAATGTTATTCAATTAAAACTGTTATGTATAAGTAAAAAGATTTCTTTGATATTATATAAATAAAAACTGGGATTAAGTGAACGGAGCGAGACCAAGGCGACAGACGTCACACGTTTGAATTTGTCACTTTCAACGCTATTTTACATAAACGTGGTTAAGCGGATAAAGACCATAACACTTTGACTTAAAGTCTGTTGAGCAACGGCGCCCATGCAAATTAACTTTATTCTAAGAAGTTGTGCAAATAAATAAATGTTTATGTATTTAGACAACTGTTTTTGTCCATTAAATAGTAGTAGGATTTCAGCAAAGTCAAATAAGTTCAATGGTTTACTGATTACGTAACTAAGATGTATGAACACTGAGGTCTTTAAATGAGTAGGATTACAATGGAATTTAACAATGAAATTGATCAATGAATCATTCTGATCAATAGGATATTAATAATTTAGCAAATTGATGAGAATTACGTTAATCATATAGTCTCGCATCATTAGTACACTAATGAATGTCAAAGAAAGTGTGTCATCGTTTTTGAGAAACAGAAGATATAGAAATCAAGATCACAGTTCCACGACAATAACGCTTGGCCAAGAGACAATAAGCCAGTCATCATTTGCCATCGAGAAAATGATAAAAACACACAGTCATATACCAATGTGAAAATGCTGTTTATAGAAAATTAAATTGTCCTTCGCTAAATATATTACAAGCAGATGGATAAAAAATATACCTACGCACGTTCACACGTTTGGCCTAACTGGACTGGGAATAATTAATACCTGTGTCACGCAAATGTTGTCCTATTTCTGAGCTGACAATCCCCTTTCCCGGTGACAAATTTCGATGACATCATAGCACGTATTATATTTTACCACGTAATTAATGGGTTTTCAAGTATGTTAAAAATATTTACCGACTTCGTTTTTGGGGTCCTGACGTGAGTTTGTAAGTCGTATTGGTTCAGAAAGATCGCAGGCAATATTTTATTCAATAGATAAGTTGGCAAAACATGTAAGTATACTTCAGTTTTTATAAGATTAAAAGTACCAAACGAACTACTATAATTATACGTTTACGATAATACGTTTTTATCTTTTTTACACTAAGCTGCAAATCATACTTGAAAATTTACTGTTGTAGGCTATTGAAGATGGTGATGATGGATGTACATTTAATTGTGTACATTTTGAATTAGACCTGCAAGAATTAACTATAGTCATTATTTAAGCAACTCACACAATCTGTTCAACAACTTGAATTGAAAAAAGCACAATAATACAATAATGGTTAGCCATATCAAGATATGAGTATTATTATTTGACAAACATTAAAATAAAAGCTAACAAGAATAGACATGCAGCGTTTAAATTTCCCGGAATCAATTGATGATACTATTTATTCGATAGACATAAATGGGTCAAAACATGCTAGGCTTTAACAAGCTTGGTTAAAGAACAATTAAATTGTTTAGCTAATTTCGGCGGCAACACTCGTTCATTGGTTAAAAATTCACACCTGTGCACCTGGTTTCCCGGCATCTAGTACTCGAGACGGCGTGCGGTTTTGGTCGGTTCGAGTCCGACATGCCACCAGTAGGTGGTATCCGAGGGGATTTCCACACAATAACAAAAAAAAATGTTGAAATAGGTTGATACTGTAAGAACCTTACCGTTAGCAAGTTTTAATTGCAGCTAAGCTCCGTAAATAAAGACGTAAAACAAAACCTTAAAGTTATAGATCGAAAGTTATGATCATATTTATTGTTGAAATCATTTGGTGAATGGTCATAAATGCAGTCCCACTGACATATACATATTTGCATGCCAGTTCTAACCCTTTTGTGGATGTGTGACATTTCAATACACACACATATTATGTATGAATCTGGTAATCTATACTAATATTATAAAGCTAAAGAGTTTATTTGTTTGTTTGTTTGTTTGAACGCGAACGAAAGAAAGCGCTAATCACAGGAACCGCTTGTCCGATTTAAAAAAATCTTTATTTACCTACTCGTACATAAATGTATAGGTAAAATAAAGTCGTTGCCGCTGTCTGTTCGCTTAGACCGTCTAAAATATTTAACGAATTTTAATGCAGTTTTCAGCAATAGATACGAGTTATTCAAGAGAAAAGTTTATAATATGTAGGTATATGTGTAATACATGCATATTATAGTAGCAGAAATCCGAGAATTTCAAAGACTTCCGTGCGAAGCAGGGCCCGGCCGCTAGTTCTAACATTTATTATACTATCTGTGTGGATAAACTGTAATTTTCTATGGTCTGAACATTTTCAAGTAATGTTACATTAAGTAGTAACTATATTGTTATTCTTTTCGAATGAGTTGGTCGTTAGAAGAAATGATTCATTTAGATGAAACAAGCTGCATTCGTTATCGAATGACTGACTTCTAAACAGATTGAACTTTTAACAAGTTCTTGGTATTAATAGATTGGACCTAGAGCGATGATGTCTCTACTGCATATAGCAATATAAAAGAGATAATCTTGGACAATGTGCCACATCGTAACCCAGGATTAGACGAAAGACGTTCACTGTTGGAAATAGGCCTCCTCCAGGGTTCACCATAACAAGCGGTTCTTTGCTGCACCTACCTCAGATTGTTGTAACCTTCATCGGTTGTCAGACCATCTAGTGGAATGCAGGCTTACCACGCTCAGAATACAGAATACAGGAAGAAATATGAAAAATTTAAATAAACAAAAAGATATACTTCCAAAGCCCTATCCCAGTTGTGGGCTTATCGACATACCTAAAAACAGCTCAGACTATGACGAGCTAAAATGAAAAAAACTGTATGGAAAACTTAAGATTATTTTGTGAATTTAATCTACAATCTTGGAATGTTAAGAAATATTAAATTGTCTTTATCAAACAACAATAAAGCATAGACGAATACGGTAAATATTTTCTTCCCTTAAAAATACCCAAAAAATTGTACGAGACGATAAATTTTCCTCATTGGCCGATACGATAAGAGTTTAGAATTACTATGACCTTCAAAATGACTTTTCCTGCACCTAACACGTGATCTCAACATAATTATTATGAAGAAATACAAACATTATTAATCATGACTAGTTATAAAGTCGAAACGTGTTGAAATAAGCAATTGATGGAACAATTGCCGGACAGTCGAGTTTTCCGGTATGCAGCCGACACCTTGAAACCGTCAGTCCAAGATATAGCAACAGCTCTATTGTGATTTGTGTCAATTATATTCATTGCAGTTTATACATTTATGACGTACTTCTAGAGATGACACTCGCAATTGAATAGATAAAGGAAATCGTGAGCTAAAACGGTTTGGTACCAATAAGGAACTCGTGTGTGTATACTGATACTGAAATCTTAATAATATTTTTATATGTATTATTATACTACTAGCTGACCCACGCAACCTCGTTTGCGTCTATATTTCCCGTAGCGTGAACAATTTCCCCCGTTTTTGAAACATTCTTCATTGGTGCTCCGCTCCTATTAGTAGTAGCGTGATGATATATAGCCTTCCTCGATAAATGGATTATCCAACACTGAAAGAATTTTTCAAATCGGACCAGCGGTTCCTGAGATAAGCGCGTTCAAGCAAGCTAACTCTTCAGCTTTATTATTAGTATAGATTAGTTTTTGTTGTCATAGCGATACTTATTAGCGAATAAGTTATTTAAAACGTTGAGATACCTTCTATCCTAATACTAATCTACTCGTGACCATGAGCGATATAACCCGTTCGAAACGTCAGGATAATAGGTTTCGTATTCGTCCCCCCAATGTATCCCTACGTTGTCGTCGTGGTGGGGCTTGCGTGGGTCAATGATCTCTGGGGCTGTGCCGGGTAGAGCTACTCATGCCGGATTGGCCCAGGGTGAGACTCCAGACCAAATGGGATACCAGACGGAGTCTGTTTTAAGACTGCCGTGATGGGCGTGACCCGTCGTGCCGCACTCCAAACGTCCCTCTGCTCTAGCAGAGGGCGTGTTGGAGTGCGAGTAGGTCAGATGGGCTGGCACTTGAGTGTCAGCTCCGTCTGTGAGAGAGGGCTAGCCACCCTCTCGCATTCCGTAACCATTAGGGGCTCAACAACGACCTGACTGGTGGCTCCAAGAGGGTACGCTGAGAACCTGATGGCCGGAGGGCTTGCCTTGATTGGCCGGCCCATGACAAGGATAGTCTATAACACCCGACAGCTAAGTCGAAAAAACCTGTGGATACCTGCCGACCTCCACAGTACATAGGCTTACCCGGGTATTGGGGATCTCTGCCCGGGTGGACCTTTAGTTCTCCCCAACTCGTGGGTCTAATATGGATAATGATAAACTCTCAAAAAATGTAACCGATATCGATAAAAATCTAACGACAATTTGCAAGCCAACCGGAACTGAAAAGAAGAGGAACAAGAAGGAAAGAAGGAACGCCAAGGGGCAGTTCCTAAAGGCGGACGAGCGATCGTCTGCCGAAGAGGACACTGCGTCTGTGGCGCCCATCTTGGCGGGGCTCCCAGAAGTCGATCTGACTGCTGGGAGCCGAAGAACATCAGAGCGCATGCGCTCAATGTCCGCCACTTCTATTGCGAGTGGTAGCTCCAGTGCGACTGTGGACGCACTGGAGCTGATGGAGACGGAGGCCTCAGAGACCCGCAAACGCGGCCTCTCCAGGGATTTCGAAAGTGACGCGTCCCTGGAGATGCCGCCGCCCAAAGTCGGGAGTAGCCAGAGAGGGAGGTCTCGCACTCCAGGCTCGTCAGGTTCCGCCTTCTCTAAGGCGGAGTCGTACAGGCGAGCCAGGGCCGACGGCGAGGTACAGGCAGAGGAGGAGATGTCCGGTCTCATGCTCAGGATCGGGCCGGTGGAGGGGGACGCAGCGCCCCAATCACTGGCCTCCTTGCAGGAGAGAGCGGACGCGGCGGTGGCCATCATCCACAAGGTGGCCACCAAGTCCGTAAACCTTAAGGGTTCCTTCGTGAGGGCCCTTAAGGACTCCTCCTCTGCCATGGCGGGGGTTGTGGATACCCTAATTGGGGAAGTGTCCAGCCTCCAGTCGGCCAACGACCGGTTGACGGGGCAGGTGGCCGAGCTCAGTGCTCAGTTCGCCCAATTTCGGGCGGAGCGAGAGGGCCTGGCCCCGTCAACATCCCAGCGGGCCGCGTCCAAATCCCAGCCGGCCCCATCTGCGCCGCAGCCGTCCCTTGCCGGCACTGGGATTACAGACGCCCAGCTGGCTGCCATCCTCGACGCATGCTGGCGTATGATCGAGGGTCGTACGGCCGGCCTGGAGGCGAGGCTGCCTGCGGCCCCTATCATGCGGCCGCCGCTTGCGGCGCCGAAGCGAAGGGCCGCGTCGTCGGCGACGACCCCTCTCCCTGTGGTGGGGGGTCGCGTAACATACGCGTCGGCGACGGGAACGGCGTCGGCTCCTGCGGTCGCCCGAGGGCCGACGGCCAGGGCTCCGGCTCCGGCTAAGACGCCTCCGCCGAGGCCGGTGACAAAAGCGGCAGCAAAGGCTAAAACGCCTTTGCCCCCCACTCCAACATCTCTGCCTGGCCCCTCTACATCTGCCCCCTCCAATGAGGGTTGGCAGGTAGTCGGAGGGGCTAAATCGAAGAAGGCGAGAAAGCGGGCCAGAAAGGCTGCCCGACAGGCAGCCTCTGGCCCGCAGGCGCCACCGGTGGCAGGGGCCACCCCAAGGAGCCACAAGCCACGGAAACTGCAGCCGCCAAAAACCGCGGCTGTAGTGGTGACCCTGTCACCGGAAGCGACATCCGGCGGACTGTCCTATGCGGCCTTCTTCAAGAAGGCCCGGGACAGTCTCGCCGGTGAGTTCGAAACGGCCGGTGTCCGCCTGCGCAAGGCCCAAACAGGAGCTCGGGTTCTCGAGTTCCCTGGGGCCGATGGCGCAAAAAAGGCGGACACCGTTGCCGAGAAGCTGAGGGCTGCGTTTGCAGATACGGATGGTGTCAGGATCGCCAGGCCCACGAAATGCGCTGAGTTGCGCATCTCGGGCCTGGACGATTCGGTGACGGCCGAAGATGTCCGCGCTGTAGTTGCAGAGAAGACTGCATGCAGCGCGGACAAAGTCAGGGTCGGCACCATCCGCCCCGGTCCTGGGGGGCTTGGCGCTGTGTGGGTAAGTTGTCCCGTGGCGTCGGCTAAATTAATGGGCGACGCCGGCCGGCTCCTCGTCGGTTTCGTGAGCGCCAGGGTTACAATCCTGGCGGCGAGACCGATGAGGTGCTTCAAGTGCCTGGCTGCGGGACACACACGCGCCAAGTGCGCCAGTTGTTTTGACTGCAGCGGACTATGTTTCCGTTGCGGTCGACCGGGGCACAAGGCGGCAGAGTGTTCTGCCGCCCCTCACTGCCCCGTGTGTGCGGCGGGCAATAAGCCCGCCAATCACCAGATGGGGCAGGGGGGCTGCAAGCCTCCCCGAGCTTCTCGGCAGACGCCGGAGGCTAGCCTGTCGACCCAGGCTGCCTCCGGCGACGTTCGTGCGACCACGTCGTCGCCCATGGAGGAGGTTGTAGAGACGATCCAGTAAATGGATCAAGTCTCCAACCTCCTTGTCCAGACGAACCTGAACCACTGCGCCGCGGCGCAGGATCTCTTCCTGCAAACCATGGCGCAGTGGTCGATAGGTGTTGCCGTAGTCGCGGAGCCCTATTACGTCCCTCCCCGTCCAAACTGGATGGGTGACCGGGACGGCTCCGTGGCAGTCGTCGGCTCCTCGGCGGCTCGTTCCCCGCCCTTGTCGCTTAGAGACAAGGGCTCTGGATATGTGGCCGCCGAGTGGGGGGGAATAACCGTTTACGGTGTTTACTTCTCCCCCAACCGGAGTTTGAGCGACTTCGAGGTCTTCCTTAACAACTTGGAGACCTCGATGCGGCGACTAGCGTCTGGGCACGTCCTCGTGCTGGGGGACTTCAACGCAAAATCCATTGCGTGGGGTTCCCCAGCGACGGACGCCAGGGGCGATGCCGTGGTGGAGTGGGCGGCTTCGGTGGGCCTCTGTTTGCTGAACAGAGGCGCCACCAACACGTGTGTGCGACAGCAGGGGGGGTCGATAGTGGACCTTTCGTTCGCTACCCCTGCTGTTGCCGCACGAGTAAGGAACTGGTGTGTCCTGGATGAGGTTGAGACGCTCTCGGATCATCTTTATATCCGATTCGAGCTCTCCCGGTCTCAGGGCCCCAGTAGGGGTCACGTGGCGCGGCATACCTCCCGCTTTCCGCGGTGGGCAGTTGCCAAACTCGACAGGGACCTGCTAGAGGAGGCGGCCATAGTTCAGTCTTGGCTGTCTCCCCGGGCCCCGGCCGAGGAGGTCGACATGGGGGCTGGCCGCTTTCGCACTGCGATTACGCAGATCTGCGATGCGGCCATGCCCCGCGTTCGGGGTTGTCGGCCTTCACGGAACGGGGTCTACTGGTGGTCCCAGGAGTTGGCGGACCTCCGTGCGGCCTGTACTCGTGCCCGGAGGTCCTACACCCGATGCCGGCGGCGACGCCACCGCGTAGACGGGGAGGAGGGCCAGCTTCATGAGGAGTACCGCGAAGCGCGGAGGACTCTGAAGCTGGCCATTTGCCGCGCCAAAGAGGCAAAGAGAAAGGAGATGCTGGAGAGTCTCGACCGTGACCCCTGGGGTCGCCCATATCGTGCGGTGCGTCAAAAGCTCCGCACGGCGGGCCCCCCCCTTACCGAGACTCTCCAGCCCAGCTTCCTGCAGCAAGTGGTCGAGGGCCTTTTCCCGCAGCGGGCGGAGCACACGCCCCCGTCGATGGCCGTTACGGCCAATGACGACGGGGACGGAGG
Organism: Spilarctia lutea; assembly: GCA_916048165.1. NCBI lineage: Eukaryota > Metazoa > Arthropoda > Insecta > Lepidoptera > Erebidae > Spilarctia > Spilarctia lutea. Next base: position 6,833,969 of record OU696492.1, read on the forward strand.
GAGTGAGGTGCCGCCCGTTAGGGAATCGGAGGTTGGGGCGGCTGTTCTTCGGATCCGTTCCAAGAACACCGCCCCCGGGCCGGACGGGGTACCACCCCGAGTGATGGCCCGAGCCCTCGACCATATGTCGGACCGCCTCAGGGAGGTTTTGGACGCCAGCCTGGCGTCCGGACGCTTCCCTGAGTGCTGGAAATGTGGGAAGCTGGTCCTGTTGCCGAAGCCGGGACGGCCAGCCGATTCGGTCGCGGCCTATAGGCCCATCGTGTTGCTGGACGAGGCGGGCAAATTGTTCGAGAGGATTCTCTCTGCCCGCATCGTCCAGCATCTCAGCGAGGTGGGGCCCGACCTGTCGGACGCCCAATTCGGGTTCCGAGAGGGGCGTTCGACGGTCGATGCCGTGATGCGCCTTAGGGCCGTGACCGAAGAGGCGGTTGGCTGTGGCGGCGTGGTGTTGGCGGTGTCCTTGGACATCGCCAACGCCTTTAATAGTCTGCCATTCAGCTGCATCAGGGAAGCACTCCTGTATCATGGGGTGCCAGAGTACCTGAGGCGGCTGGTGGCAGACTATTTAGAGGAGCGTACCGTCGTGTACGAGGACCGAGATGGCGTCTTGAGACGGCGACCCATGTCGTGCGGCGTTCCACAGGGGTCTGTCCTTGGACCACTCCTGTGGAACGTGGGGTACGACTGGGTCCTTCGAAGTCGTCTGCCTCCCGGGCTGGGCGTAATTTGTTACGCCGATGACACTCTTGTCACAGCCCGGGGGGCGAATTTCCAAGAGGCGGCGCGCCTGGCCACCAGGGGTGTTTCTCTGGTGGTTGGGCGCATCGAGGCGCTGGGCTTACGGGTGGCCCTTGACAAGACGGAGGCCCTGCTCTTCCATGGGCCCCGTCGTGGTCCACCCCCCGGCGCCTCTATCGAAGTCAACTCGGTCCTCGTACCGGTTCGGGCCCAGATGAAGTATCTGGGCCTTATCCTCGACGGTAGGTGGCTCTTCGACGAGCACTTCCGACAGCTTGGCCCTAGGCTGGTCGGCGCTGCCTCCGCCCTTGGGCGTCTTTTGCCCAACTTGGGTGGAGCCAGCGTTGCTACTAGGAACCTCTACACGGGGGTGGTCCGGTCGATGGCCCTCTATGGGTCACCGGTGTGGGTCCCGGCTCTGACTGCCCAGAATAAGGCGCGCCTCTGGCGCCCTCAGAGGGTATTGGCAGTCAGAGCCATACGCGGATACCGCACCGTTTCGACGGAGGCGGCATGCGCCTTGGCCGGAACACCCCCGTGGGATTTGGAGGCGGAAGTGCTCGCCGAAGTTTATCGGCGAGCGGCTGAATATCGGGCGGAGAACGGGTATCGTCCTCCGCCCGAAGAGGTACGCGATTGGCGTGAAGCCGCTCGCCGAGCCACGATGGCTCGTTGGTCGTCCCGGCTGGAGGCTCCACGCGCTGGCTTTGCCACCGTGGAGGCGCTCCAGCCGGTCATCCTCGAGTGGGCAGGGCGGCAGCACGGGACCCTTTCCTTCCGGCTGACGCAGGTGCTTTCCGGGCATGGTTGCTTCGGAAAGTACCTGCACTCGGTCGCTAGGAGGGAATTGAGTCCCGCCTGCCACCACTGCGACTGCAGTGAGGACTCGGCCCAGCACACGCTGGAGTTCTGCCCCGCTTGGGCGGAGCAGCGCCGGGCCCTCACTGCAGTCATCGGAGGAGATCTGTCGCTACCGGCCGTCGTACTATCCATGGCCGGTAGCGACAGCAGTTTTACCGCGGTCGCGACCTTCTGCGAGGAAGTAATCTCGCAGAAGGAGGCGGCGGAGAAGGCCCGAGAGGACGATCTCCACTCGGACCCGATCCGCCGCCGGCGCACGGGGCGGCGGAGGCGCGCCTATCAGCGCCTCATGCCGCCCTGAGTGTGGCCGCGGATGGACGGGATGGGTTTTCCCCTCCATCCGCATTACAGGCCAACCGCGAGGGGGCGACGTACGCGTGTGCCGTGCGTCGCCTAAATTGAGATTTTTATCTGAAGAAGGTGCCCGCTTCAGTGCGGGCAGGCGCTGGGAGGGGCCCGGTTGTGTTAATAAACGCATTTCCCGGACCCCTCCCTTCTCAGGCGCAGAGTTGGCACACCGTGTGGTTTTAGTCGGTTCGATTCCGACACACCGCCCCGCCGCAAACCCCGGCGGGGTGACGGCCCGAGGGGGTTTCCACACGTAAAAAAAAAAAAAAAAAAAAAAAAAAAAAAAAAAAAAAAAAAAAAAATAGGTTTCGTATTCGTAACCTTTTAAATAATTTTATGGCGAATAAATCTCGTTATACAACAAAGCTACGTGTAAAAAATGCGAAGGTTAAAAACTGATATTGTCAATTGTTAATTTTTTAGGCTAAAACAATACTTTTTCGAGAAAGTCACAATACTCATATTAATGGGGACAGCGGACCCGTGCTTGTGTGCGGTAAAAATGGGAACTATTTAAGGTTCCGTGTACTACTAACTACTAACTATATAAGTTAGAGCACGGAAGTTAGTAGGTACAGTTAAGAGGCGATAAAATACATTTTTATTTTCTTATATCTTCATTGTGCATAGTTTACGTACATATACGTATATACAAGGTGAGTTACATGTAGTATATGCATGTAACAATAGGCTTGTTATCGCTAACGCACTGCTTATTTTTGTCATTGCATTGTCATCTTGTACGCTTGACTCATATCGCAAGCTAGTATTTACGAAAAAATAAATTTAGTCTTGTACGAAACAGATGTAACTGTTGTTAACTACTTAACTATTACTTAGTTATACGACTTATTCATCAACAAGGAGGAAAATTAATGGTATTACCCATACTCGACAACATTCAGGTCTATGAAGTAACCACAAAATTTTATCCAATACCTACTATCTGTTCACTGCCACACTTTCCTATGACACATTGTTGTTATATTGGATAAGTGGGGAACGAATAGAACGAATATGACGCAAGAAACAGATAAAAACTTTTCTTTTTATTGAATACGGGGGCAAACGAGCAGACGTATCGCCTGATGGTAGGCGATTACCGCCAAACATGGACACCCGCAGCATCAGAGGCGTCACAAGTGCGTTGCCGGCCTTTGGTTGATGAGGAAGGGGATGGGGGAGGGGTTGGGATATGGGCGTCCGGTATCCTCACTCACTCGGAGAAACACGGTGTAAGCACTGTTTCACACCGGTTTTCTGTGAGGCCGTGGTATCACTCCGGTCGAGCTGGCCCATGCATGCCGAAGCGTGGCTCTCCCACGGTAGCGTGGCTCTCCCTTATACAATATACATATACAAACTACTCCAAATATCTTTGTAGTAGTTTGTATATGTCTTTGTGGTGACTGGGATTAAGAAAACAGAGTGAAACCACCCCTTTTCATCGTATTGGTCTCTTAAGAGACGACTTACGGTTCAAACTACGCAGGAAAACCTTACTACAAAAATAGAAGGAAAACTTAAAACAAACCATTTACGAACCCGTCTGGCGTGCCGTAGTAGGTTTAGTGTATGCACCTATCCAGTCAGCTCACTCGGTTACTCATTCATGTATTTACTCACCCGCTCACTCATGCATACAGACGTACAGTCTCGCGCATACACACACTCCACTTGAGTATTGCGAGAACGAGTTCAGTAAACGTGTTGGCAAGACTACTCGTGTACATTCCCAAAGGGAGGATGCTATAGTAGGCAAAAGCCTTTTTTCCACGAAGAGGCCTATCTCCAGAACTAAACTGTTAAGGGTTGTTGACAATGAATACGATGACGACTACATCGTGTCAAATTTTTAACTACCTACAAAAATAAAATTTTAGTTTTTCTACCTATAAAATTATAAAATGTTCATAGTAATTTTCAGTTCTAGGTATGTACTGTTCATGCGAACATCAAAAAATTTTATCTACTCGTTATTAGGGTTTGTTGTCAGAAAAGAAAAGAGAAAAACACTGATGTTTTTTTAGACTAGCTTCGCTCCACGGCGGTCTTACCCGCGGTACGACAATAACCGCGGGTTCGGTTAGTTACTAATAGAAATGATATTACGACGATATGATAATATGACAGGACTGCCCTAGATTTTAGATAAACACGTTTGACTTGCAAACATCACTTTAATCTCGCTCTTAATCGCTTGCCACCCAACATCACTGGAAATTTGCGGTATGTATTTACATCTTTTAATCTGTTTTTTCTTATCAAATATTAAAAGTAACTAAGATTCTTTAAAAAACATTCTTATTACAGTCATTACTTGACTTATCGCCTGTTATCGGCTTTAGCTTTAGCTTTTGACATTTAACTAGCTTGACCGGATTTTAGTAGCAGCCTGTATTACTTAAGTTTTAAACGTTGATAAAGGTCCTCCGAAACTGTTACGGCGTCTCCACAAACTCATGTGTGTAAAACCTGTCCCTTGAACAGTATTAAAGCATTTAATAGGAACATTTATTTATTTTGTACATTGCATACCTAGCGTCAGTTGCATAAGCATTGTATTATAAAGTGAGGACGTACGCACATAAGAAGCTATTTAACTATTAATAAAAGACGTACCTACATAGTGGAACTAATTGTCTTCAACATTGGCCTTACAATACAATTGGTTTAACATTTTCATATTAGTAGGTACCAACCGATACTTAGGCAGCATAAGCGGTTTGAGTATGATTCATAAACTTTGACAATGAAGTACCTAAACATATTTTAAGTATAACAATTGTAAGTTTATATTCTAAAGTACCTATAACATTAAAAAATGTTCACCAGCGTTTACAAGCAGAGGAACTCTTCCCAAAGATTGAAAAGTAATTTTAAATAGCCTAAGCCTAGTGTGTTGTATTTGATGACAAAGGAAGGTTTTCCTTTGTCATCAAATACAACATACAACACACAAATTTACAACTAATTCCGAAATTTAATATAGTAGATTTGCCCCAGGCTCCGCCGGGATTCATATCGGTTATCACGGTAAATACTAGCTAATGTCCTTCTTCAAGAACCAAAGGATCTCTATTGTAAACTTCATCCAAATCGGTTCAACGGTAAAAGGCACATAGTTTCTTTTGAATTTGTAATATTAAGTATGGATCATGGTAATACAAAATAATCAATACCCATTATACAAGAACAAGACAGGCAGACAGGATGTTACTTAAAAATCTACAGACGTAATCAAATTTAAAATAAAATATTCAAATAATTATGGTTAAGGTCAGAATCTAAATCAGATGTTCGAATCGAATCGATACGAAACGGTGTTTCTTTGTATGTAAGTCTATAAGTCCCCGAAAACCCTGGTAGACCTCAGTCGCCGTAGGTAACCATATAATTGAATACAGAGATGTCTTGCTGTCTTTTCAAATGCACCGCGGCACCGTTTCAGGGCTTCTATCTAGGGTAACGGCCTGGTTCATCGCTACCCTCAAGGTTAATATTCTTAAGCTAATATACGCTTAATAAACTGAAGCAAGGTAACCGAGTCTAATGATCCCTTTCGATAAAATCGCATTTAACAAATACGCATACCTATGCTTGGAGCTTTGAACTCATGTTTACTTTGCCAAGCTCACAAATAAAAAAAAGCAATACTAACATCGACCTTGGTTAAGAGTATATAAATGCTTTGAACCCATTCAATTTCGGTGCTTTTGGTACTATTTTTTCTCCACATTACGTGTTATAGTGAGAAAAGTGTATGCGAGCTCAATGAACCCAAATTAATCTTTGATTAAAATCTAAAACTCGATAAGAAAATTAGTATTACTAGCTCAAATACATTTAAAATCCGTTCAAGCATTCAGTTATGATGTAGTCTACGTTGCCTAGCAATGTTTTATACACGAAATCGAGGTTTTATGCTTTGGCCTTTACATACATTTGCTTCCAGGTAGATATTTCAAATGTCGTCACTTTTATGAGAGAAAAAAAACTTATGATGACATTTGCCCACTGACACAATAACCTTTTGTGTTACCAGCCAGTATCAGATGAGTTAATGCTTAAATTGCCGATGTTTTTCTTTTACATATGATCTTTCACCGTTCAATTATTTTTTGTGTGGTAAGACGAAATAACGATCACTCCATCAACAATACCTTTAAAGTCCCTGACTGCCTACAAGGAAAGGAAGGCCAACAGATGGTCAAATACGCAAGAGAATTGAATCCATCGAGAAGTCAAAGAGGGTCGGACAAAGAATGGTCCAAAAACTTGTTACTCCTGTAACGCTTCCTATCTAGTTTTGATTAGGTAACTTTTTGTGCTAAACTCATCTACTGTTTGTAAATTCAAACTGTAACAATAGTCCAAAGTGTACCGGGTATAATATGAATGTTTGTACCTTTAACACTTCAATGTTACTGGTAGGTACACTAAGCATATTTTTGTCCCTCATAAATTCACAGCGAACATAATAAATACCCATTAAACTATCTTGAACGTATGTTAATATGTGGAATAACTAGGAAGTATCTGGTCAATAATCAAATTTATCGCCAATTAAAACCCAGTGAGTGCGTAAAGATCAAAATATCGGCAGTGGAAAAACACACAGATCAATAAACCGTCTAAGGTCATTCAAAAGATATGAGATTTGACTACTTAGCTGATCCGCGCAACTTTGCCTGCATTTTTCATAAGGAACACAAATGTTTCCCGTTTTTTGAATCAATTTTCGTTGATGTTCAGCCCTTATTCGTCTCGTGTCTCGTATCGTGATAGCGTGATATTATGCCTAATATTCCCAGTAGGTACACTTTGCACCAACGTGCTCGGCAGATTTTCATGGTACTGTTCACACGTTAGCCTATTTCATATTGCATTGGTCGTTAGATAAAGATGGACATTGAGGCGATCCCATTATTTGTACAGCGGTTTTAAATTTTATTCTGTAGTGCACTAGCGAAATTAGATAAGTGGTTAAATCATTATTCTGAAATCGCAACTAAACATGTATTACTTATTGAAGATAGGCAATTTTACCCATCTGAGTTCCACAAAATTGATTCATTCTGATAACAATCAATAAATTTCTTGATTACTCCATGCCGCTTTGTTTGTGAAAAAATTAAGCGCGAAGTGAACACTCGGCCAACTTGTAAACGCTGTTTGCAGCTTGCGCAAAATTACTTAGATTTGTATACGAGAACAGACACTAATCGGGTCGTCGACCAATGTTGGTCGCAAACGAAAAGACACATAACAGCTCAGGACACGTTGACAGAACGCACTCGCCGAGCGCATTGGTCCAACGTGTACTGCGGCTAAAATATACCCTCGATAAATAGGACATCCAAGACGAAAATATTTTTCCAATTCGAACTGCTGTACTCTTTCATTTTGTAAATTAGTTTAGACTAGTTTTTGCCTACGACTCCACCCGCGTGTTTGTCAGTTGCATCGCGGTAAAGAGTATCCTATGTCCTTCCTTAAGAATCGAAGTTTCTTCATACCCAATTTATTTGAAATCGGCGCAGCGGTTTAGCCGTGAAAGCGTAACGGACACACGAGTGACTTTCGAATTTATACTATTATTATAATATGGATAGTATTGACTTGACATGAAGCCAGTAAATAATATAAATTAGGTAAAAAATGAGTGACAATCACCTCAGCCGTCGTAGTGTATAAACACACTTCTAAACGGTGGATGTTTTATTATTTAAACAAATGATGATATAACCTCGGCATATTCAATGATAATCTCGGGTATAATCATCTCTCCAATTACTACGAAAAATAGTTTGCCTGTATCACTATAGTACAAAAATATTTGTTCATGAATACGTTCTGTTAACTCAACACACGTAGAATGCACTCTTATCTCTAAGTTGTTTTAGAGATATCGATGTAAGGGGATTTCTAAGAAATAATTTCGGAATGATATCATCATCGGCATAGAATTATAAACATTTCTAGACAAATTACTTCTTTAAAAGACAATTTCAGCACTGGGAATATTTCTTTTACTAGCTGAGTTCCGCGAATATTGTTGTACCTTAAACCGCGGGCAACACCGCAGAGCAAAGTAAGTCTAAAAAACAGGCAAAACGCACAAATCTGAAGGTATATTATATGATGTAACAAAAAATTTATGCTTTGTGCAATTTTTCCTTTATCTGTGCTATAAGACGTAGCTTCGTGCCAAATTTCTAGATTCTGAGTTCCTTTTAGGTTTTGATTCCCTTGCATGTGTCGAACATTTGCAGCACAAACGGCTGTATCTTTTGATTGTATTGGCTGTGTCGTTACTGAGAAAAAGCTCTTGAAAGACAGACAGACGGACAACTAAGTGATCCTACAAGGGTTCCGTTTTTCCTTTTGAGATACGGAACGCTAAAAAGTAGCAGGTTACTCCTTAAAAATAAAAGGGAAAATAAAAGTTAAAGACTTGTAGCTAGACTTATACCGAGTTATTATGTGTAAGTAACTATTTAAAATAATTGTCTAAAAGAATCATCTTTACATAGTATTAATGAAGTCGCTTCCGCTGTCTGTTCGCATAGAGTTTTTAAAATACTGAACGGATTTTAATGCAGTTTTTAGCAATAGATAGATTGATTCAAGAGGAAATTTTATATGTATAATACATACATATTATAGTAGATGACATTCGAAAATTTCAAAGACTTCCGTGCATAGCCAACCTGGGTCGCTAGTATACATACTTAAATAAAAAATTGACCTTACTTCATTTCAGTTGTACGTGTACCTACCTACCATAAGCGTTCAAATATAATTATCGATCGTTATTATCGTCATATTAATTGGATTTTAGTAAGGCTTCATTCTTTTTAACCGACTTAAAAAAGTGAGAGGTGAGTTTGGGTCGACTTGGGTTTAGGTAATTTACGAAAAAAATTTTAGCTTAATTCTTCGTCATTTATGAACCGATTTGGATTGTTTTTTTATTTGAAAGGTGGAAAATTCAATAATCTAGTTTATTACAATTAATTATGACATACACTTTAAAGTCGTTTCTTTTTTAACCGACTACTGCGATGTCAAAAGGAAGGGAATAATTAGAGGCCTATGTTCAATAATGAACTGCAATAGTAATATATGCCTCGTTGGTCTAGCGGTTGACGTATGCGACTGCCGATCAAGCGGTCTCGAGTTCGAATCCCGGGTCGGGCCAAAAAGTGTTGTTGAGTTTTTCGGATTAGGTATGGAAATACTTAATAACAGCTCTACTTAATAATGCTTCGGAAAGCACGCAAAGTTGTCGGTCCTGCGCCTAATCTGTCCCCGATCGTGTCGGTTTACCGTCCCATTAAATTATAATAGAGAGGGAACAAAGAGTGCACCTGTGTTTGCGCATACACTTGTGCACTATAATATCGCCTGCGTAGTTGGCTGGTGTCCGTTGAGACTGGCCGCCGTGGCCGTATACGGTAAGGAGAACATTATTGTGAGGCGTATATCGAATATGAGATCGTTGTTTTTTTCTTCTCTTGGCTATAAAATAGCTTCGGTAACAGTTTTCAATATAAATGTATTGATTTATAGCAGCATTTGTTGTGCCTTATGACGTAAGTATATGTAAAATCAATGGAAACGTTAAAAACCTTAATATGACCATAAAATCATGACAATAGTGCTACAGCTCTAATAAGTACGATTTCCGGAAATTATTAAACTCAATTACTTATGTATTATGTTACACTTTCTCTACAAAATTGGATACTGAATAAAATTATGATGTTTTTATTATATGATACATAACATTTCCGAATAAAATTCACGTAAAATAATGTAATATATTATGTCGCAGATAACTAGTTTAATGAGCGTTTTAGTTTTTAGACTAGTCTTCTGACTAATCAACGCAGTAGAGGTTTCAGTTTAAATTTTTGTTGTTGCACACAAAATTTCTTGTTAACTATTAGTGGTCCTTACAGAAAAGCGTAGTGACAATATAATATACGTCACATCTTTAACAAGAAAACTACTTGACTACTTTTGATAAAATTTGTACAGCCTGTCACTCGGGCTATTGATAAGAATTTATTGTCACCTCGTTCATTAAATCCATTCAGTAGTTTTACGGTGGGAGAGCCACGCTTCGGCATGCATGGGCCGGCTCGACCGTTCGACAGAAAACCGGTGTGAAATAGCGCTTGCGCTGTGTTTCACCGAGTGAGTGAGGATACCGTAGGCCCATATCCCAACCCCTTCCCCCATCGCTGTCCCCGTCCCTCAAAGGCCGGCAACGCACCTGTATCACCCCGGTGTTGCGGGTGGCCATGGGCAGCGGTAATCGCTTACCATCAGGCGATACGTCTGCTCGTTTGCCACCTAACCCATAAAATTTTGTACAAGTGTACCACACAGGTGTATGACCTGAGAACGTAAAAAACACTTTTAATGTCACCATCTTGAACTCGTTTAAAGTTCAAAATAAAAATACATCCAACTCCATGGGGTTAATGACCTTCGATGTTTTACCAAAACCATTTAACAATGACCTCTTAGTACCGAAAGATTTGTAAGCTCAGTTCATTACGTAGGTAGCTGTGATTGATATCGAAATGAGTAGACACTTCATAAAACAAACACCAGTGATTTACTTGTTATATGCGATTTTTATAGAACTGATGATGAACCGAAATTTCTAGAACTATGTTTATCTGTCTGAGTTTTGTTTTGACGACGTCATTGAGCTTGTTTTTACATACAATAACACATATAGATTTAAAATAGCATGACTGAGGTCATTAAATAACGCAATCGTCAAAAAATTTAAACTTCAAAAAGAAGGGTAGTCTTGGAAAACTCTATGCAAATTAATTTAAGTAGATAATATTAAACTGTTTGTTTTCTAATATATCAGTAATTCGTACTTAACTATGATACATTATTTAAACATTCTATTCGCTAAATTTAATGTCTAATAAATAAATACACACACACTCTCGGAAAACTAACTCAACACTTCCTTAATAGGGCAGACTAAATTTAGACAGGAAATCCGTCTAAGAATATCGTTTCATAAAAACTCTGTAAGCAAATTACTTAATGCAAATATTAAACAACTAAAAATATTAACAAATTATTTATGTTTCTAAATTACTAGGATGGTCTAGTGGTTTAAGCGATCGTCACGCTGCGCCGCCGCATTCTACTGCGCAAATTGTTGTGGATTCGAATCCCACACGGGACAATAATAATTATAAATATTCCGGACATCTAACACAATGCACTACAAATGGTTTTTTTGAGTCTGGGTGGTCCCCAGCTACACAGGATGTAAATACCTAAAAATGCGCAAAGTGTTGTGGATTCGAATCCCACACGGGGCAATAATTATTATAAATATTCCGGACATCTAACACAATGCACTACAAATGGTTTTTTTGAGTCTGGGTGGTCCCCAGCTACACAGTATGTAAATACCTAAAAATGCGCAAAGTGTTGTGGATTCGAATCCCACACGGGGCAATAATTATTATAAATATTCCGGTCATCTAACACAATGAACTACAAATTATTTTTTTGAGTCTGGGTGGTCCCCAGCTACACAGGATGTAAATACCTAAAAATGCGCAAAGTGTTGTGGATTCGAATCCCACACGGGGCAATAATTATTATAAATATTCCGGTCATCTAACACAATGAACTACAAATTATTTTTTTGTGTCTGGGTGGTCCCCAGCTACACAGGATGTAAATACCTAAAAATAAGCCCGATTTTTCAAGAAAAGTCTCATCAATATTATCATCCTAAAAACAAGCAAAAACGTTGTTTAGCAGCATTCCATTAATATTCAAGGTAAACCCCGTTCCTCCTCTTTCATATCTCCTCCAATGATCTTTACCGAATTTGAATGAATTTAATAGGTCCGCAGTTAAGAGTTTGTTTACTTTGGATCACCTTTTGTAACCTCTGTGTCCTTGGAATACTGTAGGAAACGGGTTTCAGTACCAGTTTAGAATATATTTTTTCCTCCTAAAATATGTACGTAGTAAAAATAAACAGGTTCCTACATATTTTTAAGCCTTCGAAATTATAGTAACTATATTACCTATCACCATCACCGTCATCAGCCTACAGCAGTTCCACCTGTTTTACCTGAATATCAGTTATTTCCACGAAGCGACCGACATCAGACCACCGCAACCCTGAGGGTGAACTGCATTCGAAGGTTGAAATATTTAAGGGCACTAACTTCTCAACGATTACCATAGATCTTCATGGCAACCGGGACCGACGACGTGCTCTTAAGCGGAAGGGAAACACCGCCATTTTCCATACTCCGGGCCAGTTTATAAGAATTTCATATACGAAAAACACGATACATCAACTTTGGTCCGACTCGGGAATCGAACCCAAGACTTCTTGAAGGCAACGAGCAGGAAACGAGCGCGCCGACCATCTGGCGAAGGAGGCAGCACTTTCGTGTCGGAGGAGGCCTGACTACGATCTATGTCCGATCGTATTCGTCAAAAGGACTATCCGAAAGGATACCCTGGATGAATGGAACGAAAGATTCCAGTCAGGCAAAACCGCCTCGGTCACGAAGGTGTTTCTTCCTGATGCAGTGAACGCGAACCGTACCATTCGGCGGATAAATGTAACACCATCACTGGCTCAGGTGCTCACTGGTCATGGAGGATTTGTCCAGTACCTCCATAGGTTCAAATGTAGGGATTCTCCGTCTTGCGCTTGTGAGCCTGACAAAGAGGAGAGCATACTTCACTTGTTAGTGGAGTGTCCAATCCACGCCAAATCTCGAAACGACCTAGAGTGCCAAATAGACACAAAAATATGCACGGAAAATTTGAGTAATATATTATCTGATAGAAATAAGAATAGTTATTTAATAGATTATTGTGAAAAAATAGTTAAAATAGTTAACAACAGAAACAAAGCAGTTTAAGCATTTGATAGTTTATATATAATAGAAAAATATAATGCATATCAAAAATGAAGCACATAGTATTTAAGAAAAAATGTAACTAGCATAAGAAACTACCTGTAAATCTCAGATTATAGTAAAATGTAATTAGTATAAGAATAAGTTCATAGATTAAAAGTAATGTAATAGAATAAGGTACAGCAATTAGCTAAAAAAAAAAAAAAAATTAGCTAAAAATAATTAATATATAGGTACAACAAGAAATTAGTAACATTGTAATATTTTAATAATGTAAAAGCACTGTTATAGAACAACAAACTAGACTAAGACCTGATTAAGGTCACATAAAAACATGTTAAAGTAGCTATTAGTATCTGAAATAAACACAATCTGTGACACCCCATGAGTCACAGGATGCAGAAGGCAGCAACAACCTGCGATGGCGGGTGCCTGCAAAAAAAAAAAAAAAAAAAGACTTCTTGACTGGCAGCTAAGTTGCATACGCTAGGCACCAGATCAACGAAGCAGTTCACTGCTGGAAATAGGCCTTTCCCAATGTTGTACTACAATACCTATACATATAGAAAAAGTGCAGCATGTTTAAATAAAATGTGCGACACACGCTTCAGTTTGTAATCTTGAACCCGGTCCTGGTACAGAAAGACTCAATAGAGAGTTGCATATATATTGGTCATGATATAAAAAAGTTTAAAAAGTAAGTTTATAGTCTATTTACTTATTAATTTTCTAAAATTTGCAATTTTTAACATAGGGCTATTATGGAATATTAATAAATAGGTTTACTGCATGGTTGGTTTTACCTTGAAGTGTTTTATTTCATAATCATAAAATCGTAATGTTTTGCTAAACTAATGTTTTTTTTTATTAGTTGATAAGGCATAACAAGGTCGTTAAGACGATAAGTCCATCGTTTAAGATGTTTAATCTGCCTAACAAAAAAAACATTTCTAAGAACGCGTAAACCTTTTGGTATTTTAAAATAGGGTAGACAACTGCCTAACCAGTATCTTTTTACCCGACTACAGCGAAGTTCAAAGGAAGGTTAAAGGAAGGGAATAGTTTCGGTAGTTTCACCGTATTTCACCGATTTTAATAAATAGCAATAGATTGCTTCTAATGGCTCCCTCGGGTGACACAGGCTATATAAATGTCAAAAATTTATAGTTTACGTTGTATTTGGGTTCCTATAGTTTTTATTTTATTTTTCTTTTTGTACGATACAATGGCGTGACGTCACACATAACTATTGTCAAATCTATACATATATAAATGAATTTATGTCCGTTAATAGCTGATTTTGGTATATTTGTCGTAGTCCAGGGAAGGATTCATCAGTGCAGAATGTTACAAAAACGGGGGAAAGTTATTACGCTACGGGCAATAGGAGACGTAAACGAGGTTACGTGGGTCAGTTAGTTATACGAGTATATATTTATCATTGAATTGGAAACATTAAAATAATAAAAAAAAAACAAAATGATAATGAAGGACAGTTCATGCCGTCTTTTAATATGTCACATTTAATACAAAAGTACGTGTTCTTAATGAAAGTATTTGTATTTTCAATGTTATATTCCTTGTCAGAACCATTATTGTTATCTTATCGCAAAGCGGAAGTATACGGTTACAATACTACAAATACTTTGTGTATTACTTGTCAATACCACGTTTTATTTGTCAATGAAACCACTACCTAAATATTTAAGTATACACTGTTTGAATACATTATCTACATTAAGAACAGCGAGGTGACTGCAAAGAATTGAATAGATTACGACTCCCTACCTTATTTGTCTACTTCACCGATTATCCACTTTTAATTTCTTCTATTTTTAAACTTGCTGAATGAAGCTTTCTTAAAGTGTCTGATCTGATTTGTGATAAGATGAGATCACGTAACTTTGAATTCTGCTAAGAAATTTAAATTGCCACATACACCGCACGTATTTAACAAACGTTATTCGTCACTGTCAATAACGTTTGACAGTCCACAGCTGGGCATAGAGGCCTCTCCGTAGAAGGGACGTTTTGGTCAACTGTACTGTACCAACCTGGCTAGACGCGTTGGTTTTAGGTTTGTTTCAAGTTTGCCTTCTCTTAGCGATGAAGTTGTACTATGTAGTTTGTTCCCTCATTCGCTACTTACCCTTATATGTAATACCCTCGGAATGAATTGGGGTGGGGATAATGTTCAGTAAATAGAAGACAAGCGTAGCTAGATGATAACCGAGTATATTTTCACATTGCAAAGTTAAGCAATCTTAGCCAGGTCAATTTCTGGATGTATAAGAATTCTTAAAACATTGAGACCCTTCCGTGCTTCGATTTCGCTCAGTACTTGTGAGTGGAAGTCAGATGGCAGACGCTCCACGAAAAAACTCTAAGTTCAGCTATGTCGTAGTAGAATTAAAGACGACTCTAACCTAGTTTGGAAAATTGTTTGCAGGATGAATCCATGTTTAGTAAATAAACGTCAATTATTCATAGGGAAGTATAATGGTCGAGGCGTGGTATTTACGTCATTTGTTATCTATTAATGATAACCGCAGTGACCATTCCAGAACAGACTGCAGTCATTATGATCATGTTGATTATTAATTATCATCATCGCGAAACTGATAAACAATTGGTTGTTCCATGAGAATATTTTGATTTTGAAGCAACTCGTGTTGTATTTTGTTTCACATGAATACCACTTTTATTTTTGCATAATATATCATATTATGTGCAAGAATAAAAGTGGTATTCGTAGAAACTTATTCCCTTTGACAGACCAAGTTAGCTAGTTTAATATATTTTTGTCGTTCATACCTCATTGTTAAGTACCTGTTATGTGGGCAGTATATTGTCCTTATTGATATAAATAAATCGCAATCACCAATGACTAAATAACAAAAAAAACTAACTAAGCAATTAAGTACCTACTCCTTGCCGGTGACGTCACTTCCTCACTCTCATACGTTTATTGATATTTCGAACTCAATTATATCATACAGAAAATAAATCTCAAGGCTCCAGTATGAGTATCATTCAATTATACTGCCGCCACGGGTTTACGTAATTATAACAGGAAACAATTATATAAATACGAGATCAGTCTAAAAACAATGGGTGCGAAACGAAGCTGCTGTAAAAACTAACTCCGAAAAATAACCGTTTACCAACATCACAATAGTGGGTTAACGGTTGAAACGAAACTCGAACAATGGGCATAAAAAAGCCAAAACAATACAAAAAGAAATCCGTATATAATAAGTTCGAGACACCCACAAAGTTTTATCGTTGTATGACCAGACAGCATCGTCGCAAAACATTTGGCAAACACAACTGAGTTTCGCTATTGGGAAAGCGGTGAAAAAAAGTGAAAGTGCGCGAGCGAGACGCCAATATCGAATTACAATAGCCTCAGCTGACCTGAATAAGTGACGTCAGAATCCGATAACGTGTTTATAGGATTTATTGGGAAATCTTTCGTACATGAAGCAGATATTTATAATTAGTATGCGATGTCATTTCACGTGATGGTTGCCCTCTGATAAACATATTGTTGTAAATTATTTTTAATAAATCTTATATCTTCTAAAGGCAATATAGAATAGACCAATACGAAACTCTTATTTGTCTCATTATTCTGAATAGAATCATTATAATTGAAGATTTCCTAAAACTGATCCTGAGACTAGTGACAAGTGGCAACAAGCAAACTTAGTGAAATGGATATAATAAGAGCAAATTACCAACTTTGTTACCTACCTACAACTAGGTACGTAACAAAGTACCTACATGAAAGAAACTAAAGTACGTGTACTTGAAATAAAATAATTATTGTTTAGTTCATTTTCTTTCAAGCAAGGTTACAAATCAGGTTCTTATTGGTTTAAAGGCAGTTATACTATTACGATTTTTCAACTTCGTATAGTTGCGGTATGGTTAATTTGACAATGGGTCCGGTCGTCTTAATAACTGCAGTTCCCGGACCTCTCCCTTTTCAGGCGCAGAGTTGGCACACCGTGTGGTTTTAGTCGGTTCGATTTCGACACACCACCCCACCGCAAACCCCGGTGGGGTTTCCACACGTTAAAAAAAAAATGGTTAATTTGACAAGTCACGTTTTAGATATCCAAAACAACAGAATAGTACCTAAAAGTAGAGTATCATAAACAATATCGTCACTTTCAAATTGATATCAACTCGCAATACCATTATGAATCATTGTCATACATACCTTACGCGAAAAAAAAATTAAAAATCTTAGTACAACAGCTATAGTTATAGTTTCTGGCTTAATTCTTTAGTTAGAATTTGTTTACCAACCATAATATACCTATGTATTATTTTCCCACTGGACCAACGAGGCAGTTCACAAGACAACAAATTCTTAATAACAAGAAATTCTTAATTCCGCCCGTGCCTCAGAGAGTACATTAAGCCGTCCGGCCCGGTTTCATGAACAGCAATGGTAACTAGTTTAACTTTCGAATTAAGTTCACCCTCAGGGTTGCGGAGGTCCGATGCCAGTCGATTTGTGTAAAAACTGATATTCAGGTAAAACCGGTTGAACTAGTAGCCGACACCAAATAATCTTGGGAATAATGATGATGATGATTATTTTTCTTTCATTCGCACAACTTTAACAAACTCCACTTGTCACACAAGAATCTCGCAGTTTTGAAATCAAAGGTAACGAACTGAAATAATTTAAACGAGAGCAACCATAGCTTTTATTTACTTTAAATTTATTTTTAGTTTATTTCTTACTAGCTGCGTCCTGCGGTGTTATCCGAGGTTACTGTTGTACCTTTACAACCGCGGGGTAAAGCTAGTCTAAATAAAAGTAGCCTAAGTTACTTCTTATTACATCAGCTATCTGCCAGTGAAGGTCCCATCGAAATCAGTCCGGCCGTTCCGAGTTTAGCCAAAACAAACAGACAGACAATTTTTAAAAAAAATGATATTTTGGTATATGTACTGTGTATACATACACATGCATTTAGCAAAAAGCGGTTAAGCATATTAATATTACGAACAGACACGACAATTTTATTTATTTGTATAGAGTACCTACAGATATGAGGAGTTTGAAGGCGTCTTCTCTTATGATTCACATTTGTAGATCCTGGCGTCGAATCAAAATTTCAAGTATCTTTTCCCCACTACGTCGGAGCCAAAATGAAGAGTAATAGTTTTGGCAGTCTTGTATGCTTGTAATTTCCAATGTAGCGTCTAAATTATTGAACCGATTGTGATGCAAATGTCAATAGATTCGTAAGAAAAGCCCGAATAACATCAATAGAAATACATCTATATAAATAAAATTCTATTTGTAATTTCAAATTAAAGGCTTTTCACTAAGCTCATACATCAAATAAACACGTAATAATAAATTTGTCTGTCTCTTCGTTTAATTGGTCGTTCCAGACATTAGTCTCTGGAAAGACCAGACCGATTTTAACAGGACTTTGACAAATAGCTATTCATGTAAGGCGTAACTTGGGCTACTTTTGTTACACACGGTTGTAAAGCTACAAGAATAACCGCGGGTAACACCGTGGTGTCTGCTGGTTGGTCTAACGGTAAGCGTAAGTGACTTAAGAGGTGTCGGGTTCGATACCCGAGTCGGACTTCTGTTGGGATTTTCTTACAAGAAATTCTTAATAGCTAATTTCCCGCCCGTGCCTTGGAGAGCACGTTAAGCTGTCGGTCCCGTTTGTCATAAACATCAATGGCAATCGTTATTTGGCAGTCAGGACCCTTAAATATACTGACAACTAATTTAACCTTCGAATTCAGTTCACCCTTAGGGTTGCGGAGGTCCGATTCTAGTCGCTCCGTGGAAAAACTGATATTCAGGTAAAACCGGTTGAACTAGTAGCCAGCCCCAAATACTCTTGGGAATGATAAAGGCTAGGAAGATGAACACCGTGCAGTTCAGCTCTACTAACTAAGCCCTACGAGCTATGCTGAGCTACATAAATTGTATTTAAACATTTTATGTAGTCGGGTTATTTAAACTCTTTAACGTTACTATTTCATCACTTGTTCACATTACGCGTCGTCTGTCTGTTCATTATAACAAAAGAATCATGACCCATTTATTTGATTGGAACATTTAGTTACAAGCGCTGAACCTGACATAGTTTTCAGCGCAATACAAACGAAGACTGACACGTACATTACACAACTGACCTACAGTGGCAAGACACGTGATTTTAGTTTTGAACTAAAATCTAATTGCTTATACATATTTGTACAAATAAGTCACATGACAACATTTTTATGAAACTGTCAGTTTCATGTGACAATTTTCTATTAATAACTATTTATTTATTTAGCTCCACCATTACTGATAAAGTTACTATTATATGGGGTTTCTGTTTTGTTTTTTTAAAGCACACTTCCCGCAGACTGCCTCGTTGGCGCAGTGGTAGCGTACGCGACTGCTGTGCTTGAAGTATCGGGTTCGATTCCCGGGTCGGACCAAATGTTTGTATGATATGCAAATATTTGTTTCGGAGCTTGGGTGTTTTCTATGTATAATATTTATATACCTACTTACAAAAAAAAAAGTATATATGTATTAATATCAGTCGTCTAGTACCCATAGTACAAGCTCTGCTTAGTTTGGGACTAGATGGCGTTGTGTGTTAAATGTCCGAAAATATTTATTATTATTATAATTATGAATATAACATTCTGTGCCACGGGGGACTTTACAAACACATTATTTAAACACAGTAAAAAATATGTAAAAATTAAAATTAACAAATTGCTTTTTTTTTCATTTTTGATGCTTACAATGTCAATCAAAGCTAAATTAAGTTACATGGCTTTCATAAAAATCGGTTCAGTCATTTCGAAGGAGTTTGGTAACAAACACTCCGACACAAGAATTTTATATATTAGATTGTATAGTAGGCCGAAGTCACCTAAGGAGAGGCCTAGTACTATACTAAGGCTTGCTGGGGAGCAATAGATTAGTAAAGGCTATTAATGATGTAATTTAGTTTTATATTCTGTCTGTATACTTACTTTTAATAAGTTCGATAAGTAACTATTTAGTGTTCAATTAACACTACAAAAGATTGAAAAAAAACAACCAAGTAAGTTGTTTTTAAAAACAAGTAATTTCAATGAAAGTTTTGTCGTTCATTAAGTAAAGAGCTCATTAACATCTGGTTAACCAGAGTTTGCATCTTTTATTTGTATTCAAACTTGAAGTACTTACCTAATTATTATTTGACCTTATTCAAATTAATAATTAGGTAGGTTTTCAGGTATCAAACATTTGTTGAAGAACAAATGTTTGTTTACTCTGGGCAACACTACATTATTCAAAAATAGATGACTAAGAATTACAGATAAAATACATTTTGCCTATCAAACAATCAAAATATGATAAATGTTTCATCACACATTTAAAATGTAATGTATTCAGTATTGTACAACTACTTATAGCATGTGCAATATTCTTAAATTAGCCTTATCACTAACACATTTCCAAGATAAATAAAAAGAGACAGATAAAAAATATTTATCTGTCTTATTTAATCATATACTTTCATTGTGAAGAGGGTAATAAATTAGTTTAGTAAAACAAAAAAGAAACTTTATAATAAACCAAATAAATATATTAAAAAAAAACTACCTCTTCCAGACAATCGAATGCAACAGATTTGTCAGGACTGTGATTAGTTCTAATGAATCTGTTAGTTGAGTATGACCTTCTGAATAGTCCTTATATATTTTTACTTTCACGATTTTTACACATACATATATATCTCGTTATGGGTTATACCATTTGTGGTCACAGGTAAACTGAAACTGCGGAATCTAACCGTTACTATAAGTGATATTACCCATTCTTAACATTGGAAAATAGAAAGTATAGTAATCCTTTCAATAAGTTGTGATTTTTTTTTTTTTTTATTATTTAATAGTTGGCAAACGAGCAGACGTATCACCTGATGGTAAGCGATGACCGCCGCCCATGGACACCCGCAACACCAAAGGCGTCACAAGTGCGTTGCCGACCTTTGGGGGATGGGAAAGGGGATGGGGGGAGGGGTTGGGGTATGGGCCTCCGGTATCCTCACTCACTCGGTGAAACACAGCGCAAACGCTATTTCACACCGGTTTTCTGTGAGGCCGTGGTATCACTCCGGTCGAGC
This sequence comes from Spilarctia lutea, assembly GCA_916048165.1. Taxonomy (NCBI): domain Eukaryota; kingdom Metazoa; phylum Arthropoda; class Insecta; order Lepidoptera; family Erebidae; genus Spilarctia; species Spilarctia lutea. The sequence continues at coordinate 6,855,033 of OU696492.1, forward strand.
TGACCCATTCATGCCGAAGCATAGCTCTCCCACGATAACTCTTAGCTCTATTATGAGATTGATTCACTGATCCTAAAATATGTAATTCTACAATTTGCTGATACATATTGTTGTGGTATTGATGAGAAATGAAAACCAACAGCAACAAAAAAATAAATAATAGATAAACATTCTTTTAAGTGTTTATACTTCATGTCTAACTTTAAACTCAATTGACTCAAAGACTGCACGGTTGGCCGAGTGGTTTCAGCGGTCGCCATGCCGCTTGCTACTGCGCCAAGTGTCTTGGGTTCAAATCCCACGCGGTACAACACTTTGTGTGATCCACGAATTGTTGTCCCGAGTCTGGATGTTCTTTGTGTCCGTTTCATGTATGTTTGTAAAGTCCCCCACGACACAGGATGATTATTCCTAATGTGGGAGTTGTCTTTTAAAAAAAAAAAAAAATTGGTGTTGAGCTTTTTGAGTTTTTGAAACACACCAACTGAAGTTTTTTTACATACAGGTATATTCGCAGTTGGCCACGGTACAGCCCACTTGTATGTCGATTATCATGATTAACATTAGCCTGCTGCCTTCCTCAAGAATCAATATATCTCCATGTCAAATTTCATTGATATTGGTGTAGCAGTTTAGAAATAAAAGCATAACAGACGGACAGAGTTACTTTTGAATATATAGTAATAGTATGAATATAGATAGGTAAGTATATCAAATAAAAAAATAATAAATCAAATGAACATTTATCATGCGAAGTTTCATTTCCAATTAAGAGAAGGTCAAACAGATTGTTTACTTACTTACTCATGCAATAGTCAAGAGTCAAGATCGCACAATGCAATAGTTAAAGTTCCTTTCCATGCTGGCTTTGGAACTTCTACCTTACAAAACATAACATTTATACAGCACTACTAGTTTTTTTTTTTCTATCTTCAGGTCAGCTATATAATACCCATACCGTTTTTATTATATCATTGCAGTTGTAAGTAATTATGAAGTAGCTATAGAGATGCAACATTTATTGATTATAATTTTTTAAGAAACCCAAAAATTTTTAAGATCTCTATATATATCTAAATGTTACATTGGTTTGTGTACGCTTCAAAAACTCTAAGGCGAACGCTACACGGAAGATCCATATTGTGATCCGTCAATATAAAATATCGGATTACGATATTTATTGAAGTGTAGGGTAGTGTATTGACGGATCACAATATTTATCGCTGGATTTCTAGAAATCCTTGTGATCTGATCCCAGATCTTGGATCGTGATATTTATCTTGCGTGTAGTGTGTCGCATCAATATTGATCGTGTCAGTACGCAGCGAGATGGCAGCGATGAGAGACGTCGGTGACACCGCGTCTGCGGGTTCCGCGTCTGCCGCGGTGAACCCGTGCCACGAGCAAGAATCCATGACAGGCGACAAGATTGTTTTGAAAGAGTTTATTCTCAATTTAGAATCCATGCCAAAAGTTTGGAATAGCGGGCATGTAAATTATAAAAAAATAATAAATAAAAATAAAGACATCAGGCATCTTCGAAAGTAATTTTCGTAGTCGTCCATTTCATCGTGAAGGCGAATTTCGTCCAATAAATTCAGATGTGTATACTTTTCTCTCCTTTGTAGCCAATTCTTCATCCATCGCTTTCTTTTTACTCGTTTGTTTAAAGAAAGTGCTAAAATTATTGCCACACAAGCTCTAATTTTCCTCCGTCTAGGGTCCATCACGTCTGCCTCGTACAAAGAACGCTTCAGTACTGACGCGATCCGTATTGTAGGTGTAGGGTGTGCTGTGATCCGGCCCGAGATACGAAAGTAAATATCGTGATAATTATCACAATATTTATTGTCGTGTAGGGTTCGCCTAAAAGTTTTATGTTGCTCCGATCGAGATGAAATTTTAGAATGATATATAATCCGCAACAAGGATTGTTTTTATCAAATTTTTGCATCAGTCACATATCCGCGACTGCGAAAAAACACGAATAAACCGACAAAAACGAGGGCGGAGCCGCGGGCAACAGCAAGTTACATATAATTCTCTTGTTATGTTGTAGCTCACAATGAAGTCCAAAACCAGCAAAGTACACAAAATCAGTTAGATAAGTTGATTTTTTGTGGTTTGCTGGAGTGCCTAAGATGGATGTATGATATATGAATATGATGCTGCATTGTTGCATTGTCTGCCTTCGCAATGAGTATGCGACAACACTCTCAGATTCTGCTAGTTTTCTATAACGCACAGTAGGGTCACTTTAGAAGGCTCAAACACAAATTACATTACGCTTAGACGAATACGAGTCAGGCATGATTGAAAAGAAACAGAGGAAGTTGTATAGGTCAGCAATTAAATTATATATAGGTATTAAATGTACTTGTACTTATTATTAACAGTACTTACATAATACTATCTAGGTACATACTAGCATATTCAATTACAGTATAATTATAAATGCTTTTAGAACTAGGTATAAAGGGTAGCAACATTGTATTTAGAATATCATTATGTAAATAAAAAGTACTTGCTCCATTACAATAATGACAATGCATATTTTGATCTTTATAATTCGTTTTTTTTATCATAGTTATAAATATATATTATACCTATTAAGGACACTAATGTTATAAAAGGTGAAATTTGTGTTTTCGTATTCATACTTTTCATGCTTGGACCACGTTGGAGTTTTGATAACATTTTGTATAGAAATAGCAGACAATTTCTATCAACACAGACAATTTTATCCATAAATATATAACTACACATGGCGCTTAATAAATAGCATGATATGAAATTTTTTAATTCATTTATTTTTTTGGTATAGTGGGCAAATGATTAGACGTACCGCATCATATTGTATTTAAGTACCTTTACTAAGACAAATAAAATAATCTAATTGGTCATGCCTTATTATGTTACTTAATAATAATGGTCTGCGTTTAGAAATAAAACTTACAAAAAATTCCCTATTCCCTATTTTAGTAGGAGACTGATCATTTCTAAAGATGTTTTTTCCCTACACATACTATTTGGAAAAACCTGTATGCAACCGAACTTACTTAATGGGATCTGTTTTTTTTCAATGAATTTCATCATTGAATCATGAAAAATTACTACATAATACAAAGCTGAATCTTATCAGAATTTTAGCTGTATCACATATGGTACATTTAATTGTTGTGGTTGTGCACAATCTGGGTGTTGAGTAATCTATGACCTATAAAAGAATGGCAGATGTCACACACAGTCACATTTTGTCACAAAAAAAGAAACAAACCAATAAGAATAGTGACCAAGATTTAGACTATATTCTCAAAACAAAATCTGTAGACATGAGAATAAAGGTTTTAATGCTACCAAGATATACAAAAGTAAATTAATGCTACCAAAACATACAAAATGAAACTAAAGCTACCAAAACATTCAAGTAAACAAACTTGTAAACAAGATTACTATCAGACTTACTGTACCACAAAACTGTGGTATTTATTACAGTTTCTGTAATTTAAGCAACCACACGCATTATTCTTTATCCAACACTCATTTACATACTTACTCATCGTGTTGAATTTACACAAACCTAAACTTATGACGTAAGAAACGATGGCCCAACAGTAGCCTAGCGATTCAATTAGATTTATAGTAATACGAAATTGTACTGATGACATTTAACAATCAGAACAATGGTAGGTAGTAGGCAAATCACACAGAAACATCGTCTGAATCATACCAATTCAAAGTAACAAAGAATGGCAACTTGTGAATTGTGCGTGATAGTAAAATAGCACACTTACGAAACGTTCTAAAACTATTTACTAACAGTTATACATCCAGAGTAATAGGCTCAACCATAATAATCCTGTTTATTTACCTTTTGAGAAAGAATATTGTTGAAATAGAGTGTTGACGTACCTTCGGTTTGTAGAACCACTTTCTTAGTGACTCCATTGGACCAGTTTTATATAGCAGCCTCATATGAACGGATCACTGCACATCCACACACATTATAAAACGAAATAGCACCAATAATCACTACGCAAACGAAACAGAAAATTGATTTTCGTCAATATTTACATCAAATAACACAAACGGCGGACATGTTTCCATTCCACTGAACCGCGTTCCGTTCACGTTGCGGAGTGAATGATGAATTAAATCGAATGAACTGGTTCATTGAGAATTGACCTAATGACCGAATGGAGAAACAAATAGTGTTGCGCTATGGAAAGAACCATAGAATACTAATACTCAAAGAGGAAATAACTACTACTTTATCCTCAGTTAGTATAAAATTTAGAATTTAGATGCAATGAAAAGATTTAAATGGAAAGAAAAACTTTTATTTAGTCATCAATTTCTGAAGGTTTAGTTGAAATGTTATGAAACCTATAAAATCCTTATTATGATAATTTTTCTGACAAACTATAAGGCAAATAGGATTTTGTACCAATAATTTGTTAAAATAGACAAGTATTCAATAATCTTAGATGGAAGAATGTATCTCAAAAGTTTTTGCAATATATTCTGATGTCTGATGTATGTAGGTATATTAGACCAAGTATCGAACTAGAAATAAGCTATCAACTATTATTGTATTTGTAATAAGAAAAAAGTTTAATCATAATGTAATTTATTCCTATATAACAATCGAATTGAGTAAAAAATTAGTTACCCGTTACTCTCATCACAGTAAAACAGTTAGTTCTTATGTCAGTCCACACTTCTACAGAATTTGTTTGAGATCGGTATTTGTTTTTTCGAAAGACGATCGCCATATGCTATCGACATTTTTTTATCATTAATTTCATCACGACGAAGACTGAAAATTTTTTTTTTTTTTTTTTTTTTAATATGAATGGCAACTAGCCGGATCACTCGGATCAGCTATTTCTGCCAATGCCATCTCATCAAAAATAGAAAAAGAAGAATTATTTTCGCACGGAAACTGGGATTACTGAAAAATATAGTTTTGTCACTACTTTTCACAAAACACCTTACTTAAATGTTTAAGCAATAATTCGTAAATAACTTTAATTCACATTAAAATTTGTTATCGTTTAATAGTTTTTTTTTTTAATGAGGTCTTGGTTAGACCCCGCAGCTTTTCCCCGTCCATGAAACGGGACCTTATTGTCATCGTTAAATAGATTGGTTGATAGCTGTGGCATTGGGATCAATAAATTAAATTCAATGGACATTTTCAAACCAAGATTGGAATACTATATTCCGAGATTAAAATATATATGTTCGATTTATCGACTAGATGTTCAACGTTTTTAACTCACAATGTGTCAATTCTAACGCAAATTGCTTATACATCATTTAAACAAATTAATTTTAATTTTTGAAAATACCTAGTATTACCTAATATCAGAAGTGAATCCTATATACAGCAGTAGACTGCGAAAGACTCACGATTATCTCTACCCTCCATACTCACGATGAAGATGAGATGTTTTTATTTTTTAACAATGAAATTAATAGCAGTTATTGCTAACTTCACAAAAGAATGAAATACCAATGTAACTTAAATTGGTATTTCATTATTTTGTGAAGTTTATTGAAGAATATACTTTGGTTTTGTGACTGACCACGCTTTTTCTTTCTATAGGTACATACTCTATGGTGAATGGTGTTATAAGTTTTACTTCGATGCTTCGAAAGTACAAATTTAAACTTTTTGGAAATTCAAACTGGAGATAATTTCACTTCTTGTTTTTACTGTTAAAACATGTTCTGAAAACGAATAAATATTATGAAACTGAGACAAATTATCTATACTTACTATTAAATAAAGCTGAAGAGTTTGTTGGTTTGTTTGCTTGAACTACTGCTCCGATTTGAAAAAATGTTTTAGTATTAGATAGCCTATTTTTTGACTATTTATCACCACGCTATGACCAATAAGAGCGGAGTCCCAAAGCAACTATTCCACGCGGACGAAGTCGCTGGCAGAAGCTAGTTAGGCATAAACAAATTAGTACCAAAACTCATAGTAAGTAATGAGGAAACAATATTGATATCTATATGACATTACTTTATATTAATTACTGATAAGGAAATATTTCCTGCATTGACTACCTACTAATAATAATATATATTTATTTATTATTTGTAATGATGGGCGCATGAGGGCAAGAGAAACAGTGGATTATTTTATTATTAAATCTTTTTGTTGTACCGAAAATGATAGCCACAGAATAAATACAATCTCTTCTTTCATGAAACTATTTTGGATTGACGTCTTATTTCAACACAAACCTCCTTAGAGAAAATTCCTTTGACCACCCATGTGTAGTTTTTTTAAATATATTTTTAGATATTCTGTCACTCTTCTTTTCTTTCTTTCTTCTATTCTTGACTTGAAGGCTTATGAAGAAGTATAAATTTAAGTCCCTCGTGTTGTTACTGTTTACTGGTTGTAGATTGATGCTTTATAACTTTTATTAGCTCCATTCGCATGTAGCTTGTCGGAGCGTGGCTCCCACAAGGGAGAGCCATGCTTCGGCATGAATGGGCGGGCTCAACCGGAGTGATACCACGGCCTCATAGAAAACCGGTGTGAAACAGCGCTTGCGCTGTGTTTCACCGATTAAGTGGGGATACCGGAAGCTCATAAAAATTGTATTGTTTGACTAGCTTTTATACGCGGCTCAGCTCACGTGTATGTCGAATATCGTTATATCTACGTTAAAATTGATCTAAATCAATTCAGCGGTTTTTTTATAAACACATCCATTACCTTTTTACCCCCTTAAGAAAACACTTCTGGAACAACATCAAATTATCTCTATACAAACTCGAATATTTTAGAGACTTTAGATATTTATTTCAAATACACATTTTTCCTTTTTTTTTAGAGACTCAAATATATTATTCGTGAGTAAGTAATCGACTTTGGTTTCCATATCTATACTTTTAATATTATAAAGCCAAAGAGTTTGTTTGTTAGGTTGAACACGCTAATTTGTAAAACGTCATGCTACGGGCTATGGAAGACGCAGATGGGGTAGCGTGGGTCAGTGCTTTACATTTGTTTATGTATAATGTTCATATGCTGACATTCCAAAAAATACCATTAAAGTAGTTCACTAGTCTTGTAGCCAGTATATAGTTCTGACACAAGATATTATTTACTATCTATCATTAGTACGTAGGTGGATAATATCAAAATAATGACAACAGATTTCCCCAACAACACGTCTAGCGTTCTAAATTGTTTGTTTCTCCCCTTTGAGCGCCTCAAGAGTATCTATTTCAAATAGAAACGGTTATTTCACTCGTTTACTTTTCTATTCCTTGTTATTTTTTTTATTTCTCTTTAAGCTGCATTTACAGAGTGGGTTTTGTTAAGAGAACAAGGGGATAGTTTTAAAAACTCGCTATTAAGATGTGAAAGCTAATGTTTTTATAGTATTTTATGTAGTTATTTAGGATTTAATGAGATAGCCATGGTAATCCTACTTCGAACCATGTAATAACTTTGTTTTACTATTATATATTTCTTTAATATAACAAAAACATTTTTAAAATTTAAGCCCCTTTTTGATGCGTGCGTTTGAATAAATTATATAATCGGGTAAGTTGAATTGAAAAAAAAAAACAATTAAAAACCCAGCTTCTTCGATATGCAAAAACCTTTTTTTAGTAACATTTTACTATTAAAAATTCTATTGCTTAAAAAAATTCGAATTGAAATATAAAAATTGAAACGATGTTTAATAATTTTCTTTAAAATATATAATAAAAAAAAAATATTGTTACAGTATTGGTATATATATAAATAAGCGATTTAGATATTAATAAAGTTATTTTACACCTGAAGTAATTAGTTTCTATCCCTTTGTCAGATAAGGTAGGTTTAATAATTCAAAGTCATAAATTATACGGAATATATTTTCAACAAATTACAGTTCGATTACGTGACTATAAGTTTTTTAACAGATATTCAAATTATGAATAGATATTAAACCAATATTTAAATAACTTTCATGAATATTAAGATGGACCTTTGTGACGCATAAAGTGACGACTTGTCGCTAAAGGATTATGACAACAATGACTTCTTCGGGAATGAGCGGAATTTCAATATAAATTGATTGACGAATTAAGTTAATAACTTTCTCTAACTACTTAGTATAGGAGTAAAGATTAAAACGCGGTAGTAACGAGGTCATGTTTCATTATGATGTAAGAAAATATTTTGAAAACTGTGTAAACACTTTCCGTTTTCTCTGCATCGCCAGGACTGGTTGTGAATGCCTTAGGCATTAAGTCCGTCAATGAACCATAAGTGCATAATGTAGGTATTATGTAAATTAATAATATAAAAATATTTTAATTTATTCTTTAGATTTCTATAATTTTTCTATGAAACATGTTTATTTTTAAATATGCATTCTTCAATTTGAGATGAAACCTAAGTTGCAGTTTTAGATACTTAAATAGGCTTTGATGAAATGTGAAATCAAACAAATGAGAAACCCGATTTACTTTATTGTGAAGGTTTTAATAAACTAAATGGCATTCTGGTCAAAATTAACATACATCAACATAGTCGTTCGAGTAAAAAACTCGGGATTGCATAAGCATAGCTTTAGTTTTAACGGAAAGGAAGTTTTTTAGACGAGTGCACTCAATTTTTCCTCACTCAATCGCATGAGAAGGCTATCCGAGACGACAGGGGAAAGATCAGGAGCAACGGCTTTACGTGTTCTTTAAGGAACGGGGGTTAAAATTGAAAATTCCAAACTCCTGGCTGTTAATAACATTTCTATAATCAGAAAATCTCAATAAAACTGTTTGCCCTAACCCAGAAATCGCACCTGAGACCACTTGATCGGCAGTCTCGTACGCTAACTGCTAGATCAACGAGGCACACTTGCTTAAATTATTAAAGGGCAAAAAGAAACAAAGAGGTTAAAAATATGATTTGATATTAATTTGTAATTAATGAAAGAAATCATAATGTAATTAGAAGTAAGAAATAATAGAAAGTAAGTTACACAATAGCATAATAGTGTTGTAATAGAATAGTCATAAAAAAATTATTAGTATTAATTTAAATGTAAGATAACAAATAGTAAGCGTAAAATTATTACCCTTGGAAAATAGATTAATAGATAATAGAGTAGCAGGAATCCCACCTGAAAAAATTAAAACAAGTATGAGAGAAAGATAAGGATTCTACTAGGAGATCTACTACCTGGAGGATCACACCCTACTTAATGATCGTCAATATGGTTTCAGGCCGAACCGATCCACGGGTGATCTTCTAGCGTATGTCACACACCTTTGGGGTGAGGCTATTGACAGGCACGGGGAATCTTTGGCTATTAGCCTGGACATGGCCAAGGCCTTTGATAGGGTTTGGCACCGTTCGCTTCTCTCCAAGCTACCGGCATTCGGCTTGCCCCCCAAACTCTGCAACTGGGTTGCCGGATTCCTGCACCAACGTCGCATCAGAGTACTTTGTGACGGCGCGGCCTCCGACGTTCAGTCGATTAACGCAGGAGTACCACAAGGTTCCGTCCTGTCGCCCACGCTGTTTCTTCTGCATATCAATGACATGTTAGACCTTGGCAACATTCATTGCTATGCAGACGACAGCACAGTTCATGGACGATATATTGGGCGCCCTGCGGCAAAACCGGTAGATGTAGAGAAAAATCGACAGGAGCTTGTCGCTCAGCTCGACCATGTTCTAGGCCGCATTTCACAATGGGGCTGCGAGAATCTGGTCGAGTTTAGCGCCAAGAAAACACAGGTGTGCGCGTTCTCTGCCAAAAAGTCTCCATTCCTTCCCCTTCCGACTTTTCAGAACACTCAACTACCATTACGAGGCAGGCTCGGTGTCCTGGGCATGGACATCTGCTGCGACCTCAACCCGCGCGAGTACGTTGAGAGTGTCACTAAGGCGGCCTCGCGGAAGTTAGGTATCCTTAATAAGGTGAGACGGTTCTTCTCGCCCGGGCATCTGTGTCTGCTTTACAAGACCCAGGTTCGCTCCTGCGTGGAGTACTGTTCTCATCTTTGCGATGGAGCCGCGCAGTATCTGTTCGACGCTCTCGACCGGTTGCAGCGGCGAGCCATTCGCATTGTCGGCAGTCCCCAGGCCACCGAGTCCCTTGAGCCTCTGCAGTTGCGTAGAGATATCGCCTCTATGGCAGTCCTCTATCGCCTTTACCATGGAGAGTGTTCTGAAGAGCTGTTCCAACTGGTCCCCCCTTCTCCCTTCCTCTACAGGACAACTCGTGCTGGCCTCAGAAGTCACCGCTTCAGAGTGGAAGACATACACTCTCGCACTCATCGATTCGGCTCTTCCTTCCTGTGCCGAGCGGTCAAAGCCTGGAACTCACTGCCAGCGCACGTGTTTCCGTCCCACTATGATCCCGGGTCCTTTAAGCGGGGCGTAAAAAAGCATCTCACTAGGCCGCCATAGTGCTGGTCGCCATGCTGCACTGTCCTTGTTTGCATTGAGGATGGTGACCACCACTCTTGGATTCTGCTGGTGCTTTCCATCAGGCAGGGCAGAGTCATTTTGGTAGCTCATGTATAAAAAAAAAAAAAAAGGATTTTTTTTTTTTCTTTTTTTTTATTGAATAGTGGGCAAATGAGCAGACGTATCACCTGATGGTAAGCGATTACCGCCGCCCATAGACACTCGCAACACCAAAGGCGTCACAAGTGCGTTGCCGACATTTGGGGGATGGGAAAGGGGATGGGGGAGGGGTTGTGGTATGGGCCTCCGGTATCCTCACTCACTCGGTGAAACACAGCGCAAACGCTATTTCACACCGGTTTTTATGAGGCATAGAAGTAACGAGAAGCAGTAAAAGGTAGAACTAGAGTGAAAGAATCGAATAAAATAGGCTCCAAATCAATATTGGAGGTGCTAGCAACAAAAAAAAAATAGTAAAGGGTGAGATTTCAGAAACATTTTGTTAAGACGTTTGATTTTTGGTCAGAACATTGTTTAAAGTGACTGCTGAAACTAATGACACCTTCAACGCAAATACAAGGCAAAAGTGCATTGTAATCTTTAAAGTTACCACTAGAATAAGAGATTACCTCCTGGGTAAGGGAAACGTGACGTAATCATCCAACTGACCCAAATCTCCCAGATTTTTCTACCTTATTGAACTTCACTCGATCGATTGCTTAAAAATCACTGCTCTACATTTTTTTTATGTTTGAGCTTGGGTGGGCGCTGTCATTGGTTTCAAAATCTATATATATTAAAAACGGAATAACACTCACAAATTAATCACGAAAACTTAGAAAATATAATACCAACAAACTTAAAATTTGGCGGGTAGGTTCCATAAAGAGTGTAGACATCCGCTATGAATTGACTTTGTGAAACTCCACCCCTGAGGGGGTAAAATGGGGTTTGGCAGTTTGTAAGAAAGTCCTATGTTTTTGTAGTACGAAACTTGATCTTTAAAATGTATGTTTTATAGATGGTGTGGAGGTGTACTAATAATGTATATTTAGAAATCAACACCCTTTTGGGGTTAAAACGGGGGATGGTAGTTTGTATGAAAGTTCAATGTTATTGAAGTTAAAGTAATTGTGGCAGAAGGATTTGAAATGGTATTTAAATATAAGAATTATGATATAAATATACTAACTGAGCCCCATGGTGAGCAAAGCTAGTATAATAATATGCAGTTAGAAAATAAAATTATTGAAGGGAATCTTCTTTAGGCGCATGAGGGTAAAATTTTTACGGATGAACCGCGTCACGAAGATGTGCAGCGTTTTTGTCGAAGAAGAAAAGAGCGTACTCCTTCCTAAAAGGCAGGCAACGCACTTGTAACGCCTCCGGTGTTGCGGGTGTCCATGGGCGGCGGTAATCGCTTACCACCAGCCGTTACGTCTGCTCGTTTGCCACCTATATAATAAAAAAAAAAAAAAGAAGAGGGAGAGAGCGATTGAGACCGATTGAGAGAGATCACTCTCTCGAAAGGGCTAATTTTAATTTAATATTCATCATCTGAGATTTTACTATATTATTTTTTAAACAACGTAAAATAAATGTATTTTAATAATTCTTTTTAATTATTTTTATTTTTTATAATACGCGTAGTGCGTGTGTACTTTGTACGCACGCACTTTTATTATTCCAATTAAAAGTAGTTACAAAATATTCTGTAATTAGAGTTTCTCTTTAAAGAAGTTTTACATCAAAAGTAAAATAATTAGAAAAGGTATATGCAACGTATTGCAGGGCAGTTCTATTGTAAATATAATTAACTTCTAACTTATGCCTTAGGCTTCTTCTTTGAAACATAGTTTGACCTGAATCGACTTCAAAAAATATAAAATACTAGCTTTCGCCCGGGACTTCGCTCGCATTTAATAAAAAGTATCTTAAGTTACTTCTCTGGAAGAGGCCTATGTGATACGCTGATCACTGAATCGGAGAAACAGATGTGTTAGTTGATGAGATGATTAAATAATATTGTGTACATTGTGTTTAGTTTCAGCAATAAAGGCTTAATTAATCTAATACCTCAAAGAATATGTTGCATGATGATCGGTTGAGTAGTTTTCGCGTAAAAGCATAAAAAACCAGTGTGAAACAGCGCTTGCACTTTGTTTCATCTAGTGAGTGAGGATACCGTAGGTCCATCCCTAACCCTAAAAGGCCGGCAACGCACTTGTGTTCGGGGTGTTCATGGGCGGCGGTAATCGCTTACCATCAAGTGATACGTCTGCTCGTTTGTTGCCACCTATTCCTTAAAAAAAAACTTACATTCACATTTATAATTGAAGAAATTAAGAAATTGGATACATATTTTACATTTGTTGCCTCTAAACACAGTTATAAATCGGTATTTTAAATAATATTTTTATTTAATACAAGGTGAGCCTCATGGTGATGCCGCTGCGGTTTATAACCTTTTTTGTTTTATTTTCTCTCCATAAGAACTTTGCTTGTGCCCTAACGAAAATTAAAAAAAAATACCGAATAGTTCGAGCGTGTCTCAAGTTTTGCGCTTAGCAACGACGTGGCGGTTCGTTTTTTTATCTATACTAAGTATATAATATTATGAAGCTGAAGAGTTTGTTTGTTTGAACGCGCTAATCTCAGGAACCGTTGGTCCGATTTGAACAATTCTTTCAGTGTTGGATAGTCCATTTATCGAAGAAGGCTAAAGGCTATACATATATCATTACGCTAATACTAATAGGAGCGGATCACCAATGAATAATGTTTTGAAAACGGGGTAAATTTTCACGCTACGGGCAATAGAAGACGCAAACGAGGTTGCGTGGGTCAGACAGTTTATATTTATAGATACCTACTTCTAGTCTAGTTTTTAGAGGTTTTAGCCTTAATGATAGAATAAGGACCGCCGTTTAGGACAGCTCATGAGGATATGAATCACAGAATAAGGAATTACAATAGAAGTGCTTTGTTCTGTGATATGAAAGCAGAAAAGATAAAAAAAGCTTTTTTCAACCACTTCCTGAATACTTTGATCTGTTTTTTATCTGGTTTTTAATAAAATATATATATTTCTTTTTTTTTTTTAAATATTTTTGATATTTTTGGACATCTAACACACAACGCCATCTAGTCCCAAGCTAAGTAGAGCTTGTGTTATGGGTACTAGACAACTGATATGAATATATATATATATACTTCTTTTTTTTTGTAAACATACATATGATACATAGAAAACACCCTAACTCCGAAACAAATATTTGTAAATCACACAAACACTTGGTCCGACTCAGGATTTGAACCCGAGACCTCAAGCACAGCAGTCGCATTCACTACCACTGCGCCACCGAGGCAGTCTATCTATACTAATATCTATACTAATATCTATACTAATACTGTAAATATGAAGAGTTTGTTTGTTTGGAGACACAGATGGATGCCAATAGAAGACACAGATGAGGTTGCGTGAATCAACGAGTACTGTGTGTTAAACAAAATCTATACAAATAAATGAAATTGGAGTGTCTGTTTGTAATATTAAAATAACCGCTTTTTACTAAGTGCACATGTATTGCATGCACACGGTACACATAAAAAAATTTTTTTTTACATTTTTTGTGTGTCTGTCTGTCTCTCTGTTTGTGCCGGTTTTACACTGGAACCGCTGGACCGATTTTGACGGGACTTTCACTGATAGGTAGCTAATGATATAAGGAGTAACATAGGTAGTAACATACTTATTTTAGTCTAGCTTCACCCTGCGGCGTTACCCGCGCTATGACAATAACCGCGGGAAACATCGCGGGGTTCAGCTAGTATTAATTAATTATAATCAATAACATGCAATGTATTCGATGAAGGAATATCTACACTAGAGTTATTAATTAATATAACGCGTACAATGTCACAAATTATACGCCACGGAATGATTAGAAGCTATCCCCATGGATCATTAACAACCCTTCATAATGATGTAAAGCTACATGGAAGTGTCTGCAGCGTAGTATAACATTTTTTAGCAACGTAGTATAGTATTTTGATGATAGGTTGCAAACGAGCAGAAGTATCGCCTGATGGTAAGCGATTATCGCTGCAAATGGAAACCCACAACACCAGAGGCGTGACAAGTGCGTTGACGGCCTTTGGGGGAGGGGATGGGGGAGGAGGGGATGAGATATGGGCCTCCGGTATCCCCACTTACTCGGTGAAACACAGTGCAAGCGCTATTTCACACCGATTTTCTGTGAGGCCGTGGTATCTCCGGTCGAGCCGACCCATGCATGCCAAAGCGTGGCTCTCACACTATAAATGCCCGTTATCCATTATCCGGCTTGTTACCATAGTGTTTTTATGTCGTACTATATATTTTTTATTTTATATCTTCATAGAAAAATCCTGCTTCAGGAATTAATTTCTATATTGTGGGTAATTTAACAAGATCGAGAATAACAATTCGTGGACCAGAAAAAAGTGATGTCCTACATCGGGATCAAACCCACAATTACTGAGCGTAGTAGACCGTTACCCAAGCTGTGCTGTCTATTCCAGATTAACCTTAAATCTGCGTCATCTTCAAGTTCTAGACATGAGTAAACATTATAACAACTGTATAATTAACAATTCAATAGAAATTAATTATAGAGGAGCTTCTAGTACTAAATATGGGTACGTTAATTTTCAACATATTGATACTGTTAGTGTTAACTAATTATGAGTAGACTAGCGACTTGTCCAGGCTTCGCAGCTTTGTAATTATCGAACTTTCTTTTGTTATGTACCAGCGACCCGCCCCGGCTACGCACGGGCGGATTTCAGATGCACCCAGCGACGACACGTGCATTTTAAATCTGTAATATCTTCAAATTTATTCATTTAAATTAAATACTGTAAGGGGCCATATTGATCTATATTAATTGCCCAATGTATTTAAGGTACTTAATTGGATATGAATTGATGCTGTATTGCTTAAAATCATAATCGTAAATAATCCACCATTTCTCGTAAAAAGAAAGAAATAAAAAATTGATATTGTGGCATGGATATTATGGATAGACATATGCCATCGCGGACTTTTTTGTAGACCTTTTTAAGGTGTACAACACTGTTGTACATTATTTAGGTCTATCCCGTAGGGTGCAATGTAAGCGTAAAAAAAAGTGATTATTTACGACATCACATTAGAAACCTCTAAATTTATCAGTGTTTTTCTACAATATTATGCATGTATTATACATACAAATCTGCCCCTTGAATTACTCTATCTATTAACTAAAAACCCATTCAAAATCCGTTGCGTAGTTTTAAAGATTTAAGCATATATAGGGACGGACAGACAGCTAAAGCAACTTTGTTTTATACTATGTAGTGATGATGGACCTGCGAAAGTGACTTGACTCTGCCTAATGAAAAGCAAAAACAGAATCTTAATGTGGTCGCCATATTAATTGCGAATGCAATAATGCAGCATATTGACCAATACCATAACGGCCTAGTGATGCTTATGCATTATTATACATCGACTGCCTTGGTGGCGTAGTGGTAGCGTATGCGACTGCTAAGCTTGAGGTCTCGGGTTCGATTCACGGGTCGGACCAAATGTTTGTATGATCTGCAAATATTTGTGTCGGAGTTTGGGTGTTTTCTATGTAACTCAAACTCAAACTCAAACTCAAACTCAAATCATTTATTTCCATTGGCCCCAAAAGGCACTTGATCACGTCAAAAATACAAACATAAAAATATAAAACAAAACTCCTAATACTAAATGCACTGAGATGATTTGAATTACCGGAGCTTAGATTGATTTCGATTCAACTCAAAGGTTTAAATTGAAATCAATCCAAGTACCAGCTCCGGTGGGTATTGCATTCATGAGAAGAGCTGGTGAGAAACTCATGTGCACCATCTTTTCAAATAATTCATACAAAGCTTGTTTGTTTTGTATGTAAAATATGTATGTATTTACAAAAATAAAGTATCTAAGTATTTATATCAGTTGTCTAGTACCCATAACACAAGCTCTGCTTAGCTTGGGACTAGGTGGCGTTGTGTGTTAGATGTCCGGACTATTTATATTTATTTATTTATTTATATTTATACATATAAACCTTCCTCTGGAATCACTCTCTCTATTGACGAAAACCATATCAAATACCGTAACGTAGGTACTTTGTAAGATCTAAGAATATAAGGACGATAAGCGACTTCATTTCATATCATGTTAATTAATATTATAAAGTGATTTGTTGACACTGACAGGAGAACTGATGTATTCTATAATATATAGTGTAGTCTGTCTTTGTATCAAATGGCTTATGTGAATGATTAATTTTTAATCTACACCTTTACACATTAATATGGATGGCGCTGGCTAAAGAAACATTAAAAGAAGTTTTTTTTATTGAATACGGGGTAAACGAACAGACGGATTTTATTAAATGATATTTCAATGAACCAGGTGACACAGGCTCTTTTACGAGTAATTTTGTAGAAAGTTATGAAGTAGGTAGTCGATTTTTTAAACTTTTTCTTGTTGGACGGACCAATCACTGTGAATCTCTTGGAAATAAATTATATTATACATGAATGAGTAATAGCAGTCCATGTTTTTCTTGTGTCTTATTTTGTGGTTAGGTAATTTAGTTCTGTTGTCATCGTCACATTTTCACTCTCTTTCAATTGGAATCGACGGATTAATTTTACTAGTTTCTTCCACGAAAGGCGACTGTTTGCGTCAACCCTAGTATAGTTAATTGTTTTGAAATGGAATTAAGTACGAAGGTTAATTAGGGTTACGAAAACGGACAGAACTGAACATAGTGTAGTAGTTTCCAGATGTATTTTCTTTTTGTTTAAACAGAGAACTCTCTCATTAGGAATATACTTACGGAAGGCTTTACAAACGTACATGAAACTGGCACAAAGAACACCCAAACTTAGAAAAACAATTTATAGATCACACTGTGGTGACCTCCACATACAGCGCCATCTACCGAAGATACCCTGAACTACAAAGTAACTACACGGAGTAACTACCAATACAGAATCGCGCAATAGAAATTCTCGCGCCGATTTTCATATATATCAACAACCCAACATCAACCGTTGGGAGGTGACCCGCCAGGCATGATTACCTCACCTGGCCAGAGGATCCTTCCTTTGTGTTGGTGGAATGTGATACTCGTTCCCCCACAGTGATGACCCCGACGTGATTTGAACACGCAACCTTCTGATCTGGAGTCAGACAACACAAAGTTATCCCATAACACTCGGCGCAATAGAGAGCTCAGAGGCAGATAGGGATACATACCCGAATTTCCATCCACTTTTATGGTACAAGTTATGGTATGATTAGAGAGGACAAAAGAATTATTATAGTTGATGTAATATAACATCTAATTAAATAACACTACAGCTGATATTGTATCGAATAAAAATATTTATTTATTACCGTTGCTCACGGCCCCTAGCCGACAAATTAATGCACGCTGTTCTATGGCTTTACGTCGAAATTGTTATATAATTAAACACGCGTAACGCTTTGTGATACACAGTCATACATACACATTATTTTAATTAGAACAGAATGATTAATTAGTACAAAATGATTTAGTTCACTATTCTATTTATGATATACTAAATTGGCAACTTTAATGTCAGTTAACTCTATTTACGAAGTTCAGTGACGTTGGCATCATTAATGAAAATAGTGTTGCAATAATAAATGTGGAGGAACGGGTGTCATGTCCCGCCAACACAAAGGAAGGATCCTCCGACCAGGCGAGGTGATCATGCCTGGCGTTTGTTAATGTTGGGATGTTGTATATATGATAATCAGCGCGAGAAATTCTGTTGCGCGATTCAGCATTGGTAGTTTCTTCGTTTCCTTCGTCACGTCGTACTTTGTTGTATATTCGGTAAATGGCGCTGTAGAGTGTTTACTTGTTACGCTGTCACATATAGCGCAACAAGTAGCCCCATGCGGTAACAAGAAGTCGCCACAATAAAATATGTTAATTTTTGATTTGAATTGCCATGTGTTTGTAATACCTATTTAGGTCAGTTAATTAAATACAAACGATATTTAATTGACTGCCCTAACTCTACAATTTCTCTGTGGTATGTGCTTAACTAAAATAGAAATATAGGAGTACAACAAAAGTACTAAAAAAATAATTAGAATATTCGTGTTTTTGGCAAACACAATATCCTATTTCATGACAAAATTAAAGAATAACAACGAATGTACGTGCTTACTTTGCTAAGCCTAATGAGAGTCAATTGAAGGCCAAACAAAAAAAATGTTGCCATATTTTATCTGAAATCGGATTTAAAACGTAGATTCAAATTTAATTTAGTACTTAGGACTTATTTGTTGGAACACTTTAGATTTTTTTCAAAAATTAAATTTGTATAATGATACGTGTATAGGAGTATTTTAGAAATTATTATTATATTTACTAATGGTCGCAAAGTGCTTGAAATTCGACCATACTTTATAGCTTCGAGTAGAGTTTCGAAAAAAAATAATTTAATATTATATTATTTTAATATTATATTATATATTAAAATAATATAGTATATATTATTGCAACACTATTTTTATTAATGTGATGCCAACATCAAATAGATATTCACGTGGGAGAGCCACGCTTCGGCATGAATGGGCCGGCTCGACCTGAGTGATACCACGGCCTCACAGAAAACCGGTGTAAAATAGCGCTTGCGCTGTGTTTCATCGAGTGAGTAAGAGTACTGGAGGCCCATACCCCAAACCCCTCCCCACATCCCCAACCCTCCCCGCCGTTCCCATCGTGTTGCCGTTCCCATTGTGACGCCTCTGGTGCTGCGTCTGCTTGTTTGCCCCCACATTCCATAAACAAAAGGTATAGGCATTTATTGTTTTTATAGTTTTGAAGTCTAACAGTCACTCGTGTCGTTGTTGTATAACGTTCTGGTTCGAATACTTTCAGCCAATGAATATCTAGGAAATGGTAGGGAACTTTTTAACTTTAATAGCCTTAAATTTCTCACACACAGCTGTCTAATCCTAAACTAGCCAGGCATATCTCTATTACATACCAATTTTCCAGATCTTATTTGAACTATTATCCGATAATATAAAATTAGTTATCATGAACATTTATAGCAATCGTAACTCAGTGCGCTCAAATATATCGACAACTAAATTAACCTTCGAACTCAGTTCGCCCTCAGGGTTCCGGAGGTACGATGCCAGTCGCTTCGTGGAAAAAAGGACATTCAAGTAAACAGGTTGAACTAGTAACCGACCCCAAATAATCTTGCGAATAATAAGAGCTAAGAAGATGTGGAGTAGATAATTTTAAGACTATACTCTCTGCGGTCGTCTGATTCCGAATTACACAGCTACATTTCTAAATACATAATAACAGGATTTATCCGATACGGATCTTAGTTTAACTAATTAATAATAGTAATAATAATAAATATTTCGGACATCTAACACACAACGCCATCTAGTCCCAAGCTAAGCAGAGCTTGTGTTATGGGTACTAGACAACCTACATAAATACTTATATACTTTTTTTTTGTAAATACATACATATTATACATAGAAAACATTGCTGATAATAATATAAGATTCGCATTTCAGCCAATCTTATAATATTCCCTGGTATTACGCAAAACAACAGGCGTGTAAGTTATTATTACTATGTAAACATATTATTGTAATTTCCATATTATTCTATTCGCAGTCGGATAGCGTAGTAGATAGGTACGTATTGTATTACATATTTTAAACTAGCTTTTGCCTGTAGTGTACCTACGCCTGCGTGTATATCAGTGATCGCCTTAAAAAGTAACATATGTTCTTCCTTAAGAATCAAAGCATCTCCATGGCAAATTTATTTAAATTGATGCAGTGGTTTAGCCTTTAAAGCATAAGAGAGATACAGATTACTTGCTGTAATTTATGTCTCTTACAGACCTTTTGGACATACCTACATACATACCATTATTATATGTGTATGTCCAAACTATACATTGATATGTATTTAGAAATGTGTAAGATTTTTAATCAACAGACCTCCAGGAGTCAAGGTGAATCAGCTTGATGCGAATTTTTGTCAAGAGATTTAAGCATAAAGAACTCCAATAAAACTTGAAAGGGCTGGCTCGACCGGAGTGATACCACGGCCTCTCAGAAAACCGGTGTGAAATAGCGCTTGCGCTGTGTTTCACTGAGTGAGTGAGGATACCCGAGGCCCATACCCCTCCCCGTCCCCTAGAGGTCGGCAACGCACTTGTGACGCCTCTGGTGTTGCGGGTGTCCACGTTTGCTCGTTATTTTAATATTCAATAGAAAAAACGAATAAACTCTAATTTATTTGACATATTTTATGATATCTCTATGATTTCAGGATGCAACCGCGCCTGGTAACTGGGGGACAACATTCAATTCAATCAAATTTAACAGTAGGTATAACCCGCTGTTGCCATACGAACGAATAAAATAAATAATAATAACGAAATAAAAACTACTTCGCTTAACAATAACTTTCTCTAACTGGGTCGCAGAGTGGCTTTTTCTTTACAAAAACTTAGTTACCGTTTGTTAAATTTCAAGGAAAAATATAACTTAAACGTACCTAGTAAATGTTATTCATAACGAGAGAGGCAAAGGCTTCTTTGATGAAGGCCACGTGACAAACACTGGTGTTAACAGCACCTTGTTTCTAGTTCATTGATTGAAGAAATTTCTAGCACCTTCTACTCCATAATAATATGCTTGGGTGCAAAAAGGATGGAGTGTTTATTGCCTTCTTTAATATTATTTGTTTATTTACAGTTATATATACATAGTTAACACATACAACTATCCACATATGTCTTTATTGTTTTATTTGTGTTTTCTATGTGTCAATAAATATTTTTTTCGGACATTTCGGACATCTTACACACAATGCCATCTAGTCCCAAACTAAGCAGAGCTTATGTTATGGATACTAGACAGCTGATATAAATACAATTATACGTTTTTTCAAAATACATACATATTATAAATATACAACATCAAAATTCCGAAACAAATATTTGCAGATCATACAAACATTTGGTCCGACCCGGGAATCGAACCCGATACCTTAAACTTAGCAGTCGCATACGTATTTACAACAAAAAAAGTATATAAGTATTTATATCAGTTGTCTAGTACCTATAACACAATCTCTGCTTAGTTTGGGATTAGATGGCGTTATGTGCAAAATAACTCTACACTGCCTGATGGAAAGCATAAGCAGAATCCAAGAATGGTGGTCACCATACTCATTGCAAATGCAGACAATGCAACAATGTAGCCTGGCGACCTAGTGATGCTTCTGCATCTTTGGGCCTCCGGTCTCGCACTCACCAACCAAACACGACAGTACGAACGCTGTCGTTTTACGGTGGTCTTATGTGCGAGGGTAGTACCGTCCCGGCCGAGCCGGCCTCATCAAATCAGCATGGCTCTTACTACCCAATATTATTATTAATTGATTGGAACTACTGCTTGAGTATCGAGCCTTGGCAAGGCTCGAGCAACCTTCGCACAGTTGCAGCCCGTATGGCAGTCACGGAAATTGACGCGAAGTGTGAAGTTGAAGATATTCCAGTCCAACATCAAATCCGTACTGCTATATGGGTGTGAGACGTGGAAGGTCACAAAAGATATCTCGCACCGGGTCCAGGTCTTTGTAAACCGTTGTCTTCGCCGAATTCTCGGTATTTACTGGCCCGAGAGAATCTCCAACGAAGACCTAATGGAGCGCTGCCGTAAAACATCGATCGACATTCAGATCAAACGTCGCAAGTGGAGCTGGATTGGTCACACAATCCGTAGGGATGCCGATCATATCGCCAAACAGGCGCTCGATTGGAATCCTCAAGGAAAACGTAAACGTGGCCGACCCAAACAGACCTGGCGGCGTACAGTTGCAGACGAGACGAAAAAAGCCGGGAAGACGTGGAGCCAGCTAAAATGCGAAGCTCACGACCGAACGCGATGGCAGAATGCTGTGGACGCCCTCTGCCCCAACTAAACATAGGACTATAAGTCAAAAGACTACTTGAGTATGGGCCGCTTCCAGATTTTCTAGATTTCTTGACTTTGGCTTACTCAGTCCACTCCTTGTCGGTTGTAGCTATACTGTTGTAATATCGCCTGATATCATTGAAGACAGAAAACTATGTTATTGGCAAACGTAAGAAGTGTAACTTATGGCCGAATATTAGGTAAATAATACATTCAACTTGTTGATTACTTGAACAGAGTTAGATATGCGCAGTGTCCCTAATTTCGAAGGGTTTCAAAATCCTCTGATTATGCTAAAACTGTTATATTGTTGTGGATGTGAAAGTTGGAGCTTTAGAATTTGTAATGGATATAGAAATGACATTATACATACATATATTATAGAATTCTGATTTACGAAAATTCTATAATATAACTATAATACAAGAACGGTGTAAAACCTTTTGGAAATCAGCCTTTTATACATATACCAACATTTATTAGTATTTTTAAGGACTTTGCAAGTAAATTTCACGAGATTTTGTGAAGGGGAATTACTGGTAAACTCATTTTTTTTAAAACCTATTTTTAAAATCCTATTTGAATAATTGTTGTTTAGCACTCACATGTACTATCGACAAATTTGAATCATGACCCACCATAAGCTTACTTTCTTACAGACATTAATATGCAACTAGGAAAGTGTGTCATGATTCAAGTTTGTCGATAGTGCTTTAATAGAGACGGACAATAGCGTTTATCAACTCAAAAATTATTAAAATACCTAAGTACCTACTCAGCCTCTCTACTACTTTGCATAACTGCACGGATTTTGCTACGGTTGCACGCATTTTGCTACGATTGAACGAATTTTGCTACGACTGTAGAAATGTTGCTACGACGCACTCATATAGCTAAGACTGCACGAATTTTGCTACAACTGCACGCCGTTTGCTACGACTCCGCGCTGCTATTGCATGGATTGCGTAGTGGTTAAGCAGTCACTTCTCTGTTACGCTGCTACGCTGAATATTAGAGATTTTACGGGCTGGTCCCTCATATGGGATAACACTGTGTGCTCCTCAAATCGTCCGTTTCATATAAGTTTGTAAAGTTCCACCCGGCACAGGACATTATTCCTAGTGAGAGGATGTCTTTAAAGAAAAATAAAACTTAACCTTTATTATTCTTTTCTGATCTCTCTTGACCTTTTACGTACGGTTTAGACGTGGGAGAGCCACGCTTCGGCATGCATGCCGGCTCGACCAGAGTGATACCATGGCTTCACAGAAAACCGGTGTGAAATAGCGCCTGAGCTGTATTTCACCGAGTGAGTGAGGGTACCGGAGGCTCACACCCTACCCTTCCCCCATCCCTCTTCCCATTCCCCCAAAGGTCGGCAACGCACTTGTGACGCCTCTGGTATTACAGGTTACAGGTTTCAGGTGATGATTGATGATTCCTTCATATAAAGACGATGCTGAAATGACATTTGTTCGATTTCATTCAGATGTAACTTCGTTCCAATTATCGAGAAAAGAGCGTACTCCTTCTTAAAAGGCCGGCAACGCACTTGTGACGCCTTTGGTATTGTGGGTGTCCATGGGCGGTGGTAATCGCTTAACATCAGCCGATACGTCTGCTCGTTTGCCTCCTACTCTATAAAAAAAACCTTTTCCTGTATTTGATAGTATTATACATATAGCTTGGTTGTGATAAGTCAGGTAGCTCATAATAAGGCAGTCTAATCACGTTTCTGTTGGATAGGTTACAATAATATTTTTGTTTACCTTACCCTTATAATGCAGTATAAATTTAGCTTTATATTATGCCCTAAGTAACACTTTTTACATCACAATTTTAACACGACTTAAGTTCTTTTGACTTCGTTTTAAATGTCGATACGAAGTTTTATCAACTTTTTCCTATGTGAAGTAGACTGTTGATGTGAATTAAGGCTCTTAGAAATGTAATACTCAAGTTACTGATACTAGACTGCCATAGGGATCTGTTGTATACTTACGATTTGGTAGACTTTCTACAGAACTGCTTTATCGCTTACTACTTGAGTTGTAGAGATCTGATGGCAGTCGGTCCACGTGATTACTGCTGGTTCACCGTATATACCGTTGTAGAGATAAAGTCGACTTCGACATAGTTTGGGAAAAGGCTCAGGAAAAGAGAAAGAAGACAACTTTCTCTTTTTTCGAGCTAAACTAACTAAACTAAGAGGCTACTACGAGTATTATTTTGAATCTGTGGTACTACTTCGTCACATAAATAATAAATAAATATTTTCGGACATCTTACACACAATGCCGTCTAATCCTAAGCTCTGCTTAAGAGCTTGTCTTATGGGTACTAGACAACTGACAAAAATACATTTTTTTTTGTAAATATATAAATAGAGTACTTAAAAAACACCCAAACTCCGCAACAAATATTTGCAGATCATTCAAACATTTGGTCCGACCCGGGAATCGAACTCGAGACTTCATGCACAGTAACCGCATACGCTACCACTGCGACACCGAGACAGTAATTAACGACTTAGATGATATCATGTAAGTCATCTTTCATTATTTTCCGGTCTTTGTCCCGTTTGCAAAAGCCTTATGGCTGTTTTTTTTTTACGGGTAATCACTTTCTTAGCTTCAATCGCATATTACCTTTGTGTTATGGACTTTTTGTTATAAAACTGCATGTAACTTAAACAAACTGTATAGCATGTTACCGTCATTTTAAATTCGGAACGTTTGACTAACGGTGACCAGCTTAGAAAAGATACGAGTGTTTCACGTCGATTCTATTTCTACAATCGCTAACGCCTCAACTCTTTTGTATTATTGGTTAATATTTTGTTTGACTTAGCGCTGAGATGACGTCATTCCCATACATTTGTTAGTTTTGAGTGAAGATTAAAACACCAAAAAATAAATAGAAAAGATTTATATTCTAATTTTTTTAATGTCCAACAGTAAAAGTCTTCAAATTATATTTCTAAATTAAAATAAACATCTATTTGATTTAATTCAATATCTACTTAAAATAATTTGTGTCAATAAACTGTATATAAAAATTATCTATAACGTAACAATAACATCGATTGTATTTACTTAAAAGCTAATTATAATTATTTTTTAAGCATTTTAATAAGCTTTTATAAATTTGCTTCAAACAAATATCGTATTTTGGATAAATTTTACTAATATTCTATAGTATAATTCATGAGGCTGTTTGAATTACGAACATTAAAACCCGTAACATTTTTAAAGATATTTAAATAACTTTACGTAAAGTGATTTAAATCAATCAAAATATATAAAACTCATACACATATGAAAGTGTGTACGTAAGTGGATGTGTGGGTAGCAATGTATATGTAAAATGAGTGAAAATTATCCTAGAATATCATAACCGCCATGCGCCATCCTACGTTCGTTGTATAACAGCCCCGTTCATATAAAAGGGGACGTCAGTTCACTACGGAGCGTAGTCAAGCCAAACCATCCAAGGATTCGAACGCAACCGACACACCAAGTTTGAATTTGGAATTCGTACACTTCATTTCTTTTCAATTTAAATAATTGTCTGTGGAGTTTGTGACGTCACTGCAGTTTGGTTGACCACCTGTAATTAAAAAGGTAAGTTTCGTTCATCATCGTCATCATCGACAGTTTTTAAATAGTCCATTTCTATCAGTTATTAATACAATTCGATTGTGTGAACATTATTATGTAACTAGTAATGATAAGTTATGAATAAAAATGTCATAGCTATTCAAAATTTTTTAAGAATAAAGTGCATAATATTTTGTTTTAGATTACATTTTCGTGTGTGCCTCTATTATTGGCCGTTAGTACTTGAATTATCTTAAAATTCAGTTACGTGACAGTTGATTCACTTCTCGACTTACTATTGTCAACTAACATGACAGAATTTAAGAAGGAAATAAAACCTTTCTTCTCTCTGTGAAATTAAACTCGTGTGTTCTATTTTTAAACACATTTAATAAAGTAAGTAAGTAAGTAACAATTAAAAAAAAAAAAAACAATTCGAAATTTGAATAAATTAAAAATGGATACTTTACTGAATCTTTTTACACTTCAATAGAAGTATTAGATCATTAATTTTATTAACTTATTGTTCATGAAAACATTACTAACATTATTATTGAATATAAAACACGTAAGAAATTCCAAATAGACCGTTTTTGATGGGACCTAAATTCCTGTGGACCATTATGGAAGTAATAGCCAGCTTATGATATAAAATATTATTTCTCTAACTTAACCCACGTAATCCGAACGAGGGAGTTGTACGAACAGAAATAGTCTCGCGTCAGTACATGAAATACCTATATCATATGCAGTTCTCCTACAGTCATTCTAAAAAATCTAGCCATGTATGTCAATAAGGACCTTTTGGGCCCTTAAATTAGACTGAATTTATAATTTTTTTTTCTGTAAGATATTATGTACTTCGACATCTTGGTCACTTGTACCCTCATTTCAACCATTTGGCCTCCACTGTTGAACGAAGGTCTCCCCCAAGGAGCTCCAACTATCCCGGTCTTGGGCAGTACGCATCCATCCGCTGCCAGACACTCTCTTTAAATCGTAAATCCACTTGTACTCAATTTATTCTAAGCCCCGATTTCTCTCTATTCAAATTCCATAAAAAGAATCTCAACTCTAGTGATATATTTGAATATGAGAAAAATATTGTACATGTAACAGTTTATAAATTATACAAATTTCATTACTCAAGTTAACTAATTACAATGATTTAAGTGGGTACATTGAAGACTGTAATAAACATTTTACAATGAATTGACATAAAAACATTTTTTTTTTACACAACTCCTTCTAGTCTCAACCTAAAAAGAGCTTGTGTTATGGGTACTAGACAACTGATATGAAAACATACATACTTTTTTTTTGTAAATACAAACATATTATACATAGGAAACACCCAAACTCCGAAACAAATATTTGTAGAATACACAAACACTTGGTCCTACCCAGGATTTGAACCGGAGACTTAAAGCACAGCAGTCGCATTCACTACCACTGCGCCACTGAGGCAGTCAAATGACAAAAACTACTATTTATAACTTTACATGACTGTGCTCTCGACTGACCTCAACTTACGCAAAGCATATCACTGCTATCGTAATCACACTGCTGTTAAGCTGTTTTTTTTTTTTTTTTTTAATAAAGACAAATCCCGCCCTAGGAATAAATTCCTGTTCTTTACAAACATACATGAAATTGACACAACGAACACCCTGACTTAGAACAACAATTTATGGATGGATCCCACAACACTTGGCGAAGTAGGGAACGGCGTGGCGACCGCTTAACCACTAAACCACTAGGTCAAACGTGCAGTCTCTATCTATTTGTAAAAACTGCATCGAAATCCGTGCAGAAGCTTTTGAGTACATCGCGAACAGATCGACGCGGCGAACGATTTGTTTTATAAAATACGAGTATTATACTAGCTGACCCACGCAACCTCGTTTGCGTCTTATATTGCCCGTAGCGTAAAAAAAATCCCCCGTTTTTGAAACATTTATCATTGGTGCTCCGCTCGTATTAGTAGTAGCGTGATGTGATATAGCCTATAGCCTTCCTCGACAAATGGACTATCCAACACCGAAAGAATTTTTCAAATCGGACCAGCGGTTTCTAAGATTAGCGCTTTCAAACAAACAAACAAACAAACTCTTCAGCTTTATTATTAGTATTATTCGTATAGATATAGCCTTCCTCGATAAATGGACTATCCAAAACCGAAATAATTTTTCAAATCGGACCAGCGATTAATGAGATTAGCGCGTTCAAACAAACAAACTCTTTAGCTTTATTATTAGTATAGATAGTGATTTAGAAGTTTAAGGAAGATTTGAGATTGGCCTCATTTTCTTACAAACCCTATCATCCAAGTGGAGACAGCTGGTGTTCCACAATTATTGCACAACGTTGTATTCTAAAGCATTTCCGTAACAATATCTTTATTCAGTTCATCCCTATTGTTTATCTGGATACAAAGCAACCATATTGCCTATTTGTCTTACATTTATAATGACTGACTGTTTTCATGTTTCCTGTTAAATAATATTTCCTTGATAGTCTATAGCTGAAACATTCTTAAGAATTTGCCCAACCAGTTACAAAGTCGATGTCATTATACTCATATTCATTGCAAAAATTGCATTGCGTTGATAGACAATTTTCCATATGTTTTCAAATACTGAATTTATTTTCATAATTATGTACGTTTCGCCCTCAGGGATGATATCCCTAGATTAATATGTAATAGTAAACTTTATGTCGGACGCTAAACTAATAATATAAATTTTAAGATCTGTCTGTCTGTTACGCTTACACGGCTAAATCACTGCACCGATTTCAAAGAAATTTGGCATGAATATATTTTCATACTTTTATTGCCATGGGCTAAATGTAGTTTCTTTTACGTGTAAGTAACGTTCAAAGGAGCTCAAGTCATTTGCATTTCACTATTTTTAGAAACCTGGGCTTTTAAGACAATACAAAGTTTATAAATAAAATGTTATTTTTATAATTTCTGTGTCACTCGGTTAACTCCACCTGAGTCCCTTGAGGACTCCCTTGAGAACGAATCCCTAAAAATAACTTAAATCATTTATTCATGGAATTTCTTTTGCGTATTTTTTCAAATAAGGAAAAAATGTACTCAATTAATTTCATTGTTTCGAGTTTCCAATGCTATAATTGTTTTAAAGACATTTTATGTCAGAGAAAACTAGCTAACAATTCTACGGTCAATTTTAATACCTAGTGCTTCAACCGCCTTGATATATGTTTGACAAGATAGACCACTGTCTATGAAATATTTCCTTACCCAACAGAAAAAACAACGTATTCTCTAGGTTACTACTAGCTTTTGCTCAAAGTTCTGTCCGTGTGTATTTTGGTTATCGCAGTAAAGAGTAGTCCATGTCCTTCTTCAAAAATCAAGGTACTCGTATCTCCATGCCAAATTTCATTAAAATCGATGCAGCGCTTTAGCCGTGGTAGCTTAATAGACAGACATACAGAGTTACTGTCGAATTTATAATATTACTATGTTAAGCTATTGGCACCACGTTACCGAATTTAAAGAAATTCGGTTCTGTAGTTTTTTTTTTTTAAAAGACAACTCCCGCATTAGGAATTTACATCCTGTGTCGCGGGGGACCTTACAAACATATATGTAACGGACACAAAGAACACCCAGACTCAGGACAACGTTTTGGGGATCACACAAAGTGATGTCCCACGTGGGATATGAACCCACGGCACTTGGCTCAGTAGCAAGCGGCGTACTGACCGCTTAAACCACTAGGCCAACCGTGCAGTCAAAGTAGTGTATGCACTATGGTGGAACAAACATAGATTACTAAAATTATTTTTTGTCTTCGGCGTATTCGAAACAAACCTGAAGTTTTAAATATAAACCTCTATTCAAAACGTGTATTATTTCATGGTCAATACCCTACGATAAATTTAGCATTATTCAGAATTAATTTATGTTACAATACAAATTAATGCTAAATAATGCTAAATTTGTCGTGGGGTAAAATTTATTCTCTGCATTTATGTTACCTGAATCGGAATTTTGTTATGTGGACTGATTACACGAATGCCAATTTAGAAAAATCCCTTTGTTCCGACTATAATGGCAAAGCCAAGTTTTGCCAATATAAATGTATAAGTATTCCACTGTAATGCCTAATCTACTGAACAGATTTTTATCCGACTTCGAAAAAGGAGGAAGTTCTATGTTCCACTGTATTGTATGGTTTTTTTTAATTAGATTTTTAGATTCTTAAAGAAGGACATAAAATAATTTAAAATTGACCATAAAATAATACACATTTTGTATAGAGGTTTTTAACTAAAACTTCAAGTTTATTTCATTCTCTTTCTCATTCGGTCTTCTTTTTTACCAGACTACGGCGAAGCCAAAAAGTTTTGACAGTCTGTAATAATAAATATTTCGGACATCTACCACACAACGCCATCTAGTCCCAAACTAAGCAGAGCTTGTGTTATGGGTACTAGACAACTGATATGAATACATATATACTTTTTATTTTGTAAATATCTACATATTATACATTGAAAACACCCAAACTCCGAAACAAATATTTGTAGATCATACAAACATTTGGTCCGACCTGGGAATCGAACCCGAGACCTCAAGCACAGCAGTCCCATACGCTACCACTGCGCCACAGAGGCAGTCTGTGTACGTTACACCGTAGCGCTTAAACTGCGAAATCGATTTTAATGAATGAGATGTTAATAGATTCGTAACATTCGATCCCGATGGCCCGAGTTACATAGACTATAAAATATTTTATCAAACTATCATTTATCGTCGTTTAAACCAGTAACAATTAACAAAAAAATACCGACTTCAAGTACTGGATGAAATTGAAATGGGATCTCACGGGAAGCACCAGCTTCCAAATTAAAAAAAGAATAGTCAAAATCGGATGACCCAGTCAAAAGTTCTGAGGTAAGAAACATAAAAAAATACAGTTGAATTGAGAACCTCCTCCATTTTTAAAGTCGGTTAAAAAATGAAGATGTAACGTCGTTTCCGAATTTCATACTGTGATAGTTTAAGTATCAGTAATCGACAAACAACACTCTTGATTATCAATCTAATTCAATATAGTAGGATCACTGAAGTACTACTGTCTTAAAAAGGTGCCATACAAAACGAACAATGTAAATTAAATAAGTGGTGAAAGTCGTTTACAAGAACGTTAAGTTATGAGCGTGTTTGATCAGGTGGGATGGTGCCATGTTATACTTTGTTTCAACGCCTTACTGATCGTAAAAATAATATGCTGCAAAGAAAAAGGAGCGAAGAAAAATATGTATCAAGAAAATGTTTTATCCGTCGATAACTTTGTATGGAGCAATTATGTTTATCAACATGTATGTTTTTAGTATTAGTGGTATTATGTTTTATAATACTGGTAAGGTATAAGCTTTTTTATATATTTATGGGCCCGCCAAAGTGACTGATATGGTAAGTATGAGCAAACTCCAAGTGTGGTGATCACCATACTCATTGTTAATGCAGACAGTGCAACAATGCATCATAAGTCCTGAAGCCACCAAGTCTCTTGAGTCTCTGCAGTTGTGTAGAGATATCGCCTCTATAGCAGTTCTCTATCGCCATTATCATGGAGAGAGCTTTACAATGGTAGACATACGTTCTCGTAATCATCGTTTCGGTTCTTCCTTTCTGCGTCGAACGGGCAAAACCTGGAACTCACTACGAGCGCACGTGTTTGCTTCCCGCTATGATCCCGGGTTCTTTAAGTGGGGCGTGAAAAAACATCTCACCAAGCCGCCATAGTGTGGGTCACCATGCTGCATTGTCCTTACTCACATTGAGGAAGGTGACCACCAATTTTGTATTCCGCTCATGCTTTCCATCAGGCAGGGCAGAGTCTGGCAGCTAATACATATAAAAATAGAAGATTCCCAAGTCTCGCACTCACCAATGAAACACGACAGTACGAATGCTGTCATTTTAGATTGGTCCTCTGTGAAATGAGAGTTCCACCCCGGTCGAGTCGACCTGTTCGTGCTGAAATCTAGCTCTACTGCCTATCAAGGTTTTTTGTTGATTAACAAAGATATTAGGTATTCATAAGTATAGAGAGAGTGGTGGTTTAACCGGTCACCAGGCCGCTTTATACTCTGAATCTGAGTGTTGTTGACTCAAACCCCACGTAACATTTTGTGTTCTCTACAAATTGTTCTCGTTTTGGTGTCTTTTGTGTCCGTTTCATATATGTTTGTAAAGTTCACACACATTAATATTCCTAGAGCAGGTAGTTGTCTTTTAAATAAAGTAGTGGTTGCCCAGCGGTCAAAATTTAACTGTAATTGACTAAAAGACACATAATCTAAAAACTGTTGTTTTGAGTTCTGTTACTTTAATAACAAGATATATCTTCAAAAAGTATAAAACTTAACCAATTTTTGGACCAATTTTGGACCAATTTTTATGATTTTTGCCTTTTTGAATTTGCCTTCGTCCGGAATGGGATAATAAGTATTAAAATATAGTATTCATCAATAAAATATTCTTTAAAAAAACATGATCTGCTGCACTCATTCATTGGCTGATAGGCGTAACGAAGTTTGCCGGGTCAGCTAGTACATAAATAGATATAGATTATTTGTATATATACATGGGTCTGCCAAAGTGACTATAAATAGATCTATATTATTTAAATTAATTTTTTTTGAATAGATTAATAGTAATATGTATGTATGTATATAATGTACTTTTGTGGCTTTAATTACGTGTAGCAACTGTAGTTAATTACATAATATTATGTAATCATATCATAGTGCTATATTTAGCAGCCGTCTAAATTCAATTTGCAATTTAAATTGACCTTAAAAGTGAAATTAGTTATCTAATAATATAAGATTCTAGTTAAATTAACTTGAGTAGGTGGCACTTATAAGCTTAACGTTTTACAGGGTGTAGGTAACTAGTAATTTCTAGATCTAGTCTAAGTAAGAACTAAGGGTAGAGACAGACGAGAGACACGAGGCGTAAGTGAATGAAGTGTACTTGAATCAAATGTCAAGTTCGATGTTACTTACTAGTTTAACTAAAATTGATGTTTTGTTAATAAATATTTAATTATGGGAGAGCTATGCTTTGAATAATAGGTACCATTGATAATAAGACATTCTTTCCTGATGTTTGTAGCTTTTCGGACCGTAAGTGGCGTCACACTTTGGTTAATATCACGTCACACTTTGGTTAATATCACGTCACACTTTGGTAAATATCACGTCACACATTGGCAAGTATCACGTTACTTGCGATCCGGCAACGCACTAATGACTCTTGAGAGGTCCAATGTGCTACAGTGGTCACTATCAAGTGACCTATTCGTCCTTCTGCTCCTTATACTTTGTCTAATATTCCTGAAACTATAACACAGCAAGGTGGTAACTTCGACACTATCAAATTTTCTGATTAAGGAGTCATTCGTAATGCAAGTTATCCTTTCTCAAATAAAATATAAAATTATACAAAATTTGAAGAAAAAATAACCGAATTCAAGAACTGGACCAAATTGAAATGGGTCCACACGGGAAGCATCAGCATTGAAATAAAAGAAGAATCATCGAAATTGGTAGGCGTGATATTGAGTTATTCGTTAATTTGTCGCGCACATACTTAATGCAAATTAAAGACTTCTATGGTTTTCTCATGGATGACATCGTCAGAACTTTGAAATGTGACCACACGAAAGTTATGAGGTAACAAACATAAAATAAAATACAGTCGAATTAATAACCTCCTCCTTTTTCTGAAGTCGGTTAACAACATTATGTGCTGTGTCGTTACGTAGGTATGTAGTACATAAACAGGTAAGTGTGACGATCAACATTGTTGTGTGAAACAGCTTGCATAAAACGTCATTTAACAGGCCATTGGTAGGCACACTGACCGGAAAATTAAATAGGTAAAGCACTGTAAAATATTGAATTGATACCTTCACTCTTTCAGTATAAAGTTTAAATCGCAATCTCGAAGTAACCTTTGTTGTACTTTGTATGTACATAGTATTATAGAATACTAGCTGACCCACGCAACCTCGTTTGCGTCTTATATTGCCCGTAGTGTGAAAAATTTCCCCCGTTTTTGGAACGTTCTTTATTGGTGCTCCGCTCCTATTAGTAGTAGCGTGATGATATATAGCCTATAGCCTTCCTCGATAAATGGTCTATCCAACACTGAAATCATTTTTCAAATCGGAGCAGCGGTTCCTGAGATTAGCGCGTTCAAACAAACAAACAAACTGTTCAGTTTTATAATATTAGTATAGATTTAAACATAGTTGGAACTTTAAGTGTTTTCAGATTATTAAATTATTGTCAGTGTTATAAAGGAGAATATCACTCATTTTAAAAAATAACGTATGGCAATATTCTTTTTATGAAAAACAAAACAACAACAGCACAACAGGACGTAAAATTATGCAAAAAATGGCTACGTACCTACTAAATAAAGAAAACGCCAAATGAATTACTGTTTTAGGAATAAGAAATTGTGTTTTTACGTCATCTTTAAACACGACAAAGTTTCCACCTCATCACTTAGATAATTGGCACTCCATCACTGTATGCTTTTCACGAAACTTTTACCAACAACCAACCTGTTAAATTGAGTATCGCCTGCAATATTATCGAACTGATATAGTCTTCAAACTTCAAGTTTTAGAAAACGAACATACATTTTTTTTAATAACACAACTCCCGCATTAGGCATATACATACATTGTCGCGGGGGACGTTAAACTCCACCACTAGACCAATCGTGAATTCTAAATTTGAAAGACATAACCATCAGGTCCAATCTCCTCGATTTTCCTCAGTCATTCTGATTTTACTTCAACTGGTTTCATCTCTCACTCATACTCTTATCATACCTCTGCATTATTAGATAGTTGTGATTGAAAAGGTAGTTGAAAAGTTTTTTTATGGAATAGGCGGCAGACGAGCAGACGTATCGCCTGATGGTAAGCGTTTACCGCCACCCATGGACACCCGCAATACCAGAGGCGTCACAAGTGCGTTGCCGGCCTTTGGGGGAATGGGAAGAGGGATGGGGAAGGGTTGAAGTGTGGGCCTCCGGTACCCCACTTACTCGGTGAAATACAGCGCAGGCGCTATTTCACACCGGTTTTCTGTGACGCCGTGGTATCACTCCGGTTGAGCCGGCCTATGAATTACGAAGCGTGGCTCTCCCACGGTAAAAAATTGAATGTTGCGTAAATTGCGTAATGATGTTTGTATTTTAATTACAATGAGAGTGGTGGATTCTGCTCATGCTTTACATCAGGTTTCATCATCATTCATCAACATTCATCAGATTCGGTAACATTTACTTGACTACCTCGGTGGCGCAGTGGTAGTGAATGCGACTGCTGTGCTTGAGGTCTCGGGTTCAAATCCTGGGTCGGACCAAATATTTGTGTGATCTACAAATATTTGTAGATCAAACAAATATTTGTTTCAGAGTTTGGATGTTTTCTATGTATAATATGTATATATTTACAAAAAAAAAACAGTATACTCGTATATGTATTTATATCAGTTGTCTAGTACCCATAACACAAGCTCTGCTTAGCTTGGGACTAGATGGCGTTGTGTGTTAGATGTCCCGGATTATTTATTTATTATTTTTTTCATAATGTCTATTGTTACTGATGAGCTAGAAGTATTTTTGAACTAATTGGCAAAAATATTTAACTCGTGTCTGTATTGTTCCAGCTGTCGCAATGGTAACCAACAGCACATTCCTGTTGATATGCATAACATTGGCTTGCGTCACCGCTCAGACCTTCCAATACTCCAGAGGTTGGACAAATGGCAAACGGGACGGGCACAAAAAAGTTGAAGATCTGAGACATATGGCATCGAGCGTTGAGAAGATCTTAAACCCCTGCCAGTTGAGCAAGTTGAAGTATGTGCTAGAAGGCAAGCCGCTCAATGACAGGGTAGGTTTTCGAGATTTCGATTTTAATCTTTTTCAATTTATTTTTAAGGGGATTAAGTTGAAAATTGAACTGAAAATAAGAAACTATACCTATCTCAACCACAACTTTTATAAAATTTGTACCGGTTGTTATCCGCGCTATTCTTGCATCCCATTTATTAAAATCGGTTCAGCAGTTAAGCTGCTACTATATTATTACCCTTTACCCTTACGCGTTAAGTTTTTTTTTTATGTATTGGCCTGCCAAAATGATTCTACTTTGCCTGATGGAAAGCATAGGCAGAATCCAAGAGTGGTGGTCACCATACTCATTGCGTGTGCAGATAATGGTACAATACAGCGTGGTGCACTCACTATGGGGGCCTAGTGATACTGTACTTTTTTTTAATATTGGATATGGGTCAGACGAGCAGACGCATCACCTGATGGTAAGCGATTACCGCCACCCATGGACACCCGCAACACCAAAAGCGTCACAAGTGCGTTGCCGACCTTTGGGGGATGGGAAGAGGGAATGGGGGGAGGGGTTAGGGTATGGGCCTCCGGTATTCTCACTCACTCGGTGAAGCACAGCACAAGCGCTTTTTTACACTGGTTTTCTGTGAGGCCGTGGTATCACTCCGGTCGAGTCGGCCCATTCGTGCCAAAGCGTGGCTCCCACGGAAAGTTACTGTATTTAGCGACATCAATCGCTGAAGCTGAAGATTTTGTTTGTTTGAACGCACTAATCTCAGGAACCGTAGGTCCGATTTGAAAAATGATTTCAGTGTTGGGTAGACCATTTATCGAGGAAGGCCAGGCTATATATCATCACGCTAATACTAATAGGAGCGAAGCACCAATGAAGAATGTTTCAAAAACGGGGGAAATTTTTCTCGCTACGGGCAATGGAAGACGCAAACGAGGTTGCGTGGGTCAGCTAGTGTATTATAATTATAATAAAGAGGTTATTCTGTTTCAGTTATTCGTCCCTTGTGATTACTTTGAAGAAGACGACGCAATCAAAAGTTACAAGAACGACAGAAACCAGGAACCCATTTTCGAAGCTTTCCAATGAAAAGGATAACTGTTTATGTTAATTGTGCCAAAGAAATCGTTATAGTTAGAATAATATGGACCATTTTGATATATTTTATTCAAATGTTAAATAACTAAACGCAATTTATTTATTTGTAATGCATTAATGGCTGGATTTGTGCATTACAATGCAAGTTTTAAAAGCTTTTTTTTCTATATTTCAAATAAAGAATGAAACAAATCAATACGAACTTAGATATTACTATCATTTTATTTATTTAAACTGTATTTCAATAAATTGGGAAGAAAATTACAATTTTTTTTTTGTATTTGGTAATATAATTGTTACTGTAATTTCTCCTATTATAATGTGCATTATTATAAATTCTAATTTATTTATTGAAAATCATATTATTATATAAACTAAGTGCATATAACAATGTTATAACGTTGACAACGATGTTGTATTGTAACATGTATATTGAGAATAAATATTAGGAATTCTTATCGCATTATTTTTTTCTATTTCCCATTTTAATCCTAAAACAAGACAATTCTGCTATGACAGTATGAATACCTCATATTAAAACTATATAAATTTTTAAAGACATAATGAATTACCTAAATACGGTACTTAAAGATTTTTTTTTGTTTTAAAAATAACTCCCGCTTTAGAAATGTATCATGTTGCTTAGTACACTTTAGATACATTCATTAAATGACATAAAGAACACCCAGACTCACAGCAACAATTTGTGAATCACGCAAAGTGTTGTACCACGTAGGGATCGAATGCACAAAAAGCGCTGTAGTAAGCTGTGAGGCGACCGTTTTAAACCATAACACCAGTCGCGCAGGTGCCTTTGTTAGATATATGAAAGTAGTCGTATTACAGACGCACTAATTGAAAATAATCACTTTAAGATTTATAGAAGGTCTGTGTAGTATTATTTAAAAATCATCTACAATTTCAGCTCGCACAAAATCGTGTAAAACAAATGAGATTCAATGACTTTATTTTGATAATAGCGCCATCTTTTGAATCCTACTATAACTTTTGTAGCAAACGCTGTATTTGTGTTTATTGTAACTAAAGTTAAAATTTAACTACGATTCAATTTATGTCTTAAATGTTTTCCAACTTTAGACGCTAGGTGTCTTAACCAGTAAATATGTTTAGACTATATAATAAAAAATCACCTCTCAAGGTGAAGCTCACCCGTTATAGTCGTTCCAATAGTTTATTTAACTTTTGACAGCTCTAATACTTAATCAAATAGTGATACCCTGACCCGTTACCTATTCGATTTCTTTCATCGATCGATTTTATGCATTAAGAAGTTTTAATCGATTTAACAAACTCATTATTTTATAGATAATTTCGTACTTCATATTTCTATGTGTTTCAATGTGCGACCTCCTTTGTCAAAATAAAGAAGAAATGGATTAAAAGAATGTTGTTCAAATATGACGGTTCTATGTCATGAAAAAATATATAAAAGGAACTGAATTTTCAAAATGTATTATTGTATTGTGTTGTAATTCAGTGGTTAATATTGTATTTGTTAAACTATTGATGATCTTTATTAAATCTCTCTATGTCTATTTTAAAATAATCTACAGTATTTCAATGAGTAACCTTCAATATAGTTGAGTATTTATATTCCTCCGTATTGATTTATTTGTGAATTCTCACGTTTGGTTGAGTTGAGCGTATCGTTCCTGCCTTCGTTACTGTCAAAATGCCAAAAAAGAAAGTACTCAAAGGACAAACAAGAGAGTTTGTCTTGCGACTTCGTGAATACTTTGAAAAGGAAAGCCGTAATGGTGGGCCTCTTATACCAGTGACTCAAGTTAGAGACCGTGTTGCAGCAGCATTAGGTATTAGTGCTCCAACAGTGGCAAAAATAACAAAAGAAGGCTACGGCAGCAGTGGCATGGAACAGAATAAGCTATCTACACCTAAGAAAAAACGTCCGCCTAGTAAAGTTACAGCCGTTGACAATTTTGACGCTGATGCTATTCGTCGTCATATATACGACTATTACCAAAGAAAAGAGATTCCAACATTAAAAAAACTAACACAATCTCTTCGAAATAGTGGTTTGTTCCGTGGTCAAAAATCTTCTCTGACAAAGGTATTGAAAGACATTGGAATGTTATTCCAAAAATGTGACAAACGAAAAATTTTAATGGAACGCAATGATATTGCTTTGTATAGATGCGATTTTTTAAGACAAGCAAAAAAAATAGAAGATTGGTCGAATGTTGTTTTCACAGATGAAACTTGGCTCAATGCGAATCATACGCTGTCAAAAACTTGGACTGACAACACCGTTGGCTCCACTTCTACAGTACCAATGGGAAAAGGCGAACGACTGATTATTTGTCATGCAGGAACAGTAAAAGGATTTGTGCCA
The DNA here is from genome assembly GCA_916048165.1 of Spilarctia lutea. Taxonomy (NCBI): domain Eukaryota; kingdom Metazoa; phylum Arthropoda; class Insecta; order Lepidoptera; family Erebidae; genus Spilarctia; species Spilarctia lutea. The sequence continues at coordinate 6,894,547 of OU696492.1, forward strand.
GGCGCTCTATTAGCTTTTAAATCCCAGAAAACAGGAGATTATCATGAGGAGATGAATTCGAACGTGTATGAAAAGTGGTTCAGAGAAATGCTTACATCACTCGAAGAGCCATCAATAATATTTATTGATAATGCACCTTATCACTTTCGTCAAATTAATAAAATACCAACACAGGCCAACAAAAAACATGAAATTATAAACTGGCTCCGTGACAATGGCGAAGAGGTGAATGAGTCCCTACTAAAAGTAGAGTTAGTAAAGATATTAAAAACAAAGAAGCTGCCAAAACGATACGTCATAGATGAAATGGCAGCAGAGCATGGGCATACCGTCCTCAGAATTCCCCCATATCACTGCCAATATAATGCAATTGAAATGATCTGGGCACAAGTTAAAGGATATGCTGCGAGGAACAATACAACTCCTCCTTTCACCGCAAGAAAATGCTGAATTTACTGAAAAATGCGTGTGAAAAAGTAAATCCAGAAAACTGGGCGAATGTTGTACAAAAAACAAAGAAGGTGATAATGTCGGATTGGGATCGGGATGTTGCATTCGACAATTTATCTATCCAAGAAATGATAATCAATATTACTGAGAACTCAAGTGATGATGATTCCTGGTCATACGAAGAAGACGATTCTTTATAATTAAAATTAGTATTACAGTACCTCTTTTGGTTGTTTTATTTTTAATCCGTAAATTACTACGAATTTCAACATTTTGTACCTGTTCATTACAAGTAGGTACCGCAGGTAGTTTTTATTTGAACCAACTATAGTAAGTCTAAACAATTATTTTAGATTCATTAATTTGCGGCGAATACATTCGATCCTATTACTAGGTACGAGTACGATGGAACTGTTTTCATTACGCAAATTATTTATGCATTGAAACAGAGGCATTTAGGGCATTTTAATGCAAAATAATAAAGCTTTTTACGTGATTTGATATAAAATATAATCACAATAATTTTATTGTATGTTTTATTAATATAATCGATAATCGATTTATTTCAAAACCGTTTTTATAGTCTGTGGTCATTAATTACGAATGACACATCCCTAAGTAGGCGGAGCCCGCCCATAAAGTACAGTATTATCTGTAGTACATTGTATCAAAAATTATTACAAAACTTTATGTGCGTGATCTGTCAAAAGTTAAATAAAGTATTGGAACGACTATAGTGAGACCAATTTTTTTAAAATGCATGTTAATATTTCTCAAGGAATCTTAAAATCTAATAAGGAATGACAGTCACATTAATATTGATATTTCTATAATAGAAATGATGCTGAAAATATGAATTCTTCACAAGTATGATCTGGAATGTTGAATACTGCCTTAGGTGCTATCAAACTAATAATTTGACTACATTTTTGTGTTGACGGAAATAAAAAAAAATATATTTCACCTAAGTTAGCTATTTTAATAAAAAAAAAACTATAAAATTCGCGATCTTTTATGGTCAAATTACTTGTGCAAGAAAATATTTCCACAGCTTACACTTAAGATTTTTGAAGCGCCATCTAGTAGCTGATAGCACTACTAGTTCGCTAAGTAGTTCGCTATTTTAAATTGTTTGATTTTGCTTTTGCTATTTAACGCTAGAGGCCACTGTAAGTACATAAACTACAATATTTTGCAACTGAAACGAACATTATCCTGCTAAAACAACACATTAAAGTATTTTTTAATTTTTTTTGCAGATAATAAGCCGATTTTTATAATTCCACCGAATTAAAAGAAATTATGTAATAAATAAATAATGCACGTGTGAAATCGGAAAACGGTCACCTGGGAATTCGAATCGAGAGAAAATGATTGATGTAAAGCAAGCGAGTTAAGCTTGCGGCAAGTTGCGCAATTACCTTATAGCATCGTGTGGGGTCTATTACGGGCCTAACCTCCATGGTATATCTCAAGCATGTCCTAAAAAGAGTGCAACAACCCATGACAGTGGCTTTATAATAATAATACTTTGTCGGGTATTATAAGAAACTATTCTGAAACGCTAAACAATATATTTATTTTTAAAGTATAAAAACATTTATGTGTAATACATAGGTCAGTTTAAGCTACCGTGGGAGAGCTATGCTTTGGCATGAATGGGTCGGCTCGACCGGAGTGATACCACGGCCTCACAGAAAACCGGTGTGAAATAGCGTTTGCGCTGTGTTTCACCTAGTGAGTGAGGATACCGGAGGCCCATACCCGAACTCCTCCCCCCATCCCCTTTCCCATCCCCCAAAGGTCGGCAACTCACTTGTGACGCCTTTGGTGTTGCGGGTGTCCATGGGCGGCGGTAATCGCTAACCATCAGGTGATACGTCTGCTCTTTTGCCCACTATTCAATAAAAAAAAAGTTACGTTGATATTATTTTTACAATTACACAAGAAATATTTATGTATCTCCGTTTAGCATTGCCTTACTCGTTTGATCATTATTGTCATCGTTATAGTCCACTGCTTGGTAAAGGCTTCTCTCAAGGCTACTTTTTGCATCCAGTTGTCCTGATGGATTAAGAGTACGGAGTCACACCTCCCCTTAAGGGCATCGGTGTCGCCAGAATCTTGTTCAGGGGGATCTACATGAACATACTATTAACATTTCGTCAGCGCATAGATTTATATTAGGTTTTTATTTTATACCAATGAAATAGCCGTTTTATTTGCACCCCGAGAGGCGACTAATGGAGCAAAATACGCAGGAAAACATATAAATTCAGTGTTCGTATCATTTGTATGCTGACGACCTGCAGATCTATTCACATGCTAGTATAGAATTTTTTTGGCTGTCTCATTGGTCTAGCGGTTGACATATGCGACCGCCAATCAAGAGCTCTCGGGTTCGAATCCCGGGTCGGGCCAAAAGTGTCATTGAGTTTTTCTTATTATAGTTTTTTTTTTATTTTTTTTTTATTTTTAAAGACCACTCCCACATTAGGAATAAACATCCTTTGTCGTGGGGGACTTTACAAACATACATGAAACGGACACAAAGAACATCCAGACTCGAGACAACAATTCGTGGATCACACAAAGTGTTGTACCGCGTGGGATTTGAACCCACGACACTTGGCGCAGTAGCAAGCGGCATGGCGACCGCTGACACCACTCGGCCAACCGTGCAGTCTAATAACAACAGTTTAATAACAGCTCGGAGTTTGGAAGTTGGGGTCTGAACCCCCTTGCCTCGGAGAGCACGTAAAGCTGTCGGTCCTGCGCCTGATCTTTCCCCGATCGTGTCGGGTAACTGTCCCATCGGATTATGAGAGAGAGAGGGAACACAGAGTGTACCTGTGATTGCGCATACACTTGTGCACTATAATATCTCCTGCGTAGTTGGCTGGTCTCCGTTGAGACAGGCCGCCGTGGCCGTAATCGGCTTGGAGAACATCAGTGTAAAAAATTTGTACTTAGCTGTAAATAGTGTTAACCAAGACTTAGAGAACATAAAAGACTGGTCCAGCAGGTTTGGTTTTACGGTGAACCCATCAAAATACCAAACGATCATCTCCCTATGATGATCGTTTGGTCCTAGAATGATGGGCAGAATTAATCCTGATAGTATGCCTGAAATCATTTTTATTGATGCAGTTTTGCCTATCAGTGCTTCGGTCATCTCGGAATCTTCGGAATCTCGGTCTACACATCGATACAACTATGAATTGGCAGATTCAGGTAACCAGCGTCAGTCAAAAGGTCACTAACATTTTACGAGTAATCTGTCGCCTTAAAAATTTCCTGCCAATAAAAATAAAAGCGATGCTTGTGCAATCTTTACCGTTTATCGCCTATGGTGATGTGTGTTATATCGACTTGAATGCAGATCTGCTCAATGAATTAAACCAGCTTCTCAACAATTGCATTCGATTTGTATTCAAACTGCGAACGTATGATTATATTTCTGCCTATCGTACGCAACTGTCATGGTTACCCATAAGACAACGTCGTAGTTTAAGGGCTCTATCTATATTGTACGCCCTTCGTCAATCATTGAACTCACCCACCTATTTAATTTCCCACCTCCAATATCTCTGCTCTAATCGTGACAGGAATCGTTGCTCTTCTAATACCTAATCTTCTCCTTCTTTGTCCTGTACATATTTCCAGCACAGTCTGTTCTTCTTTCATTGTTCAAGCTGTTACTTTATGGAACACACTCCCACTAGAAATCAGGACGTTCACTAGCCGATCATGTTTTAAATTTGAAGTACGGATACGAATCTCTGTATTGCACACCAGATAAGTAACAAGATTAACTTAAACTAGAGAAATACAATTGGCGGCGTTATCGCCCGGAGGCAATCCCTTACAGGCAACCATTGACCATTGATATATTTACTTTTTTATGTATTTATATTGTAATATGTATAAACTATATTCTATGTATGTATATCTGGCATCTATTTATATGTAGGAATCATTGTGTTTTATAAAATAATTTGATTTAGCCAAGCACAAACCGCTTCGCAACACCCGAAGGTTTGTCTGGAATAAAATGCCTGTGGCATTAAGTCCGTCTTGTGCAATATGTTTGCATAAAGTTTTCATAAATTATAAATAAATAAAGGGATGTCAGCAACACACATTAAAAAAACAAATGAAAAACCTTCCTCATTCAGTTTGTAGCAGTTTCTAACTATTTATCAATAAATAATCTTTAGACATAACAAAAACTTTACATATACCAACCTAATAGTACAATAATAAGTTCGTGTACCACGCCGTAAAACTGTTTTATAGCGATCCCACCCATACTACTTTTTGACTATTAAAGCATTCAAATATTTACCCTAACTTTAGACACATAGGGTACAAAATCCTATAACAAAGAGTCATCTAATTTCAGCCTCATTTATCATTTTGAAACAAGGGCTATTAGGGGTCAGTAGTTTTTAGTATAAGTTGCATTATCAGGGCATTTAAAAGTATATTAACTTATGGCGGCTACGAAATGATATTTTTAATGGCTGTTCGGTTTCGTGTGTGAAGTATGTATTGTCATAAGTACGTTATTAGGCTAGGCTACGTGGCTACGTGCTGTTGTTGCTTTATTGAAAAATAATTGGTTGGAAAAAAACTGTTGCTAGTTTTAGGGGCCTTAGTGTTGAAGTACAAAGTAGAAATATGAAATTAATTTGCTTACTAAAGATTAGGTAAATGTTGTATGTGTTAAATAATGCTAGAGGTACTTTTGAAGTGAAACATGAGTATATTTTTGTTACGGATGAAACGCAATAGTAATAATATTAGCGTCACGAAAATGTGCAGCGTTTTTGTCAAAGAAGAGGTGGAGAGCGATTGATGGAGATTGAGAAAGGGTGAATTTTAATTTAATATTCATGATCTGAGATTTTACTATATTATTTTTTAAACAGTATAAAATAAATGTATTTTAATAATTCTCTTTTATTTTTATTAATAAATAAAAAAAAAAAATTTATATTAATTTTCGACACTTAATATTTTAATGACAATTAAATTTATTACATTTTTACATATCTTCCTTCTTCCCTTCCTCTAAGTCTCGGAAATCTAAAGTTTAAATTTGTATAAATATAAACAAGACTTAAAAATAGTTTGCCAAAGAAGTTTCTCTTCTGACATGTGTACTTTGTACGCACGCACTTTTTTTTTAATTACTACGAAACTCCATGTATCTTGTATTTACTGTAACTACTTAGGTATTTTTAAAAAACTTACAATGAAATTACAAAGTCAGACTATCTATACACATGTTTAGGTAATATGTAGTTTTAAACTTAACTATTACTCGGACTAAAAATTACTCCGAATTATTATTATTATTCTTCAGGGAAACGATTTAAAATTACCTTCTTCTTTTGATGAAATGGCAACCAGCCTGATCATTCGGATCAGCTATTTCTGCCAATGTCATGTATTTATAGTCTTCAATTCTAAGTCTTCAAGTCGTCGTCGTGATGAAATTAATGAAAAAAAATATATAAAATGTGGAAGACATGAAATGGGGACCGTCTTTCGAAAAAACAAAAAACGATCTCCCGTAAATTATTAAGATCACGTCTATTTTTAGTGTGACGTACTAAATTTTAGTCAATCTTTGTCATTTTGAACGTCGTTTAACAGAATATCGCTATTTTTTTGTGAATTTTAGAAAAGTTCAGTGAGTTTCTGTCCAACAGAACTTAACTTTATTTTTGGAGTCAGATAAATAATAACAAATAAATATTTCGGACAATTTATTAACACACAACGCCGTCTAGTCCCACGCTAAGCAAAGCTTGTGTTATGGATACTAAACAACTGATATAAATAATTACATACTTTTTTTTTGTAAATACATACATATTAAACATAGAAAACACCCAAACTTCGAAACAAATATTTGCAGATCATACAAATATTTGGTCCGACCCGGGAATGGAACCCGAGACCTCAAGCACAGCTGTCGCTTACGCTACCACTCGCGCCACCGAGGCAGTCAATATAATTACATCTACCTTCATTAAAACGTCTTAGTCGCTTGTACTCAAGATCATCCAGTTAATCTTACTAAATATACCTACCTATATAACATAAGAAGATTATTACACACGTATATACACAAGCTATTTAGTGAAAAACTGTTTAAGTATCATTAGTATCGTATTAACGTACAGATATCTCGCATGATTACACTATAATGACAGCCCGTATCCACTATGTATACTTGATGAAATTGGTCGTATGAAGACAGGGCCGTTTAGTTCGGAGTAGTGAGGGGATTGAATCGATATCCGTATCGATAAAATATCAGGGAGTTAGTAGTTATATTGAATTCGAATACTTTACAGAAAACCGGTGTGAAATACCGCTTGCGCTGTGACCGAGTGAGTGAGGATACCGGAGGCCTATACCCCATCCACTACCCCCTGTTCTCCCCATCATATCCCTGTGCATGTTATTTACTTGTCAAATGACGAACTATAAATATTCGTGTCTTCTCATAAACCCTTAGAATCCTTTGATCTCCTTCTGATATATACTGCTGTAAACTTAGCCGGATCTGCTAATGTTAAGTATTTATAGTCTTCAATTATATGTCTTCGAATCTTCAAGTCTTCATCGTGATGAAATTAATGATAAAAATATGTAAAATGTGGATGAAATGAAATGGGGACCGTCTCAACTATTTTTTTCCTTCAATTTAGGTATCAATCGAAAACAGTACTAGTATTTGACAGTACATTTTTTTTCTATAACAACGTCCCTGAATTTCTTCATAAAGGTTCGTTAGGAAATTAAGTTCTGAAAAAAATTGTAATAATAATAATAAAGCATATATAAGCTTTCTTATACATTTGACGTATTTTTAAGTATAAATGTAAACGCATAAAGAATATGAGAACTTGTCGATAGTTATTTAAATTAGATCTTGTATATCAAGCCGGTTTTCTGGTAAATGAAATTACAACGAACTGGTAATGACGTCTGCAATATATTACTGATGAAATTGCTCTTCTATGTGTAGACGTACTTCAGTCGTTTGGTTCAAACTCCAGCTCAATTAGAAGCATAGTGTTGGGAAAATATCGATGAAGGAAAAGTTTAAACGTTCAGTAAATGTAACTTGCATTTAAAAATATCAAAAATATAAGTTATGTTATGTTGATTATTAAAAAAATTTGTTGGTGACTGAGTCTTTGTCTGCCAATTTATGTTCATATTTTTATTAATTCGTGAATTTTATATTTTTTTAAGGAGCTCAGTTTTTACACTATTATTTTTCAAGAAGTTGCGTGTCAAAGTAGCTACTTTGACACGCAACTTCTTGAAAGTGCAATATATTTTGTTGGCATTAATAGACAGTAATTCACAGTAAATTTAACCTATTTGTATTATCTAACAACACCATGATTAAAAACAATATAATTACCGTGGGAGAGCCACGCTTCGGCGTGAATGGGCCTGCTCGACCGGGGTGATACCACGACCTCACAGAAAAGCAGTGTGAAACAACGCTTGCGTTGTGTTTCACCGAGTAAGTAAGGATACCGAAGGCCCATATCCCAAACGGCGGTCCCACAAAGGCCGGCAACGCACTTGTGATGCCTCTGGTGTTGCTGGTGTCCATGGGTGGCGGTAATCGCTTACCATCAGGTGATACGTCTTCTCGTATGCCCCATATTTCATAAAAATGAATAGATATGTTTAGATATAAATTTAAAATATTAAACATGTGATTTGTGTACAAAATACTTTTCTTTTCTTTTTAATCTGTGTGTAATCCAAAAACCCTACCTCTGTCACTACGAATATTACCTACATTAAAAACTTTTTACAACTACATTAGAAATGATAGTTAATAGACATCGAAGTTTGCTACAAAAGAATGTTCAAAATTATAATTAACAAACATCGATATCGGCTTTAATGAAGCACCGCTCCATCGATTGTAAGAATGAGATGCCATAGACTTAAATCCGTTTCCCGCCATCACACAATCTGTACCGTAACCGACCAATCACGCGCTAGGAGGGCGGCGCGCGACCGTCAAACAATCCTGTTGATTGGTCGAAAATATTAAACGGGTTGCTCATAATAAAAAAAAAATCTTACAATTGAGTGCCACTTTTTGTTCGTGTTAAATTGATGAAAAAAGACTAGGAAAAATTGGTACAGAGATGTAATAAAAAATGATTTATTATTTGCGTCGCTCAACTTTTTAACTTATTGGACATTAATGACTTTTGATTTTTCGCGTTATTTTTGAAATTCCCTTTGCTGCTGTTTTTTTTATTTATAGAAATTGTGTTACCATTATTTATTGTGATGAGTATTTTAATTTATTGTGTTGGTATACTGTATCGAATGCCAATGGTTTGTTTTATTTCGGTTTTCCTTTACTTGTGTAGTTATATCTGTGGAACTGTTTCAAAACTTTGACAGGTAAATTTATTAAATTGAAATTTTAAATTATAGTGCAATTGTTATGAACATTTAATTCAAAAAAGTTTGTAATTAATATACCTATTAGCTGAACCTCACGGTGTTGTCCGCTATTGTTGACTATTGTTGTACCTTCACAGAAACAACCGCGGGTAACACCGCGGGGCGAAGCTAGTCTAAAAACGTAGCCTAAAATAATTCTTATTAAAATCAGTCCAGTTGTTCTAGAGATTAGTTTTCCAACAGACAAACATTTTAAAAATTGATTTCTTGAAGTTAAGTTCCGTATATATTTTCATATAGGTACATTGAAAAGCAGTTAATTTAAAATTACAAACAGTAATTTTGACAACTGACTTAGGTACCTCCATATCGTAGACGGGTTAACATAAAATGGAGGTTTTACTAAAGAATGACCAGTCTCTCGCAAAACGTGGTTGAAATTAATTGTATTGAACTCAAATCCCATTGTAATAACCATTTTATGAAGAGAAAATAAACTTAATTATTATTATTACTTTGCAATATATAGTCACGTATTCTCAAGAAATATACATACCACTAATATATAATCATCACCATACTATAGTCCACTGCCGGTCATAAGCCATTACACGCTATTCTGATCGATTTTGGGCTTCTCGCAATTTATCTTTCTTTTCTTTTATAAAAGACAACTCCCGCATTAGGAATATACATCCTGTGTCGCGGGGGACTTTACAAACATACATGTAACGGACACAAATAACACCCAGACTCAGGACAACACTTTGTGGATCACACAAAGTGATGTCCCACGTGGGATTTGAACCCCCGGCACTTGGCGCAGTAGTGAACGTTTTTAGATGACTTACTACTTACTACTTACGCAATTAGATGACTTATTCTTACTTATGATAGCTACGAAAACCCTCTGATATTTAGCAATACCTAATTATATTCCTAACAATAAATAATAATAATAATTATACGTTGTATCGACGTTTATTAGATGCCAATTTACAATGATAGACCAGTTTAGAAATGTTAATAAATAAAGTAGGAACACAAATAAATAAAATTGGAGTGTCTGTTTGTAATATTAAAACAACCACATTTTTATACACGGTACATATACCAAAATATTTTATTTTACAATTCAATTTGTCTATGATTTGTATATCTGTGTGTTTCCGGCTAACATCTCGAACGACTAAACCGATTTTGACGGGCCTTTCACTGGCAGATAGCTGATGATGTAAGGAGTAACTTCTTTTAGACTAGCTTCGCCCCTCGGCGTTACTCGTGGTCACAACATTAATACCCTGGCGCTCAGCAAGTCTTTCAAGCTCAGGTAGTCTTTAAAATTTTTTTTTGTTTCAATAATTTTGCTACAGAATTCTTTTCAATCAAACGTGGGTAAAAGCACATACAGTGTCGAAGTATCCATCATCAACAACCCATAATGTCCTTGATGGGCTGTGGTCTCCTCTCAGGAGAGGATTAAGGCCATGCGTCCCTACGCTGGCAAAGTGCGGGTTGGGGACGGGCAAGACAACGTTGTGACTACGTAATCGTGCCGTTCGATGTTTTCAAACCGCTTGAAGGACTCCAACTAAGCTTCACGATTGTTATCCTACGAGTATGATAACAACCGGGACAGACCACTGAACCACTGAGACGCTCATGGTATCATGCCACTAGCGGTCACCCATCCAGGTACTGACCGCACCGTCGTTACTTACCCTCGGTAATTGTTTCGAATCACCGAGTTCAACTTGGCTATGCGTGACTCCATAGTGAGTGAAGTATCCATAAGTCAAAAGTAATAATAATGACATAAAATCTGATGACGCAGTTTCATTGCTTTTGAAATAACTCCTGGTAAGTAGCCTTGGTATATTCCTGTAAAAATATTTTTATTTTCATATTCTATTTTTGATTTTTGTTTTGGGGCTTGCAAAATATATATTTTAACTTTCGAGTGTAGGTCTAAAAAAAATTACCATCGAATTTGTATGCCGATGCATTTTTTATGTAAAATATACAAAAATAAGTTGGTTATTAATGAAAATGAATAAAATTTTTGAAGTCACCATTCTGACATGTTAGAGCTGGGGGTCACTCGGGAAGGTACCATTCACTTTGTATGCCACAAGTTTTTCTCAGTTTTCCATCGTATTTTCTGGAAGTATTGATTTTTAGAAACTGTTATTTATTAATTTGGGACACTCATCAAATCGACGTGTTTCGCTCCCTGTCCCGCTTTTTCCTGCCACTATCAGAATTTGGTCCAATAATAAAAGTTGGGGGTCTCGTCAAAACGAAGCTGTGTATAAACTTTCAGCCTGTTATTAATCACTGAAATCCCTTGTACGTGGGCCCGTGGACTATTGTTCTCGTTCCAAAATTAAATCTATTTCCTATTATCCGACTGCACGGTTGGCCGAGTGGTGTCAGCGGTCGCCATGCCGCTTGCTACTGCGCCAAGTGTCGTGGGTTCAAATCCCACGCGGTACCTACAACACTTTGTGTGATCCACGAATTGTTGTCCCGAGTCTGGATGTTCTTTGTGTCCGTTTCATGTATGTTTGTAAAGTCCCCCACGACACAGGATGTTTATTCCTAATGTGGGAGACGTGTTTTAAAAAAAAAAAAAAATATTATTTTCTTCATGTTAATTCACCGTTTTCGGAAGGACCAAAAGGTAAATGCCTATGGCCACTTCCACATACCTTCAGCCCCGACCCACTGGAACTTGCGGCACTCAGTTCCGACTCACTGGAACTACTCACTCCTGGCACTGGCAGATATCGACCTCCGGTCTTGGAGGGGAGTGATGTGGCGACTTCCACATACAACACAACAGTAATCTACTACAGCGTCATCTACCGAAGATACACTGAACTACGAAGTAACGCACTACACGGAGTAACTACCAATCTTGAATCGCGCAATAGAAGTTCTCGCGCCGATTATCATATGTACAACATCCCAACATCAACTGTTGGGCAGTGGCCCGCCAGGCATGATCACCTCGCCTGGTCGGAGGATCCTCCCTTTGTGTTGGAGGGACTCGTCACTCGTACCTCCACAATGCCCTTATTCTGAATTAGTATCTTATTTGCCTCCAGTAATTACATATCACCATTAGTGGCGGTAATGACTTGCAATCAAATGTCACTAAGTATATATGTATTTATATCAGTTGTCTAGTACCCATAACACAAGCTCTGCTTAGCTATCTAGTCCCAGATGGCGTTGTGTGTAAAAGATGTCCGAAATATTTATTATTATTCTGTACAGGTACGTATAGTCAACTTCACTCAATTGGCTGTAACTATAAAAACAACAATTTCAAGTGAACGAACTCAACCAAAGAATCACTGTATTATCTGCCAGAAACAGGAAGATCACAGTGACATAAACACGTAAACATTAAAATTCCCCTGGCGATATTAAAAATCAGTCCCCTGGAATCACCTACACGTTCAATTCAGATTAGCTATCAGTCCCGCGTGAATAAATCGCGCGACTCTTGGCAGAATAAAGTCGTCACTAGTTCGTATCAGTATCGCTGCGCCCACGGACGACTGGTATATGAGTCGCTTCGACTTTAAGCAGGAGACACACAGGGAGCAAATATATTTTTATTTAAAAACATCCAAATCCATACCATCCATACTAATATTATAAGATCGAAAGTAACTCTATCTGTCTATCTATCTGTCTATCTATCTGTCTGTTACACTTTCACGGCTAAACCGCTTTACAGATTTAAATAAAATTTGGCATGGACATATTTTGATTCTTGATTTACACACGGCCGGAGCTGCGGGTAAAAAATTGTTTTATTATACTTCAATGATGGTTGATAGTTTTCTTTTTGCATTTGTGAAGTAACTCGTAGATGGTAAAATTAAAAAACATTTCGATGAATAAACGATTTTTACATGTTTAGTTTTGAAATGAATGTTTTTTAAAATTAGAAACGTAGTGTATAGTTAGGAAACGATTTTTTTGATAATTTATGTAATTGAAAAGTAAATTAATGGTGAATCAAATTAAGCAGTTAAAAGAAGCTGAAAAATATGTTAACTTTAAAACTAACCATGTATAGAGAAATAGCTCCTGGCGTACTGAGTAACTAAAAAAATTGTGAGTGTCTCAGACTAACACTTAAGTGTTAAGCATTTTGATGTTGAAAACAGTAGTATCGACGTTTACTTTATTTTGTTCAACGGTAAAAAGTATATTCTAATTTTTATGGCTTTAGCTCTTCTATATTGAAATTAGATGGCGTTGTGTATCAGATGTCCGAAACCATTATGTTATACTTACTAACTTTTGCCCACGGGTATGCGCGCTTGTGTGTTGTCTTTAATGAAAAACGGCGGCCTACGTCCTTCCTCGAAATTCAAAGTATTTCCATGCTAATGTTCATTGAAGTCGGTGTAATAGTTAAGCGATGAAAGTTTAACAGACAGAATTACTTTCGAATTTATAATATTACCGGTATGGAAATATGAATTTTAAAAGCATACATATAAAGGTCATCTTTTCAAAATTTCTAATTCACTCAGTTTATAATTTTATCCGCAAACTAATATTTATCTTAAACGTATTGTATTCAGTGTGTTCCAACCCTAACACATCAACGTCTGTATTCACGTTATTTCTCGCTCTAACTTAAGTTCAAGTTGACCACTACGCTTATCAGCATAAAATAAATTGCGAAAATAATCAAAACTTAGCGCGATTGTTATGCACAAAACCTTTTTGTTTTAGGGACCTTTAGAATTGTTACATAGGTCATTTCATTGGTAGTTTTAATAATAAATAAATCTTTATTTTCTCTCTCATCAGAATATTTACAAATTCTTCGTCTTAAATTAGATACTACATGTTTAATTAGTAAAATTGTGCAATAGACTAGTATCTGTGCTATGAAGACCTGTATGACAGATTTACCAGCCTCTCCAACTCTAGCTAAATTAAAATTAACAATACTGAGAGATGAGTAATGTAAGTTAAGTTGTATAGTGTGATGTCTGTGTGTGTAGGTGCGTGCGTGCGTGCATGTATGCGCGTGTGGATGCAAGTGTGCGTGCGTGCGTGCGTGCGTGTTCGTTTGCCTGTGTGTGTGTATGTGTGTGTGTGTGTGTGTATTTTGATTCTTATCTTTAATAAAAAGAAAAATGAAAGTATTATTAGTTTATTTTTCTATTTGAACATGATGATCTTCGAAACTATTGTGGGATTAAAAAAAAAACAAAAGAAAAAGTACCTCCTTCCTAAGGAGAGACCAATGTCCAGCAGTGAACTGTTAAAGGCTGTTGATGATAAATAATAATAATAATAAATAAATATTCCGGACATCTAACACACGATGCCATCTAGTCCCATAATATAACGTCTGCTTAGTTTGGTCTAGTACTAGATAACTAATATATAAATATATATTTTTAACTTTACTATTGTAAACACCTAGGTACATTGAACTTACTACATATGTAAAAGTGATTGTAAACAGGTACATTTTCAATCAGATCAAACTCAAGTTCTTTATATATTTAAACACGTTATGTACAAATATGTAGGTACGTATATACGTGACTTGTGAGTCTTGTGACCACTTGACACGTGGTCCCAAATTGTGAACGAGGAGAGTACATGAAACAAGGGACTATACAAGAAAAGAAACGAACTTAACTAACATATTTATAAAGATATATATTATTAAAACTCACAAATAAAACTAGCATTTTATAACTATTATATAAAAACTAAATATATAGGTAGAAATAAATAAATATATTGTTATGTATGCTAAAGTGACTCGACTCCGCCTGATCGAAAGCATTCGCAAAATCCAAGAGTAGTGGTACGCATTGCGAATGCAGTACTCTAACTTAACTTTTTTTACTTTTTAATTATACTATGAATTCAAATTGAGAAGTCTGCTTTCAAACTTTACTCGGTAAAGAGACTAACTTACGGATATGTAAAATTTTGAAATTTTTTATTTTAAATACTCTCTTGCCTTGTCAGTAAACGCAATTTTTTAGTTAGGTCTATTTTATTGTGGGGGCCCATTTATTTCTAAACACAACCTATCATAAAGAATCAATTATTGTCTGAAATACATTGCTTTTTTTATGGAATAGCTGGCAAACGAGTAGACGTATCGCCTGATGGTAAGCGATTACCGCCGCCCATGGACACCCGCAACACCAGAGGCGTCACAAGTGCGTTGCCGGCCTTTGGAGGATGGGAAGGGGTTTAGGGGAAGGCGTTTAGGGGAAGGGGTTGGGGTATGGGCCTCCGGTATCCTCACTCACTCGGTGAAACACAGCGCAGGAGCTGTGTCACACCGGTTTTCTGTGAGGCCGTGGTATCACTCCGGTAGAGTCGACCCATTCATGCTGAAGCGTAACTCTCGCACGGTAAAAGTATTTAATAAGTTTAGTTTAGAAAGGACGTATCTTTTAGCGTAACAATAAATACTTAGGTCCTTTTACGTATGTTTTCCTCTCACAGTCTAACGTTATGTCGGTAAAATGTAGGCGTCGTGTATTGAGCGCATTCATTAATACGGCCCCAGGTTATCGTGCATTCATTTAAATGCCTTCGTCTTGTAAAAGACGTTGCACGGTACGGAAAGGAGTAAGTATTGGACCAAAAGTAATTTTATTTATTATTATAAATTCGAAAACATATTTGTTTAATAAGTGTTTGACTAAATATACAGGAACAGTTAAATTGTTTCTTCTAATCCACAGTATCCATAGTAATATCAAATATTTGAAAGTAACTATCTGTCTGTCCGTATTTTACGCTTTAGCAGTAGAACTACTGCACTGATTTTAATAAATTTCTCATTTTTTATCGCGATAACCGACATACATGCGAGCGGATCCACGATCAAAAACTAGTAACTCATTTAAAGCCTCACTATTGTTGTGTGTAGTACAATGTAGTCTAGTACTTGTTACTTTTAGATTGTAAAAGATTAAGTGAAGGTGTTGTATCCTATTTCGTTTATTAGGATCCCAGGCCTATAAAATGTTAATAATCCACTTTTCTATCTTTATCACATCATTGTGCCAAAAGTAATGTATCAATATTATCCAATCTATTTTTTTTTTCACAAAGTTCCGTACTTTCTTTACATCAGAACCGGAATCCATAATAAAGTTTGAACAGAACATAATATTAAATAGCTTTTAACATTCTTTTCACTATCTTAATGTTCTTCCAAGACATTTATATTTAGCTCTGTACGTGTTCAATGTTTACCTTTCTGCCTCTTTATCTGTGCCTTTTTTGTTTTTTTATGTCGCTTTTGGGGTCTGTGTTGAAAAAAGTGGCCTGCAAATGCGCGGGAATTTTTGACGTGACTCAGAGGTAAGGAGTGTGAAGGAAAACCGTTTTAGAAGATTATTATTTTGGGTATTACCTTTAACTCATAATAAACTATAGGAGTTTATTATGAAACTAGCTTAATACGCGGTACGTTAATAACCGCGGGCAACGCCGCGAGGCGAAGCTAGTATCTTCATAAATGGTCTCCTATGTATTTTTCTGATGTATAAGCTATGTTATTGTAGAAACGGGAAAAGGCCGAACGAAGAAGAATAAGCTATGTTATTGTAAAGTTTCATCAAAATCCATTCAGTACTTTTTGCGTGAAAGAGCAACAGAAATACTCACTTACATACTCACAAACTTTCGCGTTTATAATATTAGTGGAATACATTAGTAGGATAGTTTGTTTATAGGTACCTTAGTATAATATATATATATATATTTATATAGTGCCGTACTATCAATATTTTATATTACATATTCTATATATATAACCAATATTTAATAAATACATTTTATTACATATCATTTAGAATTTTCGTGCATTTACCATATTTAGCTCTGCATCATCCTAAGGTTGACTGACTCAAAATGCCCAAGGCATTAAGTCCGCCTTTTATTTGTAACATCTGTGCATAAAGTTTAAATAAATAAATAAATATCAGGAACCCAATAGCCACCTATATTAGGGAGCTATGTCCGAGGAAAGAGGGACAGACCAAAGAATGTCAATGTACTTATCAATCTTGAGTTGCAAGCCTGTACCCATCTACCATTGTTGGCCCACACTATTTCGACTACAGGTTTGGTCTAGCGGTTTAAGTGGTCGCCAAGCGCTTTCTATTGCGCCAAAGTCTCGTGGGTTCAAATCACACATGGGACAACACTTAGTGTGTTGTTCTGAGTCTGGGTGTACTTTGTGTCCGTTTTTTATATGTTTGTAAAGTCCCCCGCGACAGGACGTAACTATATTCCTAATGTGGGAATCGTTTATTTAAAAAATATACTAAAATAAGTTTATCTACCTACTAGAGTACATGTTACATTTAATTTTAAACTAAAAAACCTTTAAAATATTATACAGAACCCTTTTATTAAATGAAGTTCGTAATCAATTCCCAAGTGGAAGTGATTTGTGAGTCCACGCTTCACATATTGAATGTTTTAAAACCTTTTAAGTTGGAAACGTGCATTGATAAAATTGTTATAAACTTGTAATTAATTGAACATATTAAAAATTATCTTTTCTTGTCTTTGATTCGCTTAGTAGGGCTTACGATTTTATAGTTTGTTAATTAGTTTATGATTTACATTAGTTTATTATTAAAGACCACTAGTTTATGCCCGCGGCTCCACCCGCATATGTGTCGGCTGTAAATAAAGAAATAAACATTCAGGACATCTAACACACCGCCATCTAGTCCCAAACTAAGCAGAGCTTGTGTTATGGGTACTAGGCAACTGATATAAATACTTAAATACCTTTTTTTTGTTAATACATACATATTATACATAGAAAACACCCAAACTCCGAAACAAATATTTGCAGGTCATACAAACATTTGGTCCGACCCGGGAATCGACCTCAAGCTTAGCAGTCGCATACGTTACCACTACGCCACCGAGGCAGTCATATAGCACTAAGTAGGTATATAGGTATGTAATAGCTGTAATGATAACACAATAGGTACTTAAACTAGTGCTGTGTGTTGTTCAATATCAATACGACATTCGTACCTAAGCGTGGTACTCACTTCGATATAATTTTTATGAAAGCTCTCATAATGTTCAAACGTGGATATAGAGATTTTGATACTTTAAAAATGTGCTAGTTAGCATATTATTGTTGATGTTGGGTTTGAAGCATAATGGCAGATCCTGTACCGCTAGCCGTATGTTATGAATGGTAATGAGATTTATACCGTTTATTAAGTGACTCATCCTAATTATGTATTATATTTTTAGAACTGTGCTAAAATAATTTTAAATCTGCTCATAAAGTTGTTACATCTGCATTCGCAAAACGAATTCCTACGTATTCTAAATACGCTATGATTAAAGTCTACTTAGTCTAAAAATTAGATGAAACTGCGTGTCAGATGACCGAAATATCTGATAATAAATAAGTGATACCACGGCCTCACAGAAAACCGGTGTGAAATAGCGCTTGGGCTGTGTTTTCGGAGGCTCATCATCATCACCAGGAGGCACAGTCCATTGCTAGAGGCACAGGCTGGAGACATAACCCCTACTTAGAAAGGAGGGTTTCTTACTTTTTGACCTACTATACCAGGCTAGCTAGATGGGTTGCAATAAAGTTTGTTTCAAGTTTTCCTTCTTTATAATAAAACAATTCTTTGAGGGCAGTGGCCCGCCAGACATGATCACCTAGCCTAGTCGGTGGATCCTCCCTTTGTGTCGGAGTGACCCGTTCCTCCACAGATATATTATCTACAAGCAGTTTTAACATTTAACTAACAAACGCTTCAACATTACAATATTATTACAGAATTGTTGTTTGTTATTAAAACATAAAAAAGTATGGTATTTAGATAATAATAGAGAAAAGACTATATGGTGGCGTAGTGGTAGCGTTTGCGACTGCTAAGCTTAAGGTCTCGGGTTCGATTCCCGGGTCGGACCAAATGTTTGTATGATCAGCAAATATTTGTTTCGGAGTTTGGGTGTGTTCTATGTATAATATGTACGTATTTACAAAAAAAGTATATAAGTATTTATATCAGTTGTCTAGTACCCATAACACAAGCTCTGCTTAGCTTGGGACCAGATGGCGTTGTGTGTTAGATGTTCGGAATATTTATTTATTTAATTAGTGAAACATTTTGATACACACATATTTGCACATTGTTATTATTTTAACGAGTAATTGTTGAATAGTTTTATAAAGCAATGCAAGTATCAAATCGTGTTGCCTCTCGTACAGACCATCTAAAACGCAAGGTGTACGTGACCGCAGTACAAACGGGTGTATATCGTGCTCTCTTTGTTATTGTTATGTAATTTGTCAGAGACGTTTACGACCCTGGGGTAACCATTCCTTATCGTGTATTGAGTTCTACTGAATTTTCTCAATGAGCCTTTACGAGTTTTATGTCTTAGGTATTGTTGAAAAAGAAATTGCTCTTGGGATACTTTCAAAGGTTTTATATTCGGGTTACGATGCTGTTGGTTGGATTTTGTTTAATTGACTGCACAGTTGGCCTAGTGGTTTAAGCGGTCACTACGCCGCTTGAACCAATACACTAACTGGGTTCAAATCATTACTTTGTGTGACCCACAATATGTTGTCCTGAGTCTGGGTGTTCTTTGTGTCCGTTACATGTATGTTTGTAAAGTCCCCCGCGGCACAGGATGTATATTCCTAATGCGGGAGTTGTCTTAAAAAAAAAAAAAATTGTGTTTGTATTTAAGTTATTTACGTAAATCAACTATAGGCCTCGAATCTCGAAATCATAATGGCCAAAACAACTTTTTCATTAAAGGCGAAAGTAAAGCAATATGACTGCCTCTGTGGCGCAGTGGTAGTGTATGCGACTGCTGTTCTTAAGGTCGCGGGTTCGATTCCGGGAAATGTTTGTATGACCTACGAATATTTGTTCCGGAGTTTGGGTATTTTCTATGTATAATATGTATGTATTTACAATGAAAGTATATAAGTATTTATATCAGTTGTCCAGTACCCATAACACAAGCTCTGCTTAGCTCGAGACTAGATGGCGTTGTGTGTAAGATGTCCGAAATATTTATTTATTTAATGTGATTTAAAACAATCGGCATAATTATCATCCTCATATATTGTTATCTACTATTTTTATTATACCTATTTGTGTATGTATATATGTATTGTATGTACATGTATAAGTTTATATATATTTAGTTGTATGTATAATATGTATTAGTTTATTTGTGTACGATAGGTTTTCTCTGCATCGTCCAGTGGTTGACTGGTAGAGTATGCCGTCGGCATTAATTCACCATAAGTGCATAATGTATTAAATTAATAAATAAAAGATGTTACAAAATGTTACATAATTACGAGGATTGGTTTTCTGTTTTACAGTTAAATAGGTATGAGCATTCAGATAAAGATATGTTAAGTTCTTCCCACTTCTTATCATCATACTTAGAGAGTACTCCTTCCTAAAAGGCCGGCAACGCACTTGTGACGACTCTGGTGGTGTTGCGGGTGTCCATGGGCGGCGGTAATCGCTTACCATCAGGCGATACGTCTGCTCGTTTGCCACATATATAATAATAAAAAAAATACTTATATTAGGATCTGCTGGAAAATAAATAAACATATTTTTAACTAGCTCCGCCCTGTTCAGTCAATCAGCTATCTACCAATAAAAGTCCCAAAATCAGTTCAGTCACTTTCAGAGATTTATCGTAACAGTTATACTGTGGGAGCGCCACGCTTCGGCATGCATCGGCCGGCTCGACCGGAGTAACCACAGCCTTACAGAAAACCGGTGTGAAATTGCCTGCGCTGTGTTTCGCTCACTCGGTGAAACACAGCGCAGGCACGAAGACCGGAGACCCATACACCAAAGGCCGGTAACGCACTTGTAACGCCTCTGGTGTTACAGGTGTCCATGGGCGGCGGCAATCCCTTACCATCAGGCGATACATCTGCTTGTTTGATCCACAAAAACAAACAGTCAGAAAGACAGACAAAAAAATTTAAAATAGATTTTTTTATTTAAGAACCTATACTTTGAAATGCATTTAGTAAAAATCTATTAATTTGAAATATACAGAAATAAACTTCAATTTTATTTACTTGTATAGACAACAACTATTGCCTTATAACCCTATGTGGTACAAAATAGTTTTCAAGCTATGCTCTCATAAACTATCACACAAACATACAATATTTATAAGTGTAAATTCAGCTCTAACCATTATATTGAATTACCATTTCTAACAAGATAATGTACAAGAATTCTGTTATTACCGTATTGACATTCAGTTGCAGTATCATTATGAAAGTTTGATGTGAACATACCGCTGCAGTGATTCCGATTGGTTCCGTACGTGCCGGTGAACCGAGGGGATTTTTCAACATTTTATCGATACCCTGATTTTATATGACTAGCCTCTGGACCCTCTCGTATGAGGGTATATATGATGCTGATTTAAGTGTTATTTGAACAGGTAAATTTATTTTGTTTGGAAATATCGTATATTGTTACATGTTTTACTTAAAAATATTGTTATATTAGCTGAACCCCTTGATACCTTAATAAATTATAGCCTATGTGTTATTCTGATGTATAAGCTATATTATTGTAAAGTTTCATCAAAATTCATTCAGTAGTTTTTGTGTGAAAGAGCAACAAACAAACTCACTTACATACTCACAAACTTTCGCGTTGAAAATATTAGTAGAACTTCATTTTTTGGTTTAATATTGCCGTAATTCGATTCCGTTATAATTTTGTTATAATTTCTTGCGCTGATATACAGATCTACGTAGCTTGAGGTCTCGGGTTCGATACCCGGGGACGAAATCTTTGTTTGATCTCTCTCTAATTTACGAGTATTTCGGAGATTTTGTGTTTTATATTAATATGGGTGTATTTATTTACAAAATTATAGTCTAGTACCCGTAATACAAGCTCTGCTTATTTTGGGACTAAATACCGTTGTGTGTCATATGTCCGAAATATTTATTTCTTTATTTATATACCATAACTTAATTATAAGATTAGGTTTTTTTTTTTTTTTTTTTTATGTCTTAGCTGCCAAAATGACTCTGCTCTGCCTGATGGAAAGCACGAGCAGAATCCAAGAGTGGTGGTTAGGAATTAGGACCATAACTTAATTATAAGATTAGGTAAAAAATTAAAACGAAAAGTTTTAACGACATATTATAGTAATCTATTATAAGCCGTGCGGCGTGCGCATGTTTCTCTGTCTGTCTCTCTCTCTTATAGAAAGCAAGCCAGATATTTTCGCTTCGTCTTTCTATTTCGAACTTCGTTCCATTCGGGTGTCCCTTGACACCTCTCAAGTTTTTTTTATTAATATTTTGTATTATTCACGAAATTAAACATCTATATCATCAGTTAAACATTAATGGTACTTATAACGACCCAAGACCAAAGAAAACAATTTCAATAATACTCGTAATGTTATAACTATACAATACAATATTACTATTCTAAATATTAGATTAACACTATAACTGCATTTATTTCGATGCACGTTGGGGTCGGCGGGTATCTCGTTCATCGGTTGCTTATTACCGAAATGTGGTGCAAAGTAATTAACTGTAGTGGTTCATTAATAGCTGTATTAAATTGAGTATTATTACTCGACCACTTCATGTACAACACCACTCCCCTTGGAGTTTCTTAAGATATATACCTATTTGTGTTTTATATATAAATAATCAAGATTTTTAGTTTTTTTTTTTTTAAGGGGAATAATTTCCGTAGGAGTTTATAATTCGTTGTGATGCGTAATGTATGTTATTTGAATTTTATGCCATTTCATTTTTTTTATGTAGTAGATGGCAATCGAGCAGACGTATCGCCTGATGGTAAGCGATTACCGCGATACCGATATGGACAACACTGGGAATGTCACGGGGTCGTCTTCTTTTAGATCATAAATGCCTCACAGTCTTTACAATTTTAGATAGGCGCTTATTGCCAATTCCAATATTATATTATTAAATTATTCACATTATTATTAAATACACAGTAGAGTATTAAATGATTCGGTGTTACGGCGCGGCGTGGTTACGATACTCTAATTATAAGTAGAACTAACTATACGCGGTAGCATATTTACGATATCAATCCCTGTAAAATACATTCGATTAAATAGTGTCGGTACACCCGCACGCAATTGTGGTTATTGTTGTGAAATACGAATATATGAATTAATACAAGTTAGGTGCTTGCTTAGGTAGTAAAGATGAATTACAAGAAAAATAAAAACATCTTATTATTCCTTTATTAAAACATTTTAGTTTACATGTTAGAAGAGTCAACAAATAAAACCATTCATTACACTGCTTCGGCGTAAACTGACAATACATACTTGTGTACATATGTACACCGGGTGTACGCCACAGGCGGCTTTTTAGGTTTCGTGGCGGATTTCCTTTGAAAATTTGCCGAACGTGCGAATCGGTGCGATACAAAGGCGACCGTATCTAAGCGAATGGACTTATACCTATGTATATGTATGTCATCATATTGTTATCATAGCTGTGTTTCTATTTCTTAAGGGAGAGTATATTTAATTTAGTTTCATCGATTATTTACATTTATCAGTTCAAAAGTTGTTGTAATGATTTCCATAAATTAACCTGAGTGTGACACTCGTCGAATACTAATTGTGCAAAAGCCGTAGCTGAATACTTCACTTCGATACGTCAATATGTATATACACTCAAAATAATATTAATCATTTTAAATTAGTATTGTGCACCCTATTTTAAGTGGTACAGTTATAGGATTTATCTCGCCAACGACAACGACACTGATGATCGCCAGTTATTAAGGTGCAATTTGGCGCGTAACGGTCCTCGTTTACGAAATTTATAACAGGCGCCCGTAATCCGGTTACATTTCGAGTTACCCTTATCGATTTTTTAATCGATATGTGAATGTCAATGTATTGAAGGCGATACACAAATAAGTTGATGGCTAAGGCTGTGGTAATTCCGATTCGGTATCTTTTTTACCCGACTACAGCGAAGCGAAAAGGAAGTGTTAGAGGTTTGGCCGTAGCGCCTTTAGGTCTCCTCTCTCCTAGGACACCTCATTAATCAAAATCAGTTCAGTACTAAAATATATGTATATGTGTGCCATAGGCTCTATAAAATTTATAAAAAGTTTTTATTTCGGTTACAGTTTTTTCAACTTTTTCTTGTTTGGTGAAGAGTGCAAACACAAAGACGGGTCACTTGTAAGTAACTACCGCCGTCTATGTAAACCTGTTACATAGGACACAATAACTATTGTCACACGTTGAGTACCTTTGAGTAACTATAGTAAGGGAGAGAAGTGGAGCCTCTGGAAACCTAGCTTACAAAAAATATAAAAAAAATACTTAACATTTGGTTCTGTGATATACTGGGACTGATTCACTTACGTGGTATGTTTTACAGCGATCGAGTCGACTTGATAGCCATGCAAAGCATAGGTACTGTATCCACAGCAAAAATTTAAGTAGGTACCTAAATGTCTTTGAAACGTTAGTCTTCGGTTCATTACGAATACGAATTGAAGATAAGCCTTTTCAAATACACAATTACGGTACAATCTATTCCGTAATTTAATTCCTATTTCCAAATAATCCAATTTAGTGAGTTTAGCCGTTGAGACTTTGGAAATAGCTCAACTACTCTGTCGTGCAAGACGAAGTTCCTATTAGTCAATTTGTGGTTGAGTCTAGCTGGACCGCGCTATAAATAGACACAATGGTGACTATATTATAGATTTGAAACTACTTATGGTGGTGAAGATCAAATTGACTGGTTTATAGAATAGTGTATTTATTTGATTTAGCTATAGTAAAACCGAAACCAGATATAACCAATGATGCAGACGCACCTCAATAGGCCGCGTCCTAGTGTGAGGCATCATGCTGCATTGTTGCAATATCTGCATTTGCGATGAGTGTAGTGGCCACCACACATGGATTCCGCTGCTTTCCATTACGCAGAGAGAGTCACTTTGATAGGAAATTGTCTTAAATTACACCTCATTACCCATCGCATGGGAGTCAGAGATCTTGTCTTGTTATTTTTGAAGTGAAAACTTATTTAGCGGCGCTGTGTACTTTTTTGGAATGGGTAAAAATGTATATACTCGCGTCAGGGGTCACGTGTCCTGATCGAAAATTCGTAGGACGGATGGTATAAACTCGCGTCAGGTCACGTGACCTGACGTCACGGCGCAGGGCGCTTGTGCGAATGTTCGTGTGTGTATTTAATATAAATTGTCATGTTTGTGTACGATAGCGCAATAAATTAATGTTGTATTCCACCACATAAATAATAGTACTTTTATACTGATAATGAAAGCAATTCGTACAAAATTGGTAGCACTCGTTTTTCTAGATAGTGGTCCTTTCTCAATATGATTTTATATACTTAAAGTTAATATTTCAGTATCTTAAAGTGATTTACAATAAATTAAAATAACGATTTTCTACTTACACAAAACCTTTTGCAAATCAAAAATATTGTTTACAATTTTTTTTAAAACAGCGACATCTATTGGATTATCAAAGCTTTACTTCCATTTACTACTTACAATCATAATAATTGTTACTTTATTGAAGTGAAAACTTCTTTAGCGACGCTGTGTTCATTTCAGGTAAGTTAAAACAACCGTTTGTTTATAGTTATGAGTTTTCACTTCTGTCGGCAGTCCTCAAGACTGCTTTGTGTTTTTTTATATGCATTAGCTGCCAAAATGACTTTGCCCTGCCTGATGGTAAATATGAGCAGAATCCAAGAGTGGTGGTCACCATCCTCAATGCGAATAATAATAATGCAGCATGGTGATTCACAATATAATAATATAATAATAATAATAAATATTTTGGACAATTTAACACACAACGCCATCTAGACCCAAGCTAAGCAGAGCTTGTGTTATGGGTACTAGACAACTGATATAAATACATATATACTTTTTTTTTTGTAAATACATACATATTATACATAGAAAACACCCAAACTTCGAAACAAATATTTGCAGATCATACAAACATTTGGACCGACCCGGGAATCGAACCCGAGACCTCAAGCACAGCAGTCGCTTACGCTACCACTCGCGCCACTGAGGATATTTTGGTCTGGTGAGATGCTTTTTCACGTCCCGCTTAACAGACCCGTCGTCATAGTGTCAAGGGAACACGTGCGCTGGTAGTGTAGTAGCTGGTAGTTCCAAGTTTTGACCGCTCGGCACCGGACGGAAGAACCGAAGCGATGAATACGAGAACGTATGTCTACCAAGACATACGTTCTCGTGACTTCTCTCGTTCTCGTTCTCATTCTAAAGCGGTGACTTCCAAGGTTGTGTTGTGTGGACGTGTTGTCCTGTAGGGGAATGGAGAGGGAGGACCAGTTGGAAGAGCTCTTCAGAGCACTCTCCATGATAGAGGACTGCCTCTGAGGTGATATCTTTATGCATCTTCAGACTTGGTGCCTAGGGGGCTGTCGACAATGCGGATTAACAATGTAACCTCTGTCTGCTGCCGACCTTTGAAGAGTGCAAATGTCATTCACATATTCGTAAAACATCGATCTATCACTATCTAGATTCTGGTACTCATACCTTAATTTTTCTTTTTTAATTTCAAATATCTTTCAGAGCTTTCATACTTAATATGTCGCATCATGTTGAACACACATATCTATGAATCAATGAAATAATCCTGTTGAGTATGACGTCACATTAATTATTCTGTGAACACGACTGATTCTGCTTGTCGACACGTCATTGGCTTCATTATATGACATTGGAATCGAGTCGTTTGTATCGATGCCGTGTTTAACCATTCGATTAATCGAATATATTACGGACGGCTCTCTTTTTGAATGAGCTGTAGTATTTTATTTATACTTGTGGTAATAATTGATGTAACTGATTTTTTTTAGTAGCTATTTCTTTTTTTGAAGTTGTTCACTTTCATGTTGTTAAAGATTGGAAAAGAGAAAGAGCATCTACAAATGGTAGCAAAAAGCAAAAAACAATGTGTCCAAGTGGGAATGAAAATAAACTATATCTTATACCGACTTTGCTCGCGGTTCGTAAATCGGTCATCTCGATCGAAATATCTTAATGCCTAATTTTATTGCAATCAGTGTCATCATCGACATGTCGTGACTCGTGATCGTCGTATATTTTGTTGCTTAGGTAATGCTATTTTTTTTTATTTTGTAGCGGGCAAACGAGTAGACGTATCGCCCGATGTTAAGCGATTACCTCCGCCCATGGACACCCGCAACACCAGAGGTGTCAAAAGTGCGTTACCGGCCTTTGGGGGGTGGGGAGAGGGATGGGGGAGGGGTTGGGGTATGAGCCTCCGGTATCCTCACTCAATCGGTAAATCACAGCGCAGGCGCTGTTTCACACCGGTTTTCTGTGAGGCCGTGGTATCACTCCGGTCGAGCCGACCCATGCATGCCGAAGCGTGGCTCTCCTAAGGTGTATGAATATTGGTACACCTAATAATGTGGTAGGACGTGGAGTACCTCTAACATAAGCTTAGCTTAGACATTATACATATATTAAGATATATATAGCATCTATCAATTTTAAAGCTTTTTAGTAAATAAAAATTTGTGTAATTAAATTAAGAATAAATTGTTTCAGCAAAATATTAGAAAATAAGGTATGATAAAGTAGAGTATGTAACAACTGCGTAGGATAGTGATGTATATGATAGATTCTTAGAAGTAGGCAAAAAGTAGTTATAAGAAATATGTAATATAGAGACTAGTTAGGCACAGGTTGATCCGTTGGAATGTTCGTGGACAGCTTGTAAAAAATTGAAAAATTTGTAGTCACATTAAATGAATAATAAGGAACACGCTGGCTCAGAATGTTCAGGAGCAGCCTGTTAGAATTTATGTTATTAGAAATTAATGACCAGATAGACTCTTCAAGGTCGACTAATCAATAAATAAATGTAAGTGTAAATTGTAACCATGTATTTAACAATGTGTGACATTATCCCTGTAACAAACCAATGTTTTCGTAAACAGAACCTTTACAAAGGATATTTTTTTTTGAGTGTCAGATCCGACAATATGAAATATATTCCAACCTTGCACAGTATATATAGTTAACTAAAAACTGAAACATTATAACATGTTGTTCCTACATTCAAACATTTCCCCGGTCCACTGCGAGTAATCTCACAGGCTAGACAACCATCCCCTTTTTAATTCGTCAAACATAAGTCAGCCCGCGATAAGCCCCTCGTATTAACTCGATTACTCGTTGAACGCAGTGCGATTCTTTGTCGCAATGTCGCAGGGGTCGGGGATGAATTAAAATCATGCAGTGCGAATTAAAAATGATCCAGGGTTTTTAGGCTATTGCTTTTTAGAATACATAGTTTTGGTATCACATTCACGCAGAAGTCACGTCTGAGAACACGGGTTCGAAGCTTCTCGATACAAATATTTATTTGTATAAGTTGTATCTACGTATAAAATATTAGATTGAGATTTGTTTTAACCAAGGGAAACCCATACTTCAGCATGTAGGTATAGGCCTATTCAATTGGTATAACTCCAATGGAAACCAACAACAGATGAGTCTTACACCTATTTTTAATGACCCTTTACTCCTTCGATTTACACCAAACACCAAAAGTTCAGTGACGTTTGTGGGACTCTTTAGTTACAGATTACCCGGCACTCACTATCGTATTTATCGTCTATTCATTTAACTGCCTCGGTGACATGGTCGTAGGGTATGCGAATGCTGAGCTTGAGGCCTTGGATTCGATTTCCGGGTCGGAACAAATGCTTGTATGGTCTGCAAATATGTATGAACGAGTATTTACAAAAAACAATGTTTATATTAGTTGTCTAATACCCATAATACAAGCTCTGCTTAGCTTCGGACTAGATGACGTTGTGTGTTAGGTGTCCTAAATACTTATTTATTTATACCGCAAATAAGACATTCTAGAAGTCTTGTTCAAGCAATGCAGTAACAGATTATCCCGTGGCCTAACTAGCACGCCCAACCACGTTTGTTGTTGGCACTACCAGTTCCATCCGCATTTCGTTGTGGCTTATAGTTCCAAAAGTCATAGCCATAAACCATAAGCCGTAACTGCCGGGTCACAATAACCATAATAAGTGTGGTACTAAAACAAAACCGTAGCTAACGATATCTCAATAACAGTAACGCTCTCGCCCCTAACAATTAACTTATTGCAGCAATTGAGGGTTAAATATAGAATAAGATCATTGTGTGCAGACGCGACAGGCGTGATGCCATACATTTTGTACCTATTTTTGTTTTAAATTGACTTAAAATATATTGCAAGTGTCTATTAATAGACTGATATTTAGAAATTTTACTACATTTTTAAGATTTAGAAAAAGAAATAGAAACACATGATTTGTAAAATTAAAATCAAAGTTATATGACTACAATTTGATCTTAAATATTGAGGTGATACTCGGTCAAATTGTACAAACCCCACAACCCCTACTAAGTGTATTTTGTACAATACTGATACGTAACCATTCAAGTTATAGCTAGTTTTTTTTACATACCACGCCAGAATATAAATGCATGTCTTAGATTATTTACAGTAATAAAAAGTAGCCTATATCCTTCCTCAATGACCAAAGTATCTTTATGCCAAGCTTCATTAAAACCAGTTCAGCAGTTTAGACATTAAAGCATAACAGAGTTACTTTTTACCGACTTCAAAAAAAAGGAGGAGGTTCTCACCGTATAACACTCGACTGGGTGAACCGATTTTGATGATTCTTTTTTATTTGAAAGCTGGTGCTTCCCGTGTGGTCCCATTTTAATTTACTCCAGTTCTTGAAGTCGGTTTTTTATTGTTAAAATTTGTGCATTTATATTATTAAAGTAGGAAATAACAATCGTTGATTTTAACTATGCTACAAAAGTGTGTATAACGATGCATTTCTTTCATCACAAATATCACAATCCCAAAGAGAAAGAATGAGTATTTTCTTATAAGATTTAAAATTATAGAAAACGAACACTTCCTACCTACACCATAAATAAACCGTTATATTCATAGACAACCGCAATTTTATAGACAGACACTATTAGAGCCGACGCTATTGAGCTTTAACGCGCGTTTGAGGGTTAAGTAATGTGTCCACTTTAACCAGACCTGTTATTGTCCTATATTTCTTTGAAACTCTAAAAGTACCGAGGGTCTAGTTAAATTTTTAAAGGGGGTAAACTTTATTGGTTTGTGATTGGATTATAATCGATTTAGTTGATAAGAATCTTATGAACAATAGTTATGGTTTATTGTTAAGTGATTGCTGCGAATAAAATCGGTAACATAACATTACCGTTGTGTTTCGGAGGACTAGATAGAAGTCTCGAATCTATATTAAAGATCTATGTTTTTCCTTAATTTTATATTCATGCCACTCTATTACTCAATCATGTTCCTACGTAAACCAAGACAGTTCGTGTGGCAGAAGAACAATTCTATAAAATTTACTAATATTATACTAATTTCTTGGAAAAAAACTAAGGCATTTATATTTAAATAAGTTTTATATCGGTGCTCATAGCCCAATTGCACTGGGTGATTAGAAACAATCACCAAAATGGGTGACCGCTAGTGGCACGATACCATGAGCGTCTGCGTGATTACGAGGCACGTTAAGCAGTCGGTCCTGGTTGTTATCAAAGGATAACAGTTGGAAAGTTTGGTGTGCGGCCTTTGGGCGGCTTGAAAAATATGCAACGGCAAGATTACGTAGCCAAAATGCAAAGTTATCTTAGCAGTCCCCAATCCGCACTTGGCCAGCGTAAGGACGTATGGCCTTAACCCTCTCCTGAGAGAACACCGGAGTCCAGCAGTTGGATGTTATGGGTTGTCGATGAAGTTTTACATTAGCTACTTTTTACGATAGTGAATTGCCATTACTTTTGAGTCAAGACAAGAATGATTTAAATAAAACTCGAGCGTGTACAATGACTAAACTTCAAAGAGTTTAATCAAGATTTAAACATAATTAAAATCCAAAGTCAATGAATCAAATAATGGCAATGATGTTAGACCAGTAAGACATCGCTGTCAATATAGCAAAAGAGGTTTCGGTTTTCCTAGTTCCACAGTTAACTTGAGAAATTTATTCCTTGAGTCAACCATTACGTCATTTATACAAATAAAACTAAAAGTTTCTAAAGACACATTTTTTTAAAAACTTTCTAAGAAGAATGAAATAAATTACCTACTCATCGAAACTCATGGTCTGCCAATTTTTACCGTACCATGCGTCATAGACAAAACGTTTTTTTTTATGATGGCAATGACAATATCATTGTTCTGTCAATTTGACAAGTAGTTGTTAAAGTCAAGTGGACTAAAGCGTTGTTATCTGTGCCAAGTGACTCGGAAACAACAAATAGTAGGATCAGTCGCTTGTAAAACAATCTGTTGTCCAAACAAACAACTGTAACTAGCTGTCTCGCATCACGGTGAATTAAAAAAAAAGACGCGCTAGGGTTGTCAGCTAACTTAAATACATGAATCTTTTATTTTATTGGTTAAGTACAATTTCGATTATTTTAACTTTATTAGTTTAGAAACATGCATTATTAACTCATATACTCGTAGTTCATAGCTCTCAATTATTTTGAAGAAACAAGAATTCTGCAATTTTTAGCCACAATTATAGTAAAAAATTTAGTAGGGTGTGATTTTACTTACACTTACTTTATCAAAAAATTAATTTACAGAAGGTACAAATATGCACAAGCGCAGATTTAAAAAAAAAACCTGAATGGAAACCCGATACTTAAAAGACGACTTTGATAAAAATAAAAACTTAAAATGAGATGAAATTTAGTATTTTACCTCATTTTAAAGTGTGACTTAATAAAAAAATATTTATTCTATAACATTTTCATGTAGGTGACAGCCCTACTCCGCAATCACCCTTAGCACTCATAGCACAGTGCGGGACAATAAAAATACGGAGGGGCGTTATCGAATTATCTCATAATATAATAGCGGGTGATATGCATGCGCCGTACCATCTGATGTTACGGCGGCTTCTATGCGAATTTAATTATTTATATTTTATTGATTGCTTTGTTTGATATAATAGATGTATAAGTTTATACTGTAGGGTATTGGAATATTTTAGGGTTATTGCTTTTTAAATGAATAAGAATAACTCATAACATCTCTCCAAAGGCCGTCTGATTTCATATGATTTAAAAGCAAATGTTAATTTAAGGTAAGACGATGAGCAGGCCATGCCAGGACTGATGATTCACGCAAGATCTTTGCTGTCAATCGATAATAGGACTGATGTTGTTCTTTCCTCATTCCTCTTGATTACCTTTAACTCAAAATGGAATCGTAGAAAAGTTGAACAGTATTATAGAAAGAAGCATTAGGAGAACTCTTTAATTGCCTGCACCAAGAAATAACAATATTTTGTATAGACACTGTTGACATATAGACATATGGTTATATAATATAATATCTACGGCAGCATGTACTCTCCCTTCAAGAGTTATTAGAATGAAATGCACTAACAGTATGCTACGTGGTTTTTGGAGTTATAAACTATTTCACGATACATTATCTTTTGGTATAATAAAAGTATATCGAGCGTGAGAAATTCACAAATATGATATAGCCATCAAATGGACCTGTCGCTAGGGACCATCTAGATCACCCCTTCAACCCATTGTAATTCATTCGATGAACAAGATGTTACCCATTCATTCCACAGTCAAGTGCAAAATTCGCTACTGCACTAACGCATCACATATTATGGGAATCACGCCTCGGTTAGAACTCCAAACCAGCGTTAGTCACTTTCACACCTACAGTCCATTTTATATTGTGTTCTAGGAATAATACAGTCGCTTTTCGTTTTTGAATATGAAGTGTAGTTACAATTACATCCCTCAGATATGTTACATCGTAAGTCACATTTAGTAGTTCTACAATTATGAATTGTATTTGAATTGGATAAGGTCAGTTTTTAAATGTGGATGAACATCAATTTCAAGAGCCAGTTAACACAGCTAATCCCTAGGGATATAACAAACCCCAAAGCTTTGGCTACAGATGGAAAGTTTATGGAGGCGCACTTGTTAGGGTATTACAAAAACCGTGTTATTATTTTGTATGGGAGGGTAGATTTTATGTGTTAATAAAAAGTGGGTGCGAAATTGGTGCCTGTGGATTGTGATTGTTTGTTTCTAATGTTGTTTTGATAGATGAGTAATTTATTTGATCTTTCTGCGCTGTTGATGCGAACTGTTTTAATATATTTTATTTTATACTTTGTTTGTGAGTTGAGTGATATTTCTACAAACTCAATGATGTTTTCAATTATATTTTTGGTCTAAACTCGACAACTAGAGATTGTCTTATGGTAAATTTTCGACCATAATTTGTTAAGATTTCTATTTATTTAAATAATGGATGTATGTATATTAAACTGTCATTGTAAAGTATTTCTAAAACAATTTTAAGTAAATCATTGAATTTTATAGTGCCCGGTCTTTTTTAAAACTGAACGTAAAAATACTTAAGTGGGAAACCTGGTGGCCTGAAACACAAGCTTCGAGCTTAGCTTAGGCACTAGTTTTCCACAATATTATAAAATAGTTATATGCACCTATATTTTTTAATGTAATGTATACCTACTATATTGTGGAAAGAAATAAACTATAGTATTATTATAAAACTGTTTGTTTGAAACATTTTAAACTCTCTTAATTTTTTCCGTATATTTTTCATTAAATTGCGAGTTATCAATTTTTTTACTGATCGATTCGAAGGTGTTGCAATTAAAATGTTGATTTTAAATAAAAGTTTTAATCTCGTATACACTTAAAATATTCATATAGAAGTAGTAAACAGATCTCAGAAGACCCAAGTGAGTGTCTGCAGTTTCGTTTCTTCATTATGAGGACTATTATTGGCAAGGAGTGGCTTTTCTTAGTCATTTAGAAAACAAATTAATAATCTAGTACAGCTGAGTCATTTAGAATAAGAGTTCTCTACGAATACTTAACAAGAAACTTTTGATGTGACAACGTCTAATAAATCAATGAACGCCACTGCACGCACGAAAAAGGATGACTAATTGTCCTGTTACGCTCATTGTCCCGTTACGCTCATTGTACGCTTGCGCAAATGATTCAATTTTATTCATAAAAGTATGGAATCATTTCATCAATGTTTTGTTATGACGTTGTCACATTAAACTAACGTCCGTAAACCGACTTTACAGGCAACCAATTTCTTTTTAAATACGAATATTGTACTCTAGAATATCTTTTAGCAACAATTGTAGTAGACAATTTAGCACGGTGAGATTTTACTTACTACTTTATCAAAAAAATAATTTAGAGCAGGTACAAATATGCACAAGCGCAGATTTAAAAAAAACCTGAATGGAAACCCGGTACATAAAAGACGACTTTGATAAAAATTAAAAACTTAAAATGAGATGAAATCTAGTATTTTACCTCATTTTAAAGTGTGACTTTATAAAAAATATCTTTTTTAAATACGAATATTTTACTCTAGAATGGTATATAAACTATTTGATTTAAGTCTCTACTCTAAGCGTGGGAGTGCATTAAATTCATGTGACAATCTCCAAACATTTATAACTTGTCTCTTGAGAGTATCACCACTTTTGGGGCACATCATCCGATATAAATTGATCTCCATTTTCCTCACCTCGCTTAAATCAACTGAACGACGACTGCTGATGTGTGTTGAAGTGAGGGGTCTACTTATATTGGGTGTGTGATTTGACTAGTTGATTTCGCACGGGTATCCCGTTTGTGAGATTAGATGATCAAACAAGTGGAAAGAATTATCGCATGTTTGTAGGGTCAAAAATTGTATTTAATATATTTCTATGAACGTGTATTGCAGTGGATAATTTGTATGGTGTAATAAGAGTGACCCTTCAGCGTTTGTAATACAATAAATATTAGAATATAATTATATTTTGCTACAGGCGACTGCGATAAGAGATCATTATTTGATTGATAGTGATATGACAAAAATATAATTAGATCTTGTACATTTTGTTTTAGTTGTATTTTTATAACATCATGCGATTTTGGATTCTCTTCCCGTTAACCACCTCAACCACACAGTGGTTTTTGTATCAATTAATATGTACGTAGTTCTCTACATTAGCTTTTATATACATACTAATTGCGCCCTGCGGTATTACCCGCGGGTTTTGTTGCTTTTGAATCGCATATTGTTAACTATTTCATTGGTGTTTTAATTCTATTTTTCTAAAATAAGAATAGCCTTAATTGTACTTTATAACATCAACTATTTGCCAGTGAAGGTACCGTCAAACATGGTGCAGCCGTTCTAGAGATTGGCCAAAATAAACTGACAGTCAGACGAATATTTTAAGAATTGAATTTTTGATGAAGTACTTTATATATTTCCATATGCTATTAGTGATAGACTGTTATTTTAAATTACAAACAGACAGGTAATTTTTATTTTTTCTTAAAGTATAATAATAGTGTAAGCGTAATCTAAACGTTAAAGATGACGGTTTATAGAACAAACACTTTACAGACTAAAGATTATGTCAGGCTGTTTGAACTTAAACTATTAAGACACAGTAACATAAATCACGAATCTCAGCATGCTTCAACTTATGTTAATATATCCATAAAGTAGGTATATTTATTGCCAAAGCAACCCCTTCATTGAAAATATAGCTATATACTCGTGAAAATCCATTTATTATAAAAAACAAAAAGCATATAGATAAAACTGACTGACTGCCAACAATAGCTGTAGAGTTTTCTTAAATAAAATACATAATTAAATATTTCAGACATCTAACACATAACGCCATCTAGTCCCAAGCTAAGCAGAGTTTGTGTTATGGGTACTAGAGAACTGATATAAATACATTTATACTGTTTTTTCTTTGTGCAGATCCAACCCGAGACCTCAAATACAGCAGTCGCATACTCTACCACTGCGCCAACGAGGCAGTCAGTCAGAATAAATAAAAGACAATCCACATGAAATAAAATCTAGACTGTGACAGAGCAATAAAAGTCAAACCTTTAATATTTGATCAAGCAACTTTTCAATGTTAAAAATTCTCAGTCCCCTATTATTTTCAACACTTTGACGCGATAACGCTTTTATGTTCCCCCTAAAAGGAAAAAAATGAAATAAAAGAGTAAATTTAAAGTTAAATTGGACTTTGACGGATGACATGGCTGACCCGTCATTGAGCTCCTTGTGTTGATGCTCAAATATTCACGAAGTGTCAACAGTATGGAGGTGGTGCCCTTGTGGTCTTGCCTCAGAGAGATGCGTTCCTGAGTATATATACCTATATGAAGTTTGAGATTCCTACTCGGTCTTGAAATGTTAGTAGCAAATTTAAAGGAGGTTTTTGAACTTCATCGCCGACTGAAACATTTCTTCACGGGTTTCTTGAAGGTCTATTATAAATAAATAAATAAATATTCGGACATCTAACACACAACGCCATCTAGTCCCAAGCTAAGCAGAGCTTGTGTTATGGGTACTAGACAACTGATATAAATACTTATATACTTTTTTTTTTGTAAATACATACATATTATACATAGAAAACACCCAAACTCCGAAACAAATATTTGCAGATCATACAAACATTTGGTCCGACCCGGGAATCGAACCCGAGACCTCAAGCTTAGCAGTCGCATACGCTACCACTACGCCACCAAGGCAGTATTTTTTACAATTAGATTCTACAATTATGTATTAATTGTAGAATTGAATAATGATAAAGTATTCGTGAAACTCTTACTACTGACTGTTGTTAAAGGAACCTATTTGACATAATATTCATTAATTGGTTGATTGTTATATTCTTAAATCTTCAAACTTTAAATACTCATACATATTTACGAGACTCACTAGTCTCTAAGGATCTCAGGATTTTAGTTCATTACGGTATCACGAGTTCGCGTAATGTCGATTTACAGATCGACCTTTTCCAAGTTTTAATGCTACTCGAACTTACACTTAGTCATGGTCATTCACGGTTTAATGCAAACGGAGGAGTCTCTCCATTCAAGAATCACAGCGTAATGACAGCCTCAACAATGAAAATCCTACTGATGTTTAACCGGCTATCAACAAATGTTTTTTTGTTCATATTTTATTGAAAATAACCGCGCCACGCCACGAGGCGAAGCTAGTATCTTAATGAGTTGTAGTAGCCTATGTGTTATTCTGACGTATAAGCTATATTATTGTAAAGTTTCATCAAAATCCAATAAGTACTTTTTACGTGAAAGAGCATCAAACATACTCACTTACATACTCACAAACTTTCGCGTTTATAATATTAGTAGGATTTTCGAACTACTCATACACAACATCATCTAATCCATCTCTAACAGAGCTTGTAAAATGGGTTCTAGACCACTAATATAAATTCATATAGAAAAGTTATTATTTGAATACAATTTGTAAATCTAGGATAAACTTTATTGATGACAGAAATACGCTCATTAGCGGCAACTCCGTGTCACGTTTATAAATTGTGGTGTGGTGTGGTGGAAGCAATTGAATGAACACTGTATTCTGTGTGCTCGGCTGGCTCAGTTCGTTAATGAGATTCACATCACTGATTTTGGAAACTACCATATTCATAATAGAGTTGGTATATTTTGCACTCTTATTTATATATCCGAAGATAAAACAGACTTATTCAATGCTTACATTTTACAATATCGAATACCTTTAAATGAGCATTCTTGAATATATGTATCTATACTATTATTATAAAGAGGAAAGGTTTGTATGTACCTAAGTATGTTTGTGACGAATTGGCTCAAAAAGTACTGGACGGATTTTAAAAATTCTTTCACCATTTGAATGCTACTTCTGATTAGAATGAGAATCACTGATTAATATAGGCTATTTTAATTGAAAAAAAAATACAAAGAAAAAAACAATATGTAAACTAATAACTGCAGGTAACACCGCGAGGTTCAGCTAGTATAATATAATCAGAATCGTATTCAACGACTTTAATGAAATTTAGTATGCAGGTGGTTTAGGAGGCGATAAATCAATCTATCTAGGATTATTTTTTAGAAAATTTACATTGAAGAATCACTCAGTAAGGACTTTCGTTATGGAATAGGAGGCAAAGGAGCAGACGTATCGCCTGATGGTAAGCGACTACCGTCGCCTAGAACATCTGCTACACCAGAGCCTACGGTTTCCTCACTCATTCGGTGAAACACGCGCAGGCGCTGTTTGCATCGGTCACGTGAGGTCGAGCCGGCTCATGTATGCCGTAGCGTGGCTCTCCCACAGTAAAACAGTACTTTCATTTTTTTTAATATACTTCATATTCTGTATAGCTTTCTTCTGAAATTGATGCCAAAGTAAGATAATCTGAATTATCATCATCTTCCTAGCTTATTCCCAAGATTATTTGGGGTCGGCTACTAGTTCAACCGGTTGTACTTGAATATTAGTTATTCACGAAGCGACTGAAAACGACCTGCCTGAATTTTACGCATATGCATATGCGTAAAATTCTGACACAATAAATATGCCGTCTCTCCAATTTTATAGCTCCACGTAAAGCTGACCTCAAATTGCCTGCCAGCTCGGGATTATATTTGATGCGGCCCTAATCAGTCTCACTTACACGTTAATTGCTTTCTGCTATTGTGTGCTAAATACCTATAAAATTTAACAGCTTTATTATTGAACGTCTACTAGTGATTAATGACTAATATTCTTTCCTACTCTTACACCGGACACTACCCAACACTTTCTCTTACTCATGTTTTCTCTCCATCCAATGGTTGCCTGTAAGAGATTGCCTCCGGGCGATAAGGCCGCCAATTGTACTTCCCTAATTTTAAGCTTACCTTGTAAATGCATCTGGTGTACAATAAAGTGATATATTATTATTATTATTATTCTTCACCACGTACATACATACTCACAAACTTTCGCGTTTAAAATATTAGTAGGGCTTACTTACTTGAGGGTTCCGCGGAGCCTTGAAACCAAGTGCTAGTCTAATAACTATTTTGTTTTAATAACGGTTGTGATGAAATAGTTCCCCTTTTTCAACAGTCTTCAATACTTCACAGCTAGACAAAGGTCTTAGAAATGAGGGTTTGACCTACCATATTTATATGGTAGTAAATCCTTATTTAATACACTGAGTTGACCATTCGGAATGGTAGGTATAGGGTTTGTGTCAAGTTTTCTTTTTCTTTACAGCACTGTTGTCCTGCGTAGGTTGCTCCCTTAGCCGGCTCGTACGACACAAACAGAATGGTGATATCTGTTTTCTTATTCATCTACACACAGGAGGTTTTAACATAGATAATTTCTCAGTATATATGAGTATCAGTCACGAAAGTTATACTTTTGTTCATTTTAAACTTAATTTGGTTGAATTATATTATCAATCGTAGTTAAATTATGATGGCGTGTAGGACTGTGAGATTGGTCACAAAAATGCGCACGTCAAAATTTGTCGCATCACTTTATGCAGTAGGGACGATGTGAATTGGTATTTTATGTTATATTTTTTAAAATAGTAATGTAAATGTAAAAAATGTAGTTTCAATAGATAGCAAAAAGCCTACTTGTAAATTAAAATGTTTGGTTCAGATTGTTTAGTTCTTGCCATAAATATTGTTACAAAGAAAAACAACATTTTTTTAACTGTACGTAACATTTATTAGCATTACAGTGTTGTGTTAGTTTAATACATTAATATAAAACCATTAAAAGTATATAAAGGTTATTCGAAGTGGTCTCCATTGGCTGCAATTTTGTTCTTTAAACGTTGAGGACAGTTATGAATAGCAGCACGCACTACGGAAAATACAATATACTACTACACGGAAAATTCTTAACTGTCAATCGAATTTCGACTTTTTAAAAATTATCATGACATTTAGACTGAGACTATAAAGGTAGATTATGATATCCAGTAGATTAACATCAGGACTAGATGACAGCCAGTCTTCATAGATCTTTTCCTGTCACAAACAGAGGAGTTTTCATGGCCTACCTATCAATGGCCGGGTACACAAACATTTGTCTAATACCAAGCGTACGGAGGATTTAAAAAAATATATTTGTTACCATACCTACTCATACTTTACCATCCCACTCCATTCTAATTTTACAAAATATTTTACAATATATTGGTGCAATATATAAGAAAATACAATGAACAATCTTATAAAATGTCAGTTTCCGAATTCAAAAGTAATATTTTGTTTATTTTTAATTGTAACAGTATTTATGACCAGACTAAGTATATATTTCAATATGCGAGGAGTCACGTTAAACAATAGTACGTTATATTTTTACGAATTAAAGGTTTCTTCGTAAAAAGACAATTCATTTTTAAAAATTAATTGTCGAAATGTATGTACGAGCATTACTTTAGAATGGCTGCACAAAAGTGAATGATTCTTTTTTGCATTTGTTTGTACCTGTCAGGACAAAGTTTGTATACAAGAAAATTATAAGGTAACCGGTAGGGTTATATTTTCTTACTCTGCTACTGTACACTACCCGTGGAAACCTTTGTTTGTTTTGCCGGGCCATTTTCGCACTTAGCTTCTTGATTGGGCCGTTGTACGTGAGTTTGTCATCTTCCTACTCCAACCAACCTAGGTCATCCCAGAAGCTCAGCAGCCTTTTCAGGTTACTACATGCTTCCGGGATTGATGGCGATTGGAGGATGTCCGCCCGTTGATCTGCCACACTTCTACATTCTATGAGAACGTGCTGCGGTGTTTCTTCTGCCCCCATGCATCTCCTGCACAGTGGGCTGTCTGTTGCGCCTATAGTGAATAGGTGCTTGTTTAGGACACAATGCCCTATCAGGATACCTATGACCTTCCTGAGATCGTCCCTAGATTTACCGTGGAAACCTGAGGCGTACATTAATACTTAAACAAGTTTTTCGGAAACTTAGGTAAGGCGGTATGAAGTTCGCCGGGTCAGCTATTTTTTAAACGGTTTTTATTAAACGGTTTTAATTAGCTCACCCCGTTTGTTTTTTTCTTTATTCTTTATTCTTCCTTCAAGAAATCAAATTTAGTAATTCAAATTTCACCCTCTTCCTGTCAACCGATTAATCTGAAATTTTGTATACACTTTGGATTTTGGTGACAATACAATTATGTTTATTCATTATCATTATAAATTCAAGATGGCCGCCGCTACAAAATGGCGGATAATTTATGTTTCATTAATCCCATCAATATGGGATTAATGAAACATAAATTATCCACATTAAGTCGATAATTTGTAGACAATTGACGTGCCCCACGGTTTTATTTTAGTCTAGTCTATGCATATGTTTATAATTCCCACGACTGTATCTATTTTTTTATTTTTTTGGTTTTTAGTACATTTTTTAACATAAAACCGTTTAACTTAAAAAGTTTTTTTACCTATTTTTATTTATAATTATAAAATTATTCTAAGAGGACACTATTTTGTAACTTTCTTCATTTTATCTTATGACAATTCTAACTACCAGACTATATTTTCTAATAGCACAGTTTGCACGCTATACTTATTGAAAATTGGTCCCAGTTCAATTCCCTATTGTGGACATGCCCTTGCGTCTTCTGTAAACTAATTTGAGTCAATCGTCACGCGATGCGGAAAAAGTTTTAAAACATTTTTGAGGGCCCATTATTTTAATACGTCTATTTTGTAGAAACTTAGTAGTAATTTAGTTTTGAGGACAAAATTGTGCTCATTTCGCTGCTGTTTTTTAAATCGAATAGATTTTTTTGAAGGAAACTGTCATTTGTAAGAATCGGACGTTTTCATTACGCTACCCAAATGGCTATGGTTTGATGTTGATTGCGTTATTTAGAAAGGACTGTGTGTTCAAATTATTTTATGGAACCGGTTTGTTAAACAAGGAGTTCACCTAAGAACAAGCGGTTTCTGAATAATATTCGCATATTAAAATGACGGAATCTCTTGGTCTTTATTGGTCTTGGCCCCGTACAGGGGATTATCGGATAATTTATATCTACTATTACAGTGGTGGCTATATACCTATATATGGCATATTATGGTCTTACGCCTGATCTTCTATCGGTCGTGTCAGATAACCGTCCCATCGAATTATAAGAGTGAGGGAACAGAAAGTGCACCTGTGTTTACGTGCACTTGTGCAATATCTCCCGCCGATTTTAGTCTAATAGTATCTCATCATCTTCTATTTTGCATTCGTAAAAGTTATATCTTCGACGATTGTGTAACCAGTTACTACAAGTTTATTCCAAATTCAAAAGGGTGTTCAGGTAAACAAAATAACAAGGACGGCAATACAAAGGTTTCCCCACATGTGAAAAGGACGATTGATGTTTATCAATATAATCAATAATCATGGGTCAAAAGTACAAGTAGTGAAAAGAAACAAGGAAAAAATACATGAAATGTTAGTTTTATTAATGTTTTATGATAAAAACGCCTCTTAATCTATTTATCTATTTAATTAAATAAAACAAGTCTCAAGGAGTACGATGCCACAAAAATTACACTAAAAATACCAAATTGTGTTGAAATGGCACCCGATTGAAGAAAGGCCAAAGGAATAAAATTAAAAAAAAAAGTGGACATTATTTTTACATTGTTGGTAAAGCTGACTAAACAATGATTTTGTTGCAGCCTGACATCTGGACTACCTCCACTTACCGGATTATCCATTATTAACGACAGACCCTGTATATATATTTATAAGGCATAGTGAGTTAGCAGTTGCACAAACTCACGATATTTAGTCCACATTACAATTATTTTTTAAGGACCCGGCATAGCAGCTAATTAATTGTAATTAAAAACTCAATTGTAATATTGTAATTACTGTATATAACAAACTAACTCCTGTTTTATTCCTCTGTAATGGTTTTCATATCCTTGGTAGAATAATAATTGAACTTCCACACAAATACATAAAATTGAAGTGTCAGCTTGTCATTTGGACTTAACTGCTTTTCACTAAATGCATATGAAAGTTAGACAATATTGCATAAAAAAATGTCTTTGTTGTTCCTTTTAATCTTTAAAACGGCTGGACCTTCGACAATAACAACCACGGGCAACATCACGGAGCCCAAATAGTTTTCAATAAGTATTTTGGAATAGCACATCAATAACTAAACGTAAAGTTATTGTAGCTAAACGCAAAGTCCCTAATAACACACATTGTCATGTGAGGTGACTTGTAAACGGCGCCATCAAATCGTTTTCATAGCTAAACATCGATTATCTGGAGACATCCTTTAAAATATCATTTGATATAACCTTGACATACACCTTTAACGTTTTACTTCAAATTAAAATACAATGATAAGGAAGTATATGTAAACCATTGCTGCTTTAATTCAACTTTATAAAGTACATCATGATACAAAAGTAGCAATGGAAACAAAAATATGTTTTTATGACGAAACATGTGACGGTTTTGTGGTAGGTGGAATATTAGGCTTAACAAAAACATTGGGTTAATTTTTTCTTCGCTTCACAAAACAAAAGATTGTAATAACAGTACAGGAGTCACGTTCTCCCATAATGCCAAATTACATGGAACCTTCTTGATATTAAAATTGTATTACACTTCGTATCTCTAAATGGGGTACCTAATTGTTGCTAAATCGTCATTTGAGAACGGAAACGTGGGCATTTTTTGTTCGAAATCGATTTCGCTTAAAGTAGTTTTGTGGAGAATTGTTTTCCGTTGCTGACGTGTAATTTGGACGCCGGCGTTTTAGTATTATACGCTGTCTTCTTCTGTATTTTATACCGAACAGACTGTTTAGTTCAATTTGATTGCAGTTTGATTGAGTTTTTATTAGGGTTTAAGATCATTTATATCTAGTATGATTCACATTTACCGAATATTTACCGACCAAATTGGTGAAATTCTTAAAAAAGGTTATGTGAAGAGCACTAGGAACCGATGAGCATGTATGCAGGGATTGATAAATGTGGACGAAGCAAAAGAGTTGTGTCAGGACCGTAATAAGTGGAGATCAATTGTCTCTGTCTACCTCTCTGGGAAAAGGGCGTGACTGTATGATGATGATGACGATTCTCATTTATTTCATTATTATGATATTTGATTGTTGTTTGACTGTCCTGTTGATCTAATAGTTAGTGACCCTCACTGTTAAGCCAGAGGTCGTGGGTTTGATTACCTCCTGGAATAAATAGTTGTGTGATGAGCATGTACATTTATTGTGTCTAAGTATGATTTCATTCATTTTAATCATGTATTTAGCATAGACATACTTTGATTCTTGAGGAAGGACATAGTCTACTTGTAACCAATATAACCAAAATACATGCGAGCTTAGCCGAGGGCAAAAGCTAATAAGTAAATATTTATTCTTACAAAAGTATTGGGTCCTTACATATAAAATTGGCGTTTTGTCGCACTGGCCACTTTGACCTGAAATATATCCTTTTTGGTTAAGTATTTCAAATTCAAAGTTATAAATCCATTTAACTGGTATATTTGAGTTTCGAAAACAGTCATTCATTTGTTTTGTTCCTCATTAGTTTTATCTTTGGCGTCGCTCATGTTGCACGGTGGGAAACTTGAAATATCGATTTATATACGAGTACGAATTCTTCCGTGGCACCAGTGCTGCAGAAACAGCTCGACGGATTAATAATGTGTATGGCGCTTATATCGCAAAAGAAAATACGGTACGTTTTTGGTTCCAACGTTTTCGTTCTGGAAATTTCAACCTTCATAACAATCCCCGTGGACGGCCGGAGACCAAAGTAGAT
Organism: Spilarctia lutea; assembly: GCA_916048165.1. Lineage (NCBI taxonomy): Eukaryota > Metazoa > Arthropoda > Insecta > Lepidoptera > Erebidae > Spilarctia > Spilarctia lutea. Next base: position 6,939,397 of record OU696492.1, read on the forward strand.
AATGAAGAATATAAGACTATTGTGGATGCGCATCCATCGCAAACCAGTTGACTGCAGGCCTCGCTGTGTGTGTGTGACTTGCAGCAAACAGGGAACATATTAAAGTTTGAACGGTACCTAACGTACCTCATGAATTGAGTGAAGCGAACCAGCAAACACGCGTCAGCTGCTGCATTACATTGCTCAATCGGCACAATAATGAAGGGACTACTTGTGTTAAAAAGTGGATCCTGTACGATAGTCGGAAGCGCTCGTCGCAATGGCTGAGCCCTGGAAAATCAGCCAAATCCTGATCCAAATTTACTTATAAAAGTTATTTGTGATTATTTGGTGGACTAGTGCCGGTGTAGTTCACTACAGCTTTCTAAAATCTGGTCAAACAATTGCTGCAGATATCTATTGTCAGCAACTGCAAATCATGATGGAAGACCTAGCTGTTAAACAACCGAGGCTGATCAATCGCTTTAGGCCACTACTGCTTCAGTACAATACTAGACTAATACACTGCACAACAGATGGCTGCTAAACTAGAGGAGCTTCAATTAAAAAGTCTGCGACATCCACCGTACTTTCCGGACCTTGCTCCAACTGATTACCATTTTTTCTGAAGTTTGGATAAATTCTTACCACCTTCAGAGAGTTTATTGATTCTCGCCCTCATGACTTTTTAGTAAAGAGATTAATAGATAGTTCATCTATGTGATGGCAAAAGTGCATAGATAACAACAGTACATACTTTGAATTAAATATATTTTACAAAAAAACGAATTTTTTTATTTTTTTTTATTACTTTTTATTCTTATTTTAACTGATTAGTGCTATATTATTATGTTTTGTACATGTACCAACAGCGTAAATCTTTGCATTTTTATAGACTTCTTTTATTTATTCCTTTTTCTCGCCCATGATTCTAGGATAGTTTAATTTTTTTATTAGAAAATAAGGTACTAATTTTGCTATTTTACGTTTTTGTTTCATACATAATTAATAATGTACACAAATATTGTAAAGATGTAAAAGAGTAACTTATAGGGTTTTTACCAGTGCGTCTCCATAAGAATAATATTTTGGTACCGTGTAACTAGTCATTAATGTAACGTTTTGAGAGTGCTTGAATGTCTGCGCACAGAAGATCAACCTAACATGTGTGTGAGACCGGAGACCCAATAATGCAGTAGTATCGTAGTTGTGCCGATCACCAGTGTGGTGAAGGGGCAGTAACCACTTGACTCGTGTGTAGCAGGTATAATAAAAAGTTCAACTCACGGTTAATATGTATTATTGTCCAACACTCACAAGTAAACAATAGAAGGTGCGGTAAAGGAAGATACAAGCATAAGCACAGCACAATTGGTTACTGCCCCATCACCACACTGGTGATCGGCACAACTACATTGGTGACCCCGACGTGATTGGAAGCATCCTTCAAGGAAGCGCCACCATCATGTTCACTCCCACAGCAAGTCTCAAGCCAGCCAGCAACTTCAGCCTCAACTGGGATATACCACACGCAGGACGCGACCGCTCCAGCCTGGTAACCTCTATGGCCTCTACAGCGTCTAGGCACAGCACACTGCACCTACGGTCCATGTAAGCAGAGCACATCTCTCCCGTCTACGCAGCAGCCAGCCACTACGCAGCAATCGCCCTGACTCACTGGGGACCTCACCGCAGCACCGCGCATCGCATGCGATCCCGACTCACTGGGATCAGCGGACTTCAGCCCCGACTCACTGGGACTAGCGGCATTCAGTTCCGACTCACTGGAACTTGCGGCACTCCGTTCCGTCTCACTGGAACTACTCACTCCTGGCACTGGCAAGCTCCACAACAGAGCACAGACAGCTGACGCTGACAGAATATATATATCGACCTCTAGTCTTGGAGGGGAGTGATGTGGCGACCTCCACATAAAACATAACATACTACAGCGCCATCTACCGAAGTTACACTGAACTACGGAGTAACCTACAATACGAAGAAACTATCAATCCTGAATCGTGCAATTAAAGTTCTCGCGCCGATTATCATATATACAACATCCCAACATCAACTGTTGGGCAGTAGCCCGCCAGGCATGATCACCTCGCCTGGTCGGAGGATCCTCCCTTTGTGTTGGGTGGAACATGATACTCGTTCCCCCACAGTATCACTATGCCGCCATGGAGTGGTTCACCATGCTGCATTGTTGCATTGTTCTCTTTTGCAATCAAGTGACCACCACTCTTAGATACTGACTATGCTTTCCATCAGACAGAGTAAAGTCACTTTCTAGGGTCACGGTAGCCATAATTGCTTTTTATTGTAGGGGTTATATATAGTGAGGGTACATTAAAAACAAACATGCATTTCGAATATTTGTAGAACGATACCAGCAGTAAATACAAAGATTTAGTGATCCCAGAAGCGACAGAATGGTTTGCACACATAACAACACACAATTACATATTCTGGTACTTGAAATCAATTAGAATAGGTATTGATTATTGTATTCCTTACAATATATGAATACATAACCAAAATTCATGCAAGTGATGAAACTTGTATTACTTATAATGTAACTTTTTAATATTTTTTTTTAAATTATCTAATTGTTTGTTTCTTTAATCACATTATTATAGATTTTTGCACCTTCGTACACAATGCATCTCTTGCCATAATTCGACTTCTTACTTATGTTACTAATAATATTCTATTTGATATGCTGTGTCATTCTATAAGCAAAGTCTACACACTTCCAACATGATATTTATTGGTGTTCGGTCCCAAAATCTTCTGACCACAATTCCCAGGCTTTAGCTACATAATACTATGTCTCAAAATATTAGAGTGGAGTATTAAATAACCTGTGAAGCCTACTTAGTTTGTGAAATATACGAGTACGGTTGAGGCCGCATATGTGGTGTCTACTGCGGTCTAGACAGGACATATGTCAAGTCTGCCACACAAGGTGAATATCCATTTTGTATTTCATTAAAAGCCTGCGAGTAATCGGTCAGTACATTGTTTTATTTTTATAAACATCGAACACAGTTAAGAGGCCTATAGGTCTAGCGGTTAGTTAGCTCGATGGAGGATGATGGTTGTGAGTTCTATTCACAGGACATATATTTGTGATATGACATAATCATTTGACTGCCTCGGTGGCGTAGTGGTAGCGTATGCGACTGCTAAGCTTGAGGTCTCGGATTCGATTCCCGGGTTGAACCAAATGTCTCTATCTGCAAATATTTTTTTCGGAGTTTGGGTGTTTTCTATGTATAATAGGTATGTATTTACAGAAAAAAAATATATTAGTATTTTTATCAGATATCTAGTACCCATAATACAAGCTCTGCTTAGCTTGGGACTAGATGGCGTTGTGTGTTAGATGTCCGGAATATTTATTTATTATTTTATTACATCTTGTATTTATTTCAATTCCAAGACTGCCTGGAAGAAGTTGCCCTTTTGGCGATAAGGCCGCCATTTGCAATGACCTATCATTAGGGATATTATCTTTACTATCTAGTAACAATAAAACGATATATTATTATTCTCTTTATCAGATGTATATATGCATATTCATTATATTTTTTAATATATAAATAAGAAATACAATAAAATATATTTAAAAATATAAAAATAGTAGTCCACCAAACTCGGATACAACGGACCAAGAAACCGGTGGTTGGGGCTCCAAAGAGAGGAACCTCCTCACTATACGTGCCGTGTCAAATAGGACTGCCTTCTGTATCAGACCCTTGATCCAGCCTTCTCACGTGAGCCTCTTAATGTGTTGGTCGAGGCTCTTGGCTATCAATCCGTCAGCAGATATGACTATCAAAACGATATTATTATGTATGAACACTATTATCTGTTGTGTCTGGGTGAAATTTTCTATAATATGTATATTTGTATTAAGAAATACATGTTTATTAGTCCATAACCTAGCTAGTTACCATAACTTACGCACTAACTCAGAACCAAACGGCCGTGTGTGCGATGTATGAGGTTATAATTCTTCACTAGCTTAGGCCCGACCTTTATCTCATTTTGTGATTCTGATAATCGTATATAAACTACTAGCTGAACCCCGCGATGCTACTCGCGGTACTATAATAATCGTGAAGCTAGTATCTTTATAAATTGTAGCCTATGTTTTATTCTGATGTATAATCCATATTATTGTAAAGTTTCATCAAAATCCATTCAGTAGATTTTGCGTGAAAGAGCAACAAACATCCTCACATACATACTCACAAACTTTCGCGTTTATAATACTCGTATTAGTAGGATATTACTGTAAATGTTCATCTAAATCCGTTCAGTAATTTTTATGTGAATATGATGGATTCAACAAATGGTAAATAATTAAATATCTTATGTGTGATGCTTATACGGGAAGAACTGAACATAAGAGCTGATCCCTTAAGTTAATATAGGTGCATATAGTGAAATAGGTATTTACTAACAGTGTGTGTGTGATCAAAATGACTCTAATTTGCCTGCCAATGAAAAGTATGAGCAAAATCCAAGAGTCACCATCCTCATTGCGAATGTGGACAATGCAGCATGGCGGCTCACACTATGACGGCCCAGTGATGTACCTTTTCACGCCCCGCTTAAAGGACCTGGGATCATAGTCGAATTTATGACTGCCGCGGTGGCGTAGTGGTAGCGTATGCGACTGCTAAGCTTGAGATCTCGGGTTCGATTACCGGGTCGGACCAATGGTTTGTATGATCTGCAAATTTTGTGTCCGAGTTTGGGTGTTTTCTATGTATAATATGTATGTGGTTTAGTACCCATAACACAAGCTCTACTTAGCTTGGGACTAGATGGTGTTGTGTGTTAGATGTCCTGAGTATTTATTATTACTATTATCCATATGCATTCAGCGCTGCAATCACTCTGGCTACAGCAGTATGCTGAGACAGGCGCCTTTTCTGGTATTGCACAGGGCATTATAATTGCTTGTGTTTTATAACCTTAGCTCTTTTCAAAACCATGTGTTGCCCTGTATATATCAGAATAAACAAATTTTCTTCGTATTTTCTTTCTTTCATTCTAATAACCTTTCGAATTTATCATATTGTTAGAAAATATTTCGCAATTAAATCAAGAAAGAGAATGAAAGAAGAAAACTCAATGCACCGACTCCAAGTAACATTAGATGAAGAGTAGGAAAATGATGATGATGTTATTTAGGTTTAAGAATCATAACCATCATCAATAAAAACCTTTAGCAGTCAGTCAATTGTTAGACATAGGGCTGTCATCAGAAAGGAGCTTTTGTCCTAATTTACCATGCTAGCTAGAAAGGTTTGTATATGTAGGGTCTGTATCAAGTTCTCTTCGCTGATAAAACTTCATCAACAATCCATAATGTTGCACTGCTGGGCTCGGGTCTCCTCTAAGGAGAGGGCTAAGGCCATACGTCCCCAGGCTGGCCAAGTGCGGGTTGGGGACTAGCAAGACAACGTTGTAGCTACGTAATATTGCTATTGGTTGTTTTTAAGCCGCCCAAAGGCCTCCAACTAAGCTTCACAACTGTTATCCTATGATAGCAACAAGGACCAAACGAATCACAAAATAAAGTTAAAAAAATAAACATCACATATTTGGATCTTTCAATATTTTATTAAAACGTCCACTTGGATGTAGCCAACGCAATGGAAATTCGACAATTATACAATAATTTATACATTAGTAATATATACTAATATAATAACGCGATATACCGTACTTAGATTTCACAATAAATTGAGCTACTTTATATAATACTAATATTTATTAAATTAAATAATATTTACAAAGTGTCTATTGAGAATTCACAATTTTAAACTTACATTTCAAAGCACTAGAATAAGAAATTGTATATTTATTTCATTTGAAACGTTGAAATATGAAGAATTAAAGTCCAAATAAATATATTGTAATATTAACTGTCATAATTATTTATTGATATTTCATTATTATGAATGTAAAAAATTTATATCTAAAGAGAAACAGATTAAAAAACATATTGACATACATTTATTTACATTTTATATTATTGCATTTAAATTTATTCTCGATGTTCATAATTCGAACGGTGAATTCATAAGAATATTAAATAAAAATATTAATTACAGTTTGTAGTTGTATAGAAATACAATACAATATTCTAATAAACAATTCATTTCGTTTATTTATTTCATTTTTACAGCCACCTTCACACTTATAATATTAAGCAGACCTAATAGATATATGTTATTACATTTTTTACTATCAAATTAAGTAACTATAGTATAATACTGATTATATTTATTTACAAAGACTTTCATTTATTCGTACTTATAATGAGTCGGATAACATTCAAATAGTTTTATATAAATTTGTAGTTGTAATATGGACTAGAAGATAGAATATTTTTTTGTTTTAATCGATTATTTAAAAAAAATAAAATACAATAAAAATTTGCAATTAATCATTTAGCTAGCTTCAAGAATACTGTGTTTAAAGATTGTTTATTAAAAAAGGCGAATAAAAAAGTTGACAAATTATTTTCTTTTTACTATTTGAAGATGCTGCTGACATTATTGTCAAAGAAAATATTAGTCACGCTGATTTTAATTTGTATTAAATGAAGCCTGTTTGCTTTTCAAGATATAAAAGTTGTTTCTAAAGTGAATCAAAAATCACTTTATCTAATTGTATTTTTTACATTTACATTTATATCAACTGATTAAAGTTGATCATCTGCCATAGCTCTATATTAAATCCTTTGATAATTTGTCTTTCAAATTCATGACATTGGCGATATTGAGGTCACACTCTCCCACAAAACCATTAATCAAAAGTTGAAGTTAAAGTTGATCATTTGTATTTGAAGAGAAGTTATTACTACTTTTATTTCAGTGGGTTATGGTAGTTTTTCGTTTACAGGTTTGGCAATGAGCGAATCTCACTTGTGTGATGTAGACTGTTTCAATATTTCACGAGTAATTTTCAGTCTCCCATATTTTCAGTCTCCCATATTTTCAGACTTTCGTCATGTCCTTTTTTCCCGTTTCTATATATAAAATTGATTAGGAACATATACAAAGACTCTAGTAACGCAACATTAACAAATTCTTCTTTCTCTTGTTTCTTGTTGATCATCTATTTTGAAAACTGAGAGTGAGATAGTACTTGTTTACACATATTTTAAAACACATACATATATTGAGTCATACAATATTGGAATTTAATTATAGAGACGAATTTTCGGTTTAATAAAATACCTTAGATAAATTTCTTATCTCTATTCAGATTCGAATATGATACAGATCAACATATAGGCGAAGCGACAGGCGGGGGATGTGGCGGAGGAGCAGTACTCGGATTTGGATTTATAAATCCATTTTGATTTCCAGCCCATGGCTGAAGATTCTGAAGCGCACTAAGCGCTGTATTCGAAGGTGGCGCTGGTACATTATTTTGTGGGTTCTGGTAATGTAGTGCTGATAATGGTGCGCTGCCCGGCGGTGGTTCTGGGATGTAGCCTTTAGACAGCGCTTCAGCTTGTAAAGAGAGCATGAGGCGGTTTGCTGCTTGACGTTCTGCCTCCCTCTCTTCGGCTGTTTGGCGTCTGTAACAAACATATAATTGATGAGTTTCAAACTAAAATATTTTTTGACATACTCTACATTTTGTGGTATGCAATCACTGAGAATATTTTAGCTACTTGAGACTTGAGAATTTCAACTGAATATTTCTCTACTGAAAAGTATAGAAAAGTCCTCTTCATCCAAATGCTATAAATAAAACATTTTTTTTTTTTTTATTGAATAGTGGGCAAACGATCAGACGTATCACCTGATGGTAAGCGATTACCGCCGCCCATGGACACCCGCAACACCAAAGGCGTCACAAGTGCGTTGCCGACCTTTGGGGGATGGGAAAGGGGATGGGGGGAGGGGTTGGTATGGGCCTCCGGTATCCTCACTCACTCGGTGAAACACAGCGCAAAGGCTATTTCACACCGGTTTTCTGTGAGGCCGTGGTATCACTCCGGTCGAGCTGACCAATCTATCTCCATCAAAATAAAGTTAACTTGACTACTGTAAGCACAAAAAAAATTACTACTATATTACTATGTTCGTTGAATAAAAATACATTACAGCATTCAAATATAATTTCCTGAAAAATAGTCTCTTAATTAGCTTATAGTGTACAAGTATCTACGCATAACAATAAAACAGTTAATATAAATCAGTTAAACCTAAGTGTTTAGTTATTTATGTAGCACACTTAAAACGTAAAAGTAACAAATCGCATACTTAAATCTCGTATATTTACTACGTCATTAATAATTTGTTTAATTAAAATAGTATCGGTTGTAAACAGACCAGCTAACGGACAGGTCACTAATGGCCTCACCCAATTATTCAATGCTACTTCGGCCGCGATACATATTGATATATGGCTATAAAATGTATGGCATCGGTGTTAATAGACTCGCAATGCAATTTAAGCTGTAATTTGACCGCGAAATATTTCTACGACTTAATGATTTTAGAAATTAAGTTATGTTCAGCTAATATTGTTGTCCTATCATAACTGCAGTTGTTTGAATATTTATGTATTTCTGTAGCTTTTAACTACGACTTGCTAAGCTGTCTCTGAGAATTTTATATAGGTATGACGGTTGTGTAGTTTTCTAGTTCATCCACTGCAAGCAAATATTTTTATTTTCTCTTCTAAGCTAATTTATAATATTACTTGAAGACGATCTGATATGACTAAGTTTCGCATCGGTAATTATTTAATTAATATATTTTTTTAATCCATATTAATATGTGAAGCTGAAGAGTTTGTTTGTTTCAACGCGCTAATCTCAGGAACTGCTGGTCCGATTTGAGAAATTCTTTAAGTGTTGGATAGTCCATTTATCGAGGAAGGCTATAGGCTATATATCATTACGCTAATATTAATAGAAGCGGAACCCTAATGAAGAATGTTTCAAAAACGGGAGAAAATTTTCACGCTACGGGCAATAGAAAACGCAAACGAGGTTGCGTGGGTCAGCTAGTTAAGGCATAAAAGGTAGTAATGAAAAGTAATACCGATTCTGACTTTAAAAAAATTGAGAAAGAAATATATTTGTAATGAGTTGGGCTTTTAAGAAACTTGGACAATTGATAGTGGAACTTATACAAACTGACCACTCTAAACTCTAACACTTTATTGATAAAGAAAAGTCTTTTCAATAAGTTTTCAATAAAAAATGCATTGTTAAAAAGTATAGTTCAAAAATAAATGAATGAACTTCAAACTAACGATTGTTGATAATTATTTGTGGTTGCTTCGGGCTTTCCATTAAAAGACGCGCAAATATAACAGCTAGGACACCATGTAACTTTCATAGAAATAAGAAAGTACTAAAACATTTAAGTACCAGGTTAGTCAATAAATACGCCGTAACCTTAATTATAATCTAAGACTGTTATTGCACTAAACGAGTTCAGGAATATGAAAGAGTTATAAACCGGCTGGAACTACGGGATACCTAATCCACTACATTTCCCTGACCCTCCGAACGATGGATTTATCAATAATGGGACTAAACAGTTGCGGTTACAAAATTAAAATATGTGCAATTGAAACTTTTTATGTTATACACACCCACTAAGATAAGAAAAGGAATTTTACAAAATTTCATCTTTAAAAGATTAAACAATGTATCAAATGATTGCAGAGACATTCGTAATTTTTAAATAACCAATTGTGATTGGATTGCACCGTGGGAGAGCCACGTTTCGGCATGAATGAGCCGGCTCAACGGAAGTAATACCACGGCCTCACAGAAAACCGTTGTGAAACAGCGCCTGCGCTGTGTTTCACCGAGTGAGTGAGGATACCGGAGGCCCATACCCCATAGGTATCCATGGTCGACGGTAATCACTTACCGTCTGTTCGTTTGCCCACTATTCTATAAAAAAAATATATGTCCAGTCTAAATATAGATATAAGAGTATTAGAGCAAAATCTATCACTGTTATTTGATTAAAATTTGTATTATTATTGTTACATATAAAAAACTTTACCAATTATACTCGTATTTTCCGAGGTGTTTTATAATATTCGTTTTAATGAAGGAGACATCGGTATTTATTTACGATACAATCAACCACCCTATTCTACTTATACATTACATTATAGGGGTAATTCCATCACCATCGTAAATATATTATAAGGTAACTACAAAACGGCTTAAGGTAACCCTTATGAGGTAACTAATTACCCTTCTCAGTTACACCTGACTATTTAATTGCCACTGATCACTAAACCTTCCTCAAACTCTCATATAATATTTACAGTGGCGCTGAAAGCTGTGAACGGGTGTGTCGAGACCCTTAGATTTACGGTTACAATCCGTGGTTACAACATATTTGTCAAGTGATGAATTTGATTTGACGTTTCTTTTAGTTAAGGCGAACTAAGACGTTAGTTGAGGATCATTAGTGCTATGCCTAATAAATATTTTTGTAGATTTTATTCATATCAATACTGAAAGTAAAATAGTAACTGGGAAATGTCTGTACATACATGGAAGATATAAGAGAAACTATATTAAAGTAACTACAGTCCGGCCACTCAGAGAATGCGTTTCTGACACTTGTAAATTCGTCATAAGTAGCGATGTACCATGAATATCATTAATAATATTTGGTAACAGTATTTATAGCATTCATTATGCATAATTATTCAATTTATATATATTTTATATTTCAAACACAGTATTAACAAAACTGTTGATGGATGAATTAAATTTAATCGTAATTTCTGAATGAAACCAAGGGAAAGAAAATAAAAATACTGTATTTATTGGAAAATATATATTATGAAATAAATAGTTTTAAGATTTCAATAATGTCAAATCAAAATTTAATCCGACTCCGATTCGCTTGAGGACTCGCTGTCATCTTCACCAACATGTATTATCATGTTATTATCAATCATAGTGTCTATACGAATATCGCGGTCAAAGTCATCAAATATCATTTTTTTAGTTTTTTCAACCACCTTCATCCAGTCATCTCTTGTGACTTTTTCGCATGCTTCTTTTAAAAGCGTTTTCATCTTTTTTATGCCATATGGTGGAGAAGTATTATGGCGGGCTGCATAACCTTTAATTTGAGCCCAGATTAGCTCTATGGCATTGTACTGGCAGTGATATGGAGGAATTCGGAGAACGCGATGACCGTACTCCAGAGCCAGCTCATCTATTTCGTATCGAAAATTTGCTAGCTTATGGTCGTTGACTAATTTCATCAGCTACGCTTTTAGCATTGACATATTTGCATAATTGCCACTTCTTTGCAGCCAAGCCACCAATTTTCTATTAGTTTGAGTAGGTGCTTTATTTATTTGCTTATTTATTTGCACCAAATGATAAGGGGCGTTATCTATTATTATAATTAAAGGCTCTGGAAGGCCAGGTAGCAGCACATCCTGGAGCCACTCCATAAATGCAGCCGCATTCATTTCTTCGTGGTAGTCAGTAGTTTTTGACACAAATGCCAATAAACCATTTTCCACAAAACCATACTTAGCACAACCAGCGTGGCATATTATGAGACGTGCTCCTTTACCGATTAATTCAGCTGACTGATATCACGACAATTATTTTCTTAAGTTTGGTTTGGTCGTACCTATATCGTATTATAAACTATATTAAATATGTATTAAGTACATTATACACACTCTCGAATAATTTCTCCGATGTCCCCAGGAACTTTAATGTCGTTCGTTATACTGTTTTTTTGTGTATTCAATAAAGATAAATAAATAAAATTATAAATTATAAAATTAGAACGTTTTATTTAACAATATATCGACCGACAGAATATATTACGATTACAAAAATACTCAGTTACAATTACCTATTATTTTGTCTCATCACTACAAAAACAAACTGTTGACTTAACCTTGAAACAGCGCAGTTTGACGTCGTTAGACTTTTAAAAAATATTGTTCTATTTTTAAAAGACAACTCCCACATTAGGAATAAACATCCTGTGTCGTGGGGGACGTTACAAACATACATGAAACGCACACAAAGAACATCCAGACTCGGGACAATAATTCGTGGATCACACAAAGTGTTGTACCGCTTGGAATTTGAACCCAAGACACTTGGCGCAGTAGCAAGCGGCATGGTGACCGCTGAAACCACTCGGCCAACCGTGCAGTCAATTATTAATTAATTGTTAATAACTTTAGTCCAAAATAAAACGTTTATTGTACATTGGCATAATTATTCAATTTTTAATGTTATTACTCATTATTAAGGTTAATAAAAGATATTTAAAATTTTGCCCTAAATTGTACACCAGTTCAAAGTTACATCGCCCATTGGATTACGACCTGTCAGAAACGCATTCTCTCAGTGGCCAGACTATAGTGTCTATTTAAATATTAGATTCATCTCACATTTTAGTCGAATTTAAGGATACCTACCGAACCAACAGTTATAAAAGCATTTAAACTACATAGCGACTACAAACAATTACATATAAAACTTCTTCCATTATTATATATTCTTATATTGAATATATTGTGGAGGAAAGGGTATCATGTCCCTCCAACACAAAGGGAGGATCCTCCGACCAAGCGAGGTGATCATGCCTGGCGGGCCACTGCTCAACAGTTGATGTTGGAATGTTGTATATATGATAATCGGCGCGAGAACTTCAATTGCGCGATTCAGGATTGGTAGTTTCTTCGTATTGTAGGTTACTCCGTAGTTCAGTGTAGCTTCGGTAGATGGCGCTGTAGTAGGTTACTGTTGTGTTGTATGTGGAAGTCGCCACAATATATATAATTCACATACTATACGGCCGACGTATCTTGGCGAGTCTGAACATATGCGAACTTTAGCGTATATACACTCGTGAAGAAAACTGTTATTTTCATTTTTTATAAACCAATGTACGATAAAAAATTTCCTAATATAGTGACCAATTAGTACAAATTAAATAAATATCAAAAAAAATATTGCGCAACCTTCTACATGAAGTTCGGTCTCGCCAATTTACTTCGGTCGTATTGTAGTATTATTAATTGTTGGTAAGCATTCAATCTGATATATACAACAATTATAATGTATTTAACATTCACAATATTTGTACAGTGAGATAAAATATATAAGTAACAATAATAATAATAAAGTTCAAAGAATGTTTTATTTGTTCATCTTTATAATATATCTCACATCTTTAAAACTTCAACAGAATCTCATTACATCTACGAGTGAGTTGACTTCGAAGTCAAGTAGAGATGTTACTTGGAGCAACCCTCTTAACACGACGAGCATTGTTTGCATAATTTATATCTAAACTCATCGCTAGACCAGTTTGTCTTCAAGTCGACTCACAGATTTGAATGACGACCTTATTACGTGAGATTGAAACTTAGCCTAAGGGGCTTGATATGGATTATAATAAGTGAATTTTGTTTAATATAGGTAATTATATTAAGAAGAAAAAAGGTTGTGTGATGTTTGATGCGACATATCTATTGGTGAGGTATAGGAAGCTGAAGTAGTGTGTAATTAAGAACTATTCAAATCACAAAGCTATAACATAAGTACAGACTATATTTTTTGTAGATTAAGTTCTGTTTTTACTACGAGAGTCCAGAATACAGCTATCAATGCTGTGAGCTATGGGCCTGAATCAAACACGAACACGATAAAAAATTTACATAGTATAATATAAAGTCTTTTCCGCTGTCTTACTTATCTTTCAAGCTACTTAACTCAAGAGGAAGGTTTATATATATAATACACGTATATTATAGTACAGAAAATCCAAAAATTTCAAAGATTGCTATTCGAAGCCGAGCCGGGTCGCTAGTACATAAACAATGCTTTGCTCTTAGAAGTGTCTACGACGTAGTACCTATTGTACTACGTACACATTAGATACTACGAACAAATGTGTATAAGTGCTACGTAGTAACTGTCTCCACGTTCGTACTACCAATGTTAAAGACATGATCTTGATAGTTTAACTGAATAACTTTGAACCTTTATAACATAGAATTTGAAATGCTTTTCGATCGCATGTCAACTGTTGGGAGATTTAAGGCGACTCAATTTTTTTTCCAAACCTTTGAACTTTATTTTTTTCACACTAAACGCCTGCCATGATGATCTCCACAAGTGCTAGTCGATCTCAAAGTTCTGTAGAGGACTGTCTGACTGTTGGGCTTTTTATAGTTCAAGATACTCGTGGTAATTGCCACTGATGTTTGTATAGCAACCGGGACCGACGCCGTAACGTGCTTTGTATTATAAGATGACTCAATACTAAAATCCTTTAAAGGGTTACCCTTAAAAAAATAGTTTCATCTTTCCTTAATTTAAATTATAAAAAATAAAAATCTTCATCTTTTTAGTTTGGTTTATTTATAAAAGCGTGTTATTTTTTTTTTTTTAATTATTGTATTGTTGTCGGTCCGCGATAAGTCTACTGAGTTTAAATGAAACCTGACTGTTTCAAGTGGGTCAAAATCAAGTCCAAAGGAATCGATTATAAACAAAAATACATATAAACATACAGGTGAAGTTAATAAAAGCGTGTACAAATATTATTGTTCTGTGTTAAATTCTCGAATCGGTAAAACTATTATATATATATATTAAAAATATTATTATTTTACCTTTTTTTGTCACAGAATACAGAGCTTATTCACTGTCTCACCTTGAAAATCTCATAATAGCGAATGTTACCGCAGAGGCACAACCAAGACATGACCCAACTAGTTTTGCAACAGATCGGGTGACGGTAATTTTAGATCATCTTTAAGCGTTGAATAATAATCTCTAGATATGACAGTTGATTTTTCTTTTTTATACACGGATATGGGGCCTATTTTTGAGAGGTCCATTTTGATTTTGTCGTTACAATTAAAGAAAGACAAGAAAGACAGAATGTGTGGTTTTTACTTTTACACTAAAAAACAAACATATTTTCACAAAAAAACAATTCTAAACAGAAATGGGCAGGTCCATCCCTCATTCTAGAGGGGCACTATAGTTATTGTTACTCTTGCGTTACAAATTTTCAGTTGTGCCAGTAATCATGTATTATCAGGTTATCTGTAACATTTGCCACTTATTCTATGAAAAATGCTAGTTTATAAATAGTTTTTTTCCCAGCAATAATTTGAGAACAATTGCAATAAGTATATCAATACCTAAGAATAAGGTTGATGGAAACGAGAATTTTAGTACTGAAACCCCTTTTAATATATTTCAAATAGAAGATTACAGCGACAGAGATAAATATGAAAGTAAATAAATGTATTCTAAAAAGATATTAGCAGTAAGCGACTCCATGAAATTAATCTTTCTTTGGACCGGTCAAGTCATGCGTCGACCCAATGAACACAAGTTCAAAAAAGTGCTGCAACTAGAGTCGGTACCAAGAGGCCGTGACAGATCTATATGGATGTCGACCATCAGGAAACACTTCAGAGGAGAGACAAGGTCCCCACGACGACCTAGAACAGACGTCTCTGGAGAAGAAGGATGAGGAGAGCCGACCTCGATTAGAAACGGGAAAAGGCCAGATGAAGAAAGAGACTGTTAAGGAATAAATTTAATTCAATTCTTCACTTAGTTTAAGGTAGGCAATATAACAATATGTTTTATTAACGTTTAGTAAGACATCTCGAACATATTGTTGCGCCATAACCAGATGAATCTCGTGTCCACCAGAATAATCGAGAACTGTCGAGGACAACGCCATCTAGTGTCGGAAAGCGCGCAACTGTGTGCATTATGACGATTACTCGACGCTAGATGGCGCTACAAGCAGCTCTAGAGTAATCTATTTAGCCTAGAAACTTCGATCGAATGTTTTCGTAGTTTCGAGTAATTTCCACGGCCATATAAAAGCGGAACGTGTTGGCCGTAGGGACAGTATTGTTTCACGATACAGCGGATAAACATCGAAGAGATCTTCTAGTGCGACTAACCAGTGATTTAGTGATTTCTTATTGTAAAAAGTGTTCTTAATAAATATTGTGTTATTTTTGGTAATTAATCGAGTACTTTAATTTATTTAATACCCAGCTCGTAACAATTTGGTGTCAGAAGCGGGATTAAAGTATGCCGGTTTTACCAAAGGAAGACACGGAAGGTATCCGAACTAGGAGTCAGCGCCAGCAAGAGGCTGATCAGAGGCGATTTGGAAGTGCACAACTGCCTACATCGGAAGATCAGCAGCCAGCTATGGAAACCACGCCGTCCACATCGGCAGCATCTCCAGATATCACGGCCCTAATGGCAATGCTCCAAGAGCAGGCCCGCCGCCAGGAGGAGCAGGCCCGCCGCTTGGAAGAGCAGCTGCAGCGGGACAAGGAGGAGCAGGCCCGCCGCCAGGAGGAGCAGGCCCGCCGCCAGGAGGAGCAGGCCCACCGCTTGGAAGAGCAACTGCAGCGGGACAAGGAGGAGCAGGCCCGCCGCCAGGAGGAGCAGGCCCGCCGCCAGGAGGAGCAGGCCCGCCGCTTGGAAGAGCAACTGCAGCGGGACAAGGAGGAGCAGGCCCGCCGCCAGGAGGAACAGATGCTCTTGTTAAAAGGCATACATGAGACTTTCGGCAAAGAAATCAAGGTAGTGAAGGATCAGGTTCTTCAACACGAGAATCGTATCACTGAGGCCGAAACTCAAATTGCTGACGTGAAGAAGGCCTTAGGAAACCTTAAAGTTGGAGACGGAGCGGCGACTATAGTAACTGCTGCTCCTTCGGTACGGGGGTTCAAAGTACCGCCGTTTGATGGAACATCTTCGTGGTCAGCCTACAAGATTCAGTTTGAGGCTGTTATGACGGCAAACGGCTGGACAAAGGAACAAGCTATGACCGCGCTCACCTTGGGTCTTCGAGACCAGGCTCTAACCGTCCTCGAAGCCCTCGGTAAGAAGGTAACCTATGAGCAACTGCTGGAGGCATTGGAGGCAAGATATGGTGACGCTCATCTGGAGCACGTGTTTCGTGCACAGCTGAAGGATCGTGCCCAACGCATCGGTGAAAACTTGCAACAGTGGGCTCTGGAAGTTGAGAAACTGGTCCGTAAGGCATACCAGTCTGCACCTGCGCTCGTTGACGGGAATCTGGTGCAAGCTTTTATCGATGGCATCCGTGACCTCGAAGTTAGAGCTGCTGTGAGACTTGGGCACCATGAAACTCTCAAGGACGCTCTGGCCCATGCTTTGGAGGTGGAAGCTGTGAGACAAGACCATCGGTCTCATCGGGTCCGGGAGGTTGTGGCATCACCTCCGCGGGACCGATTTAAGGGGTACAGCCCTAGATGCTACGCCTGTGGTGAAAAAGGTCACCTTCGGTCCAGCTGCCCTAAGCGAAGCATAGGAAGTGAATACGAGCGGTCTCAGGAGAATAGGGCGGTTGATAGTACTGCCCGACAACAGCAGGGAAACGAGTAAACGCCAGGACTGCGGGGCGGGTGCTGGCTGGTGTTCAAAGAGCCCCAAGGATTTCGATCTCGCAGACTCATGATGGGAACAGCCTGGTCATCAGAGGCGAAATCAACGGAACGTCATGTAAGCTGACGATTGATACGGGAGCTTCTCGCACAGTTGTCAGTTCCCAACTTGCAAATCGGTTCCTGAGAGACATTGCATGTAACCGTGAGCAAATAAACCTAGTAACAGCCACTGGTCAGCGCATACCCGTCCGAGGCGAACAGAAGGTGGAGTTGAAGTTGGGCAACCAAGTTTACCTGCATAACGTCATCGTGGCCGATATAGTTGACGATTGCATCGTTGGCCTAGACTTCATGAAGAACAATTGTTGTGAGATCGACATCAACCAAGGTGTAATGAGATGTAGTCAAGAAGAACTGTTCATGGAAGGAGCATCATCAGGAAAAGTGTACAGCTTAAAGAACGTTGTTCTTCCTCCCAGATCAGAAACAATCATGCCAGTTAGTCTCCCTCAGAATTCTGGACGAATGCATCGGTGTGTCCTTATTGAAAGGGTAGATAATGATCTTCCATGGAAGATCGCACGAACTCTAGTAAGTACCACTAACATCTCTGCAGTACGTGTGCTAAATCTTAGTGACAAGCAACATGTGATTCATAAGGGCACACTAATTGGCACTTGCGAAGATGTGGATTGGATGCGTCGATGCCAAGACTTGACTACTTCGAATATTAGCACAGATGCACGAGTCAACGTGTCAACACTGTTAGAAGACTGTCGAGATGTCTTGTCTAGGGAAGAAATTGACAAGGCTAAGAGAATGTTAGTTAAGTACACTGATATTTTCTCTACTAATGACGCTGATATTGGAAAGACTGGTTTGGTTCAACACAAAATAAACACTGGGAGTGAGTTGCCAATTCGTCAGCGACCAAGAAGACTACCAGTAGCACGAGAACAGGAAGTGCAAACCATGATTGATGGAATGGTCAGGGATGGCGTTATAGAGCCTTCATCCAGCCCATGGTGTTCACCTGTAGTGCTTGTAAAGAAAAAGGATGGCAGCATGCGTTTTTGTGTTGACTACCGCCGTCTAAACGACATTACGAAGAAGGACAGCTATCCACTACCTAGAATAGATGACACTCTGGACATGCTAACAGGGGTTAAGTGGTTTAGCACCTTGGATTTAAAAAGTGGATACTGGCAGGTAGAAATTGATCCCAAGGACAAAGAGAAGACTGCATTTTCGACAGGGAAAGGATTGTGGCAGTTCAAAGTAATGCCCTTTGGATTATGTAACGCGCCAGCAACTTTTGAAAGACTAATGGAATCAGTACTCACCGGATTAACTGGAGATGCCTGCCTGGTCTATTTGGATGACATTGTCATTGTAGGCCGTACGTTTGAAGAACATATTCGAAACCTGGAGCGCGTATTATCGAAAATCCGAAGTGCCAACCTAAAGTTAAGTCCTAAGAAGTGTTCATTTTTCAAACGACAGGTTAGCTTTTTAGGATATGTGGTTTCGGAAGAGGGTGTCCAAACAGATCCGCAAAAGATCGCTGCCGTCAAGGATTGGCCAGTTCCAAGAGATAAGACCCAAGTAAGAGCATTTTTGGGCTTGTGCTCCTACTATCGGCGATTTGTGAAAAACTTTGCGGATATTGCCAAACCCCTTCATAAACTTACTGAAGAGAAAAGGCATTTCTGCTGGGATGAAAGTTGTGAAATTGCATTTCGAGAGCTAAAAAGACGTCTATGCAACACACCCATCTTAGGGTATCCAGACACCGAAAATGAATTTATAGTTGACACAGATGCAAGTGATACTGGGCTTGGCGGTGTGTTATCCCAGCGGAAAGGTGATCAAGAGGTTGTTATTGCATATTTCAGTAAATCTTTGTCGAAGCCGGAAAGGAATTACTGCGTCACAAGAAGGGAACTACTGGCCGTAGTGAAGACACTGCAACATTTCAACAAATATTTGCTTGGGCGTAAATTCCACCTCCGAACTGACCACGCTGCATTAAAGTGGCTCTTACAATTTAAAAATCCTGAAGGACAAGTCGCGAGATGGATTGAGTTATTACAGGAATATGACTTCATGATTGAACATCGCAGTGGAAAGTCTCACGGTAACGCAGACGCTCTATCAAGAAGACCTTGCCCTGAAGACTGCAAGCACTGCGCCAAGCAAGAAGTAAAGGAAGCTGTTCCTATAAGGACGATAAAGACGGACCTTAGCAAAGAATGGAAGGAAAGCCTGCAGCAAGCACAGCAAGAGGATGCAGATATCAAACCAATTCTCGAGTGGATTAAAGCTGAGACTCCTAAGCCACACTGGAGCGAAGTTGCATCGCTGAGCTCGACCACGAAGAGTTATTGGGCTCAATGGGATAGTCTAGTCATCCAGGATGGAGTCTTGTGCCGTAAATGGGAAAACGCTCGAGGAGACAGCTGTCACCTGCAAATGGTTGTTCCTAAAGCTAAGATACCAGTGGTCCTGCAGCTCTACCATAACGGATGTTCAGGAGGTCATATGGGAGTTAAGAAGACATTGTTAAAGATAAGGGAAAGATTCTACTGGATTCATTGTCGTGATGATGTTGAGGACTGGTGTCGCAAGTGTACCAGTTGTGCGGCCGTGAAGGGACCTCGTACACGTAGCAGAGGCGCATTGAAATTGTATAATGTTGGTGCACCCTGGGAAAGAATTGCTATAGACGTGGCAGGACCGTTTCCTGAAAGTGAAAGCGGAAACAAGTACTTCATGGTCGTAATGGATTACTTCACTAAGTGGCCAGAAGTCTTTGCCATTCCCAACCAAGAGGCATCAACAGTTGCAGATAAATTAGTGCACGAAGTCTTCTGTCGTTTTGGAGTGCCTTTAGAAATCCACAGTGACCAAGGAAGAAATTTTGAGTCTCAAATATTTCAAGAAATGTGTCGAGTGATGGGTGCTCACAAAACCAGAACCACCTCTTACCACCCACAATCGGACGGAATGGTGGAACGATTTAACCAAACACTAGAGAGGTATCTGGCAAAAGTAGTTGAAAGTAAGCAAAAAGATTGGGACAAACACATCCAACCGTTTCTTCTGTCATACCGAAGTGCAGTCCACGAATGTACTTCCGTAACACCAGCTTTTGCAAACTTCGGAAGAGAACTACGGTTGCCTGCAGACTTGATCACTGGAATACCCCCTGATACCCCGCGAAGTATAACGGAGTACGCGAATGACTTGCGGAACAAGATGAATGACATTTATGAGCATGTCAGACAATCGGGCCAACAAATGTCTGAAAAGATGAAAACCCGTTATGACCGGAAAGCGAATAATAAGGGCTTCGAAGAGTGTTCGCTAGTATGGCTACATAATCCAGTTCGCAGTAAAGGGAGATCTCCGAAGCTACAAGCAAAATGGGATGGGCCATACCGGGTAGTCACTAAAATCAATGATGTTACCTACCGGATACAGAAGTGTCCAAGAGGCGCCCCAAAGATAGTTCATGTAGATCGACTGGCGCGATACTATGGAACCGATAATGCTCGGGACGAGCATGTCTTAGGAGGGGGCAGTGTTGCGCCATAACCAGATGAATCTCGTGTCCACTAGAATAATCGAGAACTGTCGAGGACAACGCCATCTAGTGTCGGAAAGCGCGCAACTGTGTGCATTATGACGATTACTCGACGCTAGATGGCGCTACAAGCAGCTCTAGAGTAATCTATTTAGCCTAGAAACTTCGATCGAATGTTTTCGTAGTTTCGAGTAATTTCCACGGCCATATAAAAGCGGAACGTGTTGGCCGTAGGGACAGTATTGTTTCACGATACAGCGGATAAACATCGAAGAGATCTTCTAGTGCGACTAACCAGTGATTTAGTGATTTCTTATTGTAAAAAGTGTTCTTAATAAATATTGTGTTATTTTTGGTAATTAATCGAGTACTTTAATTTATTTAATACCCAGCTCGTAACAATATGAAATAAAAAACGTCATAGTGAAGTTAAAAGCCCTCTCAACATCTACAGTGCCTTGACCTCTCAATTAACCTTGATTATAAGATAATCAAATTTAGTTGATTTGCGTAATCAAGTCTAAACTTAGTCTGATGCTCTGTGAATGTCAAATATTTTAGCTAAATTAAGATGCTTTTTACATCAATAACATTTTATCTATCTCAAGGTTGTTTGTAACTTATAGCTGGAGTCTATTTACTACTTTACAATGTGCTATTCACAGGATGACATAACATATAAAACGATTGGAATTTATTCGTATCATTTTATATCATACTAGCCGACCCACGCAACCTCGTTTGCGTCTTATATTGCCAGTGGCGTGAAAATTTTCCCCCGTTTTTGAATCATTTTTCATTGTTGCTCCGCTCCTATTAGTAGTAGCGTGATGATATATAACCTATAGCCTTTCTCGATAAATGAACTATCCAACACTGAAAGAATTTTTCAAATCGGACAAGCGGTTACTGAGATTAGCGCGTTCAAACAAACAAACAAACTCTTCAGCTTTATTATTAGTATAGATTTAGTTTTAAAAGGTGTGTAGCAAATCTTTGAATAAAACATACATTAAAATTTAAAAGTTTTGTTTTAAATTATGTGTTTATATTTGTACCACGCTGACAATTCTGATAAAACTACGCTCGGAGAGAATATCCAGGGTCTCTAGATCTACGTTTTTGAGTAAACAAGTACTTAGATAATACCGTCACAACTTAACTCTTCAGTGGTCTCTACTTAAAAGGGGTGAATACACTTTAGGGTAAACGATATTTAGCTTTTAAAACATTAATATACTTAAGTATGGAACTTTTTGAACTTGATATTTGACAGCTTACATACGTGAATTGATATGATCGTTCATACTCAAACTCAAACTCAAACTCAAATCATTTATTTCCATAGGCCCCAAAAGGCACTTGAACACGTCAAAAATACAAACATAAAAACATAAAACAAAACTCCTAATACTAAATGCACTGAGATGATTTGAATTACCGGAGCTTAGATTGATTTCGATTCAACTCAAAGGTTTAAATTGAAATCAATCCAAGTACCAGCTCCGATGGGTATTGCATTCATGAGAAGATCTGGTGAGAAACTCATGTGCACCATCTTTTCAGACAATTATATAAGATTATATAAGAACGAAAATCCTAAACTAATTTGAATCTTTCACTTAACGGTTTTAGAGAACAATTTTGAATGTGATTTTTATGGCATTGGAGACAGAAGGAGAAATTATTATTAGCTGAACTTAAACCGTTCAAAGAATTCAATTATCTGCCTACCCTTGGTTATTCCCAAGATTATTTGGGGTTAGCTACTAATTCAACTGCTTTAACCTGAATATAAGTTTTTCAAAGGAGTGACTAGGCGATCTGGATTCGAAGATTGAACTAGTTGTCAGAATATTTGAGAGCACTGACTTCCCAATAACGATTTCTGAAGATATTCATGACAACCAGGACCGACGGCTTAACGTGATTAACGGCCTTAAATTTCTTGTTAGAATAACCCAACAACAATTGTAAATCGAACCCGAAACCTCTTGATAGACAGTCGGACACACTAACCACTAGATCAACGGGGCAACTATATTGTCATAAGTCATAATTACCTATTGGATTTTATAAATGCAATGTCATTATCATAAAAACTGAAAAGATTCAAAGAGTATTTGCATCTTTAAATATTTAAGCGAAGTCTAAAGCTCAGTGTACACTAATGAACACTTAAATTCGCAATTAAGTACGGAGACATGATTATCCAAATGAAAAATTTTCAATCGCGATAAAATTCTTACATAATTGAGAGACTCTTGTAATCTTCGAGATATCTTGTGTACTGAGCTTAAAAGCTTTATTCGTCTAATAATCTTACTTACATAATACTTAAACAAAAATGAACTTTATTTTGTTGATGGTAAGGTTGAAATAAGTAGTGGATATAATCTGGTTTTAGTTCACGCAAATTGATGTCAAGTTCATTGGAGGTATCTTATGGTATCTTAATTAGAAGATACAAGGAGGTGCTTCTTTAAAGTTACCGGTAGCGAATTTATAAGTACTTGGTAATAATAATTTATAGACTCTGTTTACAATTTACCTTTAATAAAATTGTAGGAGGTCGATTTCTATACATTAAAAGTATTGAAGGAAAACTAATTTAAGGGATCGTTATAACAGTGACAGGATTCAAAACATTTGTATTTGTTCCGTGGAAGTGCCACGCTTCGGCATGAATGGGCCGGCTCGACCGGAGTGATACCACGGCCTCACAGAAAACCGGTGTGAAATAGCGCTTGCGCTGTGTTTCATCGAGTGAGTGAGGATATCGGAGGCGCATCCCCAACCCCTCCCCCCATTCACTCTCCCCATCCCCAAAGGTCGGCAACGCACTTAGTCGAGGTCGGGGCGCACGTATGGGCCCCCGGTATCCTCACTCACTCGATGAAACACAGCGCAGGCGCTGTTTCAGATCGGTTTTCTGTTAGGCCGTGGAATCACTCCTGTCGAGCCGACCCATGCATGCCGGAGCGTGGCTCTCCCAAGGTAAAAACGGTTTTACCAGAGTTATTGTATAACATAATATTTATATCTTCAGTAATAAAAACCGTGCAAACGTATACCTTTCTATGTATACCTACTTGTATTTACTTAAAATGTTTACTAAATATCCGTAGTTTATGAAGCATCCAAAAAAATAACCCACACCTAACGAAACCATTAATTTATAAGCGAAGAAAGTTTCATATAACTCACGTTTCATTATACCTGACGTACAAATGAATATAAAGTTAATTCATTCGTTGAATTCAAACTTTAGACTGATATATGACCACCCCAAAGTAGGAGATAGAACCACCAAATTAATGAGAACTCCTTCTCCCTTCCCGCTAATGAAGATTCTAATGAGAAAGGGGAGGTCGAGTAGATTTGGAGGATTCTAATTACGATGGTCTGCGTGAACGGTAATGAATGATTGAACGAGGCGTTAAGTCTATTATAACGTTGCAAGAACTTTATTAGAACGGTTAATGTACAAGGCGTGGTGTGTATAGGGATGTGATTAAAAGTATCGATATAGTCTGTCACGACGAACTTGGCTTTAACACTTAAGTATCCATCCTTTAGTGCACGGTTTGCACTTAACACTGTCACGTAATATTGATCACTACGTATACAAATTGTATATTAGCTGCAAGTAAATAGAGTACATAGAAACAGTACCCAGTGTAATGAAATTTATTATAATATCAACTATGAATGTCATCAATTGAGGTTAAGAAATTACCAAGACAAAAACAAAATTGTATAATAAATATTGATTGACTATCACAATTCATTTACAAATTAATCAAGCATACTTAGAAATAAATAAAATAACTGTTCTTATTCAGATTGTGAATTATTTTATCTGTTGACAACTTACTGCCTTGAAAATTATCGATATTGTCATTAAAATATCGATAACATTTAATACAGTAAATCATCGACAGAGAACAACACTAGACTGAGTTGAGTCTGCGTCTTTATAATTAGATAAAGTGGGGAACAATTAAACTTCCCTTAAATAAGCCAAACGTGGAGGGTGGCAATTAGTATTTTCAGGCTGATTATTTTATAAGTCGCGAGTTTTCGAAGTTAACAGTTCACTGGATGGGGCATTGCGGTTAAATTTTAACATGCGAACTTGAAAGATAAAGATTGGACAAGGATGGAAAAAGCACATATTACAAAGTAAAAAAAATATCTTGTGCCAGAAATAAGATATAAATATATAAAGTATTAATACTAAATATTTGGGATATCTAACACACAGCGCCATCTACTCTCAAGTTAAGCAGAGCTTTTGTTATAGGTACTAGACAACTGATATAAATATATACATATTTATATATATAAATATATATGTATACTTTTTTTTGTAAATACATTCATATTATACATAGAAAGCACCCAAATTCCTAAACAAATATTTGCGAAAAATATAAACATTTGGTACAACCCGGAATTCGGACCCGAGACCTTAAGTACAGCAGTCGCATACGCTACCACTGCGCCACCGAGGCAGTCAATAAATTTTGAGATAAAAGTATTTAAAATGTATTTGATATGTTTATTAATAAGATTATAAAGCAAAAATCAGTCGTTTTTAACGTTACTTTGTAAAACTGTCAGCCATCTTTTTTATGTTTGTTTTCGTATTTCATAGGTTAGTAAAGGCTTATAAAATGTTTTAAAATTTCTTTCTCTTCAATTTTTGTTTTATTAAATGAATTAATAAATAATTTTTATTTTTTTAAGTTATCGTGAAAAATATGTCTATGTATGAAAAGTATGTATGTATGTGTTATATTTTTAAAGATGAATTAAAATGCCACAAAATTTCATTAGAGAAACATATTAATAATAGCGAGGATTAATTTTTCCCAAATTCAACGAAGTTATAAGGAGGAGTAGTCTATGTAGTTCCACTGTAGTGCCGAAACTACTGAACCAATGTTTTAAATGAGATGTCAATAAATTCGTAATAATAGCCCGAATGGCATGGGTTTCATATACTGTCATCACCTCGCCTGGTCGGAGTCGCCTTTGTGTTGGGTGGAAAATGATACCCGTTCCCCTATAGGTTATTTAATTTTTTTTTTTAAATTACTTAGTCGGGTTATAATTTTGAAAACTTTTTCTTGTTAGTATATTTTAATAAGATAAGTTTACTTAAACATACATTATTTTAAGTTCCGAACCTGCTTATATCCAGGGCGTCTGCCACTGCCACTCACACGTGGGAAGCATCGCGGCCGAACCAGAGAGCAGCAGATGTGGCTGCTTTCTGGTTCAGAAAAACATATTTTGGACATTACAATTTGTCAAACGATTGAAAATGTTTTTTTTAACACTATGGGATTATTACAGGTAGTTTATACCTAACAGTTAAAGGAATATCGAATAAGATAACTGCCTCGGTGGCGCAGTGGTAGTGAATGCGACTGCTGTGCTTGAGATCTCGAGTTCAAATCCTGGGTCTTACCAAGTGTTTGTGTGATCTACAAATATTTGTTTCGGAGTTTGGGTGTGTTCTACATATAATATGTATGTACCTACATGTATTCATATGTGTTGTCTAGTACCCATAACACAAGTTCTGCTTGGGACTAAATGGCGTTGTGGCAGATGTGCGAAATATTTATTTATTTATTATGAGTAAACAAGCTGATTTTCTTAACCGTTGTTGTATTTAAATGACGTTTTTTGATGTCTTTTTATTAACGTACTTTGTATTTTCTATGCATTATATTTATAGACCCCAAATAATCTAATAGAATATTACTATTAGATTATTTGGGGTCAGCTACTCGTTCAAACTGTTTTACCTGAATATCAGTTTTTTCACCGAGGCATTGGCATCGGACCATAATTCATAGTAGAATAATAATAATAAGGAAGTAACATACATGTATTTTATTTTCCTTTTTATATTTCTAAAACTGTTATTAATATGTTTGTTAATTTTAATAAAGAAAATTATAATACATAGCTTTATAGTACAATAATTTATAGAAAGATAGGAATAACAAAAATATTATGCTTTTATTTCTCTCATAAGGTACAAATTAGTAACTAGATACCTATCTTAAATTTATGAATATAGGCTAAAAAAAGAAGTTCCGTAGTGAGAGCAGTAGCCAATACTAGACTCGATTAAAAAAAATACTCTGAACAAAAAGAAAAAACAAATATCAATCTTACTGCATCTAAAAAGAAAATATTATTAACTATATCACATCTAGTTTATTTCAATATCCGTGTAAACTGAGCCCTTTGCGTGGTTACTTCTAACAAATTTATGTTGTCTAATTAAGATCTGCTTCATTAATTACTTTGGGCAACTCTCGACATTTTCTTTTTTTCGTTTTGCGAAATCGTCTAATAATCTATTCGGAGATTACGAATTTTAAGATTAAATTCATAAGGTTTAAAATGATAATTGACTGATTAAGAACATGGAGTGTCACCAGCCTTATTTACGTCACATCAACCGCATTTTATAAAAAAAAATAGAAACTTTTCTTTTTTTTTATTGAATAGTGGGCAAACGAGCAGGCGTATCACCTGATGGTCACGCATCACAAGTGCGTTGCCGACTTTTGGGGGATGGGAAAGGGGATGGGGGGAGGGATTGGGGTATGGGCCTCCGGTATCCTCACTCACTCGGTGAAACACAGTGCAAACGCTATTTCACACCGGTTTCACACTGTGAGGCCGTGGTATCACTCCGGTCGAGCCGACCCATTCATGCCGAAGCATAGCTCTCCCACAGTATAAACTTTTGTACTTCTGTCTGTCTGAAATGACCTGGCTAATAATCCGAGCCGTCCTTATCTTAGCTCTAAGAGATGATTTGCTGGAATTCAGCTTCTTAACCTTCTCTTACGACGAGGTCGTCGTTCTATTTACTAGGGAAACATCCCACGCTCTACTTTAAAGCCATCTTGAGCACAAACAATAATAGTTACTCAAACAAGCTGTAAAGATAGTACAGTCAAATGCTATGCAATGATTTATTTACAGAATCGTACTGACCACCGAGAAATAATCATAATTTAAAAATAAAATCCTGTCTTGGTCCATTTGTACAAATAATTTTTTGACTGTAACGGAACGGAATCGCTCGACCGATTTTGATGTGACCTTCACTAGGAGTAATTTTATTTTAGACTATCTGACCCACGCAACCTCGTTTGCGTCTTATATTGCCCGTAGCGTGAAAATTTTCCGCCGTTTTTGAAACATTCTTCAATGGTTCCACACCGAAAGAATTTTTGAAATCGGACTAGCGGTTCCTGAGATTAGCGCGTTTAAACAAACAAACTCTTCAGCTTTATTAGCATAGATTTCGCCTCGCGGTGTAACTCGCTGTAGTAGCTGTAAAAGGACAACAACAAACAACGCGGGTTTTAGTCTTTGAATCATTTTCGTCGACGTCTGAGTTAGTGATGTTCTATGGTGTTCCATTACGATTTGACCATTGAGCAAGCAGCAGGCCACAATGATATGATGTAAATATACTAAGTCGTATTCTGAATCTTGCGTTAATTAACTTTCATTTGACATTATCTATACAAATAAATAGAATTGAAGTGTCTGTTTGCAATTAACAACTTTACTCCAAATGCATATGAGCAAAAGTCAAATATTTGCTTTTTCTATATTTATTAATCTTTTTTATATATTTTTATTTAATTATCTAGATTCTATTTTTATTCATAACAGAAAAGTCTTTCATAAATTTGAAAACAAAATATCACTGAGTAATTCCAACTTTTAAGAAAATATTTTAAGCGTCAAAGTTGAAAGGCTCCAAAACCGTCAAATACGGAGTTAATAAAAATGTTCTAACGATAAAACTTTACTGCCCTCCCTCGGCAGTTATCAAAACAGTCAAATAAATCCTACAGACGTTTTAAAATTCCAAGATGTTGATGTCGTAAAAACTTTTTGCATAATGGATATGAGCCAAATTCTTTTTTTTTCTACTAAGACTGCCTCGGTGGCGTAGTGGTAAGCGTTTGCGACTGCTAAGCTTGAGGTCTCGGGTTCGATTCCCGGGTCGGACCAAATGTTTGTACGATCTGCAAATATTTGTTTCGGAGTTTGGGTGTTTTCTATGTATAATATGTATGTATTTACAAAAAAAAAAGTATATAAGTATTTATATCAGTTGTCTAGTACCCATAACACAAGCTCTGCTTAGCTTGGGACTAGATGGCGTTGTGTGTTAGATGTCCGAAATATTTCTTTTCTTTTCTTTTCTTTTCTTTTCTTTTTCTTTTCTTTTTTAAAAGACAACTCCCGCATTAGGAATATACATCCTGTGTCGCGGGGACCTTACAAACATACATGTGACGGACACAAAGAACACCCAGACTCAGGACAACACTTTGTGGATCACACAAAGTGATGTCCCACGTGGGATTTGAAACCACGGCACTTGGCGCAGTAGAAAGCGGCGTAGTGACCGCTTAAACCACTAGGCCAACCGTGCAGTGCATTTATTTATTTATACTAAATATGTCAAATCGATTTAATTTAAATTTCGAATTTCATCAATTCATTTGTTTGGACATAATATGTCAATTGCTCATTTGACTTGATCAATCCCTACTAACATTAAAAATTCGAAAGTAACTTTGTCTGTCTGTCAGTGTCGCTTTCACGGCTAAATTGTTACACTGATTTTAATAAATTTTGACATAGAGATACATTGATACTTAAGAGGCTACTTTTTACCGCGATAACCGAGATAAACGTGGGCGAAGTCGCGGGAAGAACGAAAATGCCAGAAACTAATAAATGTCAATTAAAATTTTGAATTCTAGTAGCTTGTGTCTTTGATTATAAATAAAATATAACGATTTCAAACATAACTCTCTGTAATTAAGGGCCTTATTTAAGTAGGGATATCTGTCTGATTGCCA
Organism: Spilarctia lutea; assembly: GCA_916048165.1. Lineage (NCBI taxonomy): Eukaryota > Metazoa > Arthropoda > Insecta > Lepidoptera > Erebidae > Spilarctia > Spilarctia lutea. The sequence continues at coordinate 6,969,370 of OU696492.1, forward strand.
AGTATGGCAACCGAGCGATAAGCGCACAGCATGCTTGCACTTTTATTAGATCCCGAACTTATAAGCCACAGATAATAAATGAATAATTTAGCACTAGTACAAACAAATTACTGGTACAAAGATTTCTAAAGGAAAGAAAAACAACGTGCAATAAAAATTAACTACCATACACCGTGAAACATATCACTCCCTTTCTTAGAACCCTCGGAACAATTGGCAAACGGATTTGTTTCCTAATTCTTAAGGAGACAGCCTACAAGCAACAATTATACAAGAGACAACCGACACACCGTTCCACAACACTCTAAGAACAACAAAAACAAGCAACTTACAACTTTATTCCAAGAAAAATACACCTCATTATCCTGTACAAATAATATACTTGCGAAATTAAATCGCAAAATGGAACAACAAACGGAATTACACTCTTTGTGGTAGAGATAAGAATTACTTTTCTGCAATAGATCTAAACACCCTAATTCGGGGAGTTTTAATATTCACTTATACACGAGAAAAGAATTACAGGAAGAAAATGAAACAGGGTGGGTAAATAAATAAAGGGAACGAGACGCCTTAGGCGGCCATGTTGTACTTGGATAACATTACGTGTGAGATCGTGCTACGATTCCAATTCGATTTGTCGATTGCCGATAGTCGAGCACGATTCTAGGGAAATGACTATCGACTATTTGAACGAAGCTATCGACCTTTAGAATGTGTAAATAGTTTGAAGAAATTGGCTTACGATACGAATTTAGTGTCTATAGGTGTCGGATAATGAGATTCCTCGACTTTTAGACTAAAATATGCGAATGAAGAGCATTAACTAAATGTATTTTTTTAATACAGAATATATAATAGCAAAATAAAACAAAAAAACAACTTAACTTGTAATGAGATTGGTTTACCGTATCTATTAAGAGAAAATCATGAATGTATCTATATAAGAAAAAAAATGTATTTAATTATGTCTAGAGTAATAACAAAAAATAAATTGACATAGTATATAATAAAAAATTTTAGATAATCGTAATTTTGTAGTTTTGTTACTGCTCTTCTTTCAATTCTAATATTTAAAAAAATATTTAGAGTATTTATATAAATCTTAATCGGTAGGAAATTTAATAGCAAATCCAAAAACGTATAGTTTAGTAGGTGCTCCTATAAAATTATCGAGATAAAATCGAAAAACTGCATCAGTGTCCAGCGGTGGGTGACTTCCCTTAAACTCGCTGCCAGATAGTCCCGTCGTGCCTGTCTAGGGGTGATTAAAATAACTATAAGAAATATTGCTATAAATGACATATAACCTTAATTGATACATAAATCAAGATTATACAGTAGTGTTGTATTAACGAATCTATATATATATCATAAGTACACAAGAAACAATTAGGACAATGCGAAATAAAAATATCTTTTACATATCAAACTTCAATTAAATAGATTTAGATTGTATAATACACGAGCTAGACTCATTCCAAAGGCTACAACAAATCGACAACAACCGTTCGCCAACATAAAATCGACTAAAACGGAACATGAATATTTATTAAAAATGTACTGCCACATTAATTGTAAAATAACTAGTAGACTACGTTTATCCGAGACGAGGTGGGCATAAAAATAACGTTAGAGGGAACGTAAAAGTCACAAAAATAGGCAATAAAGTGAACAAACGGGTGTACAATACATGTAAAAAGTAGAGTGTACGTCTTTTCCACCGCAGTTAATAATTGATGCCTCAAACTGCCGAGTTGTGTTCCTCATACAATATTTATCTCCCTAGCTACCCCATGTTACCGCCTGCTTGATGTTGTATACAGAGTATATGTATAAACAGCAGGTCCACTTAACTGCCTCGCTCTAACCTTTGTTACACCAATTTGGTCGGTTTGGGGAACGAATTGATTGGGTGTACGCCGGAATATATTGGTACCGGTGTAATTTATGACCGTTTGATTTTAGTGTGATGTAAATTGATCGCGTTATGTTTTTAAGTCATGTGTAATGAATTTGAAATATGTTCTTGTTTGATGATTTTTTAACAATGACATGACAAGACCCCAAGTGTTATTTGATCTTTTGCCTTTTTTGTTGACTGGGTGAAAATCTCTTCGGATATCTAGCACCTTAGGAATGCTGGAGTATGTTGTTTTCACTAAAAACTAACTCTACACATCCGGCTTCAGGGTCTACTCAAAGGAGGACCTGCGCCATGTGTTTCCAGAATGTTATTTTTTATATTTGGTAATTTAACTACATATATTTTAATAAAAAGACAACTAATTCAATTTTGTTGCATAGACAAACTTTTCATTTCAATAAAAGTTTAAATCGATCTCCAAATAAGTATTTAAATTGATTACAATAACATCAACAATGCTGACATATCACGATGCGCGATGTGTCACGTTGAGGAAAAAAAAAAACATTCGTTTAAAACTTTCTAGTCTTTCAAAACATGTTCACCAGATGACAAATTACATACAAGAGATATTCAGTGAATATTCAAATCGATACATTATTCATATTGCGATAATAGGATCTCGCTCACATTGACATAACATTCAATTAATTTTGAAAATAGAAATCGAATGACAATCAATTTATTAGTTTGTGACATCCTTATCTGTATATACAGATAATCAAAGAAGGCACAGATCATAACGCATGAAGCCATTGTCTATAGTGAATGAATGAAAGAATAAATTGAACTATTACTTACACGAGAGGTGTAATTTATCGATAATAACGTATTGTTTTCATTGTTCATCGGTCTTTGATTGCATATGTACGAATGATTACGCATATCGGATGAGACTTTGCAAGCGAAGGAGTTACTCATTTATTCTAATTTCAATATCTTTTAATAGATAATTATGTTCAACATCAATTTATAGTTTTTTTTTAAAGTAAGCACGTAAGTAAAATATGGAGTAGATTTACATGGATCGTGTAATAACACTTTTGTTATTATGTTTATTAAGCTTTTCTTTGAACAATGAAAATCTAATTGTTGCTAAAAATATCGGGACCATTACAAAATGTAATCAATTTTTTTATATTATTGATTTCTACCTAAATATTTGTAATTTAGCTAGAGGTTATGTAATTCAAATTTGTCATGAAATGGTATCAGTCCAATGAATAATCAATTTTATTATTCCAAAGCCGTTAAATAAAATCTTGAGTAGAAATAAATAAAATTGAACTGTATATCTGAACTTTAAAATTTCCCTTAATGCATACGAAAGTATTTCCGATACTTTCATCCAAAATCCATTTATATTTTTTTTGTATGTCTTTATGTCTCTCTGTTTGTTACGACTATTCTCTGAAACTACTAAACCTTTTGACGAGACTTTCACGGGCAGATAGCTTCGAATACAAGGAGTAACTTATGCTACTTTTTAAGATGATCGTCCTGTGTCGTCACCCGCGATTATTGTTACAACTGCGGGTAACATTGCAGGGCTTAGCTAGTATTCAATATTACACAGTTTGATATCAGACTTATTAATGTTAAGAATAGAATAGAATAGAAAACTCTTTATTTGTACCCCGTTTAACAAATTCATAAGAGAGTACAGAGATGAATAATATTTATAAATAATGTAATGTACAAAGGGCGGCCTTATTGCCGCATTAAAGCAATCTCTTCCAGGCAACCTTAGGATGTATTAAAAGTATCGGAGAGATAGTTAGTCAAAAACTATAATATGCTAAAAATGAGAATAGTATTTGAAATTATCCACTCCTGCTAGCACTTTTAAGACCTCGGCTTAAACATAGTTTCATATATTTTTTATATTTTTTTTTATATATGAGCTTGTCAAAGTGACTCATCACATACTCAGACCATACACATTGCGAATGCAGATAACGAAACAACCTACCTATTGAGATGCTTCGCAATCATCATTTATCTCTTTACATACAATCAATACAATACTAACTTTGAATCCTACTTCAAATTTACCAAATTATTACTGCAGTGGCTAAAATTGTGTAAATATTTTTATAACACTTATAACGTTAAATTAAAATTAATTATCACAGATTAAAATGATGTACAGTAGCCTAATATTTTTTTTGAACAACATCCTCCTTTGAGAACACAGATAATACAAACTCATTTGTCATAGATAAAATGTCACGTCATTTAATTAATGGCTGCCATATCTGTTATAAAATGTCTTATTGTGGTGCTTTAACCAATAGAAGAAAATAATAATACGTTTAACCCTTAACCACTGACGTGTGATTTTGTTACGCTCCCACTGACGTACGTATAGTATACGTACGTTACTTTGAAGGCCTTTTGATCCATCAAAAAATTTAAACTTTGATGATTACTCCAATCCTTTTATTTAGACACATTCAAATGAAATAGGAATAATGAAAAAAACTGTAATAATAATCATAGATTTTTTTTTAATTATCAATAACCATGAGGTAAGCAAAATAACATAGACATTTAAAAAAAAAATAACACAAAAATATTCTCTAGAAATAGTAACTTCTTTTATTGGTTTTATTAATTACTAAGGATGGTTCTAATTGGAAAAAAATCACAATTGCCATAAATTACGATATAAGGCACTTTTTAACAACAATTGTTACAGGTCGGTTTCAAGCACTGCAAGCAGACTGGGTTATGACAAGCTTGACAGCCGTACCGAGTTTTACGACGTTTCAGTTTGAAACAAATGTGTCAATTTTTCATGATGTCAAATCTAACAAATTCCCTGCTTGGTTGACTGATTGTATTTGCCTTATCCTTGCCTAAGATGCGTCCAATGAGAGCTCATGTGAAAGTTGCGGCGTTGTGTACCTACGCTCTAGGTGCGGCGTTACTAAGCTTTTTCCAAGGTTTTTCATGAATATTAGGCGATCCGCAGAATTATATTTTGACGTTATAATAGAATTAGCAGCAGCAATATCCAGAATCCTATAGAAAATTACCAATGGCCATCGTCTAGACCTTCTTGCACAGCTGTACTTGGCACACTTTTCATCCATGGAATCGACACCTCCTTTCGACGAGTTATAAAAAGATATTATTTCGGGAATACTTTTACCAGAATCAGTGCTTTCTATATGATGCATCGATGATATCATCATGACGATTTTGTTATTTTTTGGGACATAAGATAATAGAGTAAGTTCTTTCGTGAAACCATGTATAGATGACTGCACTTGACGTATTTTGGAAAGGAACTCCGGTGGGATTTCCCTTTTATTTTTATTTTTGATGTAGATGGCATAGAAGAAGAATTTAGCCTCTTACGGTTCATTTTATCTGTCCACAAACACAAATAAATATTTTTTAAATAGTCTCACTAACACTGACGCTACGTACCACATACGTTTGATGGTCAAACTAGCCTACTTAGGAACGTGGCAGACGTCCGTTCCCCACCCTCGCACACGCGTCATTGGCGATTAGGAAACTACCAAAAAGGGCGTGCAATAATTCCCGCGGTAACTAAAGTTTTCAACGAAAAACCGTTTGGGTAACGTACCATATACGTACGTCAGTGGTTAAGGGTTAAAGCTACTTGATTTTGTCTTTAGGTATTTACTACAAATATTTTATCTACAGATTCTATTTGTAAAATAAAATAATAGGTTTATGATATTGCTACTAAATAAATACTGGCTGCAAAAAATCAATAACTTTATGTAAATTTATGACATGCAGTTTATAACCGCTAAAATATTCATGACCGTAACTAGCAATAATCGCACCTCGGATAAACCTCAAAAGGCAATGTCATATGCCATTGCGCAAAGTTATGTCCATAGTTGATACAGTGCTAATCATTATTTTGACAGTTTCTTATAGTTTACCCTTACACATTTAATTAAAAAAAAAATGAGACCGTTTTCTGTAAAAACTTAAAATAAAAAAAAAAAATTGTGTTAAAATTAAATATTAGAGAATATGACTAACGAGGGCTCGTTACGTTGTATAGAAGTATATGTATGTTTCCGCCATTTTATCTAGGTACTTGATCATCAGTCAAGCATAAGAAATAATATAATAAGCATAGGAAATATAAAATGAAATACCGAATCCTAAACGAGTGTAACTTTGATAGGTCATTAATAGCAACGATAAGAAGAAAAATAAAATTAGAAAACTATTGAAATTAATGTTTGGATAAAGTTAAAAATATTGTATTGATTTGATTGATTCTGAGTCGATTTTATGTTATATATATACCATTATATTGGTTAGCTATTGAGTGGTGATACGGACTGCTAATCCCCACTGCTAAATCACGACTAGTTCGATTATAACCAACCAGGACAAATATCTGTGTGATGAACACGTGGACAGGTGTAATTTCATCTATGATATGCATATGTTTAGAAATATATAAGAATGTTTATCAGTTGTTTGATTACTATAGAATTGTTCTGCCTAGTTTGGGATCAGACGGCTGGCCGTGTGTTAAATGTATGAGGTTATTTTAAAATAAGAAAAGATAAATAGATTTTGTTTCAATATAATAGCGTATAGATGACTTATAAAAAAAGTTATTTATGGTACAAAAACGTAACTCAAACTATAGACAAGAAAAAACCTTTAAATAGAATTGTAAACAATACTCTTTACATGTTAAAAAATCTTTGGCTTAACAACGCTTGCTTTTAAGAAAAACAAAATAAGGATTCCAAATTCAAAACTGCGAGACAATACGAGAGGTACGTTCCAAAGTCGTGTGTTGGTGGCATCACAACCGATTACGTTCTAATGGACAAGCGGTGTTTGTGTTCGGAACTGATAACGCTTGCTCGATACGCGCGGCGCCATGCCACTGATTTTATTATAATAAAACAAATAAATTTAAAAAAAGAAGATTGGCCAAGCACTCACGGGCGATGTTCGTGATCTACTGTCTGATATTGGATTTTATTTTGACTTTGGACCTAATGTTTCGATTGTTTCCATTCGAGTTGTTATGTTGGCAATTAACCGTAAATCAAAATAATTCACAGTCTAAATGAAATGTCCTGAGTATGCGCAATAAAACTTTAGTTGTAAGAGTAGTAGACGGAGTAACAAGTGGTACCTATCATAAGTATTAAAGACAAATATGTCAAAATAATAATGTAAAGACGTTATAAGAGCAAACATAGGTATGTAAAACATAATTAACCGTGGGAGAGCTATGCTTCGGCATGAATGGGTCGACTCGACCGGAGTGATACCACGGCCTCACAGAAAACCAGTGTGAAATAGCGTTTGCGCTGTGTTTCACCGAGTGAGTGAGGATACCGGAGGCCCATACCCCAACCCCTCCCCCATCCCCTTTCCCATCCCCAATGGTCGGCAACGCACTTGTGACGCCTTTGGTGTTGCGGGTGTCTATGGGCGGCGGTAATCGCTTACCGTCTGCTCGTTTGCCCACTATTCAATAAAAAAAAAAGTGAAATTAGGACCAATTCTACTAATACATATTTTTTTATTATTCCAGGTCTATGCACTATGGACAATGCACTAAAGAAATTCTAATAAAACCCAAAGAAATTCATAGGTCGATTCAAACAAAAAAATAGAAGAAAAATAAAATAGTTTGCTTCACCTCACACATAGATGCCAACATAACGAACGTAACATTTACACTATTCCTATTTTAAAATGTGTCGCGTACAAAAGATTAGCATTCAGATTCGGTCGATTTAGCCGACGTCTCTTTGTATTAACCGACCATGTTAATGGGCGCTTATCTAAAGCTCCTTGTTTTTGTTCTCTTGTGTATTATTAAAAGTCGGGTTATCTCCTAACGAGGGGCGACGCGCAACGTCTAGAACGCAGTGTTGATAGGATTTGAGTTTAACTTGATTAATATGCTGACTAATGTTTTTGACGGACTATCTACGTACAGGATTAATTTTTGAATTACTTTTTGAAACATTATTAATAAAGTTTACGCTAGATAAAAGTAAAACTGTAACAGTTCACTACTCAACAGAGGTCTAGTTAAACAATAAAGGATAGTCTACATATGTCCTCCTATCTATATCGCTACTATTAGAAAAAATGAACCCATAATGAATATATTATTGAAAAAGACAAATGAAAAAACAAAAAAGGAATGAAATCACACAAATAAGTTCTATTTCTAAATATACCTTTAAAAAAACCAGAGAGAATACAATCATGGTTTTAAAATACCAAGACATTAACACAATGTAAACTGGACATAGGAATTTTGGGGCCAGACACATTTCACTACATTTTGGAACGCACATTTGAAATAACAGCCTCATTTAAAAGATTACGATACACCACAATCAATTTATTGTAAGGTTTTTCGATATACTTTAATACTGGCTTAGTTTTAAGGACCGATATGAATATTGTGAGACAGGTTAAGGCCAAAAAGTGTGAGATAAACAGGACCAAAGAGTCCTTAAGACGTTTTATTTGATCATTGATTAAATTTAGATAGTGTATTAAATAAAGTTGTATTTTCCCACATTATTTGGAATTATATTAAACTTTATTCTTAGAAATATAAATAAAGGGAGAGATCAGTTGTATATCTTAATATACTACAGCAGACAACATAGGGCTGGTTGTTCTGGAGAGCCAGGTGAGGCCTATGACCAGAAGTGGATGTTCTTTTGACTGAGATGATGATGTTCTTCATGCTGCCTCAATAGTAGCGTATGCAACTGCTGTGCTTGAGGTTTCGGGTTCGATTCACAGATTGGGCCGAATGTTTGTATGATCTGCAAATATTTGGTTCGGAGTTTGGGTGTTTTCTATGTATTAACAAGAAAACGTACATTTATTTTGACTGTCTCGGTGGCGCAGTGGTAGTGAATGCGACTGCTGTACTTGAGGTCTCGGGTTCAAATCCTGGGTCGGACCAAGTGTTTGTGTGATCTACAAATATTTGTTTCGGAGTTTGGGTGTATTCTATGTATCATATGTATGTATTTACAAAAAAAAAGTACATATGTATTCATATCAGTTGTCTAGTACCCATAACACAAGCTCTGCTTAGCTTGGGACTAGATGGCGTTGTTGTGTGTTTGATAGAGATGGAAAATACTAATCGATAGTTGTTTCACCTTAAATTCAAGTTGTCATAATGCACGAACGAAGTGTATTTGTGTAAGTATATTTTTAAATATGTTTTTATTGCGTGTGTATTCTTTATAATATATGTATGTTTATGTTGTTTTTTTTTGTGTGTAAAGCTTGTTTTTATTGATGACCCACGCAACTTCGTTTGCGTCTTATATTGCCCGTAGCGTGAAAATTTTCCCCCGTTTTTGAAACATTCTTCATTGATGCTCCGCTCCTATTGAACTTAGCGTGATGATAAATAGCCTATAGCCTTTCTCGATAAATGGACTATCCAACACTGAGAGATTTTTTAAATCAGACCAATGGTTCCTGAGATTAGCGCATTCAAACAAATAAACTCTTCAGCTTTATTATTATTATTGATTATGTAACCACCTACCTTGAGAAGAAGGGAAGAGAATGCCTTGGGCATTAAGACCGCCAATGTACAAATGCGCATGAAGTTTTTAAATAAAATATTCGAATATATTTATTTATTTTAAATATAAAGTATTTAAAATAAGACTGCTCGCTGGGGAGAAAGATTTTTTGTTACGAAATAACTGAGAGACGAGAACAGTAGTCTGTATTTTAATTACATTAATTAATCTGTGTGTAGTTTTATTGACTACGGCCCATTAGTTTATGGGATATTGTATATACTTAATTATTTATATATGTCATCATCATCATCTCAGCCACGAGAAGTCCACTGCTGAACATAGGCCTCTCCTATTGACTTCCACATTGATCGGTCGGTAGCGGCCCGCATTCAACGAGTCCCCGCGATCTTAACCAGGTTGTCCGTCCACCTCGCGGGAGGTCTTCCTACGCTGAGTTTACCGTCACGTGGTCTCCACTCAAGAACCTTTCTGCCCCATCGGTTCTCCGGGCTATGTGCCCTGCCCACTGCCACTTCAGCTTGCTGACTCGCTCTATTTATATATGTACTAAGTTCGATTATTCCGATTGCAAACGACTTGCCTGTACCCTGTTCAGTACATACCTACCTATTCAAATTAAAACCAATAAGCATAAATTATAATAAACCTATGATAATTATGTTATCTATGGATAAAATTATCAACTTTATTTAATGTTACTATAAATTAAAAGTCAGTGTTGCTAGTTAAAAGCACTTTTCGAAACACATGTATTTTCTTTGATTAAACGATTCAAATTGATTTATGTTGGCTAATGTGTTCGATGTTTTTCCGACTTTTATTGCTTATTTGCGTATTAATACTATACTAGCTTTTCTTGCGGTTTGGTTCGGGTAAACTTTTCACTTTTTTTCATGAAATAACCTATTCATTTTGCGGTATTCCTGGCAGCGCGGTTCCAAAACATTATAGAAACTGAATTAAAGATTCATTATTACATACAGCATTGCCAATATGAATCGATTTTCGTTTATTAAAAGTATGCATATAATATATAAATATGTATTGTATAAAATTGTATTTTCATTTATTTCAATTAGGTATATAAAAACAAGATTGTGTAAAAAATTAAAATGCTTATTTATTTTTTTATTAAACGGAGTAGGTTTTCAATCTATACAAATAAATAAAATTGGAGTGTATGTTTGTAATATTAAAATAACCTTTCTACTAAAATGTATGTACTAAATGTATATACGGTACACATACCAAAATATATATTTTTAAAATTTTTGTCTGTCTGCCTGTTTGTTCCTGCCAATCTCTGGAACGGCTGGACCGATTTGGACGGGACTTTCACTGGTAGGTAGCTGATGGTACAAGGAGTAACTTAGGCTTACATTTTTTAGACTAGCTTCACCCCGCGGTGTTACCCACGATACGACAATAACCGCGGGTAACACCGCTTCTGCTAGTTGATAAATAAGTAGACATTGTCTATTAATAGGTACCAACAATAGCAATAGGACTTATATCACGATTTTTTATCTGTATTTAAAAGGCTATTCTGTACTAAACAACCTTTTAAAACCCTTTAGTAATTAAAACTAATAATATCCTTGCCATATCTTTAAAGAGCTTTAACTATTAAATTTTTACAACCTTTTCTATGAGGTACATAAAAAGCCATTTTAAAGAGACCTCTAAATTTCTCAATAGGGTACTTTGAGAGAGGTCTTTGAGTAATCTTGTAAAGACCAGGATAGCAAGAGCCATGTCTTTATAGAAAGTATTGGTAATGTAAGGTCTATTTGTATGGGGTATGTTATACCATTTGGTTATCTAAAGTACGACAAGCAAACGAGAGGAATGTTGACGCCATTACGTAAATAATTATGTTTAAATGCTTAGAGATACGATTCCAAATTGTTGGAATAAAATGTTGTAAAGAGAAAAAAAAACGGGTTAAGTGGTATTAATTTAAATGTGTATAATTAATATGTACTCAGAAGTACTTGTGTGCCTCGAAAGCAAAGAAATTTCGTTATCTGAAATTTCTTGGCATTCGAAGTTCGAGTTTATTTCAGCAACAAAAACAGTGTACTGGTTATACCTATGTTAGTTTTTAAGCTGTAGGTACGCTTGTGGAATGCGTTGCCCATAACTATTAGGTAACCAATAAGTAGATCTAAGAAGATGGTTCACGAATATTGCGCATCATAATATAGGTCACGCATTAGAGTATGATTTAAGAGTCTTTTCTTGATGTTCATATGTAATTTAATTAAGTAATTATAGTTATCCTTATATGTATATATATGTCTATTAGTAAATTAAAGTATGTGTTTTATAACTATGAGTGTATATATACTTTTTTTAAAAAGACAACTCCCGCACTTGGTATAATTCCTGTGTCGCGGGAGACTTTACAAACATACATGAAACGGACACAAAGAATACCCTTAGAGACTTAGAACAACACGTGGGATTTGAACCCACAAAACTTGGCGAAGTAGAGAACGGCGTGGCGTCCGCTTAACCACTAGGCCAAACGTTCAGTTTATGTATATATATACTTATATTTATATGTATATATATATACATATGTAAATACATGTGTGTATGGATATAAATAATTTCTTCAAACTCAATGCACGTCAACTACTACCGTCTCTCAGAAACATTAGATCCATCCTAAGGTTGTCTGGAAGAGATGCTTTGGCAATAAGGTCGCTCTTTGTGCACTACATCTCACATTTTGTGTATTAATTACTTATTTAACTCTGTATTATGGTGTGCAAATAAATAGTTATCTATTGTATTCTATTCGTTTCCTCAAAATCTTAAGCACAAAAAAAATCGCTACATAATTTCCTAAATCGCAAATTAGTAGTGAAAAAATACCTCTATTTGAGGTTATGCTAATTTTTGTTTTATTCTCACCAGCCATTACCAGCGGCTTCGTTCGCGTCTATTCTTATTTCGTGTTTCTTACTTTGAAAATGAGAAACTTACTTACAATTGCTCATTCCTTATTTCACCCCCTTAAGAATAACATTTCGAAAATTCCTTTCTTCAAAAGTTGTTAAAATTTCAAGTTTTAAACACCAACCATTCAGATGAATTCACCAATTATTCAGGAAAAGTAATTTTATATGTATCCGTACTAATGCGTGAAATTCGAAATGAACTGTCTGTTTGTGTTATGCATACACGGATGCGTACCGAGTTCAATGTAATAGCACGAATATAAATACTCGTAGTTATTCTTGAGAACCGACACACGCGAGCGGAACTGCAAAAGGCTACTGCTAGACTTATAGAGTCTAGTATTTTTTTTATTATTTTTTATGGAATAGGAGGCAAACGTATTCAGCAAACTATAAACACACGAAATAAAAATAAGTAGATACTTTAACAATACATAGCAAAAATATTAAGACACTCACCTCCACTTAGTGCGTCGATTCTGAAACCACGTCTTCACCTGAGCATCTGTCATCTTCAAAGTCTTAGCCAAAGAAGCTCTCTCTGCCGATGCTAAATACTTCTGTTTATGAAACCTCTTTTCCAATTCAGCAATCTGGAGTCTCGTGAAGGACGTACGAGGCTTCTTACGTTTGGGTGGTGTCCGGTTCTGATACGGATGCCCGATCCGCCTTGTGATGGGGAATGATGCTGGAATAAAAAAATGTATTTTGGTGTAAATGAACTCAACATTTTGTCGTAGTATACATATATAGCCTTTGATATAGTGATCAGTGATGTTGACTGGTAAGCTTGGTTTCGATTCTTGACCAAGACATTTTTTTAAAGGCCGCCAGGTACATTACAAACATACATGAAACGAACATAAAGAAAACCCAGACTTAGAACAACAATTTGCGAATCACACAAAGTGTTGTCCCACGTGGGTTTTGAACCCACAACACTTGGCGCAGTAGAAAGCGGCGTGGCGACCGCTTAAAACACTAGGACAACCGTAATGAGCATGATTAATTGTTCTCTGTCTGGATGAAATCCTACAAATAATATAAACACGAAAGTTTGTAAGTATGGATGAATAAATGAATGTTTGTTACTCTTTCACGTAAAAACTACTGAATGGACTGTAATGAAACTTTACAATAATATAGCTTATACATTCCAATAACACATAGGCTACAATTTATAAAGATACTAGCTTCGCCTAGCGGCGTTGCCTGCGGTGATTGTTGTACTGTGGGTAGCTAGTATAATATTAGTACCTGTGTTTATCGGCAGTTTGGTTAACATAGTACAGGCTATGCCCAATTTGGGCTCAGACTGCCTTGTTAGAGATGTGTTATATTATTATTCTCTTTATTAACGATTATCACATATTATTTTTTATTTTTAAATATAAATATAAAAACAAATAAATTTAAAAATAGTAGACTACCGTCTACGGTAGAGGGACCAAGAAACAGCTCCAAAAACAGGAACCTCCTTACTATACGTGCCGTGTCAAGGAGGACTGCCTTCTGCACGAGACCCTTGATCAAACCTCTAACGTGAGCCTCTTAAGGTGGTCGAGGCTCTTGGCTAACAATCCGTGAGCCGATACGACTATCTCGTAAGATAAATCTAAATATTTTATTTTGTTATTATTCTTATATGAAGTGCTATCAACGATTGCTTTAGCGCGATGAACTTATGCGTTTTATAATCGAGAGGTTGTTTTTAATTAACTGATATGACTTAGGATCAAGCCTAATTAGTTAATAATAATAAGTTCTAACAATCAAGTCATCAAGTCTTAAACCTTTAATTAATTAGAGCGAGTATTAGCAGTAAGTAAAATAGTAATAAGTACTTAATGAATACAAAATACTAAATTTACTGCGAGATTTACGCAACAGATGTTTTTTGTTTTTTATTGAATAGTGGGCAAACGAGCAGACGTATGCTGCACTGCACCAGCGCCGCATTAGAGTCCTTTGCGACGGTGCGGCCTCCGAGTTTCAGCTGATCAACGCTGGAGTACCTCAGGGGTCCGTCCTGTCACCCACGCTGTTTCTTCTGCATATCAATGATATGCTGGCTCTTGCCAATATTCATTGCTATGCAGATGACAGCACAGTTCACGGGCGATATTTTGGACATCCCACAGCTGGGCTAGCAGATATTGATAAAAAACGACGGGAGCTTGTCGCTCAACTCGACCATGACTTGGACCGCATTTCTCAATGGGGCTCTGAGAATCTGGTCGAGTTCAACGCCAAGAAAACACAGGTGTGCGCGTTCTCTGCCAGAAAGTCTCCATTCCTTCCCCTTCCCACTTTTCAGAGCACTCGACTGCCATTACAAGGTAGGCTCGATATCCTGGGCATGGATATCAGCCGCGATCTCAACCCTCGCGAATACGCTGAGAGTGTCACTGGGGCGGCCTCGCGGAAGCTAGGTATCCTTAATAGGGTGAGACGGTTCTTCTCGCCCGAGCATCGGTGTCTGCTTTACAAGACCCAGGTTCGCTCGTGCGTAGAGTACTGTTCTCATCTTTGCGATGGAGACGCGCAGTATCTGTTCGACGCTCTCGACCGGTTGCAGCGGCGAGCTATCCGCATTGTCGGCAGTCCCCAGACCACCGAGTCCCTTGAGCCACTGCAGTTGCGTAGAGATATCGCCTCTATGGCAGTCCTCTATCGCCTTTATCATGGAGAGTGTTCCGAAGAGCTGTTCCAACTGGTCCCCCCTTCTCCCTTCCTCTACAGGACAACACGTGCCGGTCTTGGATGTCACCGCTTCAGAGTGGTAGACATACGCTCTCGTACTCACCGCTTCGGTTCTTCCTTCCTGTGCCGAGCGGTCAAAACCTGGAACTCACTACCTGCGTACGTGTTTCCCTCCAGAAGAAGCATCTCACTAGGCCGCCATAGTGTGGGTCGCCATGCTGCAATGTCCCTATTAGCATTGAGGATGGTGACCACCACTCTTGGATTCTGCTCGTGCTTTCCATCAGGCAGAGCAGAGTCATTTTGGCAGCTAAGACATAAAAAAAAAAAAAAAAAAAAAAACGTATCACCTGATGGTAACACGACACACGCAACACCAAAGGCGTCACAAGTGCGTTGCCGACCTTTGGGGGATGGGAAAGGGGATGGGGGGAAGGGTTGGGGGTATGGGCCTCCGGTATCCTCACTCACTCGGTGAAACACAGCGCAAACGCTATTTCACACCGGTTTTCTGTGAGGCCGTGGTGTCACTCCGGTCGAGCCGACCCATTCATGCCGAAGCATAGCTCTCCCACGGCTAAATTTATTTTGATAATCAGAGGATTAAACTTCCTCCCCCATCTCTAGTTCTATGAGTACTCAAAAAACGTCTCTCTCTTTTCTCTTGAGTTGCAGAAAAATAATTTAAAACATTAAGTAAATGAATTCATTTACTTAATGTTTGTAACATCTTTAATTTTTATTCTAAGGTGTATGTAAGTTGATGTTACGTGAAATATTTTCTGTTTGATGTCTGGTTTCTGGTTAATTTTAATTTATATTACAAATTCAAAAACATTTGATCATAATCTTGAAAAAAAATGCATCCACAAATATACTTATTCTAATTCTGTACAAAGCAATTTGATATCAACTGAAACCACCATACCATTACATCTAACGACCTGTAAATGCATATTTACATCTAATCTTTGTAACAAAATCAAAATTTAATCATCGTAAACAATAAGACGTTTAAAGAAACGCTAAAAAACTATGAATAAATAACAATCTCATTAAAATACGCATTCACATTACTCAATATTATACTCCTATGTATTATGGAGCCTGTGATTATAGCGTAATCAAGATATTCTGTCTATAATAAATGTTAAATTATATGTCGATGATCATTCGTGGAAACACGACTTAAAATACTCGTAAACGTAAACCGCAAGATATTGTGCATTTTAAAAAAGGAAGCAGTAATCGTTACAAATCGTTTCAAAGTAGCTGTTGCACGTTCTCTTTTCAAAATTACATCCAAGATGGCGGTCGTAATCACGTTTTAAAAATTCGAAGCTCAATAAATTACTATTTAAATGACGCGTTGCGATTGGCCGAGCGCTGGTAATGGCCAACGTTTTCCGTAATAGATCGATTTGCATTAAATGATCCGTGAGATGAGATCATATCGTTTATAACTATATTGTTCTCAATGTCATGTACATAACTTTATATCATTTTATAATCAACTTAATAACATATTTATGTCCATTTACTTCGACAATTTTAAAATAATTTATCTGAATTTTACTGGACCGTAAATAATAATGTTTTGATTTGATTTGAATATCCTTTGACATTGGATATTGACTTCCCATTTTCAGTTGTGGGTTACAGTCATTTTGTGATCGAAAAAAGAAACATTATACATGTGTATTTATTTCATAAAGATGTTTTTCCAAAGTGAGTTAAGTTCATATCTATAAAATAAGTATAATAATTAGCACTTAGATTGTCAGTATCTTGTGTTGAATATCCTTTTGAAGTTAAACTTGGGTTGAATATTTATAAACAATGGAATAATTTAAATAAAAACCTTCTTTTAAGGAGAGATCTATATACAGTAGTGGACTATTGAAAGAAACATTTAGCATTAGCTTTAAACTATTTGTTAATGTAGGTAAATGTGATAGAAATACGTACAAATAGTGTTATGATCTATTTCGTCCAAGTGTATCTAATACTCGCACCTACGGACCTCCTTACTGAACTTTTAAAATTAACATACTGCAACCCTTTTTAAAAATAGAAGAGTGTTCAAACTAATGACGCCTTATCCCAAAAAAAGTAAAATTCAAAAATAGAATCGTATTAAACGGCGCCTTCTCATTGGCCGACCGACAAGCTTAATGGCCGCCTCACGTGACCGCAAATTACGTAGCAATTGCTGGGGAGTACGTAACTTCGTAGTTTAAGATTGTTAGTGACTTTTGTTCCCCTCGCAATTTAACTTTAAAGGTAAAGCTTTCGGATTATTCATTTCCGACCGCACGAAGTTGATACTGCCAACCTACCTACTGAATTTTGAATTAAGAATATTTTTGTTTACTGCCGTTTAAATGCTTCTTTAAGACATTTTTAAAGTCAACTTTTTTAGGAAGTACTTTTAGATATAAACGATCTTTTGAGGATCTTTATGAAAAAGGCTCATAACGATGAGAATTGTTGACATTTCAAAGAAAGTCTACGACGTTAGATGAACTATGCGTTGTGATATTTTTGTTCAGAAGGGGCCAATTGAATTAAGCAATGATGTTCTTTCTTTCAATATTTATGTAAAATAAAAGAAAAGCGACCAAACGTCTAATGTGTTTTAGGAGCTTCTTTAACTAAATTATCAAGTAAGAGACAGATTAGTATTTGCATAATATATTCTTATCATTAACCTCCTTAAACGGTTATTTTTATCTTTTTAGTTCAACAGAGCGTATTTTTAGCCTGTTAATTCTGTCTCTTCTCTAAATGTTGCCATTATTTAACAAGATATCAATCTTTATGACCCAAATGTGTAAGTATAATATATCATTTGCGTTTTGAGCGCCATGTTTCTTTTGAATTGAATTTATTCTTGCAACAGTTTAGAGTCATCGATCATTATAATGCCAAAGTTCCTCCGAAGATCCTGTTATACGATACAAACCTCTTTCTATCACCTATTACTTCCTATTGCTATAACAATATAAGACAATACTCAAACGCTATATTGAACTAAATTTAACTGCCTCGGTGACACAGTGGTAGCGTACGCGACTGCTGTGCTTGAGGTCTCGGGTTCGATTCTCAAGTCGGACCAAATGTTTGTATGATCTGCAAATATTTGTTTCGGAGTTTGGATGTTTTCTATGTATAATATGTATGTATTTACATAAAAAGGTAAAGAAAGTATATAATAATAATAATAAACTTTATTTTTTAAAATAAACCTAATCCAATGTTGTACATAAGTATTTATATATTATAGGTAAACTGTAATGTAAAATATTTGTTTTGTTTTGATTGATTGTCTATTTCTGTACCTAATAAATAAAAAAGTAGTTAAACTATTTTTATATTTCCATTTTTACAGTTATTTTCCTTACATTAAAATAACACTTTTAGTTTTATGTAAATTCAAGTTTTTACAGTTCTATTGTTAACCGTATTTTATGTATTTATCAAAGAGCGTACTCCTTCCTAAAAGGCCGGCAACGCTCACGCCTCTGGTGTTGCGGGTGTCCATGGGCGGCGGTAATCGCTTACCATCAGGCGATACATCTGCTCGTTTGCCCCCTATATAACCAAAAAAAAAAACAAATAACATATTTGTCTAAAGATCTACTGCTGAACATAGACCTTCAAGAAAACGAAAGGAAACGAGCTGATGTAGTTATATTTGTATTTTCATATTTACTAACTTACCCTTATTAAAACCATCATCATTATGTATAACAAGCCCTCAAAATATAGCTTCATCTCTGAGACAGATGGCCACAAAACCGCCCACGAAAGTAATTTTAAACAATCGGCATGTTTACAATTTTATTATAGGTATCTATACTAATCTATACTAATAATAAAGCTGAAGGGTTTGTTTGTTTGAGCGAGCTAATCTCAGGAACCGCTGGTCCGATATGAAAAATTATTTCAGTGTTGGGTACTCCATTTAAAGAGGAAGGCTATAGGCTATATATCTTCACGCTACTACTAATAGGAGCGGAGCACCAATAAAGAATGTTTCAAAAACGGGGGAAATTTTCACAATACGGGCAATATAAGACGCAAACGAGGTTGCGTGGGTCAGCTAATCACCTATATTTCCATTGTTTAAGTGCCAATTTTATTTCAAATTAAAAAAAAAAATCACAACTACCTTATTAACTACGCTTATTAGGTTATATGTTATTTTTTTGTTTAAAACCATGTTTTTCTCTGTAAGTGGTTATTGTAATATTAAAAGAAAATAAATGTCTTTAACCACAAAATGTATCATGTATGTACCTACCTATTGACATCTGTCACAGAGAACGAGCTATATTTTGAGGACTCTAATCATCAACAACCCATAATGTCCTAATGCTGGGCTTGGGTCTCCTCTCAGGAGAGGGTTAAGGCCATACGTCCCCACGCTGGCCGAGTACGGCTTGGGGACTGAAAAGACAACGTTGTAGCTACGTAATCTTGCCGTTGTATATTTTTAAGCCGCCGAAAGACCTCTAACTAAGCTTCACGACTATGATAAAACGTTCGCTCATGGTATCGTGCTACTAGCGATCACCCATCCAGGTACTGACCTCGCCGTCCGTTTACCCTCGTCGTTTCTAATCACCGAGTGTAACTAGGCTATGAGCGCCGCGTACTGTAATGATAGTACCAAATACAATATAATGTTTCTATATTATTCTATTCCCACTTATTTGAACCCATACCTATTTATATAAAAAACGGGCCAAGTGCGGGTGAGACTAGCGCACCGAGGGTTCCCTACAAACCAATAGGTAACTAAAATTTTATGCTTTTCGCAATTTCTCCTTTATCGGTGCTATAAGACGTTGCTTCGTGCTAAAATTCTAGATTCTGAGTTCACCGGAAGTACTCTGTAGGTTTTGATTCCCTTGCGAGTGACGAAAAATTTGCAGCATAAACGCTTGTATCTTTTAATTGCATTGGCTTAGAAGTTTGATTTTTTTACAGCTCCAAAGGACTGTTTACCTGAGTATTTGATATGATTTTCAGTTTAATACCTCCACGCGAACTTGAGAAAAAAGGTCTTTACAGACGGACAGACGGACAACGAAGTGATCCTATAAGGGTTCCATTTTTTTCATTTTGAGGTACGGAACCCTGAAACAACATTAGATTATATAAAGAACGATTAGGTACAGTAAAACACACATGTTACGTCGTTTCGTATCAGGCTAGGGAGAAAAAGGGTGACGTAACTTGATTTCGCGGCCCTAATCCGTTTAGGCCGGGTATGATTCATGCGAACCTTCCTGTGGTATAGTGGTTTGTGCGGAGGGGTTATGCGTGTATGGATGCGTGAATAAAGAAATGTATTCTCTTAACAGAATAAGAAATGAATCAGGTTTATTACTACCAGTATTAATACTCTGTCGCTAAATATTGTCACTATTAAGAAATTTACAAAACTTAGTATTCTATTTCTATTAATACTTTTATTATGTATGTTGATATACCTTTTATTGGCCGAATGAACGAAATCTAATTCAATTTTGCTGTATGACTGCAAACTTTTAATGAAACTTCTAGGAGAATATAGATTTTTTTAAATTGAATCGGGGGCAAATGAGCAGACGTATCACGTGATTGTAAGTTATTACCGCCGCCAATGGACACTCGCAGAGACGTCACAAGTGCGTTGTCCACCTTTGGGGTATGGGGAGACGAAAGGGGGGAGGGGTATGGGCCCGTTGTTTCACACCGGATTTCTGTGATGCCGTGGTATCACTCCGGTCGAGCCGGCCCATTCATGCTGAAGCGTGGCTCTCCCACGGTAAAATATTTTTTTAAGTAGAAAACTTAATAAAAAGTGAATAAATCAGCTACCACACATTAAGATTTATTTCTTTTACATTTCTATTACTTAAACTACTGCCAAAGTAGTCAGTATCAACGAAAAACAACTTTAATTGGTTGTTTAACAGACGGGAAATGTGTTTTAGTATTGTCTTTATCTAACGAGAAAATTACTATTTGTCCAGTTTCTTTAGTGTCCTTTCAGTGTCTTAAACAAATGGAAAATAAACAAAACCAATCACAGTAGTAGAAAAAAAAAGAAAAAAGATTAATAACGCTATCATCATTTAACACCATCCATTGTAAAATTGGACGACAAAATGTCTACCTAATTATAAATATAATTAGATACTTAGTAGAAGCTTTACAAATCATAAAACTAATTAATTTTAACCCCTAAGCCCTTCACATCTTCCATAAATTAACAAGAGCAATAAAAAATCATTCCCGGTAATTTTAAAACGAAAATTCTAATTAGGGCAGTGTAAAAGACTGAGAAAAATTAACAAACAAATTAACAATGAAAGGTTTAACCGTCTGGGGTGAGTCAGGGTAAGTCGGGGTAACGCTTTATGATATTACCTTACTCTACCTTCTCGCCCATTCATTAAGAATCTACTTTATATATATATTTAACTTTAAAAAGCCAGTCTTGTGTACCAAAACGGAAAATTATGCCTGAAACTTCACACTTCAACCCGAGTTATTTTTATCCGATTCCGTTTTACAAAATCGCAATGATTTATAATATTTTTAGGTTTGGTTTACACAGGCTTACAGCCGGACTTGTTAACTTCATTGCTTAAAATTTAATGTTACCTTAAATGTTTGGAGAATCTTTAAATTCTTAAAGGTTTAATCGCATGTTTCTAATTGAAAAATTCAAAAAAATAATAAGGTATTTCGTCAGCACTTTACTTTTACTTCTAGAGTACCTATATGTTACTTATTTATATTTATTTATTAATGAGATAATTCATATTCTAAAATTCTTCTAATATAATTCACAGGATGACATCGTGATATATGTGAAGCCATACTCGCTATAACTTTCACTTAAAGAAGACAAACTCGAGCTCATATTTTCGTACGAAATCCGCCCCCGAGTGAGTGAAGTGAAAAAGTAAGGACGGGAAGACGAATGCTTGACGTCTAATTGGCTCTCGACGTCACCTGGGATTAGACGAAGCTACTCCATCACTTTCTACAGTCACATTTGTTCGCGCCTACGAGTAAAACACACCTGAAAATAAACACACTAAGAATAATACATCCAAATTTGGCAATCCCATTTCGAACTGATTTTCATCGCAAAAAAATATCAGTTCTTTTCACAAATCAATTTTCGCATACCATAAATATGCAATTACACCGAACATAGTAACTGGGCAGAGAGTAAACATTTTTCAATTACGCTGGACAGTGGTGCGATACGAAAAACAAACAGACAAAATCTCATACATATTGTACGTAACAAGCGAATACCAATTCCCACTAGTTACTAGCGAATGGGATACGGGGATACGTTGGGCTCATGGAAAATTCAACGGTTGAAATGCAATCGTGTTGGGACTTAGGCTGCATTTTCAAACACTGCAGTCCGGTGAACAAAAGGCCCGTTTTATGACGTTCTGCTTTCAGTGTTTGTTTTCTGTCCTTGCTGTGCACGATAGGTTTTGTTTCGATTTGTACGTGTGTTCATGCATTCTGTTTTCAGTTGCGAGTCCAATTGCAGATTCTAGTACTTGGTTGTAGTACAATTTTGTCGGGTGTCCCGGAGTGGTTTACAATTTTAATGTGTCTATGTTTTGTAAAAGATCCGTCTACTGTTTATTTTTATAAGATATATGAATCATATAGTTTCCTAACATTAGAGCGCCGTTAGTGTTTGATGAAGTTTGATTAAATATCTGGTGGTCAAAAACGACTTTTAGATTTTTGCACGAAGTATCTCAAGAAGTGAAATATCTAGATAGATTAAATATTTCATTAAAAGTTATAATGTTATGATGGTTTAGAAAGTTTCATATTTTTATAATACTCAATCATATATTTAAAAACACTATTTTAATCTGCATTGGAGACGATTTGCTGCAAATACGTTAATTGAATGTTAAATATAACATAACACGTATAAGATATTTTTTCAATATAAATTAACATAATCTGTTAATTTTTATATATATTTTTTTAAATAAGTTTTAATAAGTAATTATTTATATATAAGTTAATTTATGTGGGCAATTGTTTCATATTGCACAACATACAAGGCCTGTGGCAATCTCTAGATTAGATAACTTAAATAAAAAAGACTCAGCAAAGCAATTACGAACCCATAACCAAAGCTTTTAGTTATAAGTGCAAAACAGTTGGTATATAATTTAACAGAAAGTCAGTCAAAATAGTACTAAATGAAATATGTATTCGTAAACTAGAACAAAGCATTCGATGGTGTTCATCAATGCTAATAATAGATATAATATTAACTGCAACAGGCGAGATACGCTTTCTATTGTTACTACTATCAATAACGGATAACGGCTTCCTAAATTATATCTATCTACAAATTCACTAGCTACTAAATAAAAAATTACGTGACCAGTTCCTTGCAATATCATGATTCGTAAAGTATTAATTTCAGCCAAACTTATCTAAAATGATTTGTATGAAAACTTTGGGAATTTTTATTCTTGAAATTTGATAATTAACTAATTATGCTTACATAGGCCTTAATGAATGAATAAAATATTTAGTGTTACCTATCTAAATACATCTTCTAGTTACAAAAATGAATAAACTTTCCTCTTTCATTTATTTGTAAAAATACAGTAACTTTAGTTTTTATGTGTGTTATCATTCATATCGTTTTATGCTGTGATGATAAACTCCATCATTAGGAATTAAATAATGGCATGAAAATCTTTGTCATCTCAGGCTCTATTTTGTACGTTTGACTTAATACGAGTACAAGCTCCCACGCCCGTGAGACTGCGCGATTACACGCACGCTCGCTCGTTCAGCTCATTAAAATTTTGTCCGATCTGTCGCCACTGATCCCACTGGGTATGTGGCTACTAATTGCGTATAATCTAGTTCAACTCAACGGAAATTTTCATGTTGTTTTATAAACGTATATTGAAATTTTGTCCATAGTTTTTATTTTATAGATATGTGGACAAAAGAGGAGTTGTATCGCCTGATGGTAATCGATTACCGTGCCCATGCCGCAACACCAGAGGCGTGACAAGTTGCCGGCATTTTAAGAAGGAGTATGCTCTTTTCTTAAAGGTTTGAAGGTCGTATTGGTCCGGGAATACACGCAGGCGGGAATACAGACAGTTCATTCAACCGAAAACCGTTGTGCGAGGCAAAAGCTCCTAGAAAACTGCACAGGCTGCTGCAAACTGCTGTCACGTAGGACGATGGCGGAAAGAGGCGGCTCCTATGAAATGGTTACAGTATCTATTTCAAACTATACTTTTGTACTAAATTAAATACTATAAGCTCTATTTATTATAACTGTAATTAAATAAGTTACTTAATTGGTGTGTACTTTCCATATAAATAAATAAAAATTGAAATCTTTATTTTTAATTTCAATTATTTTTTTGTCTGCCTGTCTGTCTGTTTGTTCCTTCTTTCACTGACAGATAACTGATGTTATAGGGAGCAACTTAGGTTATTTTTATTTTAGAAAAATATAGGGTTACTTAAAAATAAAACAAATTCCGTAGGTAATATCGCAGGGTGCAGCTAGTATAAAATAAATATGTTAATCCTCTGTATCATATCAAGTACAAAAAGGACATGTAATATATTGTCAAGTTAATACCATGACTTACCTTACAAAATGATTATTTATAAATAATAGAACATCAAATTAATATTATTAAGGTGAAAGTAAGTTTGTTTGTTACGCTTTCACGACAAAATTACTTTACCGATCATCATGAAACTTTGTACACATATTTTTGGAGGTATTAAAGGTTTTTAAGTAACATAGGATACTTTTTATTAAATGCGAGCGAAGAATGAGAATGGAAAAGAAAGATAATTTATTATAATAAAGCTGCAAAAACAATTCAACACGCTTATTGTATTTTATTTATCATCTTTTTAGACCTCTATTTTATGATAGAGGATGAAAAGTTGATAAAATGTAACTAGTAAGATTATTGACCAGCTAAGGGCGGAGCTACGATCATCTAAACATCAAGACAATGAATATAAACATTGATACACAAAATACCGTACAAATAGAACTGCACAGTGAGTATTCTATACTAATATTATAAAGAGGAAAGGTTTGTATGTAAGTATGTTTGTAACGAATTGGCTCAAAAAGTACTGGACGGATTTTAAAAATTCTTTCACCATTTGAATGCTACATTATCACTGATTAATATAGGCTATTTTAATTGTAAGAAAAAAAACAAAAAAAAAAGGTGTAAACTAATAACTGCAGGTAACACCGCGAGGTTCAGCTAGTATTATATATTAGCTGAACCCCGCGGTGTTAAAAAAAGCTACCTACCAGTGAAAGTCCGGCCAGAATAGGTCCAGCCGTTCTAGAGATTAGCCGGAACAAACAAACAGACAGACAGACAAAAATTGTATGAAATGTTATTTTGGTATATGTACCGTGTATACATATGTATATAGTAAAAAACGGTTATTTTAATATTACAAACAGACACTCCAATTTTATTTATTTGTATAGTTTACTTGTGACCTGCCGTTCTACCTTGTCCTTCGTCAGGCATCAAAGTATTTCCGTTTCTTCTTCTTTTTATAAACTCCATGAAAGCGTTACGGTCCGAGTTCCTTCCAAATTTAAAATATTAGCTTAGATATAGTTCAAATGCTAAATACATACATATATATATATAAGTATAATCATATTCTACGACAAGAAATAATATCGCTTAAAATGTACGGGGATTCTTCTAATCTTTCTTGAGCGAAGCACAAATTGCAATATAATATTTTATGTTCGTCGTCCGTGCCTCGGGGGGAGTGTTCGCTCACATATATTTACACATTTGAAATATGGCGGCTTTTATAGGCTGGCGCGTTATGGATTGGCGATAAAACATATCAACTTGTGGATTACTTATGATATCGACGGATTAAGATGGTTCGGTGTTAAGTAGATGCGTTTTTTTATTGTCTAAGGTGATCCTCGACTGGTTAACAAATAAAAAAAAATAAGTTTGGCTTGCAAACAAACAAAACAAAATATAAATTAATCCTTAAAAATTAAAAACAAAACTAGCGCGTTGCAAGCCACACGCAATATATCGTAAAGCTACTTATTACAACATGTAGTACCTATTTATATTTTCAAAAATTGATTGTCAATGATGTGTTGAAACGGACTCTTTTACAGAATTTTAAAGTTCCGTACATGACAACTTTGTCACGCGTTCATTTTATATGCAAATGAATTATTTTAAGTACATGCGTCATCTCATGCGCCTACTACTCCTAAATTAACAGAGCTAAATTACAAATGCATATATATATATATCCTTCTAAGTTAGCTTTATATATTATGTACTACCATTATGATATTTTGAGATTTTTTGAAGCTGGAATCATAATTTTGAAGGCGCTCTACTCTTGCAAAAATTAGCACTGTAAAGCTTAAATTTTTCGAATAGGGGATTCCCCGCTAATCTGTCGTGTAATGTATAACATTGTCCCATGCGTTACTGTTGTGGTTACCTGACACATATGTAACTACTACATAGTGAAATACAGAGCGGCACACGTGTAAAAATACATAAAGTAAGACAGTTGTCATTTACTAAATATTTTTAAGCAATAATTTAGCTTATTGTAGGCCCTCATCACTCTTTAATATCTTGTAATTAAATAAGTTTAATATGTAATGTAAAACGCAACGTTTAAAAAGATTTGTTTTCTTTTAAATTACATTAGACATCGTGATAATGTAATTCTAAAATTTCGACACACGCAAACTTCTGACAATAAATGTCCTGTATATAAATTGTGTTAACTAAAATAAATTGTAAAAGTAATTATGATTATTACTAAAGAGGTTACTTAATAGCAATCACAGCCTTATTTATCTTAGTTATGCATAAAATTAGTTTTAATGCATAAATTCTTACCGTTTAAGAGTATACGGTATTCGTGAGTACAAGGGGAGATATATGTAAAATAATATACGTAAACCAACCCCAGTTCGTATCATCGCGTATCGGTAACCGTCAAATTTTCATAACGCAAGCCGTTTCTCCCCGCGGGAAATGGGGCGAAAAAGCCTTCGAAGGGAGGCTGATATAAGACATGTGTATTAGTGTATCGATGATTTTGCGGCACATTTTGTCGATAAGTATATATAAAACGAAGACGAGGCAAGTTGCGGGTGGAGTGACGAGTAAATAAAATTCAGTTGACGAGCGCCATCAATATTATTGGATGTTGTTAAGTGTTTTCGGTTTATGTTGCTGTTAAATTATGATAAAAAGTTTTATTATAGTTTAACTTCATACCTGTACTAGATATATACAGCAGTAAAAAGTTAGCCTGCTCTGCAAATCAATAATAAAGTACAAAAGGAGAGATAATAGTAATTTGAGGATATAGCAGGATGCGCCCGTCAGTTAGAACAACCAATGTCTTTCTTCAAGACTGAAAGTACATCTATGCCAAATTTCATTGATACTGGTGCAGCGCTTTAGCTGTGAAAGCGTAACAGACCGACACAGTTAGATTTGTTTCAGGTTTTCCTCCGTTTTAACCGACTTCAAAAAAGGAGGAGGTTCTCAATTCGACTGCTTTTTTATGTTTGTTACCTCATAACTTTCGACTGCGTAAACCGATTTAGATGATTCTTTTATTTTAAAGGTCCCGTTCTTGAAATCCGTTTTCTGTTGTTAAAATTTGTGATTATTATTGCAATACTGCCGCTAAGTTTGTTTACGCAGTCGTCTATTACGACACCCACGAAATAAATAGGGATGGTGACATTCTGTAGTCTTAATCTGACCGTACAAATTATTTAGGCAAAACTAGTTTAACCGAGGGATAGTAAAGTAACTAGATAACGTCCAGCTTTATAAGACCGAGGTATGGTAACGGGATTAAAGCATTAAACAGAACTAGTTTTAAATAAAAATTTGTAAAACATATAAAGTTTAATAAACATGTCAATAGACATTCTCCAATGTTTTACATAAAATGAAGTTATAAAAATGACTATAAAATACCGTACTATATAGTAACATTGTTATTAAGAATATGTAAAGAACTCGAAATATCGATTCGTTTTATCATTAGTATTTTATTTATATTTTATTATCTTTTCTAAGTAAGTTTATATCTTTACGAGTGTGACATCTTTTAAAGCCGTTTAATATATCGTATAATGTTTTATTGTCGTAAATGTTGTGTTTGTTACATAATCGAGTATGTTAAGATAATATTAGGCTGTGTGGATCGAATATTATGACAATATTTTTTGGTACAGAACTCAAAATTGCTGTCCTGTTCTTTTTTTTTTTTTATTGAATAGTGGGCAAACGAGCAAACGTATCACCTGATGGTAAGTGATTACCGCCGCCCATGGACACCCACAACACCAAAGGCGTCACAAGTGCGTTGCCGACCTTTGGGGGATGGGAAAGAGGATGGGGGAAGGGGTTGGGGTATGGGCCTCCGGTATCCTCACTCACTCGGTGAAACACAGCGCAAACGCTATTTCACACCGGTTTTCTGTGAGGCCGTGGTATCACTCCGGTCGAGCCGACCCATTCATGCCGAAGCATAGCTCTCCCACGGTTCACAATAGATTTACCTAAATATGTCGTGCTAATGAAAGATACACCAGTTAATCTAGTATATGCTAATTTATATATGAAGTGAGACTAATAAACATATATATTATGTGTATAAAATCTTACGAAATTTATGTGAGTGATAGACGTAGACGTAATATAATGGAAGTATTTACTTAAAATAGTCTGCGTTTATAGGAGTTCATTTGATTAGACTCGTAAGTACATTTTAGTATAAATCAATAATTGTTCACCAATTTAATTACTTACTTATGATATTATAAATTAATTAATAATTTAAAAAATAAATGATGTTCACTTAATAAAACAGTTTGATCAATTTCAGAATCAATAAGTTTATATGATGCTAGCTTTGTTTTGCATCTACCCACGATATGCGTTTGTGTAGTGTAACTGTGTAATTTTATTGAAATCGATGATCTTGATGTACGGTAAATCTCAAATGAGATTGTGATTGCATCAATTGTAAGCAATTTTGTAATTCTCTTAATAAATGAATAAATAAAAAAAAATAATAATAATAATAATATCGGATACATGATACAGACCGGGCTCTGTGGTGTTCCTTGGGAGAGGCTTATGTCCAGCAGTGGACTGCAACGGGCTGATGATGATGATGATGGATACATGATATAAAATGTTGTTTTTAGGGTCATACATATTTAATTGTTATATATTGCTGTTTTCTGTATTGCGGTACGGCCAACCATTTTGATTTTACACTTCGCCGTCGGGAGACGCAGCGACGGTTTAACGCATGCAAGTAGACGCGAGTAAATTATAATATTAGTACATCTTGTCTAACATATCAGAAGAATTTGTCTTACAGCATATCAATTCGATTGTTATTTATAAAGTTACTGATAAAACTTTGAACGAAAAAAGTCAGTTTTAATACAGCTAATTCCAAATAATATTTATTTATTTTGCACTTATTGCCAAGAGCAAAGATATTGAGTTCTACTTACTTGGTTAATTGATTATATAATACCGAATGTTTTGCTAAACATAATTAACTAAACTTAAATTACTAGACTGCCTCGGTGGCGTAGTGGTGGCGTATGCGACTGCTAAGCTTGAGGTCTCGGGTTCGATTCCTGGGTCGTACTAAATGTTTATATGATCTGCAAATATTTGTTTCGGAGTTTGGGTGTTTTCAATGTATAATATGTATGTATCTACAAAAAAAAAGTATATAAGTATTTATATCAGTTGTCTAGTATCCATAACTCAAACTCTGCTTAGCTTGGGACTAGATGGCGTTGTGTGTTAGATGACCGGAATATTTATTTATTATTTATAATTCTATTTTTGCGAATAGTTTCGTTATCATAATATAGTCGGTGTTAGAGACTAAACTTATTGAAAAAGGTCTTATGTCTGGTCAGATTTTATCGTTGGAATCTGAACATAACACTATTGATAATGTAATTTAAACTAAGGTAATTCTGAAGCAAGTAGGTTCAGCCGTAACCGCCTATTAGTTTAAAACAACCTTATAATTCTCACGCTACAAATCATCAGTTTCATCCACAAATTACAAATGATTCGTCTCATCATGGAGGCGTTCACTTTTGACGCCTTGACCTGATTGAAGGAACGTTAAAACAAAATAATGAAATAAAGTAAATTCGTGCCGACTAGCAAATTATGCAGAATTGTAAAATAAATTATCATATTAGCGTTTCTAAGGTCATGTGAATGCGGTTGGCTAGTCTTAGTAAACAGAGATCTGAAGTTCTTTCAACAAATATTCACACTATTGCACTAGTAAAAATCGTTTTTATATCATACTAATACCTGACACGTACAAATGCAATAGTGACATAAAAAAAAACTCGTTTTTTTACATTTTTCATTAATACTCAGTTCCCATTAGGCGTAGCGTATTGTTATATAGCCTAAGCCTTCCTTAATAAATGAGCTATGTAATACTGAAATATATTTTAATTCGAAGTAGTAATTGTTGAAATTAACGGTTCGAAAATTGAAAACTGTTTTAATCTTTTGTAACAGTGCGCGTTGATGTCGTTAATTTACCCAAAACAAAACATCGAGTTTGACTCACAATTATATTATGTGTTTAGCTAAATAAAAAGATATTTAATTTAACGGTTAAATTAATCACAGAGTTTGATATTTAATTTAACAGAATTTTGCGGTTTTACTATTTTGATAATTTTTGCTTATAATAAGGTCAAACACAGGACATTAGGTATTTTGTATCGTATTTGCCTCGCTCTATATACTTATTTTACCGTAATTTACTGTCTTGCGTAATTTTTAGGGTTCCCTACTTAAATAGTAAAACGGGACCCTATCATTAAGACTTCGCAGTCCGTCTGTCTGTCCATCTGTATGTCACCATTCTGTATCTCATGACCCGTGATAGTTAAACAGTTTAAATTTTCAATTATAAATATAACAACAAATACTAAAAAATAGAATAAAATAAATATTTAAGGGGGCTGCCATACAACAAACGTGATTCATTTGCTCGTTTTTGCTTACGGTTTTTATTTACAAGGAGAGTTCCGGCAAATGGAAACCAAGGAAGAAATTTGTATTAATTTAATGATGATAAAAAAAATTGATAGCAACTGTATTTCTAACTTACTTTATACTTATTACCTACGTACGACGCTTGCTCAACTACAATTTTCACCAGTACTTTAAAACCCTGTCCTTTGCCCCAGATTCAAAAAATATTTTAGCCCTATTCATTGATTTAAAATGCTTATACAGTCAGGTACAAAATCATCATCATTAAAATTATCGCATTTTTCATACAGCGTGTTGCAATTTACATTTACAATAATATCTAGATCACTGATTGACATACAAAACGAAGCTCAAACATAAATCTTGTTCTATACACGATAAGATAAACCGGTTTCATGGCTCGTCTTCAAGATCACAAGTATACAGCGTGTTCTAAGATACGAGATCTTCGATCATGTTCTTTGAACTTGTTATTGAATGGTAGTTTTAATAGATTATTACAAATCATTGCTTAATTGAAACAATTTGTAGTGTGGAGCTTATAAAACAGGATTTAGATGCTTTATAAAATATTTTGGAAGGTGTGTAATATACTTAGTGTATTTTTGAAAAAAGAACACCGTCTTTAGATATTAATGAAAAACCTCCGAAACACATATACTACACTGTATACATTCGCAATGAGTATGGTGGCCACTGCTCATGGAATCTATTTAAGCTTTTCTCCAGGTATTAAAGTCACAGAAAAATTATGATGTAACATAACCATTGTTTCAAGTAGTGTAGTGCGCCCTGCGGCACGATGGATTGACGACTTAAAAAGAGTGGCTGGCAGCAGATGGATAAAACCAGGATGGTTGGCGCTCCTTGAGACCTACGTTCAGCAGTGGACGGCAAATGGTTGAAATGATAACCATTGTTTCCATAACTTCATAGCAGTAACGGAGTCGGTGGACCTGCGTTTATGTCTATGACATACCTTATTCCATTTGAATAAACATTATAATAGTTTTATTTTAAGGCATATAATGTCCCACTGCTGGGCTCGTGTCTCCTCTCAGTAGAGGGTTAAGGCCATACGTCCCCACGCTAACTGAGTGCGTGTTGGGGACTGGCAAGACAACGTTGTGGCTACGTAATCTTGCCGTTGGATGTTTAAGCCGCCAAAGGCCTCTAACTAAGTTTCACGACTGTTATCCTATGATGACAACCGGGACCGACGTGACCTCCAAATCACGGAGACGTTTATGGTATTATGCCACAAGCAGTCACACATCCAGGTAGGTTTTTTCTAATCACTGAGTGCAACTGGGCTATGAGCGCCTTATTTCCTAAGTGAATATTTTAAATTCGAAGGTTCGGTTATGGTTTCACAGCTAAACCGCTGAATCGTTTCGGATACATTTTGGTATACAGAGAGATCGAACATTGGAGAAGGACATAGGCTACTTTTTATTGCGATAACCAACATATGCGGGGGCGAATGAACGGAAGGAATGATCAAAAAATAATTATATCTTTAGATTCGTATTTTTTATGTTTACCATAAACTGTAGAATGTTTAAATTCAGAACTCTTTATTCTACCACATAACTAGCCAGTCTTGAAACCAGCGTTAAGATCTTGAAACCTGCATAAAGTAGATCGATAGCCGCTAATAGATACAAAAAGGCTCATTGTGAAAAGGTCTGCGGTGAAAATAATGAGCGGTAAAGCGGAAATGGTTAGGACCATTACTAGAAAAAATGCGATTACAAGCGCTATTACATTCGCCATAGATTTCGTAAAGTGATCGATGTTTTTGTTGTACTTTCTAAATGTCTGACAATCAATATTGGGTTTTTTATTTTGTAAACGAACCGCAGTTTGGTGGATAAAGCCGTTAAGTAACTGTTTTTAACTGGACTTCGTGGAGGATGACGTGAACTTTAATGTTTTTTTTTTATTTTTATAAGTGGTTTATACAATATTTATTTTGATACTAGCTACTAATTTAGTTTAAAAAAGCCCAATTTACGCCTCATATCATCAACTACCTAAAGTTCTGTCAAAATCGGTCCAGCCGTTACAGAGATTAGTCGGAACAAACAGACAGATTGACAAAAGTTGTGTATGTATGAATACATAGGTATAATAATAGTAATGTGAAGTGAGTTTGTTGGTTACACTTTCAGGCCTAAACCATTATGCCCAGTTCCTATACCTATTTGAAAAACGATCCCTTCTAGGTACGAATAGTAATATATTATACGAGGCGTAAGCTAAAATCGTTCCTATAAAAAATAAATTGAGGAACGGTATTTACGACTCGTAGTCGGTTGTAGGAAATTTTTACATGATGACGATTCGTTAAATATAGGAACCGGGCATAAGTCGATTATACCAATGGAAATTATCAGTGAGTAAGGTATTTATGAGATGTGTTCCGTGAAAGGGGACGGAAATTAGTAACGGTAATGAAGCCCAGACTCTTTGTGCAGCAGCTGGTATGTCAGATGCGCATCCTTAATTAGTATTGGTATTTATTTAAGTTTATAAACCTCTTTAGATAACATACCAATGACAGTCAGCTGTATTGCCTAACTCATATAAACTCTATTCGAAAAAGAAAAAAACAAGTGTCTATGGACCGCACTCAGCCGCCGCTACCAACAAGCAAAGTGTAATAACCGCAAATTTGTTGAAATAATGCAAACATCTAACCAATAACTGAAGTGAGATGACATGCTTCAGATCACACGGTTTAACAATGCAATTGGTGGCTGTAATGCTAGATGTTACGTTGGTAGCATAATCTTAGTTGGAAGATGGTCAAATTATATTTTTACTAGCTTTGGTCCGCGGTGTTACCGACGGTTGTTACTGTATTTTGATATGATGACGTGTATGGAATGTGTCAAGCTGATATTATTAAGTATCCTTGCTATTGTTTAAAAGAGTAGAATAAATAAAAAAGAAGATAAAAAAATATTGTTCTGTATATAAACCAAAATACTGGCTGATTAAAAATATGACTCAGAAATAAAATAAATATACAGTTAACTTTACTTCACATTGAACCGATGACTGTAATCACCTTTGTAATACCGATGACGTCTTTCGCTGGTAGTCTCTAATGAACAATCAGAAATGCATTCATATACAAATAATAGTATTTAATTACAATCTTCGATGGATCAGTATATTCCAAGTCAGGTATACGGAGCTGATATTTTTAAACAAAACGCAAATATGTAGAAGTTGCGTTTTGTTACTTTCGATCATGCAATATTCTTGTTATGTTGACTGTGTAGGTACAACTGCATATAACTGTTTGCTATAATTGTGTACTCCTGCTCCTTACTTGTAAAAACAAGATATGATTACAGGATTTTTTTACTGTTCCTCTTCATAAATATTCTATTAATTGCTATCAAAAGCTTTTAATTGAATAGTTTATATTTGTATACAGTACATAAATTAGATACTTTGCCATGTTTTTTTTTCTATCTTCTATCTTTCTTGACGAATAGATGATACTGATGATGATGTTTTTAAACTGAAATTGGTTGCCTTTTAATGTTTTGAAATAATTCTGAGTATATCATTATAAATGACTTTATTAGTCGCGTGTCATTACAATAACTTACTTTAATTGTATTAGCAATTTTCTTTTAACTCTGCGACATTAATAAAACTATATTTTTACTAGTATGCAATAATTTTAATAAAGATTAATCTGATATTTATCTAATAAATTCTAATTCTGATTTAATTAGATTTCAAGTCATTAATAGTGATACTAATGAAGTGCTTTTGAAAAAAGTACTTTAATGACAAATAAAAAAAAATTGACGGTGGTCATTGGCGCCAAAACTTTTTTTACTTTTTCGTGGCTTAAGCATTTCCGATACACGTACGATTGTCCCATTCCGGGTAGCCATTGTCTCAATTATAGGTTGTTTACCGCTTCCTCTTTGCTGGTGGTCGCAAAAAAGTGGTGCCGTGCGTTTGATTGCCGAAAGGCTTTTGTCGTTCTGTTTTACGTAAATTGTCAAACTGAGTATCATAAATTAAGTAATAAGTTAGAGTTGTGCAAATAAAAGAGACATGTAAATTGTCAAAATGAGTGTCATAAATTAAGCAGTAAGTCAGAGTTGTGTAAATAAAATAGAAAAATATACTTCATACCAGTTACTCTTAGTTACTCATCGTTAAGTCATAGATATTAGTTTTTTTTAAAACATGAATTAAGGTCTATTGTTTTATAGTTTAAAAATTGAAACTGATGATTTTAATTTAATTACAAAAAATACAGACAACATTTATAGTGCTCCATAAATATGCAAAACTGAAAATATTGGTAGTCTGAATTTTAAACGATAAGATATTAAAGTGTCTAATTTACATGTTTTTTTTACGACGACTGTGATGCCATTTGGTCTACTTAAACATAGTTGGTAGTAATAGTATAACCGACTAAACATTCTTAGCAAAGTGGTAGCTCTCGTGACACGCTAAATCTGCAAGGAGTTTGGTGAATCTTTGTGAAGATCATAACTATCAATTCCATTATCTTCGAAAGCGTTTATTTCGTCGAATTATTATTAACACTGTAGAGTCTAGTAGCACGCATAAGACAAGAGCATTTCCGATCAATTGTAACTTACACGTAAATGTAATAGGTACACTGTAGTCTAATTAACGAGAACCGCAGAAACCATTTTTAAGAAACACAAATAATAGATGACCACAATAGCGAACTGCAAACAAAATAAAAAAAATAAACCTCAATTACGTTACACCAAAGATGTGCAACTTAACAAGTCATTTCTTGTCAGAAATCATTCAACAAAAAACTGTCCCCAACTTGACCGGCGGCCGACAAATTATAGAACGCGGCGCCTGCAATCTCGCCTCCGAGGAACCAAAAAAAAGGTAGAAAAAAAATAGTTCCCTAGCTGTGTCATCCGATCGCACGCGAGGGTAATTGGGCCAGAGGACATTGGCACCCAATTTCGTCCCTTTTTATAAACAAAGGAGGAAAAAATGGTTTTTACTTTCGGGTTTTTGGGCTTCCTATTTTTGTTTTTGTGCGAGGTGAAAATGTGTGATATTGGTATAGTGAATATATAATGTGGAATTAAACAATCGTTGTCATATTGATTTTTACCATTTTATCCAATCCTATGCATCAAATATTTGTCAACAAATAAGAAAAAGACTTTTTAAATTAAGTAAAAAAATACGAAGACATATTTTTTTTTAAGTGTAAGTAAGTATTTACAAAGTAGGAACGTGACCTCCAACTTCAATAAAATGATAGAAGATTGAACGAATCTAGTGTAATTAATAGTAATATTGTCCGCCCTTGCCTAACAAACCTTACCTTACAAATCCCAAAGCCTTGTTTTATAAAATATTTGTTTTACCAAAACGATAGTCAACAAAATGTGGGCATGTAGTACCTACTTTTGCCTCTGATTACCCCTTTGGGAATACATAACGGGTGTAAGTTTTATAAATAA
Source organism: Spilarctia lutea (assembly GCA_916048165.1). Classification (NCBI taxonomy): domain Eukaryota; kingdom Metazoa; phylum Arthropoda; class Insecta; order Lepidoptera; family Erebidae; genus Spilarctia; species Spilarctia lutea. The sequence continues at coordinate 7,006,216 of OU696492.1, forward strand.
CTAGAATTAATTATGGATGGATGAACAAAAACTTCATTTGTTTTTGTTTATCCTTCAGATTCAGTTCTCGTTCAAAATGCGGTTGATGTAGCAGCCGACCCCGAGCAATTTTGTGAATAATTAAGGCTAGGCAGATTGTTATTTGGTATCTGGTAGTAAAGAGTATCTGATATATATACATATATATAATTGTATAATATACAGTAATAAATTATTTAAAAAATACCGACTACGTCAATATCTGCCATGTTTATTAAATTCATTAAAAAACTGAAAAGATAGAAAACACTGAAAAGTGTCATTCTCACGACTAAGACGAATCTCACATAAAATACGGCAATTCGTCAGACTAGATAGGCTCTAGGGAGTGCCAGAGAAATATACATACGTATTCCATAAACTCGAATAACATAACCCTCCTTCTTTTGCAGTCGGGTGAAATTAACCACATTTGTTAATATAATAAAAATAAATAAATAAATAAAACTTAGTATGTGATCTGTACTTGTTGGAGATTTCCTAATCATTTTAATATATTAGTCAATTTTCTTACTAATTATATTGAGTGCACTGAACATGTGTAACTTACCATTTAATCTGTCTTTGACAATCTGGTGAGCAAAGGCCGCTGCTGCTGCCTGCCGCATCGGATCCATTGTCACACCCCACGCACCCAAAGCACCTAGTGCCCTATGAGCAGGAACTCTAACAACCCCTGGATTACTGGCAAACCCGTACCCAGCTCCAATCCCTAATCCCGGTCTCAGTAACAATCCAGAATTAGGATATAAACCAGGCGTATGTGAAAGATTAAAAGGCAAACCCGAACTGTCTTTTCCATCATCTTTGGCACTTTCCGATTCAGTGTCCTGATCACTTCTGTCATCACTCTCCCCTGAATTTCTACGCTTGTCTATATCCTCGAACTGTTTTCCTAAGAGCCGGGATATGCTGAAAGGCAGGCTCACCCTCTGTTGAGTGCTAGTCATGTGTTCGTTGGGAGAATCACGGTATCTGTCATGGTAGCTATGCTCAGAGTCTCGATCCTCTGATGCAATGCTTCTGTCACACTGACCAGATAGCCTACTGTCAGAGTCCACATTGATCTCTTCCTGGTCATCATCAGAATGCACTGAAGACATTTTCTGTAACTGTTTATCAAAACACTAACACAATTATATTTAGCCTTCACCGACAAATATGGCCGTGTAACATTTTTGAGAGCACAATTTTAAATTTGGATATATCTACTTAATTCAAAATCCAAAATAAGAATGAAACATACGAAATCGTGTTTCTTATTTCAAAAATCTGAGTTGGCGCGCTACGCTCGACCGCACGCGACCGAATCGTTATACAGTGTATCGTCCGAAACGAGCCAATCAGCAATATCCCCACCGCTTTTCGAAATTCAAACCCGATAGTTTGACCGCACAAACGCCTCAACTATGCCCGCTGAGTGGAACAGTTTCCAACAAAAGCTTAATACGATTTCCAAACATAAAAACTCGTTTGGACTCACTAACTTAAACAGAACGATTCGCTGCGTCCCTTTCGTGTCTCGTCTCGCTTCAATTGAGTCCCCCTATAATACCATTAACGAGCAATATTGAACCATCTGTTACATGGCGTAAAGTCTTTAATCGCAGAGCAAATGTTAGTCTTTAGCACGTTTTTAGCGGTCTTGTAACAAGGTAAACATGACTATGAACATTTGTAAAACAAAGACAGACATAACCAATGCCATTTAGCGTACTTGCGATAGAGGGAGACAGATATATATCAGTGAGAGGGCGTGTCCTTTTTCGTGTAACGCATCGTTTAAATCCAGTTATGGCCTGACAAATGGTGTACATATTAAGGGGGGCAATGTTAGGAAACTATTTTTGAATCTTTTAAGACAGTTAAATTATTTACGTTCGGTGGTCGACCGACCTCCTCTCTAGTAGACAATGCACTTTATAATAAAATAGATCCCAAGCTTCATGTTATGGCCATAGATAAGTAAGGATAATGTATTGCTGAAGATAGCTACTTTATAGTATTGTATCCGACAGTTGGAGTGGTAAAGGGTGTTAGATTATGGTTTTATGTGATACGGCAATGAATATGCCTTTTAGTGTAATACTCAATCATAATAAAGGGATTGAAGTAATTGGGTACGACGGGGATACGAAATTTGGTTAATTTTGGAGTTGTGCGTTTTTGCCCAGCGGGTGATGACTGTTCTGTATTTAATTAATTGAATTGAATTAGTAAATAAATTGGAGAGCTCTATGTTCAGCAGTGGACTGAGATAGGCTGATGATGGTGATAACGCATAAATAAATAGTAATTATTATTAAGTCATAAACATTTGATACACATGATCCCAGCGGTATAACATCAACCGCGAGTCGAAGCTAGTCTAAAAGAAGCCTTAGTTACTCTTTACATCATCAGCTATCTGTCAGTGAAAGTCGCATCAAAATCGGTCCAGGCGTTCCAGAGATTAGCGGGAACAAATAGACAGGCAGGCAGTCAAAATTGTAAAAGTGTTACTTTGTTATAGGTAGGTATGTACTGTGTATACATACATATGCATTTAGTAAAAAGCGGTTATTTTAATATACCTACCAAACAGAGACTTCAATTTTATAAATTTGGGAATAAGATTGTTACTCATTTATACCTACCAAAATTACTGAACGAATTTAAATGAAACCTAACAGTAATATAGGTTACTAGCTGACCCACGCAACCTCGTTTGCGTCTTATATTACTCGTAGCGTGAAATTTTTCCCCCGTTTTTTAATCATTCTTCAATGGTGCTCCGCTCCTATTAGTAGTAGCGTGATGATATATAGCCTATAGCCTTCCTCGATAAATGGACTATCCAAAACCGAAATTTTTCAAATCGGACCAGCGGTTCCTGATATTAGCGCGTGCAAACAAACAAACTCTTGAGCTTTATCAACTGCAATTGCAATCCTGTACTGCTGTTATCAAGCACAACAGCCGCATGCACTACCACTGCGTCAAGAAGGCAGTAAATAAGGTAGCAGAAACCATATTTATTTAGTTTATTAGTTGAAAATTAAATGAGACGAGATGACAGACGTTATATACCTACCTACCAACCATATACGATTACAATAAGATTTAGGGTCCCGTATTAGAACCCAAGTAGTATAGAAAGGAATTCGTTTGATTTATTCTTATTGGTGTTCGTAAAATATTACCTTCTTGTGTTCCAACATTTGGCCTGTCTGGTCTAAAACTTAAAAAAATTTGTAGATGCTCATGTCTTCTGAAGGTAGTGCCATATTACATAGGGACTCTATGTCAGTATGAAGGTCAGTACGTATTTGGTAAATTTTAGTTAAATTTGCGATCCATATGTATACGTATGTCTAATTGATCAAACTGGGTTGGAATCGACTCTAACGAACGAACGAATAAATAAATAAATATTCCGGGCATCTAACACACAACGCCATCTAGTCCCAAGCTAAGCAGATCTTGTGTTATAGGTTCTAGACAACTGATATAAATACTTATATACTTCTTTTTGTAAATACATATATATTATACATAGAAAACACACAAGTTCCGAAACAAATATTTGCAGCTCATACAAACATTTGGTTCGACCCGGGAATGGAACCCGAGACCTCAAGCACAGCAGTTGCGTACACTATTACTGCGCCACCGCCTAACATAAGCCTACTATCGTCCATGTCGTCCACTGTTGACCGAAGGTCTTCCCCAAAGAGTGCCAACCATCCCGGTCGTACATCACTACCACGATTTTGACATACACGCGGGCCGAAGACGGGCTGGTCTGAAACCGCTGATATTTTTTAATAGTAAAACATTCTTTAGTATCAGAAATAGCTGCAGGTCACAGGTCTTTCAACAGATGCAAGCTTTCTGTACTATTTCCAGCACAATTAAATTAGGAATACCTATTTATTTATTACAGTACAAAATACGTAACTATTGTGTACAGCAGAATACTTGCACAGTAGTAGGTATGACGTGTAGAAATTTCGAGATAAAATGAAATATATACTTAGTTATTAATGGTATTGAGTACAAATAGGTACTAGTTAGGCAACAGTGCTAGAAATTATAAGCTCGAGATCATTTAACAACCTTTATTTTGTGCGGTTATCCCCTCGGATACCACCTCCTGGTCGGACATGAACCGACTAAAACCGCACGCAATCTCGGGTAGGTACTAGATGCCGGGGCACAAGGTGCACCCCAGAAAGGACAACCCTGGAACTCGAGGTAACACCCTGCCGTCTTCGTAAACAAATATTCAGAGCACATAACAATATCTGATCAAAACTGAGAATTTAATTTAGCCATATATCCAACAAGATAGGTGAATTTTGTATATCGTAATGTCACTAGTATTATCATAGACAAGAATATAATCTTAATTCAAGCTGTTATGCGGCGTTCCCACGAGGCGTTAATCACGACAGTGAACCACGCTTCCGTGAAATACACTTCTGTGTGAAAGCAAGTTATGCGTTCACACAGAAATGTATTTCACGAAAGCGTGGTTCACTGTCGTGATTAACGCCTCGTGGGAACGCCGCTTTTACAGAGAAATAATCATTTTACTCCAGAATTGACAAACATCACCACTAAAAGAATTTCATTTCACTTGTTTCTCTTAAGTTGCACATTCTTGGGCGAAGATTGTCACTAACCATCACGTGACTCGTCCAATTATTTGTCTCTCATAGCTATTACTGGGCTGTCTTACTGAAATACTGGCTATATAGTTGGCTCGAGTCCAGGGGCGTCTTTATCTATAATGCAGGGTGTTTGTGCACACGGGGACAGCCATATTAGCACCGGTACTTTTACTAAAGGGCTCTAGAGTAGTGATTGCACACGGGCGCTTAATGGGCTAGGTACGCCTCTGCCCCCCCAATGTATTCCTACGTTGTCGTCGTGGTGGGGCTTGCGTGGGTCAATGATCTCTGGGGCTGTGCCGGGTAGAGCTACTCATGCCGGATTGGCCCAGGGTGAGACTCCAGACCAAATGGGATACCAGACGGAGTCTCTTCAGAGAGACTGCCGCGAAGGGCATGACGCTCCATCGTCATGCCGCGCTCCAAGCGCCCCTCTGCTTTAGCAGAGGGCGTGATGGAGAGCGAGTAGGTCACAGAGGCTGGCACTTGAGTGCTCTGCCGTCTGTGAGAGAGGGCTAGCCACCCTCTCGCATTCCGTAACCATTAGGGGCTCAACAACGACCTGACTGGTGGCTCCAAGAGGGTACGCTGAGAACCTGATGGCCGGAGGGCTTGCCTTGATTGGCCGGCCCATGACAAGGATAGTCTATAACACCCGACAGCTAAGTCGTGAAAACCTGTGGATACCGGCCGACCTCCACAGTACATAGGCTTATCCGGGTGCAGGGGGCACCGCCCGGATGGACTGTATTTCCCCCATACTCGTGGGATTAGATATGGATAGTGAAAAAATTTTTATTAAAAACAAAACAACGGACGATTCTTCAAATGAAACTGGCATGAAAAATGGACTAACGACATCAAGAGAGGAGAAGGCGAGAGATGTTGAGGAAAGGCGGTTGCGGCATCGGTCGCGATCACTTGTTACAACTTTCCCCAAACCCATAACTCCGCATCCCCTAGATGGGGGTGACCGAGCTGAAGAGAGCGATAGCTCAGTAGGGTCACTGAGAGAAACACGCCAGCAGTCTCGAAAGCGCAGGAATGATACCGAAGACGGGTCTGGTCGTGCAAAGCGAGCACATAGTGGAAGTGTAGAAAATCAGCTGAGTTCAGCAGATGTTGGCGCCCAAATGCTGGTTAGTCTGTCTGATGTCGAGGAGATATTAGACAGACCCCGCTGCACGAAGGCAGAACTAATAAGCTCCATTCGCCGGGCTCTGCAGACCCTGCAGGACGGCGTTAAGCAGCTCTGCAGTCGGGCGGTCTCCCGCGAGCACGAGGAGGAATTGGCACGGAATCGTATAGTGGAGCTGCCTAGCCAGGTAAGGAATCTCCAACAGGAGACTCAATCCGTTACGCAGTCAAAGTCAGGGGCGCCGTCGCCAGCTACGCCACGTAATTCCCCAGCTAATAAGGTAGCGGGACGGATCCGAAAGCAGACAAGTAGCATGTCAGCAGGCCACTCCGCAATAAAGGATCACCCGGACTGGGAGCAGATCGAGGTTGCCATGAACCGAGAATTTGCCCGATTCCAGTCTGGGTTAATGGAGAGATTCTTCCCAGAGAGGGGTGCTAGACCCCCTCTAGGTCAGGGACGGCTTTCAGAGCCCCAGTAGTCGGCTACTGCTGTCACGACGCTCCCTGCATTATCCGGGAAGAAAAAGAAGAAGAAGAAGAAAAAAAAGGAAAAGAAAAGGACCCACAACACAACAAGAAGTGACCTCTGTAGCACCCCTGACAGTGCTAACATCGGGAATGGAGACACTGCCGGAACCAACAACAAGGCAGGAAGGTACCTGGGCCCACGTAGTTAGGAGAAAATCCAAGGCTACAACCGCAAGTAAAGGCGCAGCGGCTACTCTCAACCCGAAAATGAAGAGTCCGCAGTTACCGCGACCCCCCACCAATGCCGCCATTGTTATCAACGTACCTCCGGGATCCAGCACCTCAATGGCGGCGGTAATGCAGACCGCAAAGTCCCGCATAAGTTTAGCGGAACTAGGCATTACGAGTGGGGTCCGCCAGCGAAAGGCGCTCACGGGGGACCTAGTGCTGGAGGTCCCTGGGCCGGACAGTGCTCTCAAAGCGGACGCCCTAGCCAAACGTTTGCGCGAGGTCATGGGCGACACGGATGCACGATTTATGCGTCCGTGCAAGATGGCCGAATTGCGGGTGATGGATTTAGACGAATCCATCACACCCACCGAGGTTGCGAAGGCAATAGCTGAAGCGGGTGGCTGCTCCCCGTCCGACATCAAGGTCGGGGAGATACGCAGAACCGCGACTCGGTTGGCAACAGTTTGGGTCCGGGGTCCTCTTACGGCAGTACGTCAAGTTGCGGCCGCCCGACGCGTCCGGGTGGGCTGGGCATCAGTTCGCGTAGAAACATTGGCACCACGGCCATTGCAATGCTACAAGTGCTTTGAAATGGGGCACGTCAAGGTGAAATGCCCAGGTCACGCCGATAGGAGTGGGCGCTGCTTCCGCTGCGGAGAATTGGGTCATAAGGCCCAAAATTGCGTAGCGGATGCGCCGAAGTGTCCGGTATGCACCGACTATGGCCGGCCCGCAAACCATCGATTGGGCAGCAAGAGCTGCTGCCCACCGAAGAAGAAAAAAGGCGGGGAAGACCGGGCTCGCCCCGCCTTTACTCAATCGGGACAGACTGTTTCGAGTGGCAACTCGACGGGAGAGGAAATGGAGGCCTAGAATTCCCACCACACGCAAGAATTCTCCAGGGCAACCTCAACCACTGCCGCGCAGCACAGGATCTGTTGATCCAAACGCTTGCGGAGCAGTTGGTTGCCCTAGCAGTCATTGCAGAGCCCTATTCCATTCCGGACCATCCGCGTTGGTTCGGGGCGACCGATGGCACAGCAGCCATATACTGGCCTGGTGGGGAAGGCCTCCATTGCTCTCTCCTAAGAAAGGGTGCGGGCTTTGTGGCAGTGGAGTGGGGGTTAACAGTCGTGGTGGGCTGTTATTTCTCTCCCAATCGCGGCCTAGCCGAATATGAGGCATACCTGCACGGGTTGGGGAATTGCATCCGCAGTTACACCTCTCGTCCGGTATTCGTCCTGGGTGACTTCAACGCCCATTCTAGGGAGTGGGGAGATACCCGAGACGACGCGAGGGGAGAAACTATCCTGGAGTGGGCGGCTGGACTGGACCTCCGACTTCTAAACAGAGGTTCAGTCAGTACCTGTGTACGATGGCAGGGTGAGTCGATTGTCGACCTGTCGTGGGCGACTCCCTCCGCAGTACACACGGTATCGGGATGGCGGGTGGCGGAGGAAGTGGTTAGTCTGTCTGACCACCGGCACATCATATTTGATGTGTCTCTCTGCCGCCCTAGCCGCCCAACCCAGGAGAGAGAACCTCCGCGACGATGGTCCCTTAAGCGGCTCAACAGAGAGATGGTTGTAGCCGCATCCCACGTCGCGGATTGGTCGGAGGAAAGGGTTTCGTCCGATCCGGAGGAGCTGGCGGCCTGGTTTGGGAACATTATGGCGTCCATATGTGACGCCTCAATGCCCCGAGTCATGCCAGCCAGAAAGGGCTCTGCGTACTGGTGGAGCGCAGAGATCTCGCGGCTGCGAACGACAGTCGCTAGAATGCGCCGCCCGTACCTTCGAGCCCGCAGAAGACGGCGAGCTACAGTCGAGGAGATCGACAGGGCACGGCGGGAATATGGGGCAGCTGTAAAGGCTCTCAGTGATGCAATCGCTGAGGCCAAGGCTCGGTCCTGGAAAGAGCTCATTGCGGGACTGGATAGGGATCCATGGGGGCGACCTTATAAAATGGTATTGGGCAAGCTCAAACCGTGGGTCCCTCCGCTGACGGAAACCCTGGACCCGCAGTTCCTGGGAAGAGTACTAGACACGCTCTTCCCAAGGGTCCAGGACAGTCCCCCAATACCTCCGTCACAATCGGACCTGCAACTCTGGTCCGACGGATGTGAGGTGACGGAAGGAGAGCTGGATCGAGCCGTACGGCGGCTGGCTTCCCGTAACACCGCGCCTGGACCTGATGGAGTTCCAGGTCGGGCGTTGGTGATAGCACTGTCGGTACTGGGAGAGAAACTGAGGCAGATTTTTACGGAGTGTCTCAGCCTTGGTATCTTCCCCCTCGCCTGGAAAGAAGCAAGATTGGTACTTCTAAAAAAGGAAGGAAGGACTGCAGATTCTCCATCTGCGTTCCGACCGATATGCCTGCTGAACGAGTCGGGGAAACTCTTTGAGAGAGTCATCTCTGACCGTATCAGCGGGCACCTGTCGCGAGTAGGCCCTGATCTGTCGGACTGCCAGTTTGGATTCCGACGGGGGCGTTCGACAGTGGACGCTATCAGATGTGTCCGTTCCCTGTCGGAGTCGGCAGTCCAGTCAGGGGGGGTGGCGTTGGCAGTTAGCCTGGATATTGTCAACGCTTTCGGCACCCTCCCCTGGCAAGCAATTAGGACGGCCCTTGAATACCACGAGGTGCCGCCCTACCTGCGGATCATCATAGGGGCCTATCTGCGCGACAGAACCGTGAAGTTTATCGATCGGAACGGGATGGAAAATCAAAGGGAAGTATGTTGCGGGGTTCCTCAGGGCTCTGTATTGGGCCCATTGTTATGGAACCTCGCATATGATGCAGTCCTTCGCACCAGTCTGCCCTCTGGCCTAAGTGTCGTTTGCTATGCGGACGATACTTTAATATTGGCTAGAGGGTCCAGTTTTGAGGAAGTGCTTCTGCTTGCCGAGCAGGGGGTGGCATGTGTCGTAGAAAAAATTCGTCAGCTGGGCTTGAGGGTAGCGCCTCAGAAAACTGAGGCGATATGGTTCCATGGCCTGCGTAAGCGCCAGGAACCACCCAGCTCACGCCTCCGGGTAGATGACACTGAAATCCAGGTGGGCCAGTACATGAAGTACCTAGGCCTCATCCTGGATAGTCGGTGGAGCTTCGAAGAGCATTTCGGGCGACTAGTCCCCCGAGTACGAGGGGTAGCAGGGGCGTTACATCGTCTGCTGCCCAATCTCGGGGGACCACGGGAAGAAGTTCGTTGCCTCTACATGGGCGTCGTGCGATCCATGGTCCTCTATGGGGCACCCGTCTGGTCTAAGGATCTGGCGGGTTCCCCTCGCTGTAAGGCTCAAATAGGGAGTCTGCAGCGGCTGATGGCCATACGGGTCGTACGGGGCTACCGTACGATATCATACGAGGCAGCGACGGTCCTGGCGCGATATCCACCCTTCGACATTCTGGCCGACATGGACACGATGGTCTACGACCAAATTCATTCTGCCGGTCGGAGTGACGGAGAGACAGTGTCGGACCATGAGCCCGGAATGTTACGGCGGAACGCACATACGCAAGCTCTACGGGCTTGGCAGGCACGGCTCGACATACAGGGCTGTGCTAGCCAACGCGCTGTCGGGGCCGTTCTGCCGAGCTTCGAAGCTTGGATAGGAAGGACCGACTGTGTCACCTACCGATTGACTCAGATACTCACCGGGCACGGTTGCTTCGGTGAGTATCTGAATCGAATACGACGGGAGGCCACACCAAAATGCCACCACTGCGGGTCCGAACGGGACTCCGCCCAGCACACACTGGAGGACTGCCCTGCGTGGGAGTCCGAGCGTCGAGTCCTGGTCGGACAGATTGGACAAAACCTGTCGCCGCCAGCATTGATCGCGGCAATGCTGGCGAGTGGTGAGGGATGGGAAGCCGCGGTCTCCTTCTGTGAGGACGTTATGCTCCAGAAGGAGTCCGCAGAGCGTGATCGGGAAAGGGCCGATCCCGCTCGAAGGAGGCGACGAAGGGGACGTGGTAGAGGTCGCTAGCTCCCCAATCGTCGTCTAAGGGTCGCTTCAGCCACATGTAGGGGAAATGTGGCCGCTGCAAACGACCCGGGAAGCTGACACCGCATTGCGGCCGGGGGTGTCGTCGTGGGCGGGTCGTTGTTCCGCCTCTTACTGTCTAAAACGGTGTGAGGCGTGACAGCGTACCGCCCTGGGGGTGACTCTGGTCACCCTGGGATGTACCTCAGTCATGGGGTACGGCAGAGGGGACTCCAGAAGCCGCCGATGCGTTCCTGGAGCTCCCCTTGACTGCCGAGGTAGGCCACCGCGGGGTTTAGTGGGTAGACCGGTCTTCCGGGAGTCCCACACACGCCCTTCGTCTCCCCATGAAGGGTATGGTGCGAAAAGCATTCCCCGAGTTAAAAAAAAAAAAAAAAAAAGGTACGCCTCTGCGTCGAGTCGCAAATTACTATGTATTTTTCTAAAAGCATATGGATATAATTATCCTCTTTACATTTAACAATAGTTATAAACCGTGGTATTTTAAATCCATTAATATTACATTAGGTAGGTCATTTCGAAAAACACTTCAAGTCATCATGGGTGACATGCCATGAATATTTTAATTTCTTAGGTATGGATTATTTTTTAATGTACATAACCTAATCCTGAAAACTAAGCTCAATTATTGGGTAGGGGATAGTTTGCCCAGTTTGGTACGCACGAAATATGCTCAAATTCACTATCAAACTGTATAATCTATACTAATATTATAAAGCTCAAGAGTTTGTTTGTTTGTTTGAAAGAGCTAATCTCAGGAACCGTTGGTCCGATTTAAAAAAATATTTCAGTGTTCGATAGTCCATTAATGGAGGAAGGCTATAGGCTAAATATCATAACGCTAAGACCAATAGAAGCGGACCCTCAGTGAAAAATGTTTTAAAAACGGGAAAAAAATATTACGCCACGGGCAATAGAAGACGTAAACGAGGTTGCGAGGGTCAGCCAGTAATAATATAATACACCTACTACATGTGTTGATTTATTTTCGACATCAACTTTGAAATTATCATATTTAGGTACTAATTAAATTTTATCAAAAACAAGGAAGTAATTAATTAGTCCTTATTTCTGACACTAGCACCTGCCGGTGCTGACAGTAATCTGACGTACTGGGAACTTAGGTTAGATAACCAAGAATGTGTGTGCTGTAGATCGCATACGTTTTTGCAACACGGACCAAAACTATAGTTGGTAATTTTAGCGACATCTAGTGTCAAGTAGTAAAACATTTGTATTCAAAATTTAGAAATATGCCATCTAGTGTTAGGAAGTTAACTTAACCTTAAAACCAGAAATCTGACATTCTTATTTTAATAAAAGAAATATAATTTGATGAACGCATAAGGGTTTTTTCACCGTAATTAGGTATTTAATGATATGCATTTTTTTACTTCAATACATAGGTAATGACAATATAGACTTACGAAAATCTTATAAAATCGATATTACTGCACACTAGATGGCGCTTTTTGCAAAGATAGGTTAGAAATAAGGGTATTCTTCATATCCCAAGAATTCATAGAGCAGAGTTAAGTTAAAGCATTTCATTAAAGCAAGGCTCTTGTTGCTAATAGCGTGAAGTTATATTTAAATAGTTTCTCGATTAATTTCATTCATTCATTTTTAAATGAAATTCAATCTTTGCTCATGCAATCCAGGAGTTCCTGTGGCGTGTTCAATCAAACATACACATTTATTAATCTTATAATATTCATCAATATAGTCAATATAGACGATAATAAAACTTTATAGTTTATTTATTAAACATTTAATTATAATACCTTCTCAGTATGACATTCTTAATTGACAAGGGATCTTCTGTTCCCTGATCACCTGCTCTTCGGTATGGTTGCCTGTTTGATTCACGGTTCAATGCTGGCCATTCAGTCGTATAATTCCTTTCATTAATACCTACTGACTGCGTTATGTTTTCAGTTCGTAATTGATTGTTTTTCCTTTGTACCCGCCAACGTTGGTTATCCATTTCACCTGAATCTCGTGGTCTGGAAATAGATGGAAAAATAAATATTTGATCTATCCACCAAGATAGGCAGGGTAGCGCCTTTGAAATTATATTTATTACTAGCTGACCCACGCAACCTCGTTTGCGTCTTATATTGCCCAAAGCGTGAAAATTTTCCCCGGTTTTTGAAACATTCTTCATTTCACTCACTTCTGTTGCTCCGCTCCTATTAGTAGTAGCGTGATGATATATAGCTTAAAGCCTTCCTCGATAAATGGACTATTCAACACCGAAAGAATTTTTCCAATCGGACCAGCGGTTCCTGAGATTAGCACGTTCGAACAAACAAACAAACTCTTCAACTTTATTATATTAGTATAGATAATTTATCAGGTAGGTATAGTACGATTACAGCCTATGGCATCGTAGCAACTGAATACAGCAAAGAAAAAAAAAACCCTCACGTATACTCCAGAAGATAGGCAGCTAAGCCTACTTTATTCAAGTTTACCTGATGTGTAACTGTGCAGGCAAATTTATCAGGTACATTCTACCCTGTATATTATAATCATAATAATGACTCTTTATTGTACACCAGATAATCAAATAAATTACTTAATGCTAGGTCAGTATAAATGGCGGCCTTATCGCTCAACATGCAATCTCTTCCAGGCAACCGTGGGATAAATATTACCTACCTTTAAATGAAATTTTTAGACTTACGTGTTATAATGTCCGCGCCAATCGTAGATTTCTTTTTTCAACTGAGTGTTTGATGATTTTAGTAATACTCTGCATTCCTCTCTGTAAACAAAGTGAGTGTGAGATGAGTTCTGAATTAAGTCTCTATTATAGCTTGCTTTAAAACAACCGATGGAGAAAGAAGAGATCCCCTGCAACGATAGGAAAGTTCAGTGAAAGAGAATGTCTTCATGATGAATGAATGAAATGAGAATGTCTAAAGTCACTTTAGTCCTAAAACAAGAACGTCATCAGATTAAAAAAAAAGAAGGTTGAACTTACTGCAGACTCTTGTCGATGGCACAAGAAATAAGTTCCTTGTGTTTGTAAACGCTTGTGTAGAGGAATGGCCCGTAACATCTGTGGCTCACTTCCCGCGTCAGGCAAGCCGACATAACTCCTACCACCACGGCGCTCTTGCCTTGCCCGATAATTAATGGCCCGCCGTGGTCGTTCTAGAAGTAACATATAAATTCTGGTCAGTGTTCTTTGTCGTATTTATTTATTTATATCTTTATTGTATACATACAAAAATACAGAAAAAAAACATGGTGAGTTACAAAATATGTAGCAATAGGCGGTCTTATCGCTCACAGCGATGTCTTCCAGACCATGACATGGATTTTCGTTATCCAAAAATTTTGGGTAGCTTACATACAAGTAACATATACATATGATATGTGTATATATATATATACATATACACACATATACATACATACACATGTATCAATATTACTCTTCTTACTTATAGAATAATTTAAATATGATAGATATTAAATTAGCCAGCAAATATAGACAACTTTTATTTTTACCCGATTACTAGACAAGGAACGGTAATAGTTTTGGCACTCTATGTATGTTTGTATGTTCCACCGTAGCGCGTAAAGTACTGCACGGATACCACATATGACTCTCCTCAAAAAGGAATTTTGGCTTACTATACCTACCAGATGCCAGATATGAGTCATAGCTCATTATTGAGCTTGTGTAGACAATCTTTCAATTTCATTTAAGGGGGGGGAGTGTTTTGGTTCATGGAACCTCTCTTACTCAGTGAAAAGGAAGGCAAGAATTACTTAACAGCATTTTTCTATGGGATATTACTTCAGTCAAACTGGCCTGTTTGAGACGAAACATGGCCGTCTTACATAGGTACAGTTTTTATGGCCTAGTTGAGCCGAAAAATGTCTTTGTTACAATCAGTACTTTATGGTCCATTTGAGCTAAAACATTTCAGTATTTTAGTTTAAGTACTTGTTACCTCGCAGAATCCTCCAGATGGCAATTTATTTCTTCTATTGGGACTGCGATGAGCGGCCGTGTGTACAATTAAGTTTTTACGGTTTACCATCGTTCTTCTCATGGTATCCGTATAGTAATCTTCATCGGAGTGACCCACTTCTTTGCAGTTGACCCCATGTTCCTGATAAAAGATTATCAAAAGTTTATGAACAAACTAGCTGCGCTGCAAAACTAACTGTAAAAGAAGAACAACAATCGCGTGTACTACAATACACTACAGGGCGAAGCTAGTGTCAAATAAAAGTAGCCCAAATTACTCTTTATATCATCAGCTGTTAGTCAGTGAAAGTCTCGGTAAAAGCGGTATCAGACGTTCTAGAGATCAGCTGAAACAACAGACAGGTAGACAAAAATTTTTAAAAAATAATTTTTTGATGCTTACTGTGCAAAAGCTGTTAATTTGAAAATTACGAGCAATCGGAACAGAATTCATTACTCAATGTTCGTACTGAGTAGGAATCGAACCAACGACCTTCGACTTAGCAGTCTGGATCACTAACTACTAGGTCAATAGCACCGGAAAAAGAAATATGTACATAGGTTTATGTGCATCCACTTTTCTTCTTTAGAGAAACAAAAGTGTAATAATAATAATCAGATTCAGTTACCAGACAATCAGCTGTCATGGGTTCATAATCTGTGCTGTCCTTAGAGCAAACCATTTCTTCTTGAATAATGAAATGGTATCTTTCATCCCAGTGTTTCTTACATCCTTTTTTTGATACAATTATGACGTCAGCTTCAAGTAGATTCACAGAATTTTCTGCAGATTGAACTCCAATTTCAGAAGCCAACTGTTATAAGAGTTTAAACAGTTATTTTTAAAGCTAATTGTTTATAGATTAATCAAAGAGGTCTGGAGGTAACAGACGATATCTATCATCCTAACAAGAGCAGACCAGGAGGCCGATGCAACGCACGTAATCCGTGGGAGAGCTATGCTTCGGCATGAATGGGTCGGCTCGACCGGAGTGATACCACGGCCTTACAGAAAATGTAAAATAGCGTTTTCGCTGTGTTTCACCGAGTGAGTGAGGATACCGGAGGCCCATACCCCAACCCCTCCCCCCATCCCCTTTCCCATCCCCCAAAGGTCGGCAACGCACTTGTGATGCCTTTGGTGTTGCGAGTGTCCATGGGCGGCGGTAATCGCTTACCATCAGGTGATACGTCTGCTCGTTTGCCAACTATTCAATAAAAAAAAAAAAAAAACGTAGTGCACGCGAGTTCTGTAACGCCTGCTTATAATCTTTTGGAAGTAGATGATCAGTGTAGTAGCACAAAATGTACAACGCGGCAACGGCGGACTTAATGCCAAAATCATTCTATACCAATCTATCAGTGGGTGGTATGAAAATGAATGATAATGTGAACTACACTCTTATTAGATAGCCTCTGTGGCGCAGTAGTAGCGTATGCGACTGCTGTTCTTGAGGTCTCGGGTTCGATTCCCGGGTCGGACCAAATGTTTGTATGATCTACAAATATTTGTTTCGGAGTTTGGGTGTTTCCTATGTATAATAAGTATGTATTTACAAACAAAAAAGTACATATGTATTTATATCAGTTGCCCCAGTACCCATAACACAAGCTCTGCTTAGCTTGGGACTAGATGGCGTTGTGTGTAAGATGTCAGAAATATTTATTTATTTATTATTATTTATTAGATCTTTTAATATTCAGTATAAGTTATCCAGAACTAGTTTTTTAGTAAATAAATGTAATATATTGTACATGCTTATTATATTGTTAAACTCTTATTTAATTGGTGTACAATAAAGTCTATTCTATTCTATTCTATTCTATTCTATTCTATATCTACGCATTCATACATAATTATATTACACTACGGTGTATAAGAGGATCCCAAAGCGAATATGCAATCGCAGAAGCCTAAACGAGCCTATAAATATTGTACGAGAAACAATTAACAGTATTCTTGGTACTCACATCATCCAATTACCACCACTTTTTAAGTAAGTAGTTTTGTAATATTTAAATATTAAATGTAAATTGGTTTTCTTCGCAACCTCCAACTCCAGCCTACGTAATGCATATTTACATACACATATACATTTATTAAAGTGATATGATGGATTTTTAACACTCAGATCGTAAAAAGAAATTCGTACCTACCTGTAACTTATTTGTGAATCTTAAAGAGGTATTTTAATGTTGATGTTAAAGAATTATATTATAGTTAAATATAAAAGAAACTTGAAACCCGTGTTAGTATTGATCAAGGCTTTAATATACATTTAAATGATCAGGTGGGCTTGACCCGGGCGGTACTACCCTCTCATAGAAGACCGACCTGAAATGACAGCAATCGTGCTGTCGTATTTTGTTGGTGATTACGAGACCGGAGGCCCAATGATGCAGAAGTACCTCAATAGACCACCACCATAGTGCGGATCACCATAATGTATTGTACCCACTACTCTTGGGTTCTGCTTATGCTTTCTACCGTGGGAGAGCTGCGCTTCGGCATGAATGGGCCGGCTCGACCGGAGTAATACCACGGCCTCACAGAAAACCGGTGTGAAATAGCGCTTGCACTGTGTTTCACCGAGTGAGTGAGGATACCGGAGGCCCATACCCCAACCCCTCCCTCATTCCCCCTCCCCATCCCCCAAAGGTCGGCAACGCACTTGTGTTGCGGGTATCCAACGGCGGTGGTAATCTCTTACCATCAGGCGATACGCCTGCTCGTTTGCCTCCTATTCAATATAAAAAAAAAAAAAAAAAAAAAAAAAAAAAAAAAAAAAAAAAAAAAAAAAAAAACACCCAAACTCCGAAACAAATATTTGTAGATTACACAAACAAACAAAAAATTAAATATATCTACTAATATACATACTTCTACAAATCTCCGGCTCGTTCCCCAGCCAGCAATAGAAGCGATTGAGCCACTCTTCTCAAGTCTTTTCGTTCTATTGTTAAAAGAAATCTTCTTTGGGACAAAATCACATCCTTTAATTCTTCGTTCAAAGTTAAAGTTGTCTTCTACTTTTACAATGGCAATGTCGCCCACCATCCAACGAATGTTGTCGAAAGCATCGCCGTCGAAGAAATACGCTGAAGAATACAAAATATTTAATACTAGCGACCCGCCCCGGCTTCGCACGGGTGGAATGCTGATACTAAATACACGTTGTATGTAAAACATAGCTGACCCACGCAACCTCGTTTGCGTCTTATATAGCCCGTAGCATGAAAATTTTCGCAAAATAAGTAACTTTTCTGGTTGATTTTTACACCTTGTGTCCGAAAAACCCAAATATCTTATGGAACCCTATTTTTTTCCAAAATAAAATATAGCCTATGTTACTCGTGGATAATGTAGCTTTAATGGTGAAAGAATTTTTAAAATCGGTCCAGTAGTTTTTGAGCCTATTCATTACAAACATACAAACATACAAAAATAGGTACTTTTAAATTAAATCTTTCCTCTTTATAATATTAGTATAGATAAACAAACATGTGTCGTCATGTTACGTCACACCAATTTCCCAGAAGGATTTTTTTTTATTGAATAGTGGGCTAACGAGCAGACGTATCACCTGATGGCAAGCGATTACCGCCGCCCATGGACACCCGCATCACCAGAGGCGTCACAAGTGCGTTGCCGACCTTTGGGGGTTGGGAAGGGGAATGGGGGAGGGGTTGGGGTGTGGTATCCTCACTCACTCGGTGAAACACAGCGCAAGCGCTATTTCACACCGGTTTCCTTTGAGGCCGTGGTATCACTCCGGTCGAGCCGGCCCATGCATGCCGAAGCATGGCTCTCCCACGAATATATGATTAGTAAAATATACTACGGTCTTGTCATATCTCTTTTACTTCGTCCTCATTCATCAATCGCTGCTGTTCAAGTTAATATATTATTTACTTAAGTGCCTAATTCACAAATAAGGAAATAGCTACTTAAAAAGTGTCATGACATGTATACTACAATACAATACTTTTTTTATGGAGTAGGTGGTAAACGAGCAGACTTATCACCTGATGATAAGCGATTACCGCCGCCCATGGATACCCGCAACACGGGGGCGTCACAGGTACATTGCCGGTCTTTAGGGATGGCGAGAGGGACAGGGGAGAAGTTGGGATTTAGCCTCTGGTATCCTCACTAACTAGGTGAAACAAAAAAAAGATTTAAAGTATCTACATACATTTTGGAATACATTTCCATACAGCTTTCTTAGCTCCATTATTTACGCATTCGTTGTCTTGGATGTGTGGGGGCACAAATCTGTCGATACAATTATTATTATGGATTAACTGATAAGTAATACGTTTAGCTATGATCGTCGTCTTCAATAGCCTCTAGTAGTCCAATGGCTGGTTATAAAGCGATGGTCCCTTTAATAATACAACGAAAAAAACAATCAAAAAATTTTGATTCATCTAAGTTACACCGACTGTTTTTTATGTCAGTGAAAATTTAAACATCGACAGTTCTTTGGTTGCTCTTTATCGTTAAAACAACAACCAAATCTAAACTACTGTACTCGAACGAAAATTGTCTTTTTGTAGATTTGATATCATTAATTGGGACCATCGCAATAAGTCTCTCCTTAGATAGTCAGGTTGGTATAAGGTTTGTTTCAAATCGGGGAGGGGTCCGGTCGTGTTAATGACTGCAGTTCCCGGACCCCTCCCTTCTCAGGCGCAGAGTGGCACACCGTGTGGTTTTAGTCGGTTTGATTCCGACACACCGCCTCGCCGCAAACCCCGGCGGGGTGACGGCCCGAGGGGACTTCCACACGTAAAAAAATAGGGGTTTGTTTCAAATGGGGTCCGGTCGTGTTAATTACAGCAGTTCCCGGACCTCTCCCTTCTCAGGCGCAGAGTTGCACACCGTGTGGTTTTAGTCGGTTCGATTCCGACACACCGCCCCGCCGCAAACCCCGGCGGGGTGAAGACCCGAGGGGGTTTCCACACGTAAAAAATAAAAAGGCTTTGTTTCAAATAATCCTTCTTTTTGCAGCGATGTTGGATAGGAGAGCTTGCTCCCTTATTTGGTTCTTACGACACTAAAGAGATAATTAGGGTTAGGCACATATTCTTAATTCTGTACTGCACCGTGAGTCACATATCGCATATTAAATTTAAAAAATCCTTCAAATGCGTGAGTACCAAATAATGGTGAAACTTACTTATGAGTACCAGAAATGACATAGAAATTTCCGGCATCCTCAATACATGCAGCTGATGTGAGAATAAAACGTTGATGTATAATGACACCGCCACATGTCCACTGACTTTCAAATAAAATGCGGTTTTTCTCGTCTGCAACTGGTCTTAGATATACCTAAGAAAAAAAAAATTGAGAAATTTAATAAGAAGAGCATTATATACTAGCTGACCCTTGTAACCTCGTTTACGTCTACTATTGGTCGTAGTGTAATAATTTTCCCCCGTTTTTTAAACATTCTTCATTGGGGCTCCGCTTCTATTAGTCTTAACGTGATGATATATACCCTGTGCCTTCCTCAATAAATGGACTATCCAATACTGAAAGAATTTTTCGAATCGTACCAATGGTTCTTGAGTTTAGCGCGTTCAAACAAACAATCAAACAATGTCTTCAGCTTTATAATATTAGTATAGATTAATAGTCAAAGTGGTAAATTATTGAAAAAAATCGATAATGAAACTTGAAAACATGAGATTAGAATACTTTTTTAATCGAATAAAACAACGTCTCCCTACGTGTCTTAAATATGGTAGAACTATTTTTATAAATTTTTTTTTCGAACATCTAACACACAACGCCATCTAGTCGCAAGCTAAGCAGAGCTTGTGTTATAGGTAGGTACTAGTTAACTGATATGAATACATATATACTTTTTTTTTTTGTAAATACATACTACTATATATATAAAAATGTTATGTTGGTTTGTGTACGCTTCAAAAACTCAAAAAGTTCTGCACCGATCAAGCTGAAATTTTAGAATGACATATAATCCGCATCAAGGATTGTTTTTATCTAATTTTTGCATCAGTCACATATCCGCAACCACGAAAAACACGAAAAAACCGACATAAACGCGGGCGGAGCCGCGGGCAACAGCTAGTTATATATAGAAATCATTCAAAATTCGAAACATATATTTGTAGATCACACAAACACTTGGTCCGACCCAGGATTTGAACCCGAGACTTGAAACACAGCAGTCCGATTTTACTACCACTGCGCCACCAAGGCAGTTTAACTCACCATGTAAGGCCTCGTATCACCGACTAGATGACCTCTCAATATTCTTCTGGTCAATAAAGAAGGCATGTCATCGTGTGACACTAGTTCGTTGTAAAAATCACCTTCTACAGACAGCTCTTCATCGAAGTCCTTGCCTGTTTCATTTAAAGATGCTGTAATCAAAGATCATTCAATTTATTTATTCGTTTTGTGTTTCTTCGTCTTATTTAGACTACACTATTTTATATGTAAGCTCTATTACCCTATTTGGGTTCCTTACCCTGAATATATGTTCTGCTATTATGTTTTGAATATTCCAAAGTATGCTTGGCATTAGGTACACTCCCAATTCTAAAAGAAACTAACAAACCTGTATAACATAATAAGCAAAATATAGGCATGTCTAAGTGTTATATTAATGTAATTCTTCTTGAGTTCTAGAACAGCAAACACTTCAATAAATATCACGCGAATGCCAGTGGAGTCACGTAACGATTTCTCGAATTTAGAAATAGTCAGAAGCATTTGAAATAATATTTTTGCGTAAGTACTTACCAACAGTTGTTATAATAAAAGACAAAAACACCAGTCTTGAGCATTCCATCATAATACGTATCTTAATTTAGTTAAGAGTATAACATATTTCCAGATATTTTTAAACAAACATAAATTAACATTACATTACATTGTAAAAAGTCGTTGATACTGAAAAAAAACAAACTTTGATTACGTCACAATCAAGGCTGATGGTGTTTTGTTTTTACTTTTTAGCATCCAAATTCATTACAAGAAACATCCTGTATCACTAAGGATATTACAAACATGCATAAAAGATATATAAAAACACCCAGACTCAACATGCATTCAACAACAACATGTAACAACATGCATAGAACTGACACTACAACGATAGCCCAAATTATATTTCTCCAATTTGTTGATTCAAATAATTGTAGATAGTGATGGGTTTAATGTTAATAGTAAGACCTTATAGATCTTCAAACGAAATGATTTTAATAGATCTATTTACATTATTTTTTTCGGCACTCATATTTTTAATGATAAAAATCATTTCGCAGTTTCTCAGGGTGATAAGAACTTAATTAAGCCATACAAAAGTGATTGAAGAAGAGAGTTGTAGTTGATAATGATGAGACAAAAGAGCTAAAGAGAATTTATAGAGGCCACCTTCAGACGAACCAAACAAAAGAAGGAAGACGAAATATTCTGAACCATAAACGTACATTAAAAGACTGCATATGTTCACTGAAAACTACAAATTTAAAAAGCAATGTTAAGATAAAGTATACTGATTGTAGCCTCTACGTTACATTCAATAATGGACTCCTCGTAAAATCACTCAAGCATGTTATTAAAGAATTGAATGGTAAAAGTTTCGACTCGGAAAAGTCAAAAATTATTATGTTAAGTTGTAAATGTATTGAATTTTCTTAAATTGTGATGTATATTGTAGCTATTATATCAGTATGCCTTGTTTTGATCAGAGCTGGTAAGTACATCTATACTAATAATAAAGCTGAAGAGTTTATTTGTTTGAACGCGCTAATCTCAGGTACCGCTAGTCCGATTTGAAAAATCGTTTCGGTGTTGGATAGTCCATTTATCGAGGAAGGCTATAGGTTATATATTATCACGCTACTACTAATAGGAGCGGAGCACCAATGAATAATGTTTCAAAAACGGGGGAAAATTTTCACGCCACGGGCAATATAAGACGCAAACAAGATTGCGTGGATCAGTAGGACGATATGCCTAACTGTTACTTTAAATTAAAAAATGGAGTGTTCTTATTTTCAATATAATCTGTGCTTAATTATTTCTTAATTAATCTCTGATAATTTTCTTTTGGGTCAATTTTCTTAAAATGAATCTTAGCTAAATCGATTTAACGCCCTCGTAATTCCTTGAATACGAAATTTCATGAAAATTGTTGGAGCCGTTTCCGATATTCAGATTAAATATTTATATACAAGAACTGATCGTTTAAAGGTATCAGATAGAATTTGTGTATACAGGTATATAAAGGTTTTGTTGTATTAAAAGGAGAAGGCAAGAAGACCTGATGCTCCTTGGCATTATCGACATCAATATGTCCTAGGTAAAATATATGGTTTAGTAGTTAACTATTATAATTGTATCCGGACATTTTAACAAAGAATTTGTTACAATATCTTCTAAATGCACACGTATATTACCTCCCTTATCTTGGTAATCATGTTACGTTCAGTATTTCTAAGTTATACTCAAACACAAATTTTTCATACAAATTACTTAAATATTTTTATATGTCCGGTTCTAATTGGTTCATACCTGGTCAGTACATAAGTATTATATTGAGTTAGAGAGGAGCTTAGTATAAATATCAACATCAGCACGTGTCATATTATATTATATTGGTATAGAATACTCACTGTGCAGTTCTATTTGTACCTACGGTATTTTGTGTATCAATGTTTATATTCATTGTCTTTTATTACAGTATTACAGTAACTAGTTATGAATATATTCCGGATGTCTAACACACAACGCCACCTAGTCCCAAGCTAAGCAGAGCTTGTGTTATGGGTACTAGACAACTGATATAAATACTTATCTACTTTTTTTTCTGTAAACACATACATATTATACATAGAAAACACCCAAACTCCGAAACAAATATGTGCAGATCATACAAACATTTGGTCCGACCCGGGAATTGAACCCGAGACCTCAAGCTTAGCAGTCGCATACGCTACCACTACGCCACCGAGGCAGTTATGTCAATATTAAAAAGGAGTAACTAAATAGCTTCATTTATATCCCTGTTAAATTGGCAATACATAAACCTCCTTCTTCATAAACGTTATTTAATGCTAAACAACAGTTCTGTGTTATTTTGAACTTAAAACTCACAGCATTAAAGTCGAGAATAATACAGATCCGTTGCTTAGCATTAACTAACGAAACTAATGGCTTAGGCCATTTTGATCCATCTTAAGGAAGGAGATTGTTTTTGGCTATAAGATCACCAAAGTACAATACATATCGGATATTTTATGTACTTTCTTGTAACTTTGTAATATTACACTGTGGCGACTTCCACATATAACATAACAATAACCTACTACAGCGCCATCTACCGAAGATACACTGAACTACGAAGTAACGCACTACACGGAGTAACTACAAATTCTGAATCGCGAAATAAATAGTTCTCGCGCCGATTATCATATTTACAACATCCCAACATCAACTGTAGGGCAGTAGCCCGCCAGGCATGATCACCTCGCCGTGTCGGAGGATCCTCCCTTTGTGTTGGGTGGAACATGATACCCATACCCCCATAACACTATATTACAAAGTTAGAATATATAAAAGTGTTTTCTACACGTCTATTATTTTCTCGTTTATCTAGTAAGAAATAAAAGTAATATATTTTTTAAATTATCATTTCAGAATTATTAAACACAAATCAAACAAGCGTAAATCAAACACGTCAAGATGCTAAGCCTAAAGTATTAAGACGGATATTAAACGGAAAACCAGCTGGTGAAACAAGACCGTATATGGTAATCCATAGAAATATTATGTATGTCTGTTAAACTCTCACTGCTAAATCACTGCACCGATTGTAATGAAATGAAAAGACAACGTCCATATTAAGAATACATTCTGTGTGGCGGGGCACTTTACAAATGTACACCCTGACTCAGGACTAAAATATGTAGATCACACAAACTGTTGTCCCATGTGGGAATTGAACCCACAACATTCGGCGTAGCAGAGAGCGATGGTATCGCGACCGCTTTAACCCATATTTGTTTGGGAGGTTTGAGTATAAACGTTTGATTGAAGCATCTATAAAATGAGAAATGTAATTAATTTATTTATGAGTTGTGTGCTTTCGCAATAATTTACTATTCTATTTTAATATATAGGTATCTAGTGTCACAATAATACATTTCCAGCATTTTATACTTCATAGTACGGTACTCACAGAAAAACCTTCCATCTAGTGTAGTCAGCTAATTTATAATTGTGCCTCACCATTTAAATTTATTTCAGGTTTACCTCAGAGCCGCTCAAGGTGTCGAATCTAAAATAATAGAATCTGATTGGTTATGCAGTGGTGTTATTATTCATGAACGTTATATTCTCACATCTGCGGCCTGTATAGAAGATGTAAAAAATTTCTACGTGGTTTCTGGACTAAATAAGTAACGTTACTAAATATAATTCTTGAATATTAAAAAAACGAGTGTGTTTTAGACTACACGACTGAAGTTAAACTTCAAGGGGTTCAAGGCCTGCACTGTAGCTTAGATATACGAAACGTGACTGGCTATGAGAGAAAGAGAGAAAGGAAATGTGTGCTCGCATCTCTCTCTCTTGCCCCTCTTTTTCTATCTTCATTAAATTATATCTCCATCTCAACTTCCGTTCGCCTTGCTCGCCCGATCACACTTTTCGCAACGCTCTCGTCGCGCATTCACCAGCTTAAAGAAGTTTTACTTATTAAAAAAGTTGTCCGTTATGGTTTTCATATATATTATACAGAAAATAATGGAAATTTTCTATGTTCTTCAAAAAAAACTCAAGGGTAAGTTCCCTAGCCAGGTCAATCTATGACTTTGTGATCATTCCTACCACAATGAGATCCGTGCCTCGGCGATCACGTTAGGCCGTCTGGCTGATACTGGTTTTAAGCATTTGTTTCGTTATTATTCAGCGACTGAATAAGGGTACGGCAGAAATCTCCCCTCTCCCACTCCCATACTAGTATTATAAAGAATTCTTGTACATCTTGAGTTGAATCTGTTTATGAGCGACACTACAGTCTTTAAAATATAGTTTTATCTCTGTGACGGATGTCTACGTTACCGCCGAAGTCATTTCGAACAAATGATATTATTTGTTATCATCTATATTTTCATTCTTTACTCTTTGTTTCAAGTTATCAGAAATGAAGTTCAATACATCATTAATACGAAAAAATTTATGTTTTAAACATACAGTTTTGGCAACTGCCAAGAGATCATGCTATATTTTAAGGACTGTAGTGTCGCTCATAAACACACTCGTTTACTCGTTGTTTTCTATTTAATAAATAAGTCTCACGTCTCTTACAGATGGGTTCCTTTCTCAGACAAGACCAACGATTGTATAAATAACGGTGCAAAGAAAGCTGTATGGAAATGTGTGCCTAAATGTAATATTTTAATTAAACTTTTTACTGCTACATATCTTGCATTGCTTTATACATTTTGCACATTAAGTCTGCCGATGTAAATACATCAGAGGACTTAATGTGCAAAATACTTAATATCCTGGGCATTTACTATTATTTATTTTTACGTATTTAACTTTTTGTTTATAGAATAGGGGGCAAACGAGCAGACGTATCGCCTGATGGTAAGCGATTATTGCCGCTCATGGACACCTGTAACACCAGAGGCGTCACAAGTGCGTTACCGGCCTTTGGGGAATGGGGAGGGAAATGGGAGGGGGATTGGACCTACGGTATCCTCACTTACTCGGTGAAATACAACGCAGGCGCTGTTTCATACTGGTTTTCTGTGAGACCATGGTATCACTCCGTTCAAGCCGGTCCATTCATGCCGAAGCGTGCCTATCCCATGGTAAGATATAACTTTTCAATTATTGTTAGGCGATGGCTATTTACTAACATTCGTGCAACTTAGCTGCAGTACTATATTGCAAAAAGTGATCTGCAGGTTTACCACGGGCA
Organism: Spilarctia lutea; assembly: GCA_916048165.1. Taxonomy (NCBI): domain Eukaryota; kingdom Metazoa; phylum Arthropoda; class Insecta; order Lepidoptera; family Erebidae; genus Spilarctia; species Spilarctia lutea. Next base: position 7,032,725 of record OU696492.1, read on the forward strand.
GACTACAAAAAGTTACTATTCATCCTATGGGACACCCATGACCGTCAGAGCCAACTAAAGGAACAAATTACCCTGCGTAGTACTGCAAAGAGAATCCAAAGACTAAACAAACCATTAACCAACCAGGATAACTAGTATTGTATAGTGGCTCAAAAAGCCTTTTCGTAGAGAGGTTTATTTATTTATTTATAAACTTTATTGCACACCACTACAGTAAACATTAATACAGAGATAAATAAACGGACATCGACATCAGGCATCATCAATAGGCGGTCTTACCTCTCACAGCGATCTCTTCCAGACAACCTTTATAACGAGAAGTGGCCCATTAAAGACTGTTGGTGTCTGTCTCTGCATTATTAAATGTTATTATTTCATTTCCAAAAGCATATTTCTTCGACGGTGATGAGTTCGACAACATTCGCTGGATGGTTGGTGACATTGCCGTCGTTAAAGTAGAAGATAACTTCAACTTCCAACGAAAGATCAGAGGCTGTGACTACATTCCTAAGAAAGTGTTTTATAATAATCAATCCATCGATCTCGAGAAAGGCGGTACTGTGGGCTCCTTGGCTGGATGGGGTACAGTGGATATGTTTACTACTGTAAGTAGGTGTATTAATATCTTTTTCAAGTTACCAACCCTTTGAAGTTGAAGCCACCAACATTTTTTACCCGACTACGGCAAAATAAAAAGAAGAATAACGGTTCTGGCAGTGTATGTATTTATATTCCACAGTAGCATCTAAACTACTGAACTGATTTAAATGAATCAGGTTTATTTGATTTGTAATAATGACCCGTGTAGCTTATAAAACATTTATTTATATATAAACTGCCTGGATGGCGCAGTGGTAGCCTACGCGACTGCTGTGCTTGAGGTCTCGGGTTCGATCCTGGGTCGGTCCAAATGTTTGTATGATCTGCAAATATTTGTTTCGGAGTTTGGATGCTTTCTATAATATGTATGTATTTACAAAAAAAAAAGTGTACTCATAACACGAGCTCTGCTTAGCTTGAGACTAAATGGCGTTGTGTGTTAGATGTCCGAAAAATATTTATTATTAATTTATAAGAGTTTTTTTTGATCAGAAATAAGTCGTGATTGTACTTGAATGGTGCATAAGCCATAAGCTAAAACTATTGTTAGAGTTCCGTTACTTTAATAAAGAACCCTTTTGTTAATTTTTCTTCAATGTCTTTAATATACTGACATACCCCTCTTATAATTTTATTACATGTTTAGATGAGTGATTACTATGACAAGATTATTTGATTCAATAAGAGTTTGTTTGTAAGCTTCACTGACAAACAAAAACTAACTTTTAGCGTTTATATTGTTATTATACATTTAAAGGACATTACGGAGAAGATAAATAATTCAAGAGATCTTCTCGAAACTGACACCGTAATACTCTCGAAGAAGACGTGCCTGAAGAGTTGGGACCAACGATACCATTTTGTCATTAATGATGACATGATCTGTACCAGGGACAACGATGATGAAGAAACCATGAGTGCTATATGTTTGGTGAATATTTCACTAATCTATCCATACTAATATTATTAATTTAAAACTAAATGTGTCTGTCTGTTACATTTTCACGCTTAATTGCTGCATAGATTTCAATAAAATTAGGCTTTGACTTTGATTTTCGAGGAAGGCTACTTTTTAGCGCGCTAACTGACATATGTGGGGCTGAAGCTACATGGCATTTCGTGTCAAGTGTCTGAAATTACAAAAAAAACATATACATTTAATTAATTTTAAGCCGTGGGAGAGCCACGCTTCAGCATGCATGGGCAGGCTCGACCGGAGTGATACCACGGCCTCAAAGAAAACCGATGTAAAATAGCGCCTGCGCTTTGTTTCTTGTTTCACCGAGTGAGTGAGGATACCGGAGGCCCTACGCCAATCCCTTCCCCATCCCCATCCTCATCCCCCAAAGGCTGGCAACGCACTTGTAACACCTCTGGTGGTACGTCTACTCGTTTGCTCCCATATTCCATAAAAAAAAGATAAATTATAACATTGACTTACGAACCTTTGTAAATTAACTAAATTATAATAAATTGAACAAATCTCCTTGTATAATAAAAGATTTTAGGTCATGGTCCTATGGTCCTATCGATCTAAGAGATAGTTTAATTGTAGAATATTTTATCACCATCTACAGCTTTCAGTTCACTGTTAGACACACCTTAGACAACACAAACGTAATTACAGGATCAAGTGAGTTGTAAAGAACTGGAGTATTCCCGCGAAAACGAAGAACCTGAGGAAGAGCGGAGGCGAATGATAATAGAGCCCAGTGAGTTAGAGGTTGACACAGCAGCTCATCTGGATTCCAGAAGAAAAGGACAAAGGGTAACCAGTGGTGGGTTTTGTGAGGTAATATATGGATACATCTAAAATAAAAGGAACTAATATCATTTAGTTTGACTCTCAATCTAATATCCTACTATTAATACTTAATATTATTAATTCGAAAGTAATTTGGTATGTCTGCAGTATCGCATTCACGGTTAAACCATTAAACCGATTTGGATGAAATTTAAAATGGAGACTCTTTGGTTTTTGTCGAAAGACATATCGCGAAACCCGACATTTATGCGGACGGAACCACGTGATTAAATGCAAACGTTGCTGACGATGGATGCTTGTTACTCTTTTATGCAAAAACGGCTGAATGAATCTCGATGGAATTTAGCACAAAGATAGATTATAATTTGGAATAGCTCATTTTTTTTATGGAACTGAGGGCAAAACGAGCAGACGTACCGACTGATGGTAAGCGACTACCGCTGTCTATGGACACCCGTAACTCCAGAGGCGTCACAAGTGTGTTGCCGGCCTTTGGGGGATGGGAAGGGGAATGAGGAAGGGGTAGGGTTATGGGCCTCCGGTATCCTCACTCACTTGGTGAAACACAGCGCAGTTTTCTGTGAGGCCATGGTATCACTCCGGCCTATGTAGGTATGCTGAAGCGTGGCTCTCCCACATAGGTTATTTTTTATCCCGGGTAGGAATCAAACAAGTTCTCTAACTTAGCAATCAGGATCACAAACCAACTAGGCCAAAAGGCCTGTTGTGATAAGTTCTATTCTTGACGATCTATTTTTGTGCCAATATAATCCCGATCTGTTACGCTTTTATTTATAAGTAGATACCACAACATAGGCTAGTTTAGTTAACATAAAGAATATTTATCTTCTTTTAAGAATGACCATGGCGGGCCTCTTATAGTGGGTAGAGGTCAAAGCTCCGTGGTGGTTGGAATCATGTCAGCGTGCCGTACGAAGCAGATTACTAAAAAGTGCTACGGGCCTTATCTGTATACCAGTGTCTACAAATATAGGAATCTTATCTCCTGTGCCATTGAAAAGGAGATTGAGTAAGAATATCACATTTTTATACAGAATATGATGGTCTCCTAGCCGATTACGGCCACGGTGGCTAGTCTCAACGAAGGCCAGTCAACAACGCAGGGTATATTATAGTGCACAAGTGTGGGCGCAAACACAGGTGCACTCTCTGTTCCCTTTCTCTCATAATCCGATGAGACAGTTAACCGACACACGATCGGGGAGAAATCAAGCGCGACAGCTTTACGTGCTCTCCGAGGCATGGGAGTTCAGACCGCAACTTCCAAACTCCGAGCTGTTATTAATTTCCATAATCATAAAATCTCAATAACACTTTTGACCCGACCCGGGTTTCGAACGCGAGACCTCTTCATTGACAGTCACATACGTCAACCGCTAGACCAATGAGGTAGTATACTCGTACATAATATAAAATTGCACGTTTGGCCTAGTGGTCTCAGCCGGCGCCATATGAGACAACACTATGAGTGATCTAGAAACTATAGTTCTGAGTAGGGATGTTCTTCGTTAAACAAATAATATGTAATACTAGATATCTCCACTAATATAAGATAGGTAACTTTAGCATTGCTCGCTTATTGGACAAAGAAATGAATAATAAGATTGTTGTTATAATGTATGCAAGTCAAAAAAGGAAAGAACGACGAGAGGTAAATTATATATTTTTTTATTATTTTAAAAAAATAACTCGCACAGGCTGCAGGAAAGATGTAACTAAAAACATGAGTTCATTCGTCACTATAGTATCTAGAGATAACTTTTTGCAGAAAAGTGGAGAGTATATGAAGACCAAATTAGGATGGTTTAGTTGACCTTTAGATAATTATACGTGTAAGAGTATTCTATGTTGCTTTATAAACTAATTAATACTTTATTTTGTTTTAGACCTACATGTAGAAAGCTCTTGAGAACTACAAAAACTCGAATTGTTGAGACCTTATTCGATTGGTCGGAGCGTCCTGACAAGTAATAACATTTATTTTTCTTAATAACATTAGAATTGTCACTTCATTACTGTATAGTGAAAGGCTACAGCCAACGTAAGATAATGTTAAAACTTGTTTTTTCGAAAGACGGTCCCCATTTAATGTCATCCACATTTTATAAATTTTTATCATTAATTTCGACGACGACGACTTGAAGACTCGAAGATTTGATAATTGAAGACTATAAATACTTGACATTGGCAGAAATAGCTGATTCGAGTGATCCGGCTGGTTGCCATTTCATGAAAAAAAAATGTTAAAACTTTATTATATTCGTATGAAGCAAAGGGCTACCAAATATTTTCTTTAATGCAACACCAGAGGCGTCACATGTGTGTTACCGGCCTTTGGGAAATAGGGAGGGGGATGGTAAAGGATACATAGTTAATAATACAACGATAAAAGATTAAGAGAATCGTGTTATAATTTATTGTTATTTACTTCACTAGATTTGGGCAGTTGGTTCGTCGAATTTTTTTTTTTTTTTTTTTATTGTATAGGGGGCAAACGAGCAGACGTATCACCTGATGGTAAGCGATTACCGCCGCCCATGGACACCCGCAACACCAGAGGCGTCACAAGTGCGTTGCCGGCCTAGGAAGGAGTACGCTCTTTTCTTGAAGGTTTGAAGGTCGTATCGGTCCGGGAACACCGCAGGCGACAGCTCATTCCACAGTTTTGCTGTGCGTGGCAGAAAATTTCGGGAAAATCGCACAGTTGTGGACTGCCAACCATCTAGATGATGGGGATGAAATTTCTGTCGCGTAGTACGATGGCGGAAAGATGCGGCAGGGATCAATCCGAACAATTCCTCGGAGCACTCACCATGGTAAATGCGGTAGAAGATGCACAGTGAAGCCACATCTCTACGCAGCGCCAGAGAATCTAGCCGAATTGAAAGATCCCGGCAATCGACGATACGAGTCGCCCTCCGCTGAATGCGGTCCAGAACGAGGAGCTGGTATTGGGGTGCCCCTGCCCAAAGATGAGGACAGTATTCCATGTGAGGCCGAACCTGCGCTTTGTAAAGCCGAAGGCGGTGGGCCGGAGTGAAATACCGCCTCGATCTGTTGAGCACACCTAGCTTTTTTGAGGCCAATTTGGCCTTACCCTCCAAATGACCACGAAACTGGACTTCGCTCGATACGTCGAGACCGAGTATCTTGATATTGGCTGAGGCAGATAGGGGAGTGTCTTCAAAACGAGGACATACGACCCACGGGAGTTTTTTTGTGGTGAACGCGCAAATTTGTGTCTTTGTCGGGTTGAATTGGACCAAATTAATCAAAAATGTTAATCATTTTCAGACCGGTGGTTTCTAAGAAATTTAGAACTACATTTCACAATAAACAAAAGGATGAGCCAGCTACATTCAGAGGAGTCGCAGATGAAGATACCGATTTGAAATGATTCCGTTAAAAATAAATTGTGTTAAGCATTGCTTTATTTTCTAATCGCATTGTTGTTTGTCTATACTTTTGATTCCTTTCCTTTTTCTGATAAATACAACACGGAGATCGTACCCATTTTATAACTATTAAAATTGAGATTTCATTTCGTTATTATTTTATTTAACATAAGAAGAAGAAGATTTACATAAAACATAAGAATAATATAAAATTTGCTCCAAAAACTTCCATACACAAAAATACACACACACATATACACAAGCACACAGACACACACACACACATATACGCAAACACACACACACACATATACACAAACACACACACACACACATATACACACACTTACACACATGTTAACACGCACAGCAAAGTAACAGATATAGAAAGTAATTTTTGCCACTAGCAGCGATCAGCATGACGAAACTAATTACAAAAAATAATTCTCATTGCCTTGAGATTTAAATTTTTAATTTCATTTTTAGGCGTTGATGTTATATATTATTTTTTTATTACTAATATATTTAGTTATGATATATTCTTAATTAAGTTTTTAGTGGCGAGTTATAAATCTAATCAAATATTTTTTCTAAGAATCGGTGCAAATTGACCACTTGGTCTAGTGGTCACAGATATTAACTGTTAAACCTTAGGTTCCCACCAAAGGTAAAAAGAGTTTGTTTTGTGTGAGAGAGTACTTTATTTATGATATATATGCTTTGAATGCTTTGACTGAACGTTTGGCTTAGTGCATTAAGCGGTCGGCACGCTACTTTCTACTGCGCTGGTTATAGTGAGTTTAAACACTACATGGGACAACATTCTGTGTGATCCACATATTGTTGTTCTGAATCTGGGTGTTCTTTGTGTTCGTTTCATGTATATTTGTAAAAAGTCTGTATAATATATTATTCCTAATCCGAGAGAATTATTATCTATTTAAAACAGAATAATTTTTGTCCCGTAAGTGAGACTTGGTTGGTGAATCACCACTGGACATAGGCCCAAGTCTCCCTCACATTTAATAATTTTAATGATAAAGCGGGACTTAATTATAATCGTCACAATGTGGACTAGACTACTGGCCCGTGTAGAAAAATGATGGGTCATGTGAACCACCAGGTGACCTATCTAGAACGATGGAAGAGCATAAAATAATAAGATTCAGCACTATGCCGTCACTTGTAAGCTGTCCAACTGAGTGCAGGTGAGAATTCAAAAGTACCGGTAGAGTGGGTACATTTTGGTCATATATTTTTGTACGGCATTCTTACCATCGATAGATCCATGAAAAATAATAAGAAAACGCGCAGTGCCGTAAAAAAATGGTGCGCCACAAAGTCGGGTTTTTATTTTTATTTTCCGACAATTTCGAGGGTAAATTTGGTCATTTGATTTTGTACGGCATCAGTTTCATACTATTTCAATACTGCTTCTAATCCATTATTCCGCAACGCCGTACAAAAATCATGCGACAAGGGGAAAAAATCGAGGGTTGCAACCCCCTTTCTTTCCGTGGTCCAGGGGGTAATTTGAAAAAGTACGGCTTCGGTTCCAAAACATTATCTAGCACTCAAAAGTACTATTAAAAATAATGCCGTCAAAAAATGATTGCTCATTTGAAAATATATCAATAATTATCTTAATTTCATCGTATCCTTGATTTATAAAGCTGTAAAGTCATTTGATCCTGTACGCGAACTTTTTTTTAACATGATATTGTAAAACTCAATTGTTATACAGTATTGCCGTTCAAAAGAAACTGTTCTAAAAAAAATATAGACAAAATACAAAAACTGAAATTTTGCTAATTATTGCAAAAGTTTAAATATCATAAATTAATGAAATATAGCAGTTTTCTACATTTTATAACTTGTTTTAAATAGTATTAACATAAATAAATTAGGAAAAAATGATGCCGTACATTTTAATGCAGACCATATCTTTTAGGCTGATGAAAATGACACTACCATTTTAAGGGTACTTTATGGCCATCTGATACAGTACGGCATTAACATATTTTTGAAGAGAACAATTGATAATATGATAAAATCACTATGACGTCTAACTGAACTGAAACGGTGTGTATATTATATCCAAGAATTGAAACTGTCAATCCCAGTATCAACAGTTTTGTATACTTTTTGATTTAATATATACTTCAAACATTATTGATACATTTATATAATTGATTTGTTTCTTTGTAATGATGTAAATAAATCAAACAATCATTTTTTTCAAAAAATCGATATATTTAATGATGATAATAAAAAATATGGTTTTTCTTTAAATTATTCAGTATCGGAATCAGCCGCTAAGTTGTTATCGGAATCAACGTCTTGATCGACGTCCGAATTATCTTCTCTATCATTTTCTGAAACATAAATATGTTTTTGTCAAAACATAAATATAAATAAAATACTTACAGATTAAAGATTTATTTATTTACCTATGACGTCTTCATCTTCGCCTGATTCCTCATCCGGTTCCGTTATGTCGCAGACTTTTTGGGGGCATTCCTCACCGTGGAACCAGTCGAAATCGTACCGACCGTCATTGACAATCCATTCATAGCTTATTGGTAACAAGGTCGACGTTATTTGTTTGTAGGCATTACACCAAATCTGTGCTATGTAGGTACTTCTCTTCATATGTTGTTTTAACTCCCGGAAACAAGGGGGAAACGACGTTGCTTCCAATTTCATAGTTGTCTTATCGTATATCGTGATGAATTTCACCTTAAATTTCGTTATATGGATTATTTCTTTTTGATTTTTTCTTTTTCAGTTTTTTTCCCCTTTGGACCAACGAAAATGTACGGCATATGAAAAAATATTATCTATGCATAAAATACTTACAAAATAAATTAATTTTATGTTGGGTCAAATCACCCCCTGGACCATGGAAAGAGAGGGGGTTGCAACCCACGATTTTTTCTCCTTGTCGCATGATTTTTGTACGGCGTTGCGGAATAATGGATTAGAAGCAGTATTGAAATAGTATGAAACTGATGCCGTACAAAATCAAATGACCAAATTTACCCTCGAAATTGTCGGAAAATAAAAATAAAAACCCGACTTTATGGCGCACCATTTTTTTACGGCACTGCGCGTTTTCTTATTATTTTTCATGGATCTATCGATGGTAAGAATGCCGTACAAAAATATATGACCAAAATGTACCCACTCTACCGGTACTTTTGAATTCTCACCTGCACTCAGTTGGACAGCTTACAAGTGACGGCATAGTGCTGAATCTTATTATTTTATGCTCTTCTATCGTTCTAGATAGGCCACCTGGTGGTTCACATGACCCATCATTTTTCTAGACGGGCCAGTAGTCTAGACGTTGAAGTCGCCTCCACCACCTTTAATTAAGTGAGTGAATGAAAGCTAATATTTTCAAATGAGAATGTATTACATACATTCAACAAACATAAAACTATTTTTCATTTATAGTTATTGCTTTCACCGTTCACAAGTAACTGGAAGTCACTAAAAATTCACCAATCAAAATGTATGTAATTATTATTTCAATGCACCGTGAAATTTTATTTTTCATTTCCTGTGTGTGTCTTATGTAAGTACCTAAATATTTTCTTTCAAATGATATGAACCAAGATGTTAACAATATTTTCTATAAATCCTCTTAGCGTTTTAAGTATATTATGTTATTTTGTAGGTAAGTGTGTTTTTAATATTGTATGTGTATTATGACTTTATATCCTATATTATTTTCTTCTTTGATAAAATGGCAACCAGCCGGATCACTCGGATCAGCTATTTCTGCCAATGTCAAGTATTTATAGTCTTCAATTATAAGTTTTCGAGTCTTCAAGTCGTCGTCGTGATGAAATTAATGATAAAAAATATATAAATGTGGATGACATGAATGGGGACCGTTTTTCGAAAAAACAAAAAACGATCACCTATATTATCATCACTATTAGCAATAGCCTTTACTGTCAACTGATGTACATAGACAATAGCGCTGTATAGAAAATAAAACTTGAAACCAAACCGTTTGGCCATTTTTGATCATTTAGTTCTAAGTTTTGTTATATGTATTTGTTATCTTAGTTTGAAACAAATGAAAGTTATCTTATTCGTCATTAATTCGTTTCATGTATTGTTTCTTTTTCAGGCATTTATTCTATACAAATAACTACAACAGTCCCTAAAAAAGTAGAGCATATACTGCATAATTTAAATGGTTCTGAAATTAAAAACTTTCTAAACAATTCGAGAAGAATTGTCATCGGTTCAGAAGCTTTAGAAAGCAGACCTTACATGGTAAGTAAACAGTTTATGATTTATATATATATATATATATATGTATATTATGATACTGCTAAAGTGACTTTACTGTACCTAATGTAAAACATGAGCAGAATGCAAGAATTGTGGTCACCATACTCATTGTGAATGCAAATAATACAGCATGGCAACCCATGTGTGGCGGCCTATTGTGATGCTTCGATTTAGTGATGTGGCGACTTCCACATATAACACAACAATAACCTACTACAGCGCCATCTACCGAAGATACACTGAACTACGAAGTAACGCACTACTCGGAGTAACTACAAATCCTGAATCGCGAAATAAATAGTTCTCGCACCGATTATCATATATACAACATCCCAGCATCAACTGTTGGGCAGTGGCTTGCCAGGCATGATCACCTCGCCTGGTCGGAGGATCGTCCCTTTGTGTTGGGTGGAACATGATACCCGTTTCCTTACAGTGTCAACAATATGGAGAAAGTAGATAGAAAGATAGGTACTCTTTATTATACACCAACAAGAAACATACATGGAGTATGATAGACGCCCGTGCCTCGGAAAGAACGTTAAGCTGTCGGTCTCGGTTGTCATGAACATCTATGACAATCGTTATTGGGAAGTCAGTGCCCTCAAATATACTGACAACTAGTTCAACCTTCGAATTCAGTTCACCCTCAGAGTTGCGGATGTCCGATGAGACATACAACTAAGAAACATGCAATCTAAAATACAAACAAATAAAGCAGTGGTACAATGGGCCTTATTGCTGTCTGCGACCTTTCCAGACAATCTTTGGATGGAATATACTTTAAAGTAATGTGTAGCTTTAGGTACCTACACATTTTCAATTTACATACATATCTCGGAATCTACAAAGGTCTGAATTTGTTTACTACTTTTGGTAGCAGGAATAACCATAGGGTGTTGTCTGCGTAGTCACCTCTTACGATACTCATGGGATGAATAAGGTTGATGACATGCCGTATACTTAGTCCACCACTACGTGGATAAGACAAGATACACGTATTTCTTATATTTTCAGGTCTATTTAAAACTGCCAGCAAGTAACGCCAAGTATGCAGATTACAGACAATGGTTGTGCGGAGGAGTTATCATCCACGAAGAGTACATTTTAACGTCAGCTGCTTGCATTGAAGATGCTAGACATTTTTATATCGTTTCAGGAACATACCTGTAAGTAGTTTTTTGACTGTTAGACTTACCACCCATAATATTTTATTTTATTGGATGAGGGTAGTATGGACCGGTTGTATAGAGACTTAGGGAGACCTATGTCCAGCAGTGAACGTCTTTCGTCTGAGATGAAGATAAATAGCTGTCAATTGAGAAGACAGATTACGTGATAGTTGACTTCCAACGCTCATGGAGACTTACAACTAAAGAGACAGAAGTAAGTTATAAGCCTTTTTGTTGCCTTAAAGAGAAGGGGTTAAATCCTCCGGTGGACTCAATACCTCAGTAAAAAGCAACAAAAGAATTGTTGGTCGAGCTGATCTACACACTCTCTGTTCCCTTACTATTATAATACGATAGGACGGCTATCCTTCATGACCCTGGAAACCATTTAAGGAAACAAGGAGCAAATCCGACTGCTTTATATGCTTTCTTAGACACTGAAGATAGGACTCCAACTTCTAAACTCCGGGCCTATCAGTAAAACTCAACAATACTGTTTTGGCGCGATTCAGGAATCGCACCCAAGACCTCAAGCTCGAAGAGTCGAACGGAATATCACATCCATAAATAAGCTTACCTGATACATAATGATATATCCATCAACCTTTGAATTACATGAATCAACAGAGATGTGACCTTGTGAAATTATTATAATAGCTATTTGTAGATCATTTTCTTACAACAGATCCTTCTTAAGATCTGTAGTATCTTAAGGTAGGTACCCAGTCGTAGGGACACAAGAAAGTAATAGAGTGCGAGTTTGTAATATTTTGAGAGATACACAGTCACAAATAATAATTACTTATTGAAAATAATAGTATAGGCAAATAGAATCCTTTATATAAAACTCTAACTACATTTGCTAAGCTTAGCTGTTAGGCGCGCATTAAGTACGAGTATCACTCTTTTCTTTCAGACACGACGAAGGCGCTGACCGTCATAATAATCCTTGTATTAAAAATGGAGCCAAGAAAGCTATATGGAAATGTGTTCCTCGCAGTAAGTGAACTGTTCTAACTACTAACTCTAACAACATCGGTTTGTAGGCGCCATCGGACCGCTTCTAATTAATGAGGCATCAATTGATTTTGGTTTTATCATAGTTTTTACGTACTGGGGTTGTACTTTTTTAAATTTATATTGTTGTTTTTTCGTTTTATTTACACTTTTATTTAACATTGAAAACGTGTAGTTAGTAATGATGGGTTGTACGTCAGCAGGAATATATAGGAATACGAATACATTTAACAACACTGCGGAGTTTTTATACATAAGGGGCCATCCATAAAGTACATCACACGAATTTCATGATTTTTTGAGCCAATTGTCACAGGTGGTCACATTTCTGAGACCCCCCCTCCCTAGTGTGACGTCACATGTTTTGCAATTTCACATCGAAAAATTATTAAATTAAAACAGCAGTTCCGAAATTAGTTTTATTTCCATTTAAATTAAGTACTTTTTTTATGAAATCAACATTAACATCAAATATTTGAAAAAATAACAAAGCAATAAGGTATTGAATATAAAGAAAAATAAGAAGAAAGAAACTCAATCATCTTCAGTCCATGGACTTTGAACCCACTCCTTTAAATTATTTATAACTGGCATGGCAGTCACTTCGTTCTCATTTATTCGTATTATATTAGATATTGAAATGTGATGTCACGAAACTTAGGACCCCACCCACCCCTTGTCACACTTTGTCGACCCCCTCCCCCCCTTTACGTGTGACGTACTTTATGGATGGCCCCTAATGGAAATTCAGATTATGAAACCAATATCCATAAGGAGTAAGTTCTAATATGAATCAATCGACCTGAAATTATTGTGTAAATGCAACGCTACCACCCCCGCTATCAAGCGGTAACCGATCAATAAATATTAAAATAAAGAAAATGTGATGAATATCATATCACTAGATATTTTTTATTTTTTATTTATTGAATAGTGGGCAAACGAGCAGACGTATCACCTGATGGTAAGCGATTACCGCCGCCCATGGACACCCGCAACACCAAAGGCGTCACAAGTGCGTTGCCGACCTTTGGGGGATGGGAAAGGGGATGGGGGGAGGGGTTGGGGTATGGGCCTCCGGTATCCTCACTCACTCGGTGAAACACAGCGCAAACGCTATTTCACACCGGTTTTCTGTGAGGCCGTGGTATCACTCCGGTCGAGCCGACCCATTCATGCCGAAGCATAGCTCTCCCACGGTAGTTTCTCATAGACTAGTTTACGATATGTTCTGACTAAAAAAACTGAAGTATAGACAATAGAGTTTTTCATTATACAACAATTTTCGCAATTACTCGTGGCCGGAACTATAGTAATAGTACCTCTACCCTCATAAATAATTTATCTGAATTTAAACAACAACAAGTTCTGTAAGTAGGTATGCCTAAAACTAACTGTTAAAATATACTAACTATTATATTATTTTAACTATTTTACTATTTGATTCAATTTTAACTGCTTTTAATTCGGCAAACGGTAGTTACTCCTCAACTTGTCTTCCGACAAAGGCCTCCTCTAAACATTGCCATTTAATTCTATCCCTTGCCGTTCGACCACATGTTGCACCCACTATTTTCCTGATATCATCTTCCCATCTCTTAGTTTGTCATCCTCTGTTCCTTTTGCAGTCTAGCTGATTCCATGCTGTTCTTTTTCATGTTGCATGCATTTCTACTTATTTTTTTACCTTTGAAATTTGAAACAGCAAGGGAAATATGTGAGAAGTATTTGTTTGAGTATGGCTAGATACTTAAAGTTTTAATCAAGTATGTAAAAATGCCGTGGCATAATGTTGCACCGATAACTTTGAAGATAAGTAAATAAACTATTCTACGTTTACAGATTACGTTTTCGACGGTCATGAAAATGATAACATTAGATGGATGAATAATGACATTGCAATTGTAAAGACAGAGGATGAGTTTGATTTCACTCGAAGAATTCGAGGGTGCGAATATATTCCTCGCCCAGTTTGCTACAATAATCAAAGTCAGAAGTTCGAAGAACCTGAGACTGTTGGGTCGATAGCCGGGTGGGGCAGCACTTTTGGTTACAATGAGGTACTCCTTATATCTAGCTACACGTTATATTTTATATAAATGAAGACATGTTTCTATTTTCTTCAAGAGCCAACATGTTTTTTTAACATGTTTTTGTTAAAATTATTTCCTTTCAGTAGGATACATAGATTTTGCGGTTAATTATTTAATATTCTAGTTATTTAATTTACTTCTGTTAATAAATGCAAAAATTTTAAGATACAGTTACTTGGTTTTAAATGAATTTATCATTTGACCAAATTTGTATCAGATTTTTGTAACAAGTTCTCTTCGTTCTTTCCGTTGATCAATCTAAATCATCTTACACGTACTTCTTGATCGAAACCACAAAATTAGAAACAGTAGTGTTAATTCTGTTGTTGTTTAATCAATTGAAATTGCTCTAAAATTTCTTGTTTTATATATTTACGTATAACGTCCTAAAATGTTGCTCTTTGGAGATTTTTCAGTTTTTAGAATTTCGTACAACAGAATCAGAATTCAGCACCAATGCTAAGATAATTAAAGCTGACATATGAATTTATACAAATACGAATATTTCTATGGTTTTTACAGCCAGCGTCACATAACACGAAGCATCAACTATTGGAAGCACCAGCAGTGATTATATCCAAGTCGACATGCAAAAAACGATGGGGAAAGAGATACCATCAAATTATTGATAATTATATGATATGTACCAAGGATACTGTGCCAGATCTCTCGGAAATATGTTTGGTAAGTATAGAGATCTAACTATGATAAGCTTCGGAAGCTTTCATCATCACCAATTGTCTTAAACAGTCCACTACTGAATATTGACCTCTCCTTAGCATAAAGGTTTTGGCCTATTATACCAGGCTTTCCAGGCGTTTTGGTATAGGGTTTATGTCAAGTTTGCCTTCTCTTTGGAGTAATGTTTTCCTTCATAGCTTTTTTTTACCTATGAGTCTGGTTGGGTACGGGTCGGATAAAATGTTTGTCTCGAAGTTTGGGTGTTTTCTATGTATAGTATATGTATTTACAAAAAAAAGTATAAATGTATTGTGATCAGTTGTCTAGTATCCATAAGACAAGCTCTACTTAGTTTGGCACTAGACGGTGTTGTGTGTTAAATTGTCCGAAATATTTATTTATTATTTACTCTGCCTGATGAAAAGCATGAGCAGAATCCAAGAGTGTTGGTCGCCATACTCATTGGTCTTATGTGAGAGGGTAGTACACCCAGGTTAATCCAGCCCTTTCCGTTACTCGCCTCTTACACCTACGGGATGATTAGAGCCCGTGATACTTCATGTCCTTAATTCGTCACCACACGGATAGCATACTTGTGAGTTTTGAGATCTAATCTACCATATACCATAGGGTCTACTCTTTGCCCCCTAGACCATAAACACATCAAAATATTTACAGGAGAAGTATGTCGACTGCACTGACATACAATACGACGATTCAGAAGAAGGGAGGCGATCTATGGATCCGGAAACTATGTATGTGCATACTGCAAATCACAGAAATTTAAGGAAACAAGCCAATTATGCAAGTGGAGGCTTTTGTGAGGTAATTTCTTTTTAATCAACGATCGGCCATCATCATCGAGAGTCCACTGCTGGACATAATTATGTCTATTTTAAGAAAGAGGTTTTGGTCTAGTGGACAGTATTACTACTTAGTACTAAATAGTGTTTGCTTCAAGTTGTTTTCTTTCTTTGCGATCAGCCAACTGGACATCGTTTTTTGTTTTTTCGAAAAGCGGTGCCCATTTACGGCACTACACGGAGTTACTACTAATGCTGAATCGCGCATTAGGAGATCTCGTGCCGATTATAATATAAGTCAAGTCAAAGTCAAATCATTTATTTCCATAGGCCCCAAAAGGCACT
Source organism: Spilarctia lutea (assembly GCA_916048165.1). NCBI lineage: Eukaryota > Metazoa > Arthropoda > Insecta > Lepidoptera > Erebidae > Spilarctia > Spilarctia lutea. Next base: position 7,048,928 of record OU696492.1, read on the forward strand.
TGAACACGTCAAAAATACAAACATCAAACATTATTAATACAAATATAAAATAAAACTCAAGTACTGAATTGATCAGTGATAAAAGGATGTAACTCAAGTAATCAATGATTTGAATTACCGGAGCTTAGATTGATTTCGATTCAACTCAAAGGTTTAAATTGAAATCAATCCAAGTACCAGCTCCGATGGGTATTGCATTCATGAGAAGAGCTGGTGAGAAACTCATGTGCACCATCTTTTCCAATAATTCATACAAAGTTTGTTTGTTTTTGACAATAATACTTATATGTGCAAGTTAAGGCAACCAAAACACAAAGGCTAGAAAATGGTCTAAAGAAATATTAAAATTAGGGAAACCAATTTTTTGTCTAATAAAATAATTATAATTAGTCCATAGCATATAAGGTTGCAATCACTTACACATCAAGGAGTAAAAGCAATGTGTGCATACATACTGGTTCCAGAAAAAAAACGTTCAAAATGTAATAAAATAATAAATACTAATTATTTACGCTCCAACAATGTAAACACAGATCGCCTTAACTTAACAAAATTCAAATGTCTGGTAATCAATGCAGAATAAGATGCCAAGAATTAATTACAATGAAATAAATTATATTAAGGATTGTAAATAAATAAATATATTGCGTATCAAATCAATCAATCAAATCAACACCAAATTCTCACTCACACCCAAGGCACCGCGTCGGTCAAGAAATCGTTCACCGCATAATAGCCTCTCTCCACAAGACGACTCTTAACGGTACTCTTGAACTTTTGTAGGGGTAAGTTCAAGATTTCGACAGGAATTTTGTTGTATAAACGCACACCAAGTCCTTCAATATTATTATTCAATACGTATACAACAACAACCTAACGTCAACCGTTGGGCAGTCGCCCGCCAGGCATGATCACCTCGCCTGGACGTAGAATCTTTCTTCGTGTTGACACCCGTTCCTTCACATATTTTTTATTATTAATTTCATCACGACGAAGACTTAAGATTGGCAGAAATAGCTGATCCATCTGGTGGCCATCGCATCAAAAGAAGAAGATCAGCCGTCTAGACCTCAATTTAGTGAAGTGAAGATTTTTATTTACGAAATTATACTTTCATTGACACATATGAGGCCGTGGTATCATTCCGCTCGATGCATGCCGAAGCGTGGCTCTCCGACCATATCACATTTGTATTGTATTGTATTTTACAGTTATTATTATTATACGTTTTTTTTTCTCAGAACGATCACGGCGGACCTTTAATTTATGGCACAGGTGTAAATTCAATCGTCATTGGAATTATCTCAGCCTGTCTTGTCAAAGAGGGGACGAATAAATGTCACGGACCTTTTCTCTATACCAGTGTCTGGAAGAATCGAGTCCTTATTAATTGCGCTATTTTTAAAGAGCCTTTGTAAGTTCTTCGTTTTAACTATAATGCAGGATTTAAACATTTATAATGTACTAGCTGAACCCCGCGGTGCTACCCGCGGTACGACAATAATCACAGGCAACGTCGCGAGGCGAAGCTAGTATCTTTATAAATTATAGCCTACGTGTTATTCTGATGTATAAGCTATATTATTGTAAATCGTAAAATAAGTAACTTTTCTGGTTGATTTTTTACACCTTGTTTCTTGAAAAACGCAAATATCTTACGGAACCCTATTTTTTCCAAAATAAAATATAGCCTATGTTACTTGTGGATAATGTAGCTTTCGAATGGTGAAATAATTTTTTAAATCGGTCCAGTAGTAGTAGTTGAGTTTATTCGTTACATACAAAAATACAAATCTTTCCTCTTTATAATATTAGTGTAGATTATTAAACATATATTTTAAATTATCTACAGTTACACATTTTAGTCCCTTATTAGCAACAATTTCATTTTATTTTCAAGTCTAAAGTTGAAAACAATACAAAACCATTTTTTTTATGAATTATAAAGGGTTAGTCTTTAATAATATTCAAGTGAATGTAAGTAATTAGTTAGTAGATAATCTTTAGAAACGAATGACTTTCGAATGAATAAGCTATTAGTAAAGATGCTGCCTCCTTAAGCCAAAAAAAAGGTATCTAATTAGAATTTTAGGCCCACAACTAAACAAAATTGTTAGTTAAATGTTATGTATTAGAAATATACACAATTATACCTATAATGCAAAAAATATATCTAATATAAAATTGACTGCAATCTAATAACCAGGATATATCTGCGAACCTGGCTAGTAGTTTACTAAATAGGTAGTTTATTGGTATTACACTGAACAGAGAAACAACAAACAAGAATGAGATAACAAAAGCAAAAATAATACACGTGCGTTGGAGCTTGCGTTGGCAACGGTACTAGATAGGCGAAAGCGGGGCGATGCGTGGGGAAGCGAGAGGTGAAGCGCATTCCAGCCGGGTGCGCAGATATTTCCCATGAATTGTACTAATAATACATGTATTGTTTCAGTGGAGGATGTGATAAATTGTTCCGAGCCGGTGGATCACATACTGAAGTAGAAATGAGTTGGGCCGATCATCCCGATGGGTAGCTTATATTTATAAGTAACTATGTTAGGTAGTCTGATAAGTTTCCGACCTCAAGTTGAAGACAAAAGCACTCGATAAACTGGTGAATGTATTGCGCATCTTTGCATTGCATTGGGCATCGCTGGGAGAAGGGTGTATAGTCCAAAGAGACTGTATAGGAAAATAATAATCACAAATTTCAACAAAAAAAAACGACTTCAAGAACTGGACCAAATTGAAATGGGACCACACGGGAAGCACCAGCTTTCAAATAAAAAAAATCTTCGAAATCGGTTCACCTAGTCGAAATTTATGACATAGGTAACAAACATAAGAAAAATGCAGTCGAATTGAAAACCTCCTCTTTTTTTGAAGTCGGTTAAATAATAAGAAAACTTGTCTTATATCCTCGTTAGGTCGGAAATTTGACAGACCACATATGTATATACTATTCCTAAGTAAATTCAAAAAAAAAATTTTTTTCTTAAACCGATTTACAGATATTAATTAACCGTCAACCTTTCACAGACCTGCTAAGAATGAACTTAAGAAAGCCGGTAAAGAAGTAAACGATCACGATAAATACGAGAGCACTGTTGTGCCAATGGAGACAACAAAAGTTGTAGAAAAGAATGAAGTGACTAAACCTGTTGATGGGAACACAGAAAAAGATGATAAACAGCAACGAAGACTGTTCGACAATACAACAGTAGAAGTACAATCGCATGTTGATTCCACGACGACAAAATCAGAAGATAATGTTCCACGTGTACACACAGAAAAAGAAGTACATGTAAATGATTCGACCAAAACTGTGAATTAAATTGCTGAGAATAAATTAACCATAAAACGGTATCTCTTTTGTTTTACTTATTTGTCTTATTTATTATAAACGCGAAAGTTTGTGAGTATGTAAGTGGTTATGTTTGTGGTTCTTTCACGTAAACACTACTGAATGGATTGTGATGAAACTATACAATAATATAGCTTATACATCAGAATAACACATGGGCTACAATTAATCAAGATACTAGCTTCGCCTCGCGGCGTGGCCCGCGGTTATTGCCGTTTCGCGGGGTTCAGCTACTAAGAAATAATTGAAATCTAAATGATTCATAAATTAATACGAGTACTAAAAATTCGAAAGTAACTCTTGTCTGTTACAATTTCACGACTAAACTGATTCCAATGATATTCTGATTCTGGAGAAAGGTCATAGGCTACAGTTATGAGATAGAAAAAAATACTCTGATTCTGGTGAAAGGACATACGCTACTCTGACCGCGATAACTGACATACAAAATACAAAGCCAATATCAAAGGTATAATATGAATAGCTTGTGGCAACACACAGTCTCATCGTCCGTCTCATCCCAAACTGGGTTGATCACAGAAACCAGTCTGCTGATAAACATAAAGAAAAATCATACCCCTTAATTATACCCATAACTTATTAGTCTGGTTTTGAGTGATACTTCTAAGATAAGGTATATCTAGGTACCGTAGATATAAAGAAGTAGGCTATACAAGATAAAATTTATTTCAACAATAAACCTAGATATTAACACATATCTAGGTAACAATAATGTACTTCTAGCCGAGTTCGATTATTACCGTGATTGAGCCACGCTTTGGCATGCATGGGCTCGACCGGAATGATACCACGGCTTTACAGAAAATCGGTGTAAGACAGCGCCTGCGCCGAGTTTCACCGAGTGAGTGAGGATACCGGAGGCCCATACCCCAACCCCTCCGGCAACTCACTTGTGAGGCCATCGCTTCCTATTATAAAAAGTTTTCAATAATTGACTGTTGATTTCTTCTTACAAAGGAGATTTCGGTCTACTATATTACGCTAGCCAGACGGGTACAGGGTTTGTTTCAAGATTTCCGTCTCTTTGTAGAACTGCTATTCTTCGTATTTTACATTCTTAGTTAGCTCTTAAAATACACACGGAAAAGAATAAGGGGTGACGATACTTTGTACCTTAGCCCGCCATCACAAGGAGACCTTGACTGCCTCGGTGAGAAGTGATAGCGTGTGCGACTGCTATTCTCGAGGTCTCGGGTTCGATTCCCGGGTCTGACCAAATGTTTGTATGATGTAATATGAGTTTGGTGGTTTTCTATGTATAATATGTATGTATTTACAAAAAAAAAGTATATAAGTATTTATATCAATTGTCTAGTACCCATAACACAAGCTCTGCTTAGCTTGGGACTAGATGGCGTAGTGTGAAAAAAAAAAATGTGATCCGCAAATTGTTGTTTTGGGTCTGGGTGTAAATCATGCGCAACATAGGGTATATTCAAAATGTGGGAGTAGTGTTTAACAAAAATTAATATAATTTTTGAGTATCATTCGCACAATGCGTTCAGAAAGGGAGAACATATCATGAAATCAATAAAACTGTAAGGAATTTTAAAAGGATTGGCTTTCTGCCTTTAATATACCTACCTATCACATCCACGAGTTCTAATTAATTTTTTTGTCAATATCGTCATAGAAATACAAAACTATAAATAAAAATGACCGGATACAATTATAGAAGTCAGATTTTTAATTAATTTTCTTTTATATCTTGCGTGAAATTAACTTCTTGTATAATCCTTTCTGTAAATGCAGGCGTTCTATTCAAATGTGCCTCTCAACGATGAAGTTTATATTAAGTTTATTTATTTCATACTTAGTATATAAAGGTTTGTTTATTTCATTTATTTTATCTACTTTAATTTGGAATTGAATTTTATCATGGTATTCAATATTTAATCAAAAATGCAACAATTGAGAAAAGTTTTATGATTTCAATTCTAGTGTAGTTCGATCGTAGTAGAAATACTAAAATCGACTACAAATCGAGTTAAACAATAACTTTCTTCTAGACGAGGAAAGAAGAAAAGAGAAGGTATTTAAGATCTTCAACAAAAACTCAAGATAGTTTCTTTTTATAGATGTTCGCGCTATAGAGGTAGCCACCACTCTTCCTCTAGAGGTCTCCACAATATTAAGTAATATTAGTCTTAGCAGTGATACCAGAAGGATCATAAATGGCATAGAAGTCACTGACAGTATGCCGTATATGGTAAGTATGGAGGGCTGAGAGTATATAAAGGCATAGCTCCTTCGAGTAGTAATGATAATGACGACGATGAACAATTATTGTGGAAAGTGGTTGTATGAGTGCTACTTCGTAAGAAAGCTTTCCACTTCTTAATAATTCATACACGTTTCGATAAAAGAAATGTGTTTGACTTTTAATTTTAATTGTGTTTTAAGTTTGATACTTGAAATACGACTTTTATAAGCGATAATTGGCTTTGCTAAAGGCCAAGTAATGGACTATTACATATATATAAAACGAGGAAGAGCCATGCTTCGGCATGCATGGGCCGGCTCGACCGGAGTGTTACCACGGCTTCACAGAAAACCGGTGTGAAATAGCGCCTGCGCTGTGTTTCACCGAGTGAGTGAGGGTACCGGAGGCCCACACCCTACCCTTCCCGCATCCCTCTTTCCATTCCCCCAAAGGTTGGCAACGCACTTGTGACGCCTCTGGTGTTGCGGTTGTCCATGGGCGGTGGGAATCACTTACCATCAGGCGATACGTTTGCTCGTTTGCCTCCTATTCCTATATATATATATATTTAAAAAAAAATGAGACATCAAAAGAGTGAAAATGTATTAGTGTCAAATAATATGTTTTGGCTCATACCTTATAACATAAACACGAAAGTTTTAAAATAATAGCAAATACAGTGCTCATCTTGTAGCTAGTTTACGCAAGGCATTGAAATAATATTTAATAGTTTCGGTTACGGAACTCCTAAATTTGCTTGACTGCATTTTGAAAACCTGCTTGTCTTCCTTAGGTTTATCTTAAATTACCTAGCGCTAACGCAAAACAGCAGTCGTATCGGAAATGGTTATGTGGGGGCGCTATTATCCACGAGGAGTATATTTTGACGTCTGCTGCTTGCATTGAAGATGTAACACATTTTTATGTCGTCTCGGGTACTTACAAGTAAGTAGACAGGTTTTTTCAATTGTAACTTTAACAGCTACTTTAATTCGGATCTTGGTTCCATTGAGTGTCGGCACGTTTTTATTTATGTTACACACAATTGTGATTGATCTAAAATAATAAAATTACGAAATATTATCCAGTTCATTTAGAAATCAGTTTTTAAAATGATTTGGTTTTGAATTTAAGCTTTAATTAGATATACATAGATGACGGTAGATTTAGTAGTATTCCTCACTGAGTAACGTCGAGCCCTCCTATAAGTAACGCCAACCATCCCGGCCTTGGGCAATCCAATAGATAGACTGCCTCATTGGCGCAGTGGTAGTGAATGCGACTGATATGCTTGAGGTCTCGGGTTCAAATCCTGGGTCGCACCAAGTGTTTGTGTGATCTACAAATATTTGTAGTTTGGAGTTTGGGTGTTTTCTATGTATGAATTTACAAAAAAAAAATGTATTCATATCAGTTGTCTAATACCCATAACACAAGCTCTGCTTAGCTTGAGACTAGATGGTTCTGTGTTAGATGTTCGAAATATTTATTTATATTATTTAGAGTAAATCATAAACATTATCATAATAATGTATTTTTAGATATGCCGATGAGGACGATAGATACAATAACCCTTGTATCAAGAATGGTGCCAAGAAAGCAGTTTGGAAGTGTATTCCTAAAAGTAAGTATATTATACCCTTTATGAACATTATAAAACCAATACAATATATGATACAATCTAATATATATATTCCTAGTCTGTACCTATAAAAGGTCAGGTAAACAAACGGGAATTGAAATACTCACATTTTGCCAACTATAATTAATTTCAGTCACGTATATTGTGACGGCAAATTTATTGCCATCGACCAAATACTTTGAGAGTCAAAGAGAAAGATTAATTAAAAAATAAAGACAAGAGAAGAAACAGGGATTATTCCTGTAGTCTTAACGAGTTAGAATCTTCATCGACCTATTGCAGTCCACTGCTGGACTGGCTCTCTCATTGCACGTCAGTTTATTCGACTTTGGGCTTCTCTCATTCAGTTTCTTCAAACTGTCTTGCGCAAGCCATCGTTATTTCTGGCCTGAACTAGTTAGAATCACTTACTTATAGTCCGTAGTCATTTTTGCCGAGCATCCCGTGTTCTCTAACATAAGCATCTAGATCCTACTTCTTTTCAATTTTGTGTCATCTTTATGAATAAGTTTTCAATGAGCGAGACAGTTCCTAGCTCATTACTTACCTCTTCCTAGCCTTTATTATTCCCAAGAATATTTGGGTCGGCTACTAGTCATTCTCGATAGAAATTTCGTCTCAATGAGTTGAGATACGCGCCAAATATTGGCCATTAGTTTAAATTTTTCCTTTTTAAACTCTTATCTTTTTTTTATTAGATTATGTCTTTGATGGTCACGAAAACGACAATATTCGATGGATGAACAACGACATCGCCGTAGTTAAAATTGAAGATGGTTTTGACTTCACTAGGCGTATCAGGGGTTGCGACTTTATACCGAAACCGGTATGTTATAACAATCAAAGCCAGACATTGGAGAACCCTGGCACTGTGGTTTCAATTGCTGGTTGGGGGACCACGTCACGATACAATGAGGTAAGCGAACTACGATAGGTACACATCCAGTTAATGGGTGCACATCCAGTTAATAGGTACACATCCAGTTAACAGGCACACATCCACTTAAACCAATTTAACTTAAGTATTCTAGATTAACATACCCATTTGAAATTTGCCTTACGGTTTTTTATTTGTGCCGCTAAAATAAGTCTCGTTTCTAAGTCACTTGATGTTTTAAATATGTTTTTGCACCTTATCCATACTATTGTGTTTACCAACCAATATCTGTAAGAAAGAGAGTCACGCTTCGGCATGAATAGGTCAGCTCGACCGGAGTGATACCATGGCCTCACAGAAAACCGGTGTGAAACAGCGCTTGCGCTATGTTTCACCGAGTGAGTGAGGTTACCGGAGGCCCATACCCCAACCCCTCCCACTATTCCTTTCCTCATCCCCCAAAGGCCGGCAACGCACTTGTGACGACTCTAGTGTGTACAAAAAATAAGTTATTTAAAACTAATAAATTAAGAACCATACACTACACAAACTAAAAAAAGTCTTAAGTCAAACCATCACATTAGGTATATTATTCGTGACGTTAATTGGGGGCCTGGTCTGAGCTTATTCTAATGATGAATCTTATTCCACATGATCGAACGTCACGACAACCGAACGTGTTCGCCGTCGAGAGCAAGTTGATGTGAAATAAACTCACACTAGCCCCTGAGACCTGATTACAATACTTATCAGTAATGGATTTAATGTTCATCTTTTAGTGGATTAACAGAAGGAAAGAGAATCAGCATTCGTTGCTCGAAGCTCTGGTCGAGATCATCCCTAAGAACAGGTGCAAGCGTCGTTGGGGTTCTCGCTACCACAACATCATCGACAACTATATGATCTGTTCCAAGGACATCGGACAAAGCATGTCGGAAATTTGTAATGTATGTCCTGATACCATTATTTATATTAAAAATATATAGTAACATTTAATTATGAAAATACTATTTAAACATCCACGATAAGTATAAATTTTATGTATTTATATTGTAAACATATTGCCGTACCCTAAAGCGTTAGGACTAATTTTGGCAACATACTGATTGTAATTGATTCCATTGTAAGTTAAAATTACCAGAGCCTCTAGTTGAATATCACAACTGCATTATATTCTAAAAATATAAAAATGAATGTTTGATTGCCTCGTTGGCGCAGTGGTAGTGTATGCGACTGCTGTGCTTGAGGTCTCGGGTTCGAATCCCGGGTCGGACCTAATGTTTGTATGATCTGCAAATATTTGTTTCCAAGTTTGGGTGGTTTCTATGTATAATATGTACAAAAAAAGTATATATGTATTCATATCGGTTGTCTAGTACAAATAACACAAGCTCTGCTTAGCTCGGGACTAGATGGCGCTGAGTGTTAGATGTCCGGAATATTTATTTATTTATAATTACTGTTCGTTAGTCTCGCTAAAACTCGAGAACAGCTCGGCCGATTTAGCTGATTTTGGTTTTAAAATATTTATATTAGTCCAGGGAAGGTTTGAATAAATATAAAAATAAAATGTTATTCGAAGAATGTTACAAAAACGGGGGAAAGTTATTACGCTACGGGCAATAGGAGACGTAAACAAGGTTCCATGGGTCAGCTAGTCGTAAATTAAAACTATTGTAAATCTGTATTAACAATAACATAATAGCCTACTTTTTATAAATAGATATACCATTTTGATAATGTGATTATAACTAATGCTATAATTGGCAGGAGAAATACGTAGACTGTTCAGATATAAGTTACGATGACGACGATGATCTGAGAAGAGACACAAAAGTAAAGAAGACAGAAAGAATTCCTACGAATCTTGTGATGCATTCCGCCTACCATAACGAAACCACTTACACCAGACGGTTGAGGGATAATGTCGGAAGTGGAGGATTTTGTGAAGTTAGTGTATCTTCTATATTAAATTCTCTTGTCACAATGTTAGTTACCATACTCCTCCAAAACTGCTGGACGGATTTTTATGAAATTTTGTGAGCATTTTAGGTAGGTCCGTGAATCGGTTCATGCCCCTAAATGTTAAGGGTAGTCCACCACAAAATTTATTTTTTTAATTTTTAGTTTTTTTTTTGTTGATACAGCGTTAGAAAATACATACAACTATGAATTTTCAACCCTCTACGATGAACCCCTATTTTTCCATCGCGATTTTTATTGATCCACCTCTACAACATATATTCCTTTTTATGGCAAAGCAACGTTTGTCGGGTCAGCTAGTACCTATCATATAAAACACTTTTAAAAACTAAATTCTACTGATATCAATGACTAAATATAAAACTCTATAACAAAATTCCTCAATTGAGATCAAAATCAGTAGAACAATAATATAGTACCCAAACATTAGCGCTACTTGCAGTTATTACCAATACCTAATCATCATCATCATCATCATCACAGCCTCTTGCTTGTCCGTCTTCGGACGTAGGCCTCCTCCCAATTTCCATTTTTCGCGATCCCGTGCCATCGCCATCCAGTTCACTCCCGCTCGTCCTCGCATATCGTCGACCCATCTTTTTGGTGGTCAATACCTAATCACTTTAAATAAATTCTCTCCCCGTGAAATTCGTTGCTTCGGAAATTTAATAATATAGCGTATTATTTCAAGCCGTAGATTGGCCTTAGCGCCAGTATCAGATAGCTATCTGACATATAACACTTTTGAGCAGTTAAAGTTGTTATATAAATATTTGTATATCTGATATATACAAGTATTTTTCTAGCCAGGACTTGTGAAACTTCAACTTAGCTGGCAAATAAGTTTACATTGATCAATCCGATCAAAAATTGATGAAACTAGACCTAAGATTTAATAATAATATTTTTGTTGTCTAGAATGATCACGGTGGTCCTTTGGTTTACGGCAGCGGAGTCAATTCTATGGTCATTGGCGTTATCTCAGCTTGCCTCGTGAAGGAAAGAAGCAATAAGTGTTACGGGCCCTTCCTCTACACCAGCGTGTACAAGAATAGGCAGTTCATCTCTTGCGCTATTTTCAAGGAAGTCGAGTACGTATTTGATATTTTGAACCAGAAAACTAATGGTAATAATGTTGCTTTTTTATGGTATAGGGGGCAAACGAGCAGACGTATCGTCTGATGGAAAGCGATTACCGCCGCCGATGGACACCCGCAACACCAGAGGCGTTACAAGTGCGTTGCTGGCCTTTGGGCGACAAGGAGGGGAATGGGGGAAGAAGTTGGGATATGGGCCTCTGGTATCCTCATTCACTCGGTGAAACACAACGTAGGCGCTGTTTCTCACCGGTTTTCTGTGAGGCCGTGGTATCACTTCGGTTGAGCCGGTCCATGCATGCCGAAGCGTGGCTCTTCCACGGTAAGACTACCTATTTATCACTAAAATGGCTTCATGAGAATACAAAAGAAAAAGTAGAGAAGCATATATTTAAAGCACCAGAAACGATAACTCAATTTGATTTCAGCAAAGCGTTTTACATTAATGTTATGTTGAAGTTAAGTATTTTACATTCAATACTTTTTTTAATCACTTATAACATAAAATATTCATCCAGTAAACCTTATTTTTAACTATGTAGAAGATTTTATCTAAGCACACAAAGAATCGAACGAAACCACAAAAATCGTTGGCCTTAGGATTACGATGCTTCCTCAGTTACTTTGGTTACTTTGGGTATATTATATTAAAAATAGAAATCTGATGGTATTTACAATACTAACATTTTATTTCTCTTTTTTATCCACAATATCTAACAAGATTTACAAAAATATTTGCATTTGATAGTTACTTAAAATTTTATCACTCTTCAAATAAACATCGACATAAAAAAATATATGGTATCATGCAGTACCTAAATACCAAGTTATTATACATATTTTTTATTTCTTTAGACCGAAATGCAGGCGGCAATTCAGGTCAGGCGTAACACATGTCGAGCAACATCTTTCATGGAAAAATCATCCAGATGGGTAAGTTATAGTATTTCATACATTCATGATTGGCATAATTATGATATGATAAAATAGACCCATATTTTATTATTATTTATTTAGGAATCAAAAAATAAGTTACAACTACTCGTTTTGATATTATTTTAACTTTAATTTTATTGAATAGTTGCGTTGATAATTTTTTTTTTTTTTATGAAATAGTGTGCAAACGAGCAGACGTACCGCCTGATGGTAAGCGATTACCGCCGCCCATGGACACCCGCAACACCAGAGGCGTAACAAGTGCGTTGCCGGCCTTTGGGGGATAGTAAAGGGGATAAGGGAAGGGGATGGGGTATGAGCCCCCGGTATCCTCACTCACTCGGTGAAACACAGCGCAAGCGCTATTTCACACTGGTTTTCTGTGAGGACGTGGTATCACTCCGGTCAAGCCTGCCCATTCATGGCGAAGCGTGACTCTCCCACGGTTGAATATATCTATATATCTATAGTGATACAAGACATCTATATAGATATATAGATGTCTTGTAGTGTGGGTCAGACGATCAGACCTAGTTTACAGTTCAGGTTATAATACGGATGTTGGTATTAATGAAGGTGTGTTTGTGTAAATGTATACTTTATACTTTATATACCTAAAACCTAACAATCACTTTTTTTAATCATTGTTCTGCTGCTGTTATACAATAAGTAAACATGAAATCACTCAATAAAATATATTGTGGCGTTTTTTTCTTCAGAGCAGCGAAGAACGAGTTGGAACCTGGTCAGAAACCAGTACCCAATATTTACGAGCCATCCACTGAGGGTACCACTGCTTCAGGCCCCGTTGTAAGAGCACACGATGCACCAGCGGATGACAAAGTGTTTGCAGAGAGCGGCTTCATCATTAGAGCTCAGAACGATACTAAGAGTGTTAACAAAGTAAATACAACAAAGACATAAAAATATAAATTAAAAAGGTGATATCACATACTTTATGATTGTTTTATTTTTAACTATATGATAGGCAACCTAAAAGTCGAAAATTGTTTTGACTGTGGCGTAGTGGTAGCGTATGCGACCGGTAAGCTTGAGATCTCGGGTTCGATAACCAGGTCTGACCAAATGTTTGTATGATCTGCAAATATTTGTAATATGTATAATATGTAGGTATGTATTTCCAAAAAAAAAATATACACGTATTTAAATCACTTGTCTAGTACCCATAACACAAACTCTGCTTAGTTTGGGACTAGATGGCGTTGTGTGTTGGATGTCCGGCATATTTATTTATTTATTTATGTTTGCACATTTTTTGCAATGGCATTTTAATAATGATGTTAGATTGGGATTAGATTGGGATAATAAGGCTAGGATTATGATTTAACAAGATTAACACGCTTTTATTAACTTCACCTCTATTTTTGTTTGTTGTTAACAGACTTTTATAAGCATGTATTAAGTTAATAAAAAATAATAACATTCATTTTGTAAATGCAAATAAAAATATTACAAGTAGTAATTCAAAATCTATTAAGTCATTATCAGCCCATTGCAGTCCACTGGTGTACATAGGCTCTCCCACTGTACGATACTCTGATCGATTTTGGACAACCATCTTGCGCAAATGGTCACTCCAGCAAGCGTCCTACATACGTTTGTCGAGACGTGATATCTACTCTAGAACTCTTTTACCCTATCTGTTATTGATTATACAGCTATTATATATGGCCAGACTACTGCCACTTTAACTTGCTAATCCATAGGCTATGACCTTAGCTCTCTGCCGAATCACTCTCTTTCTGATCCCTTAAAGAAACAACGCTTTTCATAATACGCTGAGCGACTTTGAACTTGTGGACCAACGATATCGTAAGTCGCCATATGTCAGCTCAGTTTGTCATGACTAATCCTCGCTCTTTGTACAAAATAAGTTTAAATATCACCCCATGGGTGTCGTTAAAGCTGATTAAAGGAGCAAGCAGCGCAAAACAATAGCGTGGTAAAGAGAAGGAAAATTTGAAATAAACCTTACACAAAGTTTTCTTACCAGGGTTCTATATCAGGCTTAGGCTCTTGTTAAGAAAAGGCACATGTCCAGTAGTGGATCATTGAAGGCTGTTATGGTATGGTAGGTATGTGTTGGCGGAAAATGATGACTCACATCATTGATATGTTTTTGTTCTAAAGTAAATTAAATATTAAGGACCGATCTATGATTGTTTACCTTGAATAGAACCATTTAATATATCTAGTACCTTTAAACGAGCAATTGTTGTATGAGATTATTTTTAGAAAAATAAATAAATATTTCGGACATCTAACACACAACGCTATCTAGTCCCAAGCTTAGCAGAGCTTGTGTTATGGGTGCTTGACAACTGGTCCTGGAAATCTATCGATATGAAGGTCAGGGATACTTTGCACATTCAAATATGTTCAGGCACTTAGAATGTTAGAAGTAAATTATCAAAGACGTATGATTGAAAGTAATTTTATCTAGTATAGCCTACTTCTTTATATCTACAGTACCTACATATACCTTATCTTAGAAGTGGTACCGTCCACTCAAAATCAGACTAATAAGTTATGGGTATAATTACTACGCCTCGGTGGTGCAGTGGTAGCGTATGCGACTGCTGTGGTCTTGAGGTCTGGGGTTCGATGCCCGGGTCCGACCAAATGTTTGTATGATCTGCAAATATTTGTTTCGGAGTTTGGGTGTTTTCTATGTATAATATGTATGTATTTACAAAACAAAAGTATGTGTTAATATCAGTTATCTAGTACCCATAGGACAAGGTCTGCTTAGTTTAGGACTGGATGGCGTTGTGTGTAAATGTCCGAAATATTTATTTATTTATACCAGTGTTTGAAATCTTAAAATATATTATCCATCCTTAAAAAAGGTAATGTGATGAGCACCAGGAACCGACGAGTGTGCATGCGGCAATTGATGAATGTGGACGAGGCTGGCGACCCCTCGGGGAAAAAGGCGTGACTGTATGTATGTATCATAGTTTTGTGCCACATACATTGTCATACATATATGGTTCCTGATATACATATATTATTTGTCTCTATCCGAGGCTTGTGAAACATAATCTGTAGTTATCAGGCAGATAACTTCAACATAGTCTACCAGGGACGTAATCAGTAAGAGATAAAACTGCCCTTAAAAATTGTAAATTGCAATTGATACCCTTTCAAACTAAGGCAAGAATAAAATATGTATTTATAACTGTATCCACATAATATATACAATGACGGTAGCAATGACGAGATTGAAACTCGTCTTTAATTTAAATTATGTTTATCGGTTAGTACCTATGTAACTTGAAAATAAAAACAAAGTAATAAAAATATATTTTATTAAAACGTCATAGTTTCCTGCGTTGTTTTAATTAACTTGAACAAAATAATTAATATTTTGTACGTAACTTACCGGATACTAAATAATTGACTTCATCGAAGCATATCGGTTTCGAAATTGGAAAAATAATTAAATTTCTATTTCATTGGTGGTTATAACAAATTCGTGCTATCCTTTTGGGATCAGCCGGTGAAGCAAAATGACCAATTTTACCCCTTTTTTGGTGACGCTGATTATTATTGGTAAGAGAGTTTTAATTATTTCTATCAATTACATCGCTTAGGATTTCGATTGTATATATTGCTTTGTACATTATGATAACTATAATATAACAAAGTCAGATTGTAACCACTCCAATAAGCTTATGAACTTTCTTCGCACGACTGCCTTTGTGTTGATGCGGTAATGTATTTATACGTCTGTTGTACAGAGGTCTGGGGTTCAATGCCCGATTCGGATCAAATGCTTGAACGATTTGCAAATATTTGTTTTAGAGTTTGGATATTTTTCAATATTGTATTAACCAAAAATATGCATTCTATCAATTAATCTAACTTTCATAGTAAACATAATGATGATTATCACAGGTCTGGTATCAGCATCGCCTTCAAGGAAAAGCAAAGAAAGTAAAGAAAGCGAAGAAAAGAGCCATGTAAAGAAACACAAAAAACATAGTAACTCAACTGATCTCCGAGAACCTAATGAATTACCAGATGAGGGTTGGGACTTCGAAAATAAGACCCACGTAGACACCAGGCGTATTCTTTTCAGTAAGAGGACGGAAAAAGGGAAGAGACCGTATATGGTTAGTATATTTTTAGTATACGAAATATTCTTTAAAATTTCGCTTAACCACACAATCGAACCACAGACTTCATATCCGAAAATACACTTAAAGGTATTCCGTGTCTGGTGCATGAACTAGAAGTTTTTTTTTTTTTCAATTTCAGTTTAATAATTTCCTATTACACATACAAGTATCTGTCCTATCTTCTGCATTTACCATAATCTAATAAATTAAATAATTATAAAAAACTTATTTAATAAAAAAGAAATTCTACATTGTTCTCGTTCTAACTAGATAATTCATTTACAGTAGACTTAGAGTAGATGCTAAAACATCATAATTTTCTTTTTCCTTAAACAAAATTGTAACGTTTCTGCATTCTATCTTTGCTTTCAATTCGAATTCACAGGAGTACTAACTGGTTCTCAGTTATGATTCCAACCGGAAAACTTTATTTTCTCTTATAAAAGCTTCAAGATCAGTCGTTACGAGTAGCCTGCAGCCGTATAAAGTCTAAAAACAGTATTTTTATTGAACTCCAATATCGCCTGCCGCCTAATTCCCCTTATACTTGGGTTGTGGAGGGCTGATGGTAGTCACTCATATCGTATTAGATTTGAACTCAACCTTAACCTTGTTTTGGGAAAAAGAAAGAAAGAAGCCTGTACCTTTACCATTATTGTATTAATCAGTTCTCAATTTAATATAGAATGTATTGATGTATACTCGTGGAACATATCCACATCAGGCGGATACAGTTCGTGATATTTTAATTTAGTATCATCATCATGGGGTGCCATCTTCAAAATGAAGTTTGGAGGTAAGCAGACGGTATCTCTCACGATCATAAGCGGCCTCTTTCAGTTGGTGTTATTTTCCAGTCCAGTTCAGGACCTGATGTCATCTATCCACTTCTTTCTTGTTCGACTAGGTGTCTTCCTGCCAGGTATTTTTCCCTATAAAAAAGCGTGAGGAATTCATGTTGAATGCCCCTTTGTATGTGACCAAAAAAGGTCACTTTCCTGTTTACTATAGGTATTTGACATTATTTTATCATCTTGCATTTGGCTCGCTTCAGCACTTTGATATTGTAAGTAAAGCTAGTTCACGGTATTTAGTTTGGTATTCATGAATATTAGTGAATAGCTGTAATAAAATAATTTAAGTAATATATAATTTTATGATGAGGACGATTATTTAATTGTGGGTACCTAAAGAATTTATTTTTCTCAAAAATAAATTTACATTTCACTTACATGAGAATATGTTTTGATTCTTGATACATTATACTTATTATACACTACAGTACCTAATAACAAACAATTCAACAGGCTTGAAACTCGCATTTTTAACGGTCTAACATTAACATTTTGATACTAAAATAATAAAATCAATTTATGTGGGTACTCAACATATCTACAAGTGAAGACGAGAATACGAATATACCCATATATATTTGCTAAGAATGCGGACTCGTGGTCACAGTATAGTTACTAAAACAGTAAATAAATAAATATAATAATTAAATGTAATAAATAAATATTTCGGACATCTAACACACAACGCCATCTAGACCCAAGCTAAGCAGAGCTTGTGTTATGGGTACTAGACAACTGATATGATTACATTTAAAAGCTTTTTTTTTGTAAATACAAATTGAAAACACCAAAACTCCGCAACAAATATTTGTAGATTACAAAAACATTTGGTCCAACCCACGATTTGAACCCGAGACCTCAAGCACAGCACAGTACAGTCGCATTCACTACCACTGCGCCACCGAAGCAGTCAACAGTAGTACTATTTTATTTCACAACATCGTATCAGCTAATATTATATTTAGATGACTGAGATATTTTCGAGGACATTTTTTTTGAGTTTTATTTATTTAATCATTATCAAAGGTTTTATCAATATAAATTCATTTTAAATAGCTGTTGTTTTTGCTTTTGTCATTTAGCTTACCTAAAACACCACAAAGTAGCAGTGATTTTATGTAAAATTACTACCGTTTCTTTAAAATTGGCAAGAATCAAATTCTTCAGACCTGGCGTGGTTATGTAGTCATCAGCATAATTATTTCTTTAATCTCTACCCAGTTCTATTTTGAATTTATAAAATATACTATGTTTTGTTGTATCGACAGAATTGTAAAGCTAAATCTGTCTGTATTTTTTGACGCAGGTCTATCTACAACTAACAAAAGAATCTGCTAAAGCTCACAAGTACCGAGGCTGGTTATGCGGGGGGGTTGTTGTCGACGCCAATTATGTGCTAACTTCTGCAGCATGTGTCGAGGACGCAGACAGATTCTACATTGTCTCCGGTACTACCAAGTTTGTCGACAGCTTCGATTACAAAAATGACGAATGCGTTTGTAAACATCGACGACGAGTGGTTTGGAAATGTATTCCCAAAAGTGAGTTTTTATAGATCTTTTCACTTTACTTTTACTCAATCGAAGTGGCTATAATACAATTATTCCTATTTTTTTCTGTGTTACAGATTACAAATTCGATTTCCAAGATAGTATCAAATGGTCATCTAACGATATCGCTATAGTTAAAGTAGACAAACCTTTTAAATTAGGTGTTACAGAGAGTGGATGTGAATTTGGGGTTTGTCCTATTATTTACAATAATGTAAGTAGAGAATTAGAAAAGCCTGGCACTAAAGGATGGATAGCTGGATGGGGTAGCGGCAACAACTTCAGAGAGGTAAGATTGAAATGTAACAAATGAAATAAAAGATTGTTAAATACTATTTTTAATCGTTTCTGTTGTCTAGGGTGTATATCGTCGTCAAAAAGAAGTACATATTCCAAAGAATGCGAAGTGTTTGCAAGAAGCAAAGGTGTGCATTATGGACAATGAACAATGTGCTAAGAAATGGGCCCAAAGATTCAGGGAGATTATCACTCAATACATGATTTGTACTAGAGATGTTATGAAGAGGCTGAGTGAAGTCTGTGATGTAAGTATCTTGTGATATTATTGTAACAAATACGATTTGGGCTGTGCCCATCGCAGAGTATGCTGAGAGTCCACCTTTTCGTTAAGCACGGCGTACAACCTCTTGCCATGGTTAGTCAGTTTAGGAGGCTTGATTTGTTGTGTACATTTTGTGTGGATGAATTTATTGTTGGTCGCCTAAACTTTTACTATAAAATCCATCAATTATTGAATGTTTGAGAGAGTGCACATTATTATGCGTCATCAATGCCACGTAATCTGCCTTTGATTGACGTTTGAAATGTTGCAGTCTCAAAAAAAAAAAGTATTTGTTAAAATCTTATTTTTATATTTTTTTAATGTGTTTGAAAATCTGTATTTTGGTTATGTGTTGTGTTTTTCAAATATAGTTTGTATTATTATTATTATTATTTATATAAAAAATACAATCCTAAAAATGTTAATAGGACTGAAATAAATGAATATTGCTCCAGTTAAATGTTTGTATAAATTCCCCTCGACTTATCGGCACATACGTGTTTAGACTCGGTTTAAAAACAGACATTTAGTAATACTAACCTTAATTTCATAGAAAAGATACGCTAATTGTACGGATGTGGAGACCAGACGTCAGGAAGACGTTGAGTTAGCCAGCAACTCAATCAACATTGATCTTGGAAGGCATTTGAGAGACCCTAATGACTATACTGCTAGAAGATCTTCAATGCAGGGAGGATTTTGTGAGGTGACAAGAAAAATATATTTTAACCCTAAACCTAAACAAAAAACAACAGCCTTTACAGCCAACTGCTGCCCTTAGCCGGCTCATTAGAAATAAGTTTTTGTCCTACTGTACCAAGCTGGCCAAACGGGTTGGTATAGAGTATGTTTCAAGTTTTTCTTTTCTTTGCGGTGATGTTGTCCTAAATAGTTTTTTTTTTTAATTTTTTTTTTTATTGAATAGTGGGCAAACGAGCATACGTATCACCTGATGGTAAGCGATTACCGCCGCCCATGAACACCCGCAACACCAAGTGCGTTGCCGACCTTTGGGGGATGGGAAATGGGATGGGGGTAGGGGTTGGGGTATGGGCCTCCGGTATCCTCACTCACTCGGTGAAACACAGCGCAAGCGCTATTTCACACCGGTTTTCTGTGAGGCCGTTGTATCACTCCGGTCGAACCGGCCCATTCATGCCGAAGCATAGCTCTCCCACGGTAAAAGTTTTCTCCTTTAGTTTCCTCTTATGACACCTATTGTATGAGTAGGGATGGTAACACTCCTTATTCTTAATCCAACACCACACGGCTAACTGTTCTACTGAAAGATAACCTAATATTTTTAAGTTATAAAATTTATCTAAAAATGGTTGTCTGTAAATCGATTGAATAGATACTGCTTTAAATGTTGCTGGCTCAGTTTTTTCCTCGTGGTTCAGTTTCTTAATTTTTTACGAGCGTCTTTAGTTACATTATTCTATATACCTTGTGATTTTAGCACAAAAATGAAGTGTTTTTTGTTCTTGTTAAATATGAGATAGTAAAAAAAACGAAGATACACTGACCTTAGGTACTTACGAATACTGTTTGCAGAAGACCATTCTCTCAAGACACAGATTCTAAATTATTACAGTATATTAATTTTGGGGGAACGAGTGCTATGTCCCTCCAACACAAAGGGAGGATCCTCGGACCAGGCGAATATGATAATCGGCGCGAGAACTTCTATTGCGCGATTCAGGATTGGTAGTTACTCCGTGTTACTTTGTAGTTCAGTGTATCTTCGGTAGATGGCGCTGTATGTGGAGGTCGCCACATTAATACTGTTTCAAATTCTTAAATATGTAACTACAGAAGTTTGTACTTACACGTTTTTTGTCTTTCAGAAGTGGGTATTAGAGACTGCAACACGTTATTTTACTATAGCACCTCTTATCTTAATATTTCTTGTTATTTCTTAATTTCAAAAATATTTTTTTTATATTATAATTATATATTTCCCATCTCTAGAATGACCACGGCGGTCCTCTGATTGTGAGACACAAGGGCGTGGAGCACGTGGTCGGCGTTATATCAGCTTGCAAAATTGATCCGAAGAGTCACAGTTGCCATGGACCTTTCTTGTATACGTCGATATATAGGAATCGTCAATTCATATCATGCGCTATACACAAGGATGTTGAGTAAGAAATTGCATTATGTTTATCATTTGTTTAATTGATTTATTATAATGAAGAGATTCAAATTCTATTACATTTTTGTGCGAGTTCGTAACATAAGAACTGCGTCATTTCGAAGTCGATTCAGAAAATTCCTTTCTTATTTTCTAGAGGTAACTTTACGTTTACAATTTGAATACCAAACTGAATAGTGAAAAATTATTCATATTTATTATAATGGAGGCGCATTCATGTTCTTGATACTTTAAGCATCATATCTTTATACACGGGACAAGCCGCAGGCAAAAGTTAATTTTTAAATACACATTTCTCATCACTATCTATATTTTTGTAGGGTGCGTCGTCGAACAGTGAACCAGCTGTTTTTCTAAGTCATATATCTTGTTAGAAAATAAAGATAAGAACATGATTTAGGTGTCATCGTTTAGGTAATTTTATAAGGTGTCTTAGTTATAGACTACAGAAAGATCAAAGATTTAATTAAGACGGTATAGAGGTTTTAAAAAATAAATGAATTTGGCTCACTGTGTACTATGGATGGTTTACACTGAACCACCCTTATTTCAACAGTGAACCACAATATAATTATATTGATGGGACACTTATTTGTAGAAAAGAAACACAATCTTTAATAATCATCTTTTTATTTGACCATAGAAAATAAAAGAAAAAAAATAAAACATTTCTGCCAACAAGAGTTATCAGTCTTCATTAATTTACCTATCACTTAAAATAATGAAATCAAAATACTTAAAATTAATCATCCCATATTCAACAAAGGCAAGTTCACATTGCATTAATATTTAATAAGACGTTTGCGTAGACGATGTTATAGATGTTACCCCAGATCGAGAAAGTGCATCTAGAAGGTTACTTAAATTTGAACGTCATGTCTTGTCCAAACTTCAGTCACAGAAGTTGAATCTTGAATTTCTTGATTATTGCTTTTACATGAAGTCGAGAATTGCTGAAACTGCAGCATTAGGCAAATTTTGTGATTTCACTGTTCCATGTTATTTTCTTTTTTACATAACGACGCAATCTATGGTATGAAATATTACAAGCATTTGCCGCCGTTCTAACAGAGTTCCCATTTTCTACCATACGTAAAGTTGACATCATGTCATTTTTTTATGTTTTCCTATCTTCCGCTCTTTATCTTTTTGCCTTGGCATCCTAAAACAAAAAGAAAATACTTCAAGAAACAGTGTACCAGGATCGTAAGGTACACAGTGAATCGGTTCACTGTGTAATATGCAGACCTGGTTCACTGTTCAATTCAGGTACTTTTCAACTTTAAAGCTAAAAATTAATAAGTCTTATTTGAAATTTTTAGAATGCAATATGCTTATGATATTTCCAAAGCTATAACAATATTTGCACCACACAACTTTTACTCTCTTAGTTAAAAACAAAAAATACAAAAATCGAGATACTTACTTGGAAATAGTACGTTTTTTCGGCGAAAAACAAACAAGCACACATCACATGTTTCGCTCAAGTCGTGGTCGTCGGCTTACTACGGAAGAGGGGAAGTGGGTACATGGCAAATGTTTTGACATGATTGAGCAAGTAACAATCGTCGCGATTTCAGAAATATGACGGTGGTTCACTGTATCTGGTTGGTTCACTGTTCGACAACCGACCCTACTGTATACCTTGGGAGAGCCACGCTTCGGTATGAATGTGTAGACTCGACCCGAGTGATACCACGGCCTCACAGGAAACCGCTTGCGCTGTAACACCAGAGGTCTATACACCCAATCCTTTCCCCATCCGTCAAAGCCTGGCAACGTACTTGTGACGCCTCTGGTGTTGAGGGTGTCCATGGGCGGTAGTAATGGTTTACCACCAGGTGATACGTCTGCTAGTTTGCCCCCCAATTCCATTAAAAAAATAGTCTACAGAACAATAACAGCTCAAGAAATACTGGTCAGTGAAATAAGACAACTTCAAAAATGACGAAATTTAACAGCCTGACAATCTCCAGTAATACTTACATCAGGTTTTTTTTAATAATAATATTTGTAATGTTCTTTAGACAAAACTGCCGAAGAGTATTCCGTTCCGGTATCACTCATGAGGAATGGTCCGTCAATTGGGATGATGTAGAGTAAGTATTAATTATTTAAACCCTAAATTTAAGACATTCACTAGTGTTTTTTAATAATATTTGTGTTCTTTTTAGGGATGAGGAGAGTGAATCGACGTAAGTAATAAAAATAATAGCATTAGGTACATTTGAAAGCGATTGGTGCCTACAATACATTATGTACGGCGTGTAACAACCCAACTGGTCAGCGTGATATCGTAGGCCAGAACCTTCTTTCTTTAATGTGTACGATGTAGGACTTTTCATCACTGTCTTAAGTAATCCTAATACAAATGTCGCGTTAGACCTATTTGAGATATTTGCACAACATCGACTTCCTCTGTCTCCAAGGTAGTTAGTTGATACTATGATTCTATGATTAGAATAAGCCACGACGGGGCTCACATATAACTTTTTAATAAAAGCCCCTAAATTAATTAAGATTTTAAAAAATAAAAAACCTTCTATCTCAGGAAAGGCCTATGTCCAGCAGTGAACTCTTAAAAGACTATTGAACTAAACAAAATAATCTCAACATGTTCTAATTCTCTAGCGTTGTTGACGCTTTTCCTAACTTCTTAATACGTAATGCTCGATGCCGTGGTACTCAATAGCGTCAAGTATTATAAGTGTGAATAATAATCGCTTTATTATACACCAGATAATTCACAAAGGTAACTTAAATCTGAGAGGTACAATTGGCGGTCTTATCGCCCTAAGGCAATCTTTTACAGGCAACCATTACATCATTCGTATTTAACCTACATCATACTTAAATATTACGTGTAGATATTTATTTATATAATTAGTTTTCATTAAATGCATTCTTTGACTTCATAAAACCAAAAGGCTTCTGGTCCAAAATACTGGCTGGAGAATAGAATTGTAGTTGTCAGTAGCATCTTAACCAATATTGATTGTAGATAAACTGCAATACTAGTCAACCACTGAGTACTCGAGCACTTCACTTAAAAGGTAATAGAGCCAGGTTGATATCAGCACGAACAGGCCGGCTCGAACGGGGCGGTACTACCCCTACTACTAAGATAACCTAAAATGACAACATTTGTGCTGTTTCGTTGGTTAGTGCGAGACCGGAGGCCCAATGATGCAGAAGCATCACTGGGCTGCTATGGTGTGGGTCACCTTGCTCCATTGTCTGCAGTCGCATTGAGTATGGTGACGACCACTTTTGGATTCTGTTTATGCTTTCTATCAAGCAGAGTAAAGACACTTTGGCAGGCTCATATATAAAAATAACTGACCTTTATTATATACTAAACAAACTTATTTACTTTTTTGTCTGTAACATTCGCTAAATAAGTAGGTAACATAAACGTGTATAATTCTCTTTGCAGCAATCGTGCCGACGATGGTGACGACGCTGCTGATAAGTCCGATAGTGACAGGTACATTTTTTATAATATGTCATAGTAGCTGAACCCCGCGGTACGACAATAACCGCGAGGCGAAGCTAGTATCTTTATAAATTGTAGCCTACGGGTTATTCCGATGTATAAGCTATATTATTGCAAAATTTCATCAAAATCCATTCAGTAGTTTTTGCGTAACAGAGCAACAAACATAATCACAAACATTCGCGTTTATAATATTAGTAGGATACATCTACTACCATCAATATTGCAAATTGATACATCTATTAATAAATCGACCATAACTGACGCAATTTGAGTTCATATTTAGTATATTTTTTATTGTTTCCCTGCCCATATAAGCTATATTAGTGTGAAGTTTCATCAAAATCCATTCAGTAGTTTTTGCGTGAAAGAGCAACAAACACCCTCATCTACATACTGATAAACTTTCGAGTTTATAATATTAGCAGGATTTAATCGTACACTTTAGTACACATTGTATACAGATATAAATACTAGCAACACAGAAGACTTTAAATTTTCGGATTTCTTTCGCTATACTATGCGTGTATCACACATATAAACGTTCCTCTTGAATCACTCTATATATTGCTGAAAACTGCATTACAATCTGTTGAGTACGAATAGACAGCAGAAGCGACTTTATTTCATACTATTCAAATATCACGTGTTCGTAGTAGCGGGTACTACGAACACGTGATATTTGGATTATTAATTTTTTCGCCTTTTAAACCTTACCCGCCAAACGAACATCAATTGATTTTAATACCTATACCTTTATAAACACGGATGTCTTGTTAAAACGTCAAGATATAAAACATTTTCATTAAGAGATAATCGGTTGATCAAGACATATCATGAAACGAAGATGATAAAGCTCAACATTTTTGAGCTTTTACTAATAAATGTCCCATAATAAATGTTACCAGTTTATTGTGATACTCCCTGTATCTAAATTTTTACGACAAAACTTCAAACATTTAACGGTACTTTTGTTTACAGTAGTGACGATGACTCCCCGGAAGTACTTAGACAGAGGTAAAAACAGTATATTAATTTTATAGGTATTTTTCCACTTAAATACATGTTACAAAATATGTGAACCGTTTTGTATACATATATTGATTGTATAAAGACGAAATCTACGACCTTATTCGATATTGTTGGTCGCTAAGGGCTATTTTATTATATTATTAATTAATATTACGAAAAACGTTCGTCAGCATTTCGTAATTTTTAAAGTAAATAATTTAAATCAATATTATCAGATATCTTTATTCTATTTATTGATTTATGGTTCTAGATGCTATATAAGAAATTACTTGAATATAATTTAATACGTATTTTACAATTTTAGCAAAGATGAAGTTACCCCAAAGAAAGAAAAGAAAGAAAAAAAAGTAAAAAAAGAAAAGGCCAGTTCATCCAGTAGCGACGAGGAAGATGTTACAATTCCAACTACCACGACAGAAAAGCCTGCACCTAAGGAAGATGTTACAATAAAAAGAAGTGGTAAAAGCTCATCCAAAAAACATAAGAAACACAAGTCTAAGAAACATAAGCTGAGGAATGAGGAAAAAGAACCAAAGGTAAAAAAGAGTGAATTTTCGGCAGAAGAAGACGAAGATGAAATGAAGGTCGTCACTGAAAAAGCCAAAGACCCGGCCTCCTACGAATCCAGTGAAGATGAAGCCGTCAATAATCCAGGCGACGAATAGACAGCCTCACTATTTTTTGTTCAATAAATCGTAGATATGTTAAATTGTGTTTAATTACCTAAAGCTTTTTACTGTGATTTTTAATGAAACTGCAAAAGAAAAATCTCCAAATCCTGCCTTGAAGATTAAATTTATTACTAAATAATGACATTCACATCAGGATTAATCGGACAATTTAACCGAAAACGTGGATTTTCACGTTGTGATTTCAATTTTAACGTAACTTTGAAGTTACAATCACTTCTCAAAAAGCTGAGAAATGGTTTATTATTATACTTACTAAGTTATATATGTACGTTCTAAATTCTTTTATATTTATTTTAATGTATTGACATTACAAAATTCGTTCAATACACATCAGAAAGTGACGGACCTTGGGATGGAACTCGGAGGGAGAATATTAAGAAAAAAATATGACAACATTGACAAAACGTCTACTTATTACAAAATGTTCATACCATTTCTATAAGTAATTTGATATAAAGACAACACATGAAATTCTTTTCTTCTTTTCGTTCTTTGTCTGGGACGTCATAGAGTTTGAGGTAAGCCTGATACCGGCCACATGTATTAATGTTTAGTGGTATCTCTGACGTCTCAATGATCATCTCCTTAATGGGATACTTGGCCTGTAAACGATTTTAATTAGCATAAATATTTGTATCATAATTATTTATTTACTAAGACGCGAATAAAAACAGTTAGGTATAAAAATGACTCCTAGAATTTTTTTATGTCTGTCAACCAATTATCTATATTATTTTTGAAGCCATCTGCTACGGGCGCGCGCCTTTTTGTGTAATAAAGGGAACATCGGGATTCCTAATAAATGGCTAGAGGTATTTCGGGGTTCCAGGGATTTCCTTACTAGGGCTAGTATCTGGTTCTGCGAATATTAGTACCGGTTACGTTACGACGGTACAGAAAGATGAAAAAGGATATTTTAGGCCCTAACCTCCTTTCAAAGGAAAGGAAAAGCTATAATAAAAATGTTTTTTCCTTGAATTAAAATAGTATTCATAATCATTTTATAATTTTAAAAAACTAATAATAGCCATCTAACATATTTAGGTTAATGTGTTTCAACTGGCAGGCTATACGATAATAGCTCAATTAAATAAATAACACCAATATAGGTTCTGATCACTGACGAAATATACAATATATTTCGTCAGTGATCATTGATTCTGATTAAGAACACGGAGTGCCACTGCGCCTATTTATCTTGTAGGTGTTGTAAGAACCAACTAAAGGAGCAAATTACGCAGCACTGCAAAGAGAAGGAAAACTTATACCACACTATCTAGCCAGTGTGTGTGTGCCCAAAACTTTACCGTGGAAGAGCCACGCTTCGGCATGCATGGGCCGGCTCGACCGGAGTGATACCACGGAATCACAGAAACTCAGTGTGAAATAGCGCTTGCACTGTGTTTCACCGAATGAGTGAGAATACCAGAGGCCCATATACCAACCCCTCCCACCATCCCTCTCCCCGAAAGGCTGGCAACGCACCATGGGCGACGGTAATCGCTTACCATCAGGCAATACGTCTGCTCGTTTGCCACCTAAGCTAAAAAAAAAAAAGAAGAATAGGTTTATGTTTAGAACTGGACTATTATAAACTGTTGGTGATGATAATGTAGATTATATTTGAAATATTTGCGTAATAAAATAATATCTACTCACCGCTTCAAAAGGACACTGCTCAGGTATACCAAAGTATTTGAAATATTTGTAGTAATCACTCTCAGGTCCTTTCGAGATCTCGTCACAAAACTCCCAAAGCTCATGCGAAAACACTATGTCGTACTTTCCAGAAGTTTCTCTTTCAACTGTGATTTCTACCTGTTAATTTGTATTTATGTTTAATTATTTCTTGAATGATGTTAATTTATTAAATTTAAATCATTAGTTCTTAAATTAAATTATAATTTTAAGTCTTTTTAGGTAAGTAGTTCATTTTCATGTTGCCTTACTTTTGTGAAAACATTGTATATAATTTTGAATTTACAAAAATATAGGTAGGTACCTACGTTAGTTCAAAAGAAGTAAGGTTTAACATGATGACACACCGGAGAGCTATGCTTCGGCATGAATGGGTCGGCTCGACCGGAGTGATACCACGGCCTCACAGAAAACCGGTGTGAAATAGCGTTTGCGCTGTGTTTCACCGAGTGAGTGAGGATACCGGAGGCCCATACCCCAACCCCTCCCCCCATCCCCTTTCCCATCCCCCAAAGGTCGGCAACGCACTTGTGACGCCTTTGGTGTTGCGAGTGTCCATGGGCGGCGGTAATCGCTTACCATCAGGTGATACGTCTGCTCGTTTGCCAACTATTCAATAAAAAAAAAAAAAAATATGATGAAGTTAGAAAAATACGTAGAAAACACCTTACCATAGTATTAGGACCAATATCTTTGAGAGTTTCGATTTCCCCATACATATAAGAGATGGTCTCATTATATCTGTCCACCTGGACATATGAAGTGTCAACGAAAGCAGCACTTTCCTTATCGCAGGCCTCTATTTGAGAATCTAAGTTTAATATGTACTCCACCTAAGAGTATAAGATATGTCCTATAGTATTAAATCTAATAAGGGGTGTTTTTTTAAGCTAGATAGAACTTTAAATTGTAAAAAGTAACACAAAAAATTAAATTTTGATGAAACTTTTTTTTTTATTTGTTTCAGTATACTCTGACAAATCATCATGAATAGACTCACGCTTGAACAACGCTACGAAATTATACAAATTTACTTTGAAAATTTATATAAAATTCTCGTGTCACGGGGTGCGTAATCGAACTACTCCGAAACGGCTTGACCGATCTTGATGAAATTTTTTGTGCTTATCTGGTACCTATGAGAATCGGCCAACATCTATTTTTCATCACCCTAAATGTTAGGGGTAGTCCACCCCTAAATTTTATTTTTTATTTTTTAGACAAAATTTTTAATTTCTATTTTTTTATGATACAGCATTAGTAAATACATACAACCCTAAATTTTCAACCCTCTAAGATCAACCCCTATTTTTCCATCGCGATTTTTATTGACCCACCTCTACAACATATATTCCCTTTTATGGCAAAGCAACGTTTGCCGGGACAGCTAGTAATATTATAAAGAGGAAAGATTTGTACCTATTTTTGTTTGTTTGTAATGAATAGGCTCAAAAACTACTGGACCGATTTTAAAAATTCTTTCACCATTCGAAAGCTACATTATCCACGAGTAACATATGCTATATTTTATTTTGGAAAAAAATAGGGTTCCGTAAGATATTTGGGTTTTTCAGACACAAGGTGTTTTTACACCTTGTGTCAATCAACCAGAAAAGTTACTTATTTTGCGAAAATTTTCGTGCTATGGGCTATATAAGACGCAAACGAGGTTGCGTGGGTCAGCTATGTTTTTTACATACAACGTGTATTTAGTATCAGCATTGCACCCGTGCGAAGCCGGGGCGGGTCGCTAGTATTAAATATAGTTAATTAAATTTAAACATCAGTTTAAATTATCAGCGTTGTGAACTGAAGGATTATATTAATGATTTCTCGCAAAAAAAAATACAATTGTAAGATTTAATAGTACCTACGCCTAAGACCATTAAAAAAACTTGAGAGGTGTCAAGGGACACCCGGATGGAACGAAGTTCGAAATAGAAAGACGAAACGAAAATATCTGTGTGTGTCGTCGTCGTGTCGTGACAACAAATTGTGTCGTGACAACAAATTGTGTCGTGTCAACAAATTGTGTCGTGACAATTTTTCCGTCTAGCCCCCTTACACAACGCGCCATAAGGAACTTCGTTCCAAAAAATACGATAATTTATTTTTTATTTTTTTGATGATGAAATGGCAACTAGCCGGATCACTCGGATCAGCTATTTCTGCCAATGTCAAGTATTTATCGTCTTCGAGTCGTCATCGTGATGAAATTAATGATATAAAATATATAAAATGTGGATGACATGAAATGGGGACCGTCTTTCGAAAAAACAAAAAACGATCTCACGATAATTTATAATACCAAGTATTTTAAACTACAGCTCCTGTGTTGTTTAATAAATGTTTAGAATATTTTGTTAAAAAAGAAAGATTAGGTATTCGTTTCAGTCGGTGAGTGATTTTCACTAAAACATTAGTACCTATCACTGCCTCGACGGCGCAGTGGTAGTGTACTTGACTGTGATATGCACGAGGTCTCGGGATCGATTCCCGGGTCGAAACAAATGTTTGTACGATCTCCAAATATTTGTTTCGGAGTTTGTATGTTTTCTATGTATAATATGTATGTATTTACAACAAAAAAAGTAAATGAGTTTTATCAGTCAATCTAGCTTTCATAGCACAAACTCTGCTTAGTTTGAAGTAGATGGCGTTGTGTGTCACATGTCTGAAATATTTATTTATTTATTTTTGTGTGTGGACTGAAGGACCAGTTTCGATATTTATAAATAATAATAATAATAAATAAACCTACTTACCGAAATCTGGTTTATGGACGGTGAAAACCAAGGTACCACATTTTAAGGGCTTTAGTTTATAATGATTCATTTAAAAATTCTCATATTTATTCTGCAATAGCTAGATAGGTAGGTACTACTAATTCCTACAATATTTTTTTGTGAAATATCACTATAATTATCACACACACACACACTTTACATGCAAATATTTTCTACCTAAATTAATTTGTCAAGATAAACGGAAGGAAATGAGAAAGGTCTCATGCTTATGCAAATGTATAGTCACTCTACGGCTTACAAGTACTTAGGTTCAATAAAAAAAATCTTATCTCGTCTCTCTCAGAGAAAAAAAGAGCTTTTAAGAGGAAAGAGATTATTTATAGTCGTTCCAATCGTTCATTTAACTTTTGACAGCTCTAATACTTAATCTAATAGTGATACCCTGACCCGTTACCTATTCGATTTCTTTTATCGATCGATTTTATGCATTAAGAAGTTTTAATCGATTTAACAAACTCATAATTTTATAGATAATTTCGTACTTCATATTTCTATGTGTTTCAATGTGCGACCTCCTTTGTCAAAATAAAGAAGAAATGTATTAAAAGAATGTTCTTCAAATATGACGGTTCTATGTCATGAAAAAATATATAAAAGGAACTGAATTTTCGAAATGTATTATTGTATTGTGTTGTAATTCAGTGGTTAATATTGTATTTGTTAAACTATTGATGATCTTTATTAAATCTCTCTATATCTATTTTAAAATAATCTACAGTATTTCAATGAGTATTGGTATTTATATTCCTCCGTATTGATTTATTTGTGAATTCTCACGTTTGGTTGAGTTGAGCGTATCGTTCCTGCCTTCGTTACTGTCAAAATGCCAAAAAAGAAAGTACTCAAAGAACAAACAATAGAGATTGTCTTGCGACTTCGTGAATACTTTGCTTTGAAAGCCGTAATGGTGGGCCTCTTATACCAGTGACTCAAGTTAGAGACCGTGTTGCAGCAGCATTAGGTATTAGTGCTCCAACAGTGGCAAAAATAACAAAAGAAGGCTACGGCAGCAGTGGCATGGAACAGAATAAGTTATCTACACCTAAGAAAAAACGTCAGCCTAGTAAAGTTACAGCCGTTGACAATTTTGACGCTGATGCTATTCGTCGTCATATTTACGACTATTACCAAAGAAAAGAGATTACAACACTAAAAAAACTAACACAATCTCTACGAAATAGTAGTTTGTTCCGTGGTCAAAAATCTTCTCTGGCAAAGGTATTGAAAGACATTGGAATGTTATTCCAAAAATGTGACAAACGAAAAATTTTAATGGAACGCAACGATACATTCGATCCCATTACTAGGTACGAGTACGATGGAACTGTTTTCATTACGCAAATTATTTATGCATTAAAACAGAGACATTTAGGGCATTTTAATGCAAAATAATAAAGGTTTTTACGTGATCTACTATATAAAAATAAGTCGGGTTTTCCTTCCTGACGCTATAACTCCAGAACGCACGAACCGATTTCCACGGTTTTGCATTCGTTGGAAAGGTCTCGGGCTCCGTGAGGTTTATAGCAAAGCAAAACTTTGAACTTGAAACTTGTTTTTGAACTCTCTGGAGTTACCAGGCTTTCCACCACATAACTTGCAACTCAAAGATGGTACAGTTATTATGATATTGCATAATTTGAATCCACCACGACTTTGCAACGGTACTCGACTTTCGGTAAAAAGACTTATGCCGAATTTGATTGAGGCAACATTATTAACGGAAAGTACGCAGGTGAAAATGTATGTATTCCTCGAATACCAATGATTCCGACTGATCTTCCGTTTGACTTCAAACGATTGCAATTTCCAGTTCGCCTTGCGTTCGCAATGACAATTAACAAGTCGCAAGGCCAATCACTTAGTGTTTGCGGGATAAATTTAGAAAATCATTGTTTTTCACATGGGCAGTTATACGTTGCGTGTTCGCGAGTTGGGAAACCATCCGCTTTGTTTGTGTTAACGTCAGACCAAAAAACAAAAATGTGGTTTACCAAAGAGCACTTCAATGAAACGGATAATTTGCGGACACGTATAACGCTTCGATTCAGTATTTACTTTGGATTCACTTTCATTTACTTAGAGAAGTTCAACTAAATAACACTTCATTTTTGAAATCGAAATGAATTCATTACTGTTGTGAAATGAAATAAAATTTTTCCCTTTCAAATATAAAACAAAAAAAAAATTTTTTTTCTTCATATTTTCATCACCAAACGAAATGTTACATAAAACGAAGCCATCTGGTGGCGAAACGGAGTTCGCCGGGTTTGCTAGTTTGATATAAAATATAATCACAATAATTTTATTGTATGTTTTATTTCATATAATCGATCATCGATTTATTTCAAAACCGTTTTTATATTCTGTGGTCATTAATTACGCATGACACATCCCTAAGTGGGCGGAGCCCGCCCATAAAGTACAGTATTATCTGTAGTACATTGTATCAAAAATTATTACAAAACTTTATGTGCGTGATCTGTCAAAAGTTAAATAAACGATTGGAACGACTATAGTTACAGAATAGGATACAGGATTTACCGTACATGATAAATATTAACAAAAAAAACTGACTTCAAAAACTGGTCCATATTGAAATGGGACACGGGAAGCACCAGTTTTCAAATAAAATAAGAATCATCAAAATCGGTTCACCCAATCAAAAGTTAAACAAAAAAAACAGTCGAATTGAGAACCCCCTCCTTTTTTGAAGTTGTTTATTTATAAGGGTACTTACCTCCGGTGTCTGACATTGGCCCAATCTTAAAAAGTAGAACAGTATAATTGGCACCATATCTCCCTCAAAATTACTCGCAATAATGCGCCAGGACTTACAACAGCTTATAAATACTATAACAATGGCGTGCAAGATCTGATATGTGGGGACATGTTACAGCATTAAACGGTATGTGATATGATCTCACGCGAAACGATTTTTAAAAGAATAATGATATTGTAAATCAATGTATCATAATGAGTTATAATAACATAATTTAGACTTTTCCGCGCGCGAACGTGACATACAAATATGAAACGAGCACAAAGAACACAGTTTGAGATCAAATATCGAGGATTTGTCCCTTAAACTATATCTAAAACCAATAAATATTTAAATAAATAAATATGCCGGACATCTAACACACAACGCCATCGAGTCCCAAGCTAAGCAGAGCTTGTGTTGTGGATACTAGACAACCGATATAAATACTTTTTTTTTTGTAAATACATACATATTATACATAGAAAACACCCAAACTCCGAAACAAATATTTGCAGATTATACAAACATTTGGTCCGACCCGGGAATCGAGCCAGAGACCTCAGGCTTAGTAGTCGCATACGCTATCACTACGCTAGTAACTGATGAAAATATTAAGAGTAGAATAAAATTTATAGTACACTTAATAGTTTATACTTACGGGCTTAACAACATCATATGATGACGATATATGAGTACAAATGTCGGTTTTATCGCTTAAATTTCTAAAAGCCAACCGTTTTATACTTGAGTTAGATAGAAGGTAGGAAATCATTAAATTTGTGGGGAAACGGGTATCATGTTCCACCCAACACAAAGGGAGGATCCTCCGACCAGGCGAGGTTATCATGCCTGGCGGGCTAATGCCCAACAGTTGATGTTGGGATGTTGTATATATGAAAATCGGCGCGGGAACTTCATTTGCGCGATTCAGGATTGGCAGTTACTCCGTGTAGTGTAGTTTGTAGGTACAGTGCGTTACTTCGTAGTTCAATGTATCTTCGGTAGATGGCGTTGTATGTGGAGGTCGCCACATCACTCCCCTCCAAGACTGGAGGTCGATATATGTTGAGTCAGCTGTCTGTGCTCTGATGCGGAGCTTGCCAGTGCCAGGAGTGAGTAGTTCCAGTGAGTAGGAACTGAATGCCGCAAGTTCCAGTGAGTCGGAACTGAATGCCGCTAGTCCCAGTGAGTCGGGGCTGAAGTCCGCTGATCCCAGTGAGTCGGGATCGCATGCGGTGCGCGGTGCTGCGGTGAGGTCCCCAGTGAGTCGGGGCGATTGCTGCGTAGTGGCTGGCTGCTGCGTAGACGGGAGAGATGTGCTCTGCTTACATGGACCGTAGGTGCAGTGTGCTGTGCCTAGACGCTGTAGAGGCCGTAGGGGTTACCAGGCTGGAGCGGTCGCGTCCTGCGTGTGGTATATCCCAGTTGAGGCCGAAGTTGCTGGCTGGCTTGAGACTTGCTGTGGGAGTGAACATGATGGTGGCGCTTCCTTGAAGGTTGCTTCCAATCACGTCGGGGTCACCACTGTGGGGAAACGGGTATCATGTTCCACCCAACACAAAGGGAGGATCCTCCGACCAGGCGAGGTGATCATGCCTGGCGGGCTACTGCCCAACAGTTGATGTTGGGATGTTGTATATATGATAATCGGCGCGGGAACTTCATTTGCGCGATTCAGGATTGGCAGTTACTCCGTGTAGTGTAGTTTGTAGGTACAGTGCGTTACTTCGTAGTTCAATGTATCTTCGGTAGATGGCGCTGTATGTGGAGGTCGCCACAGATTCTTAAAACTAAAATTAGATCATGACAATAGGCCGCCATAGGTGTAGGTCACAATGCTGCACTCGCAATGAGTTGACCATCACTTTCGGATTCTGCTTATGCTTTCCATCAGGCATAGAAGTCATTTTAGCATGGCCATCCATCAAAACACTTATAATACCAATACCTAAAATAAAGATATACCTATAATCCTTCGTTTCGTATACTAGAAATACTTACCTACTATCCGTTCGCGCTAAGTTTGCCAGTCCGTAGATTAGAGATACAATGATGCAGAAGTATCACTAGGCCCCCCCATGGTGTGGGTCACCATGCTGCATTGTCTGCATTCGCATAAGTATGGTGACCACCACTCTTGGATTGTGCTTATGCTTTCCATCAGGCAGAGTAGTCATTTTGGCAGGGGGCCCTACCAAAATGACTACTTTACATAAAAAAAAATCGAATCCATAATCTTTACAGCCTAAGAACCTCCAGGTATTTTCCTAACTAAATAAATACTTTCATTACGGGTTGAACTCCCATATGCATGAGGAACATATGCAGGTTAACATTAGGAAGGTAAATCTGAATAAAATAACTAGATTAGTCAGCTAGAAAAATATAATTTGTCTTCAACCTCTAAACAGCAAAAGTTAAGTCACAACATGAAATTCAAATTTAAATTATGTACTAATATTAATAAAGTTTATTAAATAGTGAATACGTTAAAATTTGATTCAAGGTGACGTCAAAATTCGAACATGTATGGCACGAAATAAAATAAAAACCAAAGTGTTTAATAAATTTATTAAAAAAAATAAAAAACAAAAAACTCATCCATGCTCGCTACCCAACGTTATAAAATTACAAAATAAAGTAGTAAATAGCATGTTAACAACGTGTATACATAATATATATATACATATATCTATATATATCTATAGTGCCAAGTATTGCAAGTGGAGAACAACAAGTAAAAGGCTTAGCACAACTATGTGCTAGTGAGCTACCTAATGTAACGAGATACCTTTAATGTAAATAACAAATTTATATTATGCAATCGAATAAAAACTAAAAATTTCGAAAAATACATCAATAAAAACTCTTTTTTTCTATATAAAATACACATCTTTACGCTAAGAGACCAATTGTTGCGCGAACTCGGTTCGCTAAATCTAATAGAATATATTAAAGATATCTTATTATGTCAACTATATATTACTTTTCAAGTCTTAAATTATGTTTAACCTAATACTGAAAAAGTAACTGACATTCACTTAGAGGATTGAAAATATTTATATGTACCAACTTATATTGAGTCGATATGTTAATTAGCTCTAGTGAGTAGGGGACATACGACGCTAGCTGCCGCAGGCTACAGGCTACAGGCCAGGGTACGAGACAATTTGAGATAAACGACAAGTAAGGACCACTAAGTTGGCACAATTATACAACAACAGATACGGAGCCCCAAGATCCGAATTAAAATAAATAATCTTAACACTAATCAAATCCTTTTAAACTAATTTCTAAACAACGTTGGGCCTCCGCTCTCACAAGCACCTTAATACATTAAATATAAACTTTATAGTTTTAGTACTAAACTATTTACTAAAAAATATAGCTTCTTTTCTCGTAATATATAATTATGGAAGAATGCTTAAATAGTATATGCATTGATAAACGTGGAATCGTAAATATTTTAAATACAACGATCGTTTTACATGCTAACTTTAGACTAGAGAACAACTTAAACATTCATAAAAATATAGCTTTCGTTAGGTGTATAAATATAACTCTCTCTGACGCCAGTCCCTCGCAAAATAACTAAAACCAAAGAGCGAACTCTCGTTCCGAACTACCACAAACTAAAATCGAACCACATCGCTTCTGCTTCGGTCAAGGCGCGTACGACACTACATAACATGTATCACCTAAACTAAACTCTATAAAGATGAAAACCAACAAATAAGAAAACCGATATCGTAGTATAACTACAGCCAATAATAGAATACAATCCAAGAAAGCACTGCGGAACTGCGAAACTGCGTACTGGGGTTGTAACCCCAGTACGCAGTTTCATCGTGTCGCATAAATAGGGGCCGGCGCGCAAGGAAAAGTCTACCTTAACGTTAAAGAATTAGTGTCGGAATGCGACGGAACCCGTCAGTCCGTGTGCAGCCAAGCGAGCAACGTACGAGTACATATGCGTGTTTTAGAAAAAAATATAAGGTCGTTAACAAAATATTCAATGATATTTAAACGTCGCGTCGTCGGTCGCATCGCTTAGTGAAATCAATGGACCTGGAACAAAATATCATAATAAATATATCAGAAGGAATGTGTTCTACATGCAAGAAAATGATTATCAGGATCTGGCAGACATATATATGAGAGTTTATTTTATATAAGGTCGCTCTTGATTACGGCAGTGTATTTGCTATTGGACTTCAGTAAATTCTTCATCAATCGCATCGTCAAGTTTGAGTTGATGTGAAATTCGCACAACAATTCCTAATTATTCTAAATTAAACACTCACTAAAAAAAAGGGCGGCGGTGATCGTTTACTATCAGGTGATACGTCTGCTCGTTTGCCTCTATTCAATAAAAAAAGCTCCTGATATGGAATTTACCGCATTATTTAAAAAAAGGGTACAAGTTGTTGTCTTACAACAACTCCAACAACAATGAATCAACCTATACAAGTTGTCTTACAACAACTTGTATAGGTTAATTGATTCGTCTTTTTATATGTAATAGACTAGTCGACAATTTGGTCGAATGAGTTATGGCAAATCGAAAATTTCGTACGAATAATGCGCTAAATAGCAATTCACGAGGTAAAACTTATTTTAGACTACTGCAGTTATATAATTTTCTACTACATCTGTCAGAGCTTGTAGTACGGGTACGAAAATTGATATGATACTGAAACCGACACTATGTTTGCCAAAACGCAGTCTCCACTTCGGAACACGCCTATAGTGGTAAACAAGTGGTTGTTAACTCAGAGAGGGATATATCGGTCCACACGCTTACCACTGTAACTCTTGTACACTAGGATCAACAGCCACTGCTGCACCCATGAACACATCGAGTTATGACACTCGGGAAGTCCCAGTTAAACTGTCTTGGAACCCAAAACGAAATGAATCAGAAGAAAACTGTTTTTTTTTTATAAAAAGGCCACTCCCACATTAGGAATAAACATCCTGTGTCGTGGGGAACTTTACAAACACATGAAACGGACACAAAGAACATCCAGACTCAGGACAACAACTCGTGGATCACACAAAGTGTTGTACACCGCGTGGGATTTGAACCCAAGACACTTGGCGCAGTAGCAAGCGGCATGGCGACCGCTGAAACCACTCGGCCAACCGTGCAGTCGAAGGCGTCCCCCCCCCCTGACCGTGCCCGTACCTGCGCGGCGGGCTGCGGCGCGGGCGCGGGCGCGGAGGCGTGCCTGGGCGGCGCGGGCTCGACGCAGAGCAGGCGCGGCTTGTCGTCGCGCGGCTCGTCGCCGGCCGCCGAGCCGCCGCTGCCGCCCAGCGACATCTGCGCCAGCGAAGCCAGCACGCTGTCGATGCTCACCGCCGCGCCGCTGTCGCCCTCGCCCTGAACGCAACGCACATCCCTCACCGTCAACTAGATATAACACTCCCCTAATCATTTATGTATGGCCGTGCCAAAATGACTCTACTCTACTCTCTACGTTTTTTCCATGGGAGAGCTATGCTTCGGCATGAATTGGACCGAGTGATAGCACGGCCTCACAGAAAACCGGTGTGAAATAGCATTTGCGCTGTGTTTCACCGAGTGAGTGAGGATATCGGAGGCCCATACCCCAACCCCTCCCCCCCATCCCCTTTCCCATCCCCCAAAGGTCGGCAACGCACTTGTGACGCCTTTGGTGTTGCGGGTGTCCATAGGCGGCGGAAATCGCTTACCATCAGATGATACGTCTGCTCGGTTGCCCACTATTCAATAAAATAAAAAAAAAAACTCGATGGAAAGAATGAGCAGAATGCAAGCGGTGGCCATCATACTCATTGTAAATGAGACAATGCAGCATGGTGACCCAGACCGTGACGGTCTAGTGATGCTTCTGCATCATTGGGCTTCCGGCCTCGTACTCACCAACGAAAGATGACAGCACGAACGCTGTCATTTTACGTTGATCTACTGTGCGAGGGTAATACCGCCGCCGTAAATCAGTCGTGGCTCTACTATCTTGTATTATAGTGTCATATGCCTCTAAGTAGAAACGAGGCTTTTGGGCTACTACACCATAGTAGCTAGACAGGTCAATATAGAATTAATTTTTCTTCTCTTCATAGTGAACTTGTCTTACGTAGTTTAATCCCTTAATCGCCTCTTACGACACCCATTGGATGAAGCGGTGACAGTGACACTATTCATTATGTGACACAGAACACAAGATACATACATACATCCATCCATGTAATACACGGGTATCGGAGAATAAGCAGAAACGTATTCAACGGTCACTTGGCCAATCTATAATTTGACCTATTGCCGTCGACCGAAACCATAAGACACTTTTTTAATTTACTTTATGAAATTGTAAAATCTCGCAAACAAAACCTTTCTCTTTATAGCAGAACTTGTAAGTGGCGTGGTTAACTACGTTCGATTATTCGTTGTATGCTAAAAATCAATAATATACCACTTGACCTAATACAATAACAATCTTTGCATCTAACTAACTTATTAATTACTAATTTTAGGAATTTATTTCTTGTGTTAACCATATTAACTTAGGAAAACTACATCAAGTGTAAAAGCTAACTTAACCAACAACCATGGTCCTTCGAGCCAAATATGACTCTACGACGTATATATTTTCTTGAAGTTACATTTTACATGAAATAAAACTTACCTTCTGAGGACTGGGCTTGAAGAAATGAAGGTAACAGAAACCACGGAAACCCTGAAAAGCGAGTACAAGTATATAATATACATTAAACACTAGCTCTATACTAAATAATTTTACTGAATGAAGTCAGTTGGCAAACAGCTGGCACTGACCAACTGATTTCAAAGACATTCAACAAACTAAAAAAATAATTATAAATTAACTAGCTATCCCGGCAAACTTTATTTTGCCATGAAAATAAAAATTTAGAGGTCTTATCATTTATGGTGACGGGGTATGAAAATCGTTTTCATTTCATTTTCATCATTTCGGAGGAGTTTGGTAACAAACACAGCGACACGAGAACTTTATTTATATTTTAACAAACAAAATAAAGTCATATCAGAGTTCATGTCATTAACAAAATCTTGAAAGATCCTACTTTTGATGCATTAAGTAGAAAAATAAAATAGGTAGGTAATATGCATATTTGAATAGAATACCTTCCAAACCATGTTCTGTGGTTTGACTCCGCGTTCAAATAGAGCCTGCTTCAGATCACGCACCCTTGTATTTGGACTGATGTTCGATATCTGCGGATTGAATTACATCATGTAAGTGTTAGGTGTTTTTTCGGACATCAGGTACAACTCTAGCTTTAAACTGTGCAGAGCTAGAATAACCTGATTTTCAGAATAGAATGCCTATTATGACAACAACAATAACCTGTTTTTTTTTTGTTATGTCTGAGCCTGCCAAAGTAACTTTATTCTTCCTGATGGTAAGCATGAGAAGAATCTAAAAGTAATGATCACCATATTGATACTGAGATGCTTCGGCATCATTGGGCCACCGGTCTCGCACTAACCAATGAAACAAGACCGCACGAATGATATCATTTAAGATTAGTCTTTTGTGAGAGTATGCATTAATAGATGGAAAATACCAATATTTGATCAAACCCGGGCATCGAACTAGAGGTCAAGCTACAGTTGCACTTCCAAAGCAGTTTTGAAGAGAGAAGCGTGTGTACCTTAACAGAGAAGTCGATATCGGGTCGTTGTCGTTTAGGGCGTCGCTGTTTCTCCTCCTTGTTGTCCTTGCTGGCCGACTTGTGCGAGTTGCGTCTTCGCGCCGAACGGCGTGCTCGGGCTCCGCCCTTGCCATCCTCGCCCTCCGTTGTGTTGCCCTAAAATAATAAGGCTACTTAACTTTTTGCTCTTTTGTTCACGATATTAGTGGCTAATTCTTTGTGGTTTCTTAGGTTACCTTGCTATTTATCTTTATATAGTACTAGCTGAACCCCGCGGTGCTACCCGCGGTACGATGATAACTGCGGGCAACGCCGCGAGGCGAAGCTATATCTTTATAAATAGTAGCCTATGTGTTATTCTGATGTATAAGCTATATTGTGGTAAAGTTTCATTCAAATCCATTCAGTAGTTTTTACGTGAAAGAGTAACAAACATCCATACATACATACATCCATACTTACAAACTTTCGCGTTTATAATATTAGTAGGATAAATCGCACTTGCCGTCTGTTCGCTTACATACTTCTCAACGGATTTGAATGCAGCAGGCACTAGATATGAACAGCGATTCAAGGGTAGGTTTACATGTGTAATACATGTACATTATAGTAGAAGAAATCCGAGAACTTCGAACAGTTCCGGGCCGGGTCTCTCGTTTAGTACAAATATGGATAGGTACAGTGGTTATTATGGTGTGGTATTGTTTGTACTTCTCAGATTTAAAATATCTGGAGGCACTTTGATTTAAAGTTGAATACAACAACACTGTTTTTTAATTAAATAACATCATTATCGATACAAGTATGTATGTATGGATCGCCTCTTTAAAGATAAGTCAACAAACTTAAAATTAACAGCGTTTTTGCATCGACAGACAATACGAACTTGTTTTATTCTTATAAAGGTCGATTCTTCAGTGATTTTTTTTACGGCATGGAGATTAAACGAGCGGACATCGTCACAACAAAGAGAAGGAACACTTTTAACAAAACATATACTAACCCATCTGGCTAGTTTGGTATTAATATACCACACTAGCCAGATGGGTCCAAGGTCCACTGCTAGACTACTGTCCAGCAGTGGACTGTCAAAGGCTGTTAATAATGATGAAGTAAGTAAGAGTGGTCTAGTTACCTCTCCCTCACTCTGGCTCTTGTGCGAGCGAGTGCGGCGCCGAATACGTCGCGGGCGTTGTGCGGCGCGCTCCTCCACGTCCGTGTCGACCTCCTTCAGCGTGCACGAGCGACCCGCGCTACACAATAAACCCATAGGCTCCGTTAATATCACTCTACGCAACTCATGGGGTAACAAATGGTACTACAATCCCACCGTAACATTTCTGTTTGTGTGCTTGTCTTTGCGTTTGTATTTTTTCAATGCAAACACACATAACCAGATAATATAAATAATAATAAATAATATTTATTTTCTCACCATAACCATACCAAAGTGCATTTATACAATTTTGTATTACAGTAACACAGAATCTGATTATGGTGGGCTGATACCTGAACTAGGTAAAACCTTTATCTCAAGTTATCAACCCACCACCTCAAAAAGTTTTAAATTACAAATTACATCTAGAAAACTAGTCTTTAAAATAATATAATTAACTGTTATATCTAATAGCGCGGTGAGTAATCTCGCATTTGTAGTATCAGTGTGTGTGATGTGCGTGTGAAGCGACGAGAGAGGTATGTCTTTATACAAACACCACATATTTAGGTATGGGTACAAAACTAACTTGCAGACTATCACGATGGGACTACACTTGTGACCCTTGACTGTACAAGTACCAAAAAAATATGATGGTCATAAGGAACACGTGTGTAGTATTTAAAGAAAGGTTTAGGAAAAATGTATACATATTTGAAAAATATCGAAATTTATATTTTATATTTCAAATATGTTATATTTGAAATATAAAAATCGGAATGTCGATCTACTTTGCAGTACAAATATTAAAAAAACAAAAGGACAACAATCAATATTTAAAACTTTTTTTTTTAATAATTTTTTTATTTCTTTCTTGACTTATTATGTAGACCTTTATAAACTTTATTTCTAATTAGCTTCGTGTTTAAATTGTATTAGCCTATACTTATACCAATCTTTTCTATTTATTTATTTTATTTTTTTGTAAAACTTTATGGACACAATGTACAACGGCGGTCTTAATGCCAAAGGCATTCTCTACCAGCCAACCTTTGGGAGATGTGGAAATTTTGTGAGGTTTTATTATCACAAATATATAAAATTTATGTATCACATAGCCAAGTGTTTCCGTTACTTTTCCCCCACGCAATTTAAATCATAAGGGCATTGCTGGCAATTTAACGCTGGTGTTCCCCTATCTACATAAATCTGGAAATGCTTAACACCGATTTCTATTAATGACTCGGTTCTGGTCGTATCGGCCCTTACAAGTTTTAATTCTTAATATTGATAAGCGACAATAGGGAGACATATTGCGCGGTATCGTGTCTTTACAACTACTGAGCCATAACGAGTTCTCATGTTATTTAAAGTGTAATGAGTGCATTACTGCGCGTCGATGTCATCATATAAAACTAAAACAATTGTTATGTACTGGTGTACTAATGTTATATTTGCTCATACAGTTATCTTAACAGAGAATAAAGTGCAAAATTAAAATTCCTTAAAATTATTTGAAGTACAAGTTGTTTGAGTATGTTATCTCATGCTTGCTTAATTTGTTTAATTTAGTACGCAATATACTCACAGCATTTCAATCTCGCGAAGCTGACCCAGAATTGGCATGAGCTCAAGTCGACGATTAGACAGAATATGCCAAAGGATGCCAGGAGGTCGTTGACTCATGCGTTGAGTTGCTATTACCTGTATAGATTTGATTCTTACCGAGTATTATGAATAAATAAATATAAATATTTTCAGACACTAGACACACGACGCCATCTAATCTCAAACTAAGCCTACAAATCTTATACAATATTTCATTAATAATTTATATTTAATAGATTGACTGATAGAATATTTATATACACCGCAAAACACCGAAACAAATATTTGAAGATCATACAACATTTGTATCGTATGCTACCACTGCACCATCGAGACAGTAAAGAAATAAAAATATATTTCTGATCATTAAAATAATGTTCGTAATATTTCTCTAGGATGTCTTTTACGGACATCAAGCCATCATTTTATTTAAAACTGAATATGAAATCCAGAAATACAAAACATCAGTATATATGACTGC
Organism: Spilarctia lutea; assembly: GCA_916048165.1. NCBI lineage: Eukaryota > Metazoa > Arthropoda > Insecta > Lepidoptera > Erebidae > Spilarctia > Spilarctia lutea. The sequence continues at coordinate 7,093,734 of OU696492.1, forward strand.
CTCGGTGGCGCGAGTGGTAGCGTAAGCGACTGCTGTGCTTGAGGTCTCGGGTTCGATTCCCGGGTCGGACCAAATGTTTGTATGATCTACAAATATTTGTTTCGAAGTTTGGGTGTTTTCTATGTATAATATGTATGTATTTACAAAAAAAGTATATAAGTATTTATATCAGTTGTCTAGTACCCATAACACAAGCTCTGCTTAGCTTGGGACTAGATGGCGTTGTGTACAAAAAAAAAATAATAATAATTATATCAATACACACATACTTAAATGTAGTGGCAAGTATAGACGTAATGTTGATATAGAAAATAAAGTAAGCACACATCATTACCGAATAAACTATGTTTATCAGCTACCTGATAACCCTGGTGAAGTCTAATTTGGGTCTGACGGTCTCATACAATTCAATGGCAATCTTACCTGGGTTGGCGTGATTATGAAATCAATGGGCACATCGTGAGGCCCAAACAACTCAGCAGGCAAAGTGTCGAATACCTATAACAAACAATTTCGACTCAGAACTCCTTTCGATAAGTGGTTGGTCTTTATACTTATTGCGAATGTAGACAATGTAACAGGGTGACCTACACTAAGGTGGCCTATTAAGATGCTTTTTATGCCCCGTTTAAAAGACAGTGTCCAAGTATGGGCGAGCTACGCTTCGGCATGAATGGGCCGGCTCGACCGGAGTGATATCACGGCCTCACAGAAAATCGGTGTGAAACAGCGCCTGCGCTATATTTCACCGAGTGAGTGAGGATACCGGAGGATCATACTTCAACCATTCCCTCCCCCAAAGGCCGGCAACGCACTTGTGACACCTCTGGTGTTACGGGTATCCATGGGCGGCAGTAATCGCTTACCATCAGGCGATACGTCTGCTCGTTTGCCCCAATTCCACAAAAATAGTGGGAGAGAAACATGGTAATGCGTTGCAGGTTTAGTCTAATGATTTATAACTATTTAACAAAAACTGACAAATTACCAAAACTTCTGTCTTTAAATCACATCAAAACAATTGTTTTGTTGATATTCGTTGGTCATTTAAGAGAGATCTTATTTTAATATTTTGATACTCATAACTAAATAAATCACGGATTAACGAAGCGTTATCGAACTTAAATATAGCATACTAACCTGGCAATCGTGAACAGTGGTAGCAATCACTGTATTAGGCGTGATGGCTTTCATATGCATCATAAGGCCGAATTCAAGATCGCCATAGCCTGCAATTGAACATACAACCTTCACTACGATCGTAATAAATAATGATAATAATAAACAAATATTCTAAAATCTAACACACAACGCCATCTAGGCCCAAGCTAAGCAGAGCTTGTGTTATGGGTACTAGACAACTAATATAAATACTTTTTTTTGTAAATACGTACGTATTATACATAGAAAACACCCAAACTCCGAAACAAATATTTGCAGATCGTACAAACATTTGGTCCGACCCGGGAATCGAACCAGAGACCTCAAGCTTATCAGTCGCATACGCTACCACTACGCCACCAAGGCAGTCAAATGCACTATAAATTAAGACGTGTTAATTATTACTTTTTAGTAATGAAACACTGGCCTTGATATATATATATATGTGTAATCATTGTCATGTAATAGATAAAGTGAGAATGCAAGTACCTATCTGATAAACTACGCGGCGAGGGCAGTATGTCATCAACTCAAAATGACAAAGATATTAAACAACGTCCCAATAAAGAATAAGATTGCTAAATATTTGAGGAGTTAGATCTGCAGTCAGACATAATTAAATAACAAATATATATGATATTTTGTTAGTTTGTGTATGTTACATTGTTAGTTTGTGTATCTTACTAATAATAAAGCTGAAGAGTCTGTTCGTTTGAACGCGCTAATCTCTCAAAATTATTTCAGTGTTGGATAGTTCATTTATCGAGGAATAGGCTATATATCATTACGCTACTACTAATAGGAGCGGAGCAACAATGAAGAATGTTTCAAAAACGGGGGAAAATTTTCACGCTACGGGCAATATAAGACGCAAACGAGGTTGCGTGGGTCAGCTAGTGTTACATAAAGTCAATTCTACAACGAATTACTGAGCTCAAATTTTGACACTATAAGAAACGCTCCAAAGGTTGTGCCTTATATTTTTGCGCAAGTTTTTTTTTTATGTTCTCCTAGCCGATTACGGCCACGGCGGCCAATCTCAACAGAGACCAGCCAACTACGCAGGAGATATTATAGTGCACAAGTGTGTGCACAAATACAGTTGCACTCTGTTCCCTCTCTCTCATAATCCGATGGGGTTTACCGGACACGACCAGCGAGAGATCAAGCGCAGGAACCGACAGCTTTACGTGCTCTCCGAGGCACGGATTCGGATCCCAACTTCCAAACTCCGAGCTGTTATTAAGTATTTCTATAATCAGAAAAACTCAATAACACTTTTGGCCCGACCCGGGTTTCGAACCCGAGACTCTTAATTGGCAGCCGCATACACCTACCGCTAGACCAATGAAGCAGTTAAAGTTTTGTTTTTAATTACTATTTAATGCAACCACAGAACCACAAGTATCACGGCTATACATGGCAAAGTACAGACTGTTATATACCAAAAAGTATTTATAGTAAGTTTTCATACAACGAAAGAAATTGATTTTTAATATCATCAGTCGTATCAGTCCTCTGCTGGACATAGGCCTCCCCAATTGATTTTGATACGGCTTATTTCTACTATAGTAGATAGATAGATAAATAAACGCTTTATTGTACACCTTAATATTAAAAAAATAACAGTGGTACAAAAAACAGTGGTGTAATGGGCGGCCTTATCGCATGCTGCGATCTCTTCCAGGCAACCATATGGCAGGCATATTATGGTAATGCGTTAAGTAAATAATTCAATTAAAAATAACTCACCTCTTCCTTTGCCTATGCGATATCCCTCTTTGGAGACAGCCACTGATCCCATAATGACCAAATCAAGCGAAACGGTGTCTTCTATTCCTGGTAACAAAAGCAAGAACTATTGTGATACTTTCCAGTATTTGCGTTTAAGAATGAAATATAAACATAGCATTTTTGTGCTTCAAATTATTATTGTAGTTGAATCAAAAAGAGACACTTAACAAATGCTAAATTATTTATAAATTACCGCTTAATAGATTTTTTTTAATATATAGGGGGCAAACGAGCAGACGTATCGCCTGATGGTAAGCGATTACCGCCGCCCATGGACACCCGCAACACTAGAGGCTTTACAAGTGCGTTGCCGGCTTTGGGAAGGAGTACTTTCTTGAAGGTTTGAAGGTAGATAGATAAACACTGTTAGAATAATATTTATTTTAGCAAACCTACAGAGAAAAATATCTACAGCATTTTTTTTAACGTCTAAGTTTTATTTTAGAACTTTTGTCACTAGAAAATATGCTTCCCATTTTGATTGAATATGTTACGAGCTACTTTTTATGCCATCAGTTATTTTCATATCAGATCAGTAGAGAAAATATCTTACCAATTGGTTTTCCATAGTTCTCCATTCCGTTACGCGAAACAGCCTTCCTGATGGCCGCAAGACCAGTCTCTCCTTCTGGCAGTTCTGATCGATTGAGGAACCCTTTCTGAAGTCGTGGGACTGGCACATAGAGGGTCTTATGTTGCTCGAGGCATAGCACCCTGGAGACAAAACATAATTATATTAGTTAACGTTATACAATCTAGCTAATATTCTAACCGAAATACAGAACTAATTTAATTGCTATAATAAACTAGCTTTTGCCCGCAGCTCCTCCTCCAAAAAGTAGCATACGTCCCCAAAAAAAAAACTATTCTCCAAATTCCAATTTTTTGATATTTTCAGTATCTCTAAGTATAGCTAAATTTATCTTAATCGGCTTAGCAGTTTTGCCCTAAAAACAAAACAGATAGCCAGAGTTACTTCCGAATTAATAATATTAGTATGAATAGCGCTGTATCATTAGCATTTTGAGAGATAGGTTTGGGACATCTGTTTTATATGGCATAACTGTGAAGTAATTATTTGTTAAAAATCTTTGTTAAAAAGACAACTCCCACATTAGGAATAAACATCCTGTGTCGTGGGGGACTTTACAAACATACATGAAACGGACACAAAGAACATCCAGACTCGGGACAACAATTCGTGGATCACACAAAGTGTTGTACCGCGTGGGATTTGAACCCAAGACACTTGGCGCAGTGGCAAGCGGCATGGCGACCGCTGAAACCACTCGGCCAACCGTGCAGTCAATTTTTGATTTTAACTTTTTCTTGGCAACTAGATAGTTGAACATCGGACATTTTGATCGTTTCTGTCATTGTTTGATACTTGCATTCGCAGCACCAAGCTATGAAGTTATGTTATCGGAACTCGTAAAATGCGCGCTTACGAGAAAATTGTTATGCCGCTTTACTATACGATAAGGTTATCGAAATGTTAGCCAGTCGACCTTTAAACTTTTGAAATGTTACACAGCATTAATACAATATATTGACAATGAATCAGAAGTAATTAGAAGGTTTTCTCGCATAAAGCAAAAAAATATGAATCCATTTTCAAACGAAAACAAAGCTTATGGAATTCCTAGTGCGAGTTCATTCCGGTTCTACTTGATTGTCAAGGTGACCCGCGTACGTCGTTGTTATTGGTGAAAAATTCAGTGTGGGCCAATCGGAACGCCGAACGCGCTCGTTGTCATAAGCGAGTTGATGTGTAACAATTTCACACTAGAGCCTCAGATGTCATTTAATTGTATTATTTCAATGTTAATAATCCCGGTTAATGACAATAAGGTTGCCTGTCTAATGGCAATAAGGCTGTTTTCTATCCCGTTGCAAATCCCGTTGTTGTATGCAAATGCAATATGATTTTACGAAAATTTGACGAAATGTACGACGTAGCACTCTGTAAATAATCCACTGATAAACAAATAAGCAGAACTATACAATAGTAACAGTTCTAAAGTTATTAGATTACCACGGAAAAGAGTGGCCTTCCTTTAGAATCAAAACAGGTATCTCCCCCTACCAAATTTCATGCCCTTTCGAATTAATAATATTGACTATGGACAGTGTTTATAATATCCATTTACTTCGGATTACAGAAATAAAAATTCTCTGTCATGTTGATCATCACACAGTTTTGCCTCGTTATTCGTTAACGATGAAATTATGATGTGAATGAATATTATCTATAGGTATAAAAGCGAAATACCACTCATTCTCGAAATCTCAGAAACTAAGCACCTACAAACTTGAAATAGGCAAGTAGGTACCTTATAGAGTGTAGAAATCTGGTAAGAAGTTTATTTACAAAACGGTCCCCCCTAAGGGGATAAAACGGGGGTAGGAAGATTGTATGAGTCCTGTTTTTTAAAGTAAGACACTCGAAGGTCGTTTGTATGAAAATCCAAAGTTATTAAAGTAAAGTAATTATGGCCGAAGGATTTTAGTATAAGAATAAACAAACCATAAAATGCTTGGTGTACATAAAATTAGTTGTATTCAAGAAAATCCATATTATCCACATTTATATTAATATTATAACTTCCAAAATAAGTCTGTCTGTTACCCTTTTACGGCGCTATATCAATTTTCATGAAATTTGTCTTGATGGGGATACTTTGATTCTCGAGGAAGGGACATAGGGCGCAAATCCGCGAACCACAGCTGTAAAGTGTATTTATGTTTATCATTTGAGTTTAGATTCATGATTATACATAGTTTGAGTTTAGGTAACTACTTTTAATATCATAGAATATTATTTTAATTTGTACTAGCCGCGAATATTTGCTAGGTTATATAATTTAAAATTAAAGAATATTTTTCACAATCTATCGTCGGAAATAGCTCCAAGTACATCGTTATTTTAATATAAATGCGTAACATTACATTCATTGCTCATTTTCAGTGCACATTTATGTAACACGTAGAAAGTTATAAAATTCAATATGGAATGCGTTACCCAAGATATCGGCCACGGCTTGTGTAATATGGATTACGTTCGGGCACCGTTTGCCTGTTTGTTCAGAATTGTTTTGTAGAGATTACCGTATAAAATAGTTCGGGAAATCAACGAAGTCACGCTCCTAAGTCTATTGACGTTAGAATGGGGCAGTAGTTTAAGCGGTCTCCCCGAGACACATTGCGCGTATATTCACAGTGTAGTAGGTAATTGCCTTTAAGTAAAATCCTAGATGTGATACGATGCAAGAAATATTTGGACCTACTTATGCAACAAGGAACCAATCTATTAACATGCCAAAATCTAAATTAGAACCCTATTTATAAGCAGATAAGGATAATTCTTTGATTTTGGCATGTGTATGGATTGGTTCCTTATTGAATAAGTAGGTCCATTTATATTTTGATTGAAGTCGAAGCAGGCAATAACCGGATAAGCAAGAAGAAGTGGCAGTGGGTTGGCCATATTAGCCGAAGAACGGACAAACGGACGAACCATAGGGGTAAAAGAATACTACTGTGGAGACCGCGTCTTGACAAAGTGTATAACGCCCACAGGCCAGTGCAAGATGGCTGACAAGAGCTGGATACGAGAAGCTTAAAATCGATCAGAGTGGTGTATAATGAGAGAGTATGTCCAGCAGTGGATTGCGATGGGTATGGTAATGAAAAAATCAAAAAGAAATCGCTATGTGACGTACAAAATATCTTAATTTTAATTATTTATTATCTTCCTAGCCTTTATTATTCCCAAGAGTATTTTTGGGTCGGCTACTAGATCAACCGGTTTTACATGAATACTAGTTTTTCCACGGAGCGACTGGCATCGGACCTCCGCAACCGCAACTAGTTATCATTATTATCTATATATCTATATTAACTAGCAATCTTCGAACTAATTGTCAGTAGGTATATTTGAGGGCTCTGACTTCCCAATGACGATTGCCATTGATGTTCATGACAACCGGGACCGACAGCTTAACGTGCTCTCCGAAGCACGGGCGGGAAACACCGCTATCTTCCATACTCCGGGTTGTTATTATGAATTTCTTGAAAATCCCAACAGCAGTCCGACCCGGGCATCGAAACCAAGACCTCTTGATCGGCAGTCGCTTACGCTTACCGCCAGACCAACGAGGCAGTCAGTATTTTTTAATTATAAAAATAAAATTACATATAAACGACCCATTCTAAATATATTTACTTTCTATTTTACAAAAAAAATCGGTAAGACTTATTTTCTCTTCTTTATCAAAAATGCAATTTTAAACAGTTTCTAGCCTAGAATCTGTATATTATTGCATTTAATGTTACATAGTTTATAGTTAAGTAAAGTTAAAGCATTATTAATAATATATCCTTAAACTATACACACACTCGGAAGAAACAATCTAGCTCATCATAAAATATGTCCTAAGTGAACAATCTTCTGATTCTGTATTCTCAGTATTCCTTCAGCTATTTCAAATATACAAAACAAAGCAAGTCTCAAGATTTACTTTATGTACTGCATCTCTGAGATAATAGTTCGAGATGAAAGAAAACCATTTGAAACATCTGCATTCCTCTATAAAAATCGCACATTCTCCCCCCCCTCGTACAAACTAACTTCTGTTTTATATCTTGAAACATACTAAAAATTCAAACGATTATTTGGCTGTCATATTTTTTGTGATACGTGATACGACGCCGCAGCAATTCGTAGTGGACAAGGCAACTACTTTCACAATGCACAAACCGTGAAGTCATACAACAGTAATGCAATGTACTCACACTGCATTACTGTTGGCCATTATCGTAGCTGAAGACCTAAAGACCTACGTGGATTATGAGTAAACCGACATACGTTAACGTATATCAACTTGTGTTGTTAGATCGTCAGATGTCCTTAATATTTATTTTATTTATAACGTCATTTAAAAATCATTTTTACTACAATGATTAGAAATCTTGCCATGACAACACTAATGAGTCATTTTTCAATACAAATACAGTTTAGCAGCAACTTAGTCGTTAGGTGGTTCAAGTCGTTTCTAAACTACGCTACAACCCTGATGGTTGCAATTTATTAACTAGACATACAATAAATCAAAATACGCCCAAATTCCTAACGTTTTACTAGAAATGAACCGCTCATGGTCACGAGCCGTCATTCTTTAAAATTTAAAAAACCGAAAAACCTCTTTAATGCTGGAGTCCGAATACATTGGATTTTTGAAAGTAATTTGAAAATTGTACTTTGTATTCGAAAGTACATTGCATACCATGCAGCTTTTCAAACATGTAACCAGGTATTCAGCAAAGAAGATTGGATACCTTTCATCAAAATAGGAGTAAAGAGCTCCTACAGTTCTAAAAATATAGATTGATCTCTGTGACATATGGCTATGAAACCAACGAAGTAATTTTGAACAAGCATCACGTTTACTATTTTACAATCACCTATATTTTCATTATTATTATTATATTAACGAAAACTTACACCTATTTTAGGTGTATCTATCTGGTGACAACTTTCATAAATATCAAGCTATATTTTATGGAGTTCATATTGTCTACTCTAATATGAGAAGACGCTGTCGAGACACTAAACAGAGTACTATCTAAATTAGATTTTGCAGTTCTTTATCATGTCTTAGTGCAATTTTTACGTTCTGCGCCGAAACTAGATTGATATACCGTTTAAAATCGCAAATACCTTGTATCTCGTGTTTGAGAGTATACAGGACACATTCCAGAAGTCGTATAAACTGTGCTAATTTTAGATTAGCGCCTAGAGGTGTCTTATCGTTCACCTAAATAGTATAATGAAAGAATTACACACTTACTTAAGTAAAGTTTAAGAAGTACTCATTTCCTGTAAATAGGAAACGTCACCAAAACATTAAATACGTTGCAAATGACAATTACATTAATTAGAAATATGTTGCCAACTTTAAGTATCCTATCTCCTAGCCCAGATTTGGTCCTTTTTTACGTGTCACCACACCGTGGTTTGCCGTGGGGTAGGAGTTTCAGAATCGGACTGACTATAACACCACACGGTGTGCCACTTTGCGCCTAAGTTATGAGGGATCCAAAAACGAATTATAATGCGACAGTACAGCTGTAGTTACATGTACGGGTTAATTCTCCATTAAGGCCAGAACTGATTCTGGCCTAAATGGAGAATTTTCACCGTTTTCCCCTAAGGTTAAGGAAAAGGGAGGCTCGGGTCTAGTATAATCGTAATTCTCGAGCCAGCTGATAGATTCCGAAGTATATATCTCCAATAGAAAGTTATATCTGTCATATGCATTAATTTTGTCAATTGTTATATTATTTCTAACGACTCGGACTGGCTTTGCTTTTTTTAATTCTCAGATTTCCTCTACTGTAATATGCATGTATTACACATAAGGACCTTCGTCTTGAATCACTATCTTATTGCTGAAAACTGCATTAAAACCCGTTGTGTTGTTTAAAATATTTAAGCGAAGAGACAACGAAAGCGATTTCATTTTATACTAAGATATTAATACATACATATTTCCAATGAATTTAATTCAAAAACATATTTTAAATTAAACGTATCTGCCGGTTATAATTGAAATTATGTTACATATTTTCAAGTTTTACATTTATATGATCACGGGTGCGTAAAACTATGAGTTGGTACTTTCACAACCACGTATGAAATTATTCAGCCGTTTTCAGGTTGTTTAAGAATGTTATAGCTAGCTGAATAATCAAATAAAAATTCTGCCAGTGACTAAAACATCTGGTGGTATTAAGCTGTCGGATTGTATATACAATGTAGAATACATATATAGAATGCTATCACCATGTCCCATGTTCAAATATAGAACTACAATATACCTATGAACATTATACATCCTGTTCTTAACTTTTTACTATCAATTTATAACCTAAATCCGTTTTAGTTATTTTTGTTTATAGTTTACTACCTTTGTTTAGCGTGTAGGTATGTGGGAGAGCCACGCTTCGGCATGAATGGGCCGGCTCGACCGGAGTGTTACCACGGTCTCACAGAAAACCGGTGTGAAATAGCGCTTACGCTATGTTTTACTGAGTGAGTGAGGATACCGGAATACGCGGTTGCGGTAGTAAAGGACGGACAGCTTCAAAAAATAGTGATTATTTTATATTTTCACATGCATTATCCGTGTTTTATCAAAGTACTGAATAGTTTTCTAAGAAGTTCCTTTATTAGACAGAAAATTTCGTTCTTAAATAAAAGTATATGGAGTTGGACGATCTTCTCTTCGTATACGTCGAACAATATTTTTCTTTTGTTCCTAGTGTGCATTCGGTTATTAGTTTAAGTAATAAGCACACACAACATGGATAGTGCCTAGTCAATAATATCAGCCGAAGCTTATCACTAGATAAGCTGAATTCCAGAAACGTTAATTTATTAAACTATAATTATCTCAATAATTAAGACTTAAATAAAATTGAAGTGTCTGGTTGTAATTTCCGATTTACAGCTTTTCAATAAATGCATATGAAAACATATTTTTTAATTTTTGTTCGCAGGAACGGCATGACCAATTTTGACTGAACTTTCACTGCTACTTTTTTAAAACTAGCTTCGACTCGCGGTGTTTCCTTCGATTTTTGTAGTGCCTTTTTTGGTCTATAACAATAAAATATACATCATCACTGACCTGACAGGCTCTTGTGGTTTATCAGGGTTCACTTTTATAGTGTTGGCAGTCTTGAAGATGTCCAGATCTGCTAACTTGGCGGCAGCTTCGGTGGCACCTTTGAAGTTCGGGATCCTGTTGTAGACCGGACGTGGAAACATCGCCAGCCCATTTGACTCCAAATGACGCCATACTTTCAGCCTGAATGATTGTTTCGTCACTTCCTCAGGCACCGCTTTCGTGGCTGAAAAAGCATATAAAAGGGACTGTATATTAATAGGTAACATGAATAAATATTATTCGAGGGTTAGTGACCCTTACAGCTAACCTGCTAAGTGCTAACAATGATAGATAAGCACGATAATTTTTCGTTTTGTATTTAGAAATATACGATACCTATGTCGAATAGCGGACTATTAAAGGCTGTTGGTGAATTTCTTTTGGTGTATCAGCACTCTGGGTACCACATAGCATATTTTTAATTAATGTTAGCGCTAGTGCATAAAGTACTTAACTATATTTTTTGTCTAAGGACTCCCCCGACTACGGCGTGCACCCGTGCGCAACGCCGTGCGTTGTTCCAGGATTCCATATTTGAAACTTTAGGACATGTTCTAAAAGTTATCAAATATTTCAGAAATCCTTTCGCGCATGCTATTCAAACTTAATGCAAAGCGATAAGTATCCTATTCCAGAAAGTGTACTTATCCTGAAAGAATTACAATACTATGAATAGCTAAGTTTTTACTTTCCTTGTTATTTTTTCAAACGCTAGGTATTGCTTTCATTTAATAAATAAGTGACCATTAAAGAAGGTAATAAAAAAGACAAGAAAGTAAAAAAAAACAAAAATCTGATTTAAAACAAATTAATCCGATTTAAATCAAATTAATCTGATTATAATGATTTTTTTAAAAGGATCATGTATTTTATCAACCCTAAAAACTATGGCATTGTGGCGACCTCCACATACAGCGCCATCTACCGAAGATACACTGAACTACGAAGTAACGCACTGTACCTACAAACTACACTACACGGAGTAACTACCAATCCTGAATGGCGCAAATAAAGTTCTCGCGCCGATTATCATATATACAACATCCCAACATCAACTGTAGGGCAGTAGCCCGCCAGGCATGATCACCTCGCCTGGTCGGAGGATCCTCCCTTTGTGTTGGGTGGAACATGATACCCGTTCCCCCACAGTGGTGACCCCGACGTGATTGGAAGCAGCCTTCAAGGTGGCAGATCCGCAGCACCATCGTATTCACTCCCACAGCAAGTCTCAAGCCAGCCAGCAACCTCGGCCTCAACTGGGATATACCACACGCAGGACGCGACCGCTCCAGCCTGGTAACCCCTACGGCCTCTACAGCGTCTAGGCACAGCACACTGCACCTACGGTCCATGTAAGCAGAGCACATCTCTCCCGTCTACGCAGCAGCCAGCCACTACGCAGCAATCGCCCCGACTCACTGGGGACCCCACCGCAGCACCGCGCACCGCATGCGATCCCGACTCACTGGGATCAGCGGACTTCAGCCCCGACTCACTGGGACTAGCGGCATTCAGTTCCGACTCACTGGAACTTGCGGCATTCAGTTCCGACTCACTGGAACTACTCACTCCTGGCACTGGCAAGCTCCGCATCAGAGCACAGACAGCTGACACAACATATATCGACCTCCAGTCTTGGAGGGGAGTGATGTGGCGACCTCCACATACAGCGCCATCTACCGAAGATACACTGAACTACGAAGTAACGCACTGTACCTACAAACTACACTACACGGAGTAACTACCAATCCTGAATCGCGCAAATAAAGTTCTCGCGCCGATTATCATATACAGGGTCTGTCGTAAATAATGGATAAGTCGTAAACTGGAGTTGGTCCGGCTATGAGACTATTAGAAAATCGTATCTTTTTGCCAGGGTTTCTAACCGTATGGAAATGGCGTAGACTTTTATGTTTTTTTAAAATTTCGCTACTCTTTGCATTCATTCCGTTGCCATTTCGTTAAATTTAGGTATTTCTGTGTCATTTTTTTTGTATTATAGTCTTGAAGATGTGTATTATTTAGTTTTAGTACTGTTTTAGGCGTTTTTAACGTTGGTCATTTTCAAAATTGTCATTTTAAGATTTTTTATGTTTTTGTTTTACTTAGGGTCAACTTTTGATCATTTACTGTGTAAAAAAAAAGTACGGCGCTATAGCTGCCCATGATCTTAATAAATTATCTAGTATGTGTAGATTCTAAAAAGGTATAACAATGCATACTTCACAAGTAATATTAAGCTACATGAGCGAGATCAATATCAAGGTGAGAAAATATTTTTTTCATGTAATGTTGTAAATGGTTATAAAACTTCGTCATAATGATTTATTTCTGCCAAGATTCTTTACACAAACACTATGGGGCCACTATTAAGGATATTCAAAGAAAACTAGGTAGTTTTTTGTCAAAAAAATTTCATGCCTCCTCATTTCATAAAGGTGTTTAATTTTAAAATTGATGTGCTCTAATAGTTACATGCGACAAACATGTTACAAGTTTATTCGTAAAAAGGATCATCAGGTAAAAAAATGAACAAAGACAGCAATACAAAGGGTCTCCCCGCGTGAAAAGGACATTGTTACTAGGCACACTGCATGATGCACCGTCCCTTTCACACTCACGATGTGTGAAAAGGTTAGCATGCGTTTAGCTAGGGCGCACTCCTGATACATCTCTCAGTGTGATTTTGACCATCGCATGTGCTCTCGTTTTCATTACTGTCGCCATCATACTACTAGACATTAAACACCTTTATGAAATGAGGAGGCATGAAATTTTTTTGACAAAAAACTACCTAGTTTTCTTTGAATATCCTTAATAGTGGCCCCATAGTGTTTGTGTAAAGAATCTTGGCAGAAATAAATCATTATGACGAAGTTTTATAACCATTTACAACATTACATGAAAAAAATATTTTCTCACCTTGATATTGATCTCGCTCATGTAGCTTAATATTACTTGTGAAGTATGCATTGTTATACCTTTTTAGAATCTACACATACTAGATAATTTATTAAGATCATGGGCAGCTATAGCGCCGTACTTTTTTTTTACACAGTAAATGATCAAAAGTTGACCCTAAGTAAAACAAAAACATAAAAAATCTTAAAATGACAATTTTGAAAATGACCAACGTTAAAAACGCCTAAAACAGTACTAAAACTAAATAATACACATCTTCAAGACTATAATACAAAAAAAATGACACAGAAATACCTAAATTTAACGAAATGGCAACGGAATGAATGCAAAGAGTAGCGAAATTTTAAAAAAACATAAAAGTCTACGCCATTTCCATACGGTTAGAAACCCTGGCAAAAAGATACGATTTTCTAATAGTCTCATAGCCGGACCAACTCCAGTTTACGACTTATCCATTATTTACGACAGACCCTGTATACAACATCCCAACATCAACTGTAGGGCAGTAGCCCGCCAGGCATGATCACCTCGCCTGGTCGGAGGATCCTCCCTTTGTGTTGGGTGGAACATGATACCCGTTCCCCCACAGCATAATGGTAATCTTTGCAGTTTGTTTATACAATAATGGTTTTTTTTTCTATTTTTTTTATTAATGTATATCGTACTAGACTGTCTGCTGTAGATAAATAACACAGGCAACATACTGAATACTGAATCATATGAACGAAAAAAAAGTGTTTGTCTTTGAATGTAACCTAAAAAAACTTAAAAAAATCGACGGGTTGCACTCCGGGAGTGCCGGCAGAAGTGAAAACTTGAATATTAACGTTGTGCATTTTTGATATTTTGGAATGGTTAGAGAATAATTTTGTACGAATTGCTTTCATTATCAGTATAAAAGTATTATTATTTATGTGGTGGAATACAATATTCATTTATTGCGCTATCGTACACAAACATGACAATTTATATTACATACACACACGAACATTCGCGCAAGCGCCCTGTGCCGCCTGTCCTCTCTCCATCCGTCTTACGAATTTTCGATCAGGTCACGTGATCTGACGCGAGTTTATACGTCCTCTCTCCATCCGTCTTACGAATTTTCGATCAGGTCACGTGACCTGACGCGAGTTTATACGTCCTCTTTCCATCCGTCTTACGAATTTTTTATCAGGTCACGTGATCTGACGCGAGTTTATACGTCCTCTCTCCATCCGTCTTACGAATTTTCGATAAGGTCACGTGACCTGACGCGAGTTTATACGTCCTCTCTCCATCCGTCTTACGAATTTTCGATCAGGTCACGTGACCTGACGCGAGTTTATACATTTTTACCCATTCCAAAAAAGTACACAGCGCCGCTAAAGAAGTTTTCACTTCAAAAATGCTATTTTTTTAAAAATGAAAACTAGTTTTTATAAAATTAATCATCATTTGCAAAATGGGCTACAAATCATTGAGAAAGTCCGCCATGAATCTGAGGTGTCATACAATCGACACAGCTGAAAACTGCGGTAGCAACGAACTGAAGCCGTTACGCTTAGTAACAAATCAGTGAAAGTAAAAAGTGTTACAAATAGTTTATTTGTAGCCATTTATAAGAGTTATAGTTAAGAGCATTCCACGCCTTTCCAATAAAAAAATACTCGTTTTTATTAGTAGGTACGATTTACCGATAAAGAGATATTTATTTTTACTAATTAATTTTGGTGTTTTTGTAATATCTGTCCGTAATACCCATATGTGCAAGTTTTAACGTTAATAGGACGTTTGAATAATGATTCCGTTACTTCAAAAGATAGGTACGGATAGGATAGTAGGTACCTATATACATATTGTAAAGCATGTAAAAATAAAAATCTAAAACTAGCACCATTGACCTACTTTCAGAGGTTTCATATTATTATATTTAGTCACCTGTTAAGTTATGTAGAGCATTCCATACAACACTGGGCGCAACTGAATAAAAGTTTCGGTAATATTAATCAAATGAGTTTATATAAACCGATGTGGAGTAATATTTATAAAACAAACGCACGAAGCAAGGTAAATGACCGCTATATAGTTTGCTATTACTACTACTATTGTACGCGGTACGCAATAAAAACGATATTTTTCTAGGACGAGTTTTCTACCAGCCAAGTTAGTTTTACAGAATTAAGAATTTCGGTATTCAGGTTTCTTCATATTCTTTATTCCTAATATACAGTATACGAGAGCATAAATTATTATAGAAATAAATACACTGCCTAATTGCAAGTAATCAACTGCTATGAATAATATTGCGAGGATTACGCGCGTCAATCGACTTTAGTGCATTCCATTGTACGCCCAATGTAATTAGAATGCAAGGCAATCGAAAGCACCTTATATAATGTATATTCGAGCACGCAGTATATATCAGATAATCTAATATGGCTCATGATAATTTTAACAGCAAAATGGGAGTCAACGGTAACTTCACCAGACTGTAGATTATGTCATTTCAATATTCCCAGAATTTATGCCTTGATTTTCTAATTATATTTTTGGTAAATAGGTAGGTACTTTTTATTTTACGTATTTCATGCCTTCGTGGGTTTATTAAACCCTCCTTACCCAAGTAAGTACCTATTATCATAAAAATATTCATTTGAACAACACAAATACTCGTATAGGAATATAAAATGACAAATCACGAGTATATGCCGAGACATTTACTGCCAAATACAAATATATATCATCAATTCTTGTATCTTCAATTATTTATTACAAGTTAGTAACAGCCCGGGTGTTGCAAGTTTGCATAGGTACCTCCACTTATCTAACAGGCAGAATGAGTACTGTATATTCTGTATATTTATAAACAACAGTTTCTCGGTGCTTGATATTAATTTCGTTTATTTCGCCGAAAAAGATAAATAAATTGAAATTTTTTTTTTATATTTCTTAAAGGAGAAATGTTGTTTTTTTAGTTTGCAATTTCCATTTAACTTACACTACAGTCAGAAATTAACTTCTTAATTCTAAGGGGAAACTTTACAATCAATAACATTAGGTTTATACTAGGAAATATGTCACATTATTTAACACGGGCATTAGAAATATTTCATTTTTTTTTTTTTTTTTATTAAATATTTATTTACTTAAAGTTTCTTATGCTAAACTGATCTTTTCTAAAAATGTTGCATCCCATCAGGCCCTTATTTCGGAGACTCTGCAGAAAGCTGTTAAAGGCCTTTTTAACTGTCGTCAAAAAAAGGAGGAGGATCTCAATTCGACTGTATGTGTTACCTCAGAACTCGACTTGGTGATACGATTTTGATGATTCTTTTTTATTTCAAAGCTGGTGCTTCCCGTGTGATCCTGTTTCAATTTGGTCCAGTTCTTGAGTAGAATATATTGTTATTAAAAAAAGTGGTAACAGGTGAAACACACTTACCTTGGATAGCTCCGTGCTAAACTGATCTCTAGTAAGTCTAATAATTTTATAGAAAACGGCAACATTAATTGTTAAGTCCACTGAAATGCTATAAACTAAAATGTATTCTATAACACCTTGGGTTTAACCATCATCATCCATAGGCTCCAATGCACTGCTGGACGCAGGCCTCTCCTTAGAATATATAAATATTGGTATAGGGTTTGTTTCAAGTTTTTATTTTTTTTGTTTCTTGGTCGCCTCTTACGACACCCATGGGATGAATAGAAATGGTAACTGTATTCTTAATGAATAAAATAAACAAACTGTATTAATAAAATATCTCACACGAACACGTCAATGCGAACAGTTCAATGCTCAATGCGAAAATAGTAAACAGATACTACTTTGAATGCAGATCGTGTAAGCGTCATTCGATTCCATAAATGTTAAAGGATTATAGGTACATTCGATAGCGTTATTCTGTCTCACTCTTTACGAGCGTTGATGAAATTAATATTTCTATCTAACAATACTACGTGGGTGAGTTTAAAATATATTTTACATATTTTCTAGCCACGTCAGTATGACGATTGTTGCAATAAGCATAATATACCACGAGTTCTAAACATTGATTGTCTAAGCATGAAGGAAAATTCTATATCTACGCATACACGTACTATAATTTATATTGGAATAATCATAATCTACAAATAGATTTTACAGTCCCATAACTACTAAAAGTGCTCCTTTATCTAGTATTTAAACATGTTACCCATGAGCATTAAAATGGGTTTCACTTTGACGCGCAATATTTTGATATATTGATTCTTATATTTACGAGTATACGTATAATATATAATACGATAATCTCTGAACTATTTGTACCTATCATGACAACGTTGCGTTGTAGGTACTTCCAAAGCCAATGTTTCTTTATGATTTGTGTTTCACTTGGTAAAATAACCAAACAAAAACACCAATAACATTACAATTGTTAAAACTAGCCTTCTCCTATTCGTTTTCAGTGAATATGGGCCCCTTTAATACCTCATATCAGTTAGCCTCAAAGATGAAATAATGTTCTTCTTTTTAAATAATAAGATTGTATCCTGCTGTTGGAAATACACCTTCTTAAGCCGATGTCAAGCGTTGGGGCGTTGGGTTAGTCTAGTAGAGGTCTTGAGATAAGCCGAATTGACTTCGGCCCTGCATCCACGAAGTAATTAGCCGTGATTTGTATAGGGCAATAAGGCGACTTCCACATACAACGCAACAGACACATATCACAGCTATCTACCGAAGATACGTCGATCTACGGAGTAACGAAGAAACCTGAATCGCGCAATAGATGTTCTAGCGCCGATTAGCATAATATATACAACATCTCAACACCAACCGTTGGGCCGTGGCCCACTAGGCATCTCGCCAGATGGAAGGATCCTCCCTTTGTGTTAAGAGGGACATGACACCCGCTCCTCCACAGCCAACATTAAATGGTAGGTGGTTCATTTGGGATGATCCGTATGTCTGATTTTGCTTAACGACCTGGTTGTGGAGACAGCATAAACTAGAATTTGTCATGCAAAGGAAAGCAGACAACAAGAAGACAAATACTGGTAAAAAATGGTCTCATACCTCACATGCACACATACCTACTGTTTAAACAACTTTCAAATTTCATATTAATGCAGATCCTTTTTGCAACTATCTACGTAATTCAATTAATTTGATGAAATTGATGTAATTGCGAACCAATTACATCAATCTGGTGGTGGTGGTATAACTGACAGTTATTTTTTTTAATAATACTCTTATTGGTATTTCAGAGAAGTCTGGATGTTTAGAGTCCCAAATTTACAATAAATCGAGTGTGATCGTACTTTTAGTCAGGTAACAGCGACTGTAAAACCCATGTCCAAACAAAAGTTTAATTATTCTGTCTTTAACGAAATCGGTTTTCGTCTGTCAGTTCACTATTAGTTTTATTACGGAAATCAGTTCTGCCACCATAGTGAAAATTTAAAGTTGAACTATGTCTGACTGGATATTTTTTTTATACATACATGCCTATAAATATCATATTATGCCATATTTTTGAACACACTGACACATTATGGCTATGGCCATTATTATTTTTTGTTCTATATAATGATAATTAAGTAAACACAGTAGGTATAGAAATCAGTTTAGTCAAGGTGAACAATACATTGCTGTTGGTAATTCAACACCTGAGTACATATTGAGTTCTTCATATAACAACTAAGACACAAGCCTTTATGTTAACTTATAATAAACTAGATCATTCACATAATAAAATCATACAACCTCGTTGGTCTAGCAGTTAGCGTATTCGAATGCCACAACTGCCAATCAAGGATCTTGAGTTCGATTAAAAGGTCTGGCCAAAGTCTCGTTGGGTTTTTTCATAAGAATTTTTTAATAACAGTCTATAGGAGTTTGGAGGTGTTTCACGCCCATGCCTAAGCCATGCATTCGGTCCCGTTTACCATGACCATCTATATCAATCGTTATTGCGAAATCAGTGGTCTCATTTATACTGAAAACCAGTTAAACCTTCGAATTCAGTTCACCCTCAGGGTTGCGGAGGTCCGATGCCAGTCGCTTCGTACAAAAACTGATATTTAGGTAGAACCAGTTGACCTTGGGTCTGATGCCAAAATAATCTTAAGAATAATGAGGGTAATTAGGCTAATAAAATATTACATGGGGAAAATACAATCACTAATCAAGAGAAATACTAAACTTTATTGTTTTGCAAACCTCCTAAGTTCACCTATAACAAGTATTTTTTATTTTCAAAATTGGTGCGAATCTATACTAATAATAAAGCTGAAGAGTTTGTTTGTTAGTTTGTTTGAACATGCTAATCTCAGGAACCACTGGTCCAATTTGAAAAATTATTTCAGTGTTGGGTAGTTGATTTATCGAGAAAGGCTACAGGCTATATATCATCACGCCAATACCAATAGGAGCAGAGCACCAATGAATAATGTTTCAAAAACGGGGGAAAATTTTCACAGTACGGGCAATATAAGACAACGAGGTTGTGTGGGTCAGCTAGTGAAATATATTTGTATTTTTCTTTCATTAGTAAGATGACTGGCAGGAGGTGGATCTGAAAAACTGAGGATCAAACCAAGTGGCATGAAATTGGAGAGGCCTTTATCCTTGGATAATATGATGAAGGTAAAAATACATCATTGCATATTCATCTCTTCTGTTCACCTTTGTCTGTATATATTTATGAGAGAGAGAGAGAGAGACTGCACGGTTGGCCGAGTGGTTTCAGCGGTCGCCATGCCGCTTGCTACTGCGCCAAGTCTCGTGGGTTCAAATCCCATGCGGTACAACACTTTGTGTGATCCACGAATTGTTGTCCCGAGTCTGGATGTTCTTTGTGTCCGTTTCATGTATGTTTGTAGAAGTCCCCCACAACACAGGATGTTTATTCCTAATGTGGGAGCTGCCTTTTTAAAAAAAAATAATAATTTATGAGATTTACAAAAGATCATTTATTTGTCAGATTTACAAGAGATTGGTTACATGGTGTCAGCCAAACTATAACAAAGTTTACACTCTCAAAGTAACACACATTATATTTCCATTTATTTAAAGAAATACCCTGATAACACCTTTTGGCTTCAAAGAACTTAATTTGAAATAAAAAATAATGTTTTCAAGCGTTACATAATGAATTCTAATAACTCTTGTTTTTATAAATTTAAAAGAAAGAGTTTATTAAACAATGCTCTGTATATTTATTGGAGTAACTAGTATTCGTTTTTGTGCCCGCCAAAACAAATGTGAATTATGTGTGATTGTCATATTGTATTCGTTTAAATATTTTCCCTGATTTAAATAATATACTAAGTCTATAACAAACTGCAGTTTTTGGGAGTACCTAAGCTCTACTAGTGTAGGATGAGACAGTATTCGGTAATGAGGTGTTTTTAGAAACCAGATAATAAAATCGTTAACAGTTTCATTTATTTTCTCCAAGAATAATCTTACTAATTAGTATTAATTATTTAGTTGATATGACAGAACAAATAAAAATTTTAATTAATTTACTTAAGATATCAGAATTATGTTGAGTATTATTTATTTGCATGTGTGATAATGTTTTCTATTTTATGTGTGATAAAATTTCATATGAAAGGAGAAAATTATATAAAAGAACACAATAGCAAAAGTTTGGGCATAAGAAACAAAAATATATACATTTACTGTTTAATCTGAAAAGGTAGCAAAAGAAAAAAAAATATTGAACTCTCACTTTAAAGTACTAATTACAAACTAAACATTGACACACAAAACACCTATGTGGGTAGCTACAAACTTTTTTAAGTTTTTTTTTGTCAAACCTTTACAAATATGTCTGTTCAGATAGGTGAGGTCATCAAGACCTTCAAAGTGATGATTCAATGCAAATAAGAAAAATTATGACCTCATTCAATGTACAGAAAATAAAAAAAATATAACTTTTTTAACATCATAGCCAATCTAGACTTTCATAAATTTTCTCATTGAATAAATCTAAATGCCGCAATAAAAATAACTATTAAATCAACTGCATATTTACAGAAGAGGTGGGCAGAACAGAAGAATGTGAGTCATGTTTCACACTCCAATTAAGCTACCCACAGTATTAATTATTAGAAGCAGAGGAAATAACCCAAATAGCGATAATTGATGCATAAAACACTCAAACGTAAGTGAAATTATAATTGCATTACAACTGCATAACTGCATTTGATTTTTTACAAAGGCCCCGATGAAACTCCGCAGTTTTAATCATTGATTTCATGCGGGTATTTCGAAATACACGAGGTTTCTTACCACACAATAAATTAATACATAATTCTAGGCTGTACTACTAGAATTCATCCCAAAATAGTAAATAAAACAGTGGAATAATGATTGTTATTCCATTATTTTTTTAATAAACAAATATGAAACTTACTGTTTTCCGTGGCTGTCGGCGCTTCCTCTCCGTTCTGCATTTTGATGATTTACAACAATCAAGAGCTAGTCTGCTACTATTTCGATGATCTAAACGAAAATCATCAAAATTATTTGCAAAATAAAACCCGTCACTGCCGAACGGAACCGTCACACACAAAAATAGAACGCGAAGTCGCGAATAAAAAACAAATGCAACCAACCTGCCAACAAAAACAATAGTGATGTTCCGATTCTACTAAAATGTTCATTAAACTCATTTTACTACTGTCAGATTTTTACTTTCATACTATTTCAAAGTCATTTGTGGAGAGACTACATTTTGTAGTCTGTCAAATTACACCTGACATTATCGAAGTACTTTTTACAAATTTATTTGAATCAACAATCATGTTATCAAATAAAAAGAGATAGAGAATATAGAAAGGTGCCAGGGTTCTACGAGACGGTCTCTTTATGTGAAGCTGTAATGCACCAGAAAGAGACCACTGACCGAGATCGGGAGAGGTCGAATCCCGTTCAGTGAGGATGATTTTCCATCACGTCAAAAAAAATTGTCCTACGAGCATTAAGCTAAAAAGTTATTTAATTTTTACCCGACTACGGTAAAGCCCAAGGTAAACTGTATGTATGTATGTGTGTTCATCTGTTCCCTCATAAGTTTTCAATCACTTATTAGAACTGGACAAATGAGATATCGTTAGAAGCGTCTTGATCGTCCGCTGGTTATAGGTTAAATGACATGTCACTGAAACTAATATGGCGCCCTCTAGCGGTCATAAAGTACTGTGTTAAAAAATAAATTTAAGATAAATATGCCGTGTTTGGTATCATTGGAAAAGGCGTTACTTGCACATTTCAAATGTATAAATATATTATTAGCATTTGCTCGTGACTGTGTCCATAATTCATAAAAAATTGTTAAAGGTATTTCTATGGCATTTAAAATAATTTAAATTAAGAAACAAGTTTGAAAACCCGTAGTCACACGTTACATAGAAACGTACCATATCACTTAAACAACGTGTATACAATTGTACTCTATTTTCTATGGTTAGGTACTTTCCCTCGCTATTTACGCGGTAAATAAAAGTATTTAATTTTCTATTTAAAAATTATTATAAATGAGCTGTGTTGAACGAAATTTGGAAAATATTTAAGTTTTTTGTTCAGTGTAATCTTTTAGTCGGTTAGGTTAGAAAAGTGACCACTTATAGTCGTTCCAATAGTTTATTTAACTTTTGACAGCTCTAATACTTAATCAAATAGTGATACCCTGACCCGTTACCTATTCGATTTCTTTCATCGATCGATTTTATGCATTAAGAAGTTTTAATCGATTTAACAAACTCATTATTTTATAGATAATTTCGTACTTTATATTTCTATGTGTTTCAATGTGCGACCTCCTTTGTCAAAATAAAGAAGAAATGGATTAAAAGAATGTTGTTCAAATATGACGGTTCTATGTCATGAAAAAATATATAAAAGGAACTGAATTTTCAAAATGTATTATTGTATTGTGTTGTAATTCAGTGGTTAATATTGTATTTGTTAAACTATTGATGATCTTTATTAAATCTCTCTATGTCTATTTTAAAATAATCTACAGTATTTCAATGAGTAACCTTCAATATAGTTGAGTATTTATATTCCTCCGTATTGATTTATTTGTGAATTCTCACGTTTGGTTGAGTTGAGCGTATCGTTCCTGTCTTCGTTACTGTCAAAATGCCAAAAAAGAAAGTACTCAAAGGACAAACAAGAGAGTTTGTCTTGCGACTTCGTGAATACTTTGAAAAGGAAAGCCGTAATGGTGGGCCTCTTATACCAGTGACTCAAGTTAGAGACCGTGTTGCAGCAGCATTAGGTATTAGTGATCCAACAGTGGCAAAAATAACAAAAGAAGGCTACGGCAGCAGTGGCATGGAACAGAATAGGCTATCTACACCTAAGAAAAAACGTCCGCCTAGTAAAGTTACAGCCGTTGACAATTTTGACGCTGATGCTATTCGTCGTCATATATACGACTATTACCAAAGAAAAGAGATTCCAACATTAAAAAAACTAACACAATCTCTTCGAAATAGTGGTTTGTTCCGTGGTCAAAAATCTTCTCTGACAAAGGTATTGAAAGACATTGGAATGTTATTCCAAAAATGTGACAAACGAAAAATTTTAATGGAACGCAATGATATTGCTTTGTATAGATGCGATTTTTTAAGACAAGCAAAAAAAATAGAAGATTGGTCGAATGTTGTTTTCACAGATGAAACTTGGCTCAATGCGAATCATACGCTGTCAAAAACTTGGACTGACAACACCGTTGGCTCCACTTCTACAGTACCAATGGGAAAAGGCGAACGACTGATTATTTGTCATGCAGGAACAGTAAAAGGATTTGTGCCAGGCGCTCTATTAGCTTTTAAATCCCAGAAAACAGGAGATTATCATGAGGAGATGAATTCGAACGTGTATGAAAAGTGGTTCAGAGAAATGCTTACATCACTCGAAGAGCCATCAATAATATTTATTGATAATGCACCTTATCACTCTCGTCAAATTAATAAAATACCAACACAGGCCAACAAAAAACATGAAATTATAAACTGGCTCCGTGACAATGGCGAAGAGGTGAATTAGTCCCTACTAAAAGTAGAGTTAGTAAAGATATTAAAAACAAAGAAGCTGCCAAAACGATACGTCATAGAGGAAATGGCAGCAGAGCATGGGCATACCGTCCTCAGAATTCCCCCATATCACTGCCAATATAATGCAATTGAAATGATCTGGGCACAAGTTAAAGGATATGCTGCGAGGAACAATACAACTCCTCCTTTCACCGCAAGAAAAATGCGTGTGAAAAAGTAACTCCAGAAAACTGGGCGAATGTTGTAGAAAAAACAAAGAAGGTGATAATGTCGGATTGGGATCGGGATGTTGCATTCGACAATTTATCTATCCAAGAAATGATAATCAATATTACTGAGAACTCAAGTGATGATGATTCCTGGTCATACGAAGAAGACGATTCTTTATAATTAAAATTAGTATTACAGTACCTCTTTTGGTTGTTTTATTTTTAATCCGTAAATTACTACGAATTTCAACATTTTGTACCTGTTCATTACAATTAGGTACCGCAGGTAGTTTTTATTTGAACCAACTATAGTAATTCTAAACAATTATTTTAGATTCATTAATTTGCGGCGAATACATTCGATCCCATTACTAGGTACGAGTACGATGGAACTGTTTTCATTACGCAAATTATTTATGCATTGAAACAGAGACATTTAGGGCATTTTAATGCAAAATAATAAAGCTTTTTACGTGATTTGATATAAAATATAATCACAATAATTTTATTGTATGTTTTATTAATATAATCGATAATCGATTATTTCAAAACCGTTTTTATAGTCTGTGGTCATTAATTACGAATGACACATCCCTAAGTAGGCGGAGCCCGCCCATAAAGTACAGTATTATCTGTAGTACATTGTATCAAAAATTATTACAAAACTTTATGTGCGTGATCTGTCAAAAGTTAAATAAAGTATTGGAACGACTATAAGATCTCTTGTATTATTTTTGAATCATTTGTATTTGATGAGTTTGAGTGAATTGTTTTTGACCTGTTCCAGTAGATAGCACATTACCTGCATTATACATTGTATAGAATACCTAGGCAAAGTATAAAATAATTAATATTTTACACATTACCTACACGTTATAGGTGTTGTATACACAGTATATATTACCTAGGTACATTGTATAGAATACTAGAGTATACAGATTACCGGTAATATGTTAATTCGGACTTCTGACACACAATGCAAAGTTTTAGGAAATGACGAATTTTCAAGTGTATCTAGATCTAAAATATTTAATTAATAAAATAATTCGGACATTTTTTTACGTGGGGCAACTGCCATCAGACCTCAACAAGTCACAAACCTACTAGGCAACAATATAACGAACTTCTCTTGAAATTGGTCCTAATTCTATTGTTTGATAACTGTATAAACTAAAAATCACTAAAATATTTTTTTTTCTTCCAAATGACGTCATAAATGTTATAGATTGGCTATCAGCTACTAATTTACACTAAAATAGATGTTACCTACTTATCTATATACTTATATATCTCTACAATGACTGACACAATAATAATATTTTAGTAAAAGCTTCTGAAATCTTTGTACTGAATTTTTTTAACAGTCACATTGCCACAGATTTTTGTGAAGATATGTGAAGGAACCGGTACTGACAGCTTAACGCGTTCTCTTGGAACGAAGGGGTCACTATGTGTTAAGAATGATCACCCATCCATAAGTTGCTCTTTGCTAGAATTCCTTAACATTCAATGTACTCACCTATTGAGTTATCACACTAGTAAACATTCTTTAAGAAAGGAAGGTAAGAGTTAGGATACACGGATTCCTATTATCTACAAGAGACTACAAGTCAATAATTCATAGGATGCGGCTTGCGGATAAACATCAAACTCGTCGAAGTGAGTCTATAGAGTATATTAGAAAAAACATGCATATGCGTTTAGTTTACTAGGTGCCAAATATTATTTTAGAAATTAGCTTCTTTGATTTTAATTACTTTAAGATCTATTGAACACATCTCTATATCCAATATTACCAACTTTACAAAAAATTAATAGCCTGTTTTCTTTTTGCTTTATAAATAAACTATGCGTGGTTTATACATTATATCTTATAGGTAGCATGAAAATAAAAACTATGTCAAGGTAGAACAAGATCATTGACCTTTATCTTTAGTAGATATAATTTCTTTTATTTTCTGTTAATATTGTTTTTGCCACCTTTTCATGTGCCCTTCGCTGTGGTTTTTGCCTTTTTGGATCCAAATCCAATAAAAGCCTGATGCCGATGCTTTCTTTGTAACCTTGTTCCTGTTTCAATTACCGTCCTTTTAACAAATGGTATTGTTGGCTGCATAGATGACAGCATCACTGCGTCGTTGTAGAGAATTAATATTTTTATTGCGCGGGAATTTCAGTTTGTTAAATCTGATGAGAGTCCATATCAAACTGATTACTTCAATACTGCAGCACATGTCTGACGATTTTTTTTAATGCAAAAGGGAACAGGTATAAAATACTCGACGGTTTTATAGACCTGTTTCTTTTTGCGGGACTCGGTCGTCTTTTCAAGGTCATATAAAAATATTTTCAATAAAAAGAATTTGGTCTTCAAGTTCATATTCAGAGAAATTATATACCTACTCTTGAGCTTAGTACTTAATTTGTAAATTTATCAGATTCGCACAGGATTAACTTTGGAGCGAAATCTTTCTCCAATCAAAATGATCCCTATAGACTTGCTAATGTTAAATTTGCAACATATACTTTTTTCCCTTAAAATTGTAACACTTGTAATAGTCATGGTATATTATTTTTTTTTGTGTAACAAGTTGCAAACGAGCAGACGTATCACCTGAAGGTAAGCGATTACCGCCGCCCATGGCGTCACAAGGCGTTGCCGGCCTTTGGAGGATGGCGAGAGGGATGGGAGAGGGGTTGAGGTATGGGCCTCCTCACTCACTCGCTGAAACACAGCACACTGTGAGGCCGTGGGGCGTGGTATCACTCCGGTCGAGCCGGCCCATGCATTCCGAGATTTGTAGCCAACATTAACATCCCACATTATTGTACTATTATTTTACTCACAGGATCCTTATACATAAAAGACGAGAGAAGTCCCCATGCTGCAACTCGATTCGCTTGATCTTGCGCCCTGAATAGTACAAATCGGGCTTAACATGTAAATAATATTACTTACTAAACCTTTTCCAATTTCTACACACAAAACGAATTAGTAAACATCACGTGATAAGCTAATTTATTTCTAATTTATCAGGTAACAGGTGTTGACATGCACATATTGTTCTTGATACACATTATTTAGTTGTGCTATCAATCTAACTGTAATTAAATTTAAAATAAAACTTTCTAAAACAAAACATAAACATTTATTAAAAGCATTGAATAAATAAATTATCTGATTGTCTGAGACATGTGGAGTGGTGTTAGCATAAGTTCGAAAGCCGCATCTTTCAAATTGGCACCTCGTAAATTCGCTTCATGAAGATCACTGCCCGACAAGTCACAACACTGAAATTAAAAACATTTACTTTTATGATAGCTTTAATTCACGCAATAATTGGCAGAAACTTCTAGTTGTTCAAAATTTTCTTGAATTAATCTTGAAATATTTTTTTTACTAGCTGACCCAGCGAACTTCGTACCGACACGTTTTGGAAATTTTCGAAAACACTTTTATTAGTATTTATGCCCGCTTCAACTTCCCAAAGGGGTAGTGTATAGTCGCAGATGAAAATATAACATAAACCTTGTCCTGACAACGACGTACACAAAAAACTAATTGTCCAATTTGGTGTAGTCGATCGGGAGTCATGCACGTACATACATTTCGGTGATTCGTTTACATTTACATACATAGATAGATTTGTGGTTGGTCATTCGTCGAAATTCCGACCTTTTTGCACTCTTCCTCCACCGTTTGATTTTCGTAAAAAGAGGTACAAAGTTTTTGTTTCACGTATCAATTGAGTTACTATTTTATAAAAGAAAAATACAAGTATTTCAATAAAAAGTTTAGTGGGCTTCTTCAAGCTCTTGCTTTGTGAGCAATTCCATTTTGCCATCCCATACATGGAGTGTTCCTTACTTTAATTCTGTGAGTAGCCAAATACATACAATACATAGCTTTACTACATACCTCTAAATCAGCTCCTGCTAACACAGCCGTTCTGAGATCACAGTTCTGTAAGTTTGCGTTTTTAAGTGTTGCCACACGTAAATTAACACCCGACATGTTGCTACCCTCTAGATTCGCACCTGTAATAAGAATATTTGTGATAAAACTAATGAATGCTATACTTACTTAGGTTGTTCCGAAAATTGAGAGCCACAGAATAAATACAATCTCTTCTTTCATGAAATATTTTGGATTGAGGGCTAATTTCAAAACAAATCACTGGCCATATGTGAAGTTTTTTTAAAATATATGTGAAGTTTATCTGTCCCTCTTCTTTTGTTTGAAACAATGGCCGTCTTGCGGGAAGCTTTTCGTGCTATGATTTTCTATGATATCACTCTTTCATAAACGAGGGTTAAACTTCAAGGAATCTCAAAAAAATTTACAAGCTGCTTTTGGAGAGAGTTACTTATTGGTTTCGTGAATTTAAATGTGGTCAAGAGAACTTCGATGACACCAGACCCGGCCGACCACCAACTGCAGTAACTCATGAAAACGTCATGGTACAAATTTATGTTAGAAAAGTTCGAAGAACGAACTTCGCAAAACGTAGCCTACTATCTTACAACTGACGAATCAAATCATGGATATATAGCTACGATCCTCTCAGAAAGCAGCAATCCACGTAATGGGTGTTCGAAGAGGACGATTTGTCTACAAAAGTTTTTCGCGGTCGGATCGGTCATAAAAAAAATGATAGCGGTTTTTTTTCGACGCTTTGGACCAGTAGCAGTAACTCCACTAGAAGACCGAAGTCTGTCTGTCTGTCTCAAGCTTTCGGGGAGTTGGTTTTCGGCCAAGGAGCGGCGGCGTCCGTGGCATTATTTTTCACCAAGATAACGCGCCCGCTCACACAGCTGCTAGAACTATGAACTATTTGATAACTTCGGGGGTACAAATGTTACCCCATCCTTGGTATAGTCCAGATTTAGCTCCATGCGATTTTTTAAATGCTTCGTGGGCGAAAACTTTGCTCTGCAGACGAGGCCGTCGAAGAATTTCAGCTGTTATTTTTCGACTAAGAGTCGAATCAATGTCGCAAGACATGTTTTTTAAATGTTTTGAAAGCTAGTTCAAACTTTTTTTTATATTCTAAGTATTTTTCGTTTCACTAACTATTTTTGGAACAGCCCACATTTAGTACATATGACGATATATTTATTTTGCTTCCCTTTTCATCACGGACTGTAGATTTATAAATCAGTAACAAACATTACCTTTCAAGTTCACTCCTTCCATGATAGCTCGTGATCCAGCTGGATCCTCCATATTGCAGCTTTTCAAATTGGCACCTGTAGTTAAACAAATGCATATACATTACATATTTGAACAACTTTCAAAACACAAAGTTTTGCGGCGGCTTTGCCTGCGTTTATGGCAGAGGCAGTGATCCCAGTAAAGAGTAGCATTATGTCCTTCCTCAAGCATCAAAGTATTTCCATGCCTAATTTCATTTAATTCGACAGACAGACATACAGAGTTACTTTAGAATTTATAATATTATACATATATTATAAATTTGTATATTATAGTATGGATGCCTCGGTTAATAGATTTATCGAGGACATATGTATTTATATGCACTTAATTTACACTTCAAAAATCAATAATTTAAAAGGCCCAAAGATGCAGAAGTAATAATAATAATAATCGCTTTTAAATTGGGGGCCTTATCGCCCGAAGGCAATCTCTTACAGGCAAACATTCTCGATTCTCGAAGTATCTCGATAGGCCGCCATAGTGTGGGTCACCATGCTGCAATGTAGCATTGACATCATGTTTTCTATCAGGCAGAGTAGTCAGTTCAGCAGGCTCATATATAAAACAAACTATTACTTGCTCTAAACCCCTCTTTATATAGGAGGTTTTGATCTACAACCCGTCGGAAATATCTGGGAACCTGGCTAGTAGTTTAATAAATAAGTAGTTTATTAATATTTCACTGAACAAAGAAACAATAAACAAGAATGAGATTACGAAAGTAAGAATAATACACGTGTCGGCGCCTGCGTTGGCAACAGTACTAAATAGACGAAGGCGGGGCGATGCGTGGGAAAGCGAGAGGTGAAGCGCATTCCAGCCGGGTGCGCAAATATTTCCGACGGGTTGTACATACCAGGCTGGCAAGTGGGTTTTGTATAGGGTTTGTTTCATGACTTTATTGTTATTGATAGGTATACCTTCCATGTTGGCACATAAAGCTTTCACACCCAACAATTGTGCGCCCTCCAGGTTGGCGTGGGATAAGTCGGCTCGTTCAAGACAACAGTGTGACAAATTGGCACCGCTCAAATTGCACCGTGACAGACAAGCATACTGAAATAATAAGCACGTTATCTCATTAATACCTTTAAATGAGCAATTCTTGCATATATAATCTAAATTTCGGAAACGGCTCCAATGATAATCGAATATCACACTAAAATAGACGTTTTTTAAGTACAGACATACAAAAAAATAGCTTTGTGGAAATTGTTCCACAAAACCTTTTTTAGGAAATTTCTACCTCTGCTAGTAAGGTTCTATAATCTATGTACATGTAGTAGTTGTAGCTTTAAAAGAAATATTTGAGTTTTTACAAAACTGACTGTAAGTCAAGAGTAAACATAACAACAAATTTAAACAAAAAACAACTGCAAGAATTGGATAAAATTGAAATCGTTTCCACCAGTCGAAAGTATGACGTAACAAACATAAAAAAAAAACAGTTGAATTGATAACCTCCTCCTTTTTTGAAATATGTTTAAAAATAGATTCCGGGCAAAGTTTTGGATATCAAACTAAGAAAAATGTTACTTTTATAAATGTTAATATTTACCAAAATGAGTGGACTACTAATTACCTTTAATATATTATTAACAATTAATAATAATGGTTTGCTTACGTAAAATTTATGAGAACGATTTGAATAAAAGTCATTGCTAAATTTATATTACTAGGTAATATTTACCTTAAAATTTATATACCTCAGGTCCAGCCTATTTAAGTCAGCTCCACATAAGTTAACACCTTGAAATCTCAGCTCCAGGGATGTGGACGTCATTACTATGGACCTTACAACATCCATTCGATTCAAGGCTTGATTTGAACCGCAACTATTCTGCGATTCCTCTATTAATTTGTTTAGTTGTGGTATCATGGAGTCAATACCTGGAATAGGATAAAATAATTTTATTGTTTTGGCTGCATGGACGGGCTAGTCATTTAAACGGTCAATATGGTGGTTGAACAGTTTGTGCGTTTCACTGATTAATGTTATTCTTTGTGTTCTGTTTCAGGAATATTTGTGAAGTATTGTGCAAATTAAAATACAATAAAGTTTCGAACGATTTGCAGCCATGGCGACCTCTTCGACTCCTACTCAAATTTTCGTTGATGCGTGCGAAGATGACTTACATAGCCCATCTTCGCAGCAAATTCACACGTACAATATGGATATGTTAACCTATTACCAACAATGTTGTAAGTAATGGCTGTGGGAGGATGGGCTTTAATCTGATCATGTGTAGCGTCGAGATCAGCTAGACACTTTTCTTCAAACTTAAATAAAAATGCAATAAAAGTACTTTTTGAATGGAAAATAACATACAATTTTATGATTTTATTGTATTTAAACAACAACAACACAAAAAAGGAATTTATAGAGGTAATAGCTCAATATTCTCAGACATAAAAAAAACCATTTCCTCTGAATGAGTTTATACCAAATTATTTTCCTGTGTTGTGCATTTGTATCTATATTTATACTATATATTATACAAAGCATTCAAATATTAATTTTTGCTTGTTATAATAGCTGCATTTGATATATTAAATACCTAAACTTTCTTGATCTTACCATAAAAAACTGCCTCCTCCAGTACTCCTTTAGGGTTCACATGCTTATCTAATATCACATTGCCATGCCTCAAGTAGTTCAGAATAGGCTCAAAATACTCAGGGCTCCTATCAATCAAGTACGCTCCAGTGGAATCTACAGCACTCGGATTCATTAAGTACACATTTTTGTCATCTGCAAACATTCTGGCAAGCATAGACAGTGGTTCTTTAGCTAATAATGTCGCTCGTGATGTTGTAAACTGTTTACCACCAACGTTTAACGTTATCCAGTCGGAAACAGCCCTCCTTTCATGACTACCAGATCTATCACTTACTGCCATATCTTGCATTGAACTAATAATTATATCACAATCCTTCTTTTCGTCTGAGTCAAGACATAAATATATTTTATCATCATCTCTAATTACTTCTACATCTTCAATTTCACAATTATTCGAATACAACTTAAAATTTTCATTGGTCAATTGGAAAACTTGCGATAATTTTGTTTTAAATTCTTCAAACGTATTTTCCACTGCCACAATTTTGCCATTTTTGTTATCTTTATTCACATAAACGTAAACACGTTTCATATTAGGCACTTATTGGGCCAAAGAAAACATAAAATGTTTGTAAAATCAATACGGATCTATGTATTTTATAAATAATGACAAGAATTGACAAAATCAATGCAGTGCTACTAGCTCAAAAAACGAATATAAGCTAAATCTACTATTAAAAAAAAAACTAAATACGTTTCTACTTTCTATTTAATTAGGATTGAAATATAGATTTTTAATAAGCAAGTAATTATATTCTATTCTACCGTCTTTGACAGGGTGGAGAAACCCATCAGATCTCCTGCTCTCCAAAGACTTAGGAGTCAGAAATATGTTATGATTTTACTAAAACTATCTCGACGGTCAACCTAATACTACTTATCAGAGCTTACAGTAAAAATAATTACTTAAATGTGTTTTTATATAAAATAGTGGCGAATCTTATTAATGAATATATTTTTACACGTCTTATACAGGTAGTTTAATTCCAAACTAGGCAGTGACTGCATTATGGGAATCAAATTATGCTCCAGGGCCAGTAGAGACAGATGTTTTAACGCCATTCAGACAGGAGATTTTCACCCAATATGGCATATTTGCATTGGCATTTAGTTGGTATAGGTTTTGTTTTAAGTTTTTCTTCTCTTTGCAGTGATGTTGCTGTCTTAGTCAGTTTTTATGATACCGATGACATGAATAAGGGTGGTGACATTCGATATTCTTAATCCGTACGTAGTAATACGGTTCTTTTACGGTTTTGATTAAAATGTATCGATGTAAAGGTGTTTTTTTGTATATAAAATAGTTACGCAATGTGTATAATCAGTACAATATGCTTATGACATTTCTCAAAAATCAACGTCCAAATGATAAATAAATCCATTCCAAATTTCATTACAATTGGTTCAAAGGTTTAGGTGTGTAACGGTAAGTAACGAATAAATTACCTTTCAGATTTAATTAATGAATATATTTTAGGGTTCCGTTTTCTTCTTTTGAGGTACGAACGGGTCTTTTTTACGTTTTCTAATGGGAGGCAAACGAGCAGACGTATCGCCTGATAATAAGCGATTACCGCCGCCCATGGAGACCCGCAACACCAGAGGCGTCACAAGTGCGTTGCCGGCTTGTAGGGGATGGGGAGGGTGATGGGGATGGGGTAAGGCCTCCGGTATCCTCACTCACTCGGTGAAACACAGCGCAAGCGCAATTTCACAAAATGCAAAATAAATATGTCTACTACTGTCAACATACCTACTAATAATTATAAACATCAACACTCCAGAAATCTAAAGCACAAAAAATACAGATGGCCATCGTAAAATTAGTGAACCTTGTGATCTTCGGATGTATTGACGACAATTTGAGATTACGTCACAAGACAAAACAAGTGACTACGTTTGTTTTAAGACAGAATGAACAACCTTTTTAAACAGAGGTCAATGTCGTCTGCGTTCCCATTGAGGGACCATATTGGAATTTGAAGGTTTTAAATGCACCTTTGCTTCAGTAAAAGTCAATAATTTTTTGCGAAGATAGAAGAGGATTGTTAGAGGCAGTTGATGAATAAGTCTAATGTGTGTTGTTTTACACACATTAGACTTCTCTCGAGACACTCGACCCTCACGGCAACCACGTTCGTTCGTAGCGATTGCCCGGCATTGAAATCTTCACCAAATCCAATGTTGTAGTTCGACAACAAGCACCGCAACGACGCCGCGGGGTAATACTAGTCTAAAAAAAAACTAAGTTACTCTTTATAAAATATTTAGAGATGTTTCGTCTCTTATTTCTTGGTATGGTAGTAACAAGTAGTACTAACGCAGCAAATATAAGTACCCATCTAATGTATGTATGTGTTATACAGATAATTCATTCGAGTATTTTCCTATTGCGCTTGCAGCATGTGTGTAGGTAATCTATGAAACCCACTTTGTAGATTCATATAAAACAAGAACAAAAAAAAAACTATAACAAGACTACATACTTTTTTTGA
Source organism: Spilarctia lutea (assembly GCA_916048165.1). Classification (NCBI taxonomy): domain Eukaryota; kingdom Metazoa; phylum Arthropoda; class Insecta; order Lepidoptera; family Erebidae; genus Spilarctia; species Spilarctia lutea. The sequence goes on from OU696492.1 coordinate 7,128,923, forward strand.
TAATGATATAACCACGTTCCTACCACCCGGGTTATCAAATCTATTCACACCTCATTCATTCATTTCGATTCGCTAGGTTAAGCGCTACGGTAGAATATAAACATACAGACAACCAAAACCATTACTCTTCCTTTTGGCTATGCCGTAGTCTGGTAACAAGTAATACTCTTGTTAAATGTAAAATCATAATCGTAAATAATTGAACACAGAAAAAGACATGAGGTGTAGACGAATTAAAAAAATATTATACGTAAATATTAATATTTGATATTACAAACTAAATTAGAATAAAATTCAAATACTACGAAAAAAAAGCAATGAAAATACATACCCTATCTACATACAAACGTCAAAAAATCCTACGCATCATCGCCTACCGGTAGTGTTCCCAAAAGACTGGCAACATTGGCACATTGAATTGCAATCGTAAATAAATGTACTGATAATATAAATCAGATAATAACTATTTACAGACTCATTCCTTTCTTTATTCAAACAAACTACATCTAATATATATTTAGCGAGATCCATGTCAATATATCTGGCAAACTGCCCAGCGCACATGGGCAGTCATGAGGACAAAGTTTACAGTAAACACACTTAGTTACGTAAAAACTAAATAACACACTTACAAATGTCGGTCGCAAACAAATAGGTGAAGCTAATTAAAGCGTGTTAAAAATGGGGAGACATGCCTATTAAAACATACTTGTTGTTATGTTTCTATTCATGTTAATTTAATCAGAATGACTGACAATGCTATGTGTGATGACGGGTTAAGAATATGTAATGTTACCACCACTATTCATCCCGTGATTGTCGTAAAATACGCAGGACAACGACACTGCAAAGAGAAGAAAAACTTGAAGCAAACCCTTTGCAAAGTTACAAGGAAAAAACCTCCTTTTCGAGAAGAGTCCTTTTTTATATTTAGGCCTGCCAAAATGACTCTACTCTGCTGAATCAAAGAGTGGTGGTCACCATACTCATTGCGAAGACAGACAATGCAACAATGCAGCATGGTGACCCACACCATGGGCATGACGAACTTAAATCCAGAAGTGAATTGTTGATGATAATATAGACTGCACGGTGGGCCTAGTGGTTTAGTCATCCGCCACGCCGCTTTGTACCGCGCCAAGTGTTGTGGGTTCAAATCCCACATGAGACTTGAATTTGTGTGATCCACAAATTGTTGTTTTGAGTGTGTGTGTTGTTTGTTTGTATATTCCCTTGTGACACAGGATGTATATTCCTAATGCGGGAGTTGTGTTTATAAACAAGAAAATAAAAATTAGAACATGCCAAAGTTGTGATAATTTAAAAATAATCAAGCTTTTGCCTGTGTCCCCGCCCGGTTGTATATCGGTACTCGCGGTAAAAATAGCCTATGTACGTCCACAGGAATCAAAATATTTTCATGACAAATTTCATAGAAATCGGTGTAGCGGTTTAGCGTGAAACCGTAACAGAGAGACACATTTATAAAATTATTAAGTGTTGGTATGCAGTCAGAAAGAGTGGAGTTTCAAAAAAATACAAAATTATATATTTTCTACCATCGGAAGTGAAATTCCTTCAAACATAAATGATAATAGTATTATTATTACCAAAAATAAATCATATCGATTTCCAAGTAGCGAATATATCGCATAACAAAGGCACAAAAATATATTAACTCCAATTAAGGAGGGTGTTTCCGAAGTATAGTGAAATAAATGTAACAATTGGAATTCTAAATAATTCACATCAGTTGTACAGATTGATTGCCATACACGTTAGGGTATACCTGTACATTTGAACTTTACAGGTAACGGTAGCGTGTAGGTATTTTGAACAACTGTGCAGGTATCTCCCCTACTCACCTCAAGTTTATTTGACAGGTGTAACAGGCAAACCTGTCAGCCGTCAGATACACACTACCGTATATGGCTATATGGTTTTATATCTCCTTGTCCATCGTACGTTCAAAGAATCTTAAGAAATAAACTAATATTGCGACTGTAATTAACAACTGGTCTTAGCAAGAGTAACAAACAAAGTTCCCTATCCATTTCCAAAGTTAAATTAAGTATTACGATTTCAAATTAACGTTTTGAAAGCCATCTAAATACGGAAAAAACAGTACTTAAACTGTTGTGAGCAATTTCTACTTTGTTATTGAAATCGGAAACGACGGACCTACTCAAAGTTGTAATCGGAGTATTTTAAACGAAATAAGACAAAATGAAGAATAAATCGGTCTAACTTAAGTGTTCATGACAGTTTCAAAGATATAAAAAGGGCAACAATTGTTTTATTTTTATTTTGTGTGTTAAACTAGTGTAGGTAACTAACATAGTCTTAAGAATAATTGTTACTAACGGTATGAGTTATGTTACTCGATAATTTTTTTTTTACCTTTTCCTCATGAACGCGTAGAAGTATTAAATTGAAGTTCATATTAAATACTCAGCTCTATAATACCTTTAAGCTGTAAGTAATCAAACTTCAATGTCAACGCAATCAAAAGAAACAACAATTTAAACCGCATACGAGTATTTTCAAACTCGCAACTATTCGCAAGGGAATCAAAACCTAAAGGACTGCCTGTCGAACATATTACCTTTTACCTTATAACCGCATATTGGTATCAGGTTGAAATTCATATCAAATACTTAGGTGTCATTGCTTTTAAGCTGAAATTAAACTTTTAATTTGTGCGGAACCCTCGATACGCGATTCCGACTCGCACTTGGCCGGTTTTTCATTTGTGAAAAGGCCAACTCCCGCATTAGGAATTTACATCCTAAGTCACTTTACAAACATACATGAAACTGACACAATTAACACTCAGACTCGGACAAAAAAAAAAAAAAATATTACGAATATTTTTATTATATTATGATGTAACTAAAAATTTATGCTTTTCACAATGTTTCCTTTCACTGTGCTATAAGATGTTGCTTCGTACTAAATTTCAAAATTCTGAGTACTCTGTACAAGACAAGAAGACAGTACAAGAAGTACTCTGTAGGTTTTGATTCCATTGCGAGTGTTTTTTTTAAAGGAATGACAAACGAGACGTGTTGCTTGATGGTAAGCGATTACCGCCGCGAAAGGACACCCGCAACACTAGAGGCGTCACAAGTGTGTTGCCGACCTTTGGGGATGGGGAGGGGGAATGAGGGAGGGGTTGGGGTATGGGCCCCCGGTATCCTTACTCACTCGGTGAAACACAGCGCAAGCGCTAGTTCACACTGGTTTTCTGTGAGGCTGTGGTATCACTCCGGTTGAGCCGGCCCATGCATACCGAAGCGTGGCTCTCTCATGGTACAGTCGACAGTTTCGAAAATTTACATCATAAACGATTTATTCTATGAAATAACTAAAAACTTATGCTTCTCGCAATTTTCCCTTTATCTGTGCTATATGATGTAGCTTCGTACAACATAAATAGCTGTATCTTTTGATTGCGTTGGACTTGACAGTAGAACTAATTATTTGAATGAATATACCTCAAGGCATTCCTGAGAAAAATGGGTTTTGAGACAGACAGACGGACAGCAAAGTGATCCTATAAGGGTTTGGTGTTTCCTTTTTAGGTACGAAACCCTATAAAGGAAAGAAAATGTGGACAAAGCCAGAATGAAATACCTTAAAGATTATCCGATCATTTCGAGTATTATTTCACGTGGTATTTTATGTAGACCATTTTATGGTCTACGTTGTATTTAGCACCACAATGGAGTGCCTATAATTTGTGGCTAGTTTTACAGCTCGACACCCACTTTATGACCAGTAAAATGTAATTCGACCGACATAATGAAAAGAAAAGTGTTATATTTATTTTTATTTTTTTATTTCATTATTTCGGACATCTTATACACAACTATATCTAGTCCGAAGCTAAGCAGAGCTTGTGTTATGAGTACTAGACAACTGATATAAATACATATATACTTTCTTTTTGTAAATACATACATATTATACATAGAAAACTTCGAAACAAATATTTGTAGATCATACATACATTCGGTCTGGAATAGAACCCAAGATCTCGAGAACAGCAGTCGCATACGCTACCAATGCGCCAGAGAGGCAGTCAAATCTGTCTAAATTAAGTCTAATTTATTTTTAGATGTAGATAGGTTGCTAATTTCTACCCTGGTAGATCCTGACCATCACCATTACCACCACCTCCTTAGTTCTGCAGATGACAAGATGGACGCTTGACGTTAAGTGACTACCACCGTCAATGAGCACTATGCAAATCAAGAGTGCTTTACGGCAATTTAAGTTCATCCAGAATTAGAGTGGGTTTAGGTTTCGTTAACTTCACTGTTTCGGTTGAAAGTAACCTGAGCAACATTGGTTTTCAATATAAACTTTTTTTATTGAATAGGTGGCAAACGAGCAGACGCATCACCTGATGGTAAGCGATTATCGCCGCCCATGGACACCCTCAACACCAAAAGCGTCACAAGTGCGTTGCCGGCCTTTGGGGGATGGGGAAAGGGAATGAGGGGAGGGGTTGGGGGTATGGGCCTCCGGTACCCTCACTCACTCGGTGAAACACAGCGCAAGCGCTATTTCACACCGGTTTTCTGTGAGGCCGAGGTATCACTCCGGTCGAGCCGGCCCATTCATGCCGAAGCGTAGCTCTCCCACGGCGGAAAGAATCTTTACAATCACATTACGTATTGTTACTGTAATGGAGGATACTGTGACGGATACATTACGAAACTATTATTAGATTATTTTCGGACCTCAATAAGGGTTAGCAAAGGAAAGTAATAAAATAAAGTGTGACAAATGGACACATGACTTCTCCGTCGATACAGACAAAGTTTATTTGTTATGCTATTTCTTTTCAGAGTAACTTCTAGAAGACTAGTTACCTAAGTAGATATGATTTTGTTCTTTAACTATTGTTTTATTACAGAACACTTAAAGACGTGATTTATGTGATACTGTTTTCTAGTGGCTTCGCTTGCGTCAGTTTCGATCACTTTTAGTTTATAAATATAGATAATACTTAGGCTCCCGTCTATTGTATATGTGTACATTTTACCTACATTAATTTACAATCCACGGTTGATGTAATTGGATGGATCAAGGATTGACTATGGATTTGCATTTCAATTGCGGAATAAGAATTTAATCTTGAAGGTGATCAAGAGCCACAGTGATTTCAGCATGAACTGGCCCGGCTGAACGGGACGATACTACCTTCTCACAGAAGACCTACAGCATTCGTGCTGTCGTGTTTCGTTGGTGAGTGAGAAACCGGAGGCCCAATGATGCAGAAAAATCTCAATAGGTCGCCGTAGTGTGGGTCACCATGCTGCATTGACCATTATTCTTGGATTCTGTTCATGCTTTTCATCACGCAGAGTAGAGACACTTTAACAGGCCCATTTATATAAAAAAAACTAAGAATAAGTCATCAGACATTGTCTATCAAAACATGTTTCTAATTCATTTTGGTTTCAATTTAATTTAAGGCTAAAAATCATTTACCTACTGTGATAGCTATAGATATTGAATGTTTATCAATTGCTTTATGTGCAAATATAAAATATTTTTCGAATTCGATTCCTAAATTACTAAGTTATGAGACCACTTGTTTCATTATAAAGTCGATTAAATACTAAAAGAAAATTGAGTACATCATTAAGATCAAAGTAAATAATCAACTTCATGAAAATTAATACGTGTTTAATTTCTGCGAACAAAGAGTCAGGTGCATTACGCATAAAGTTCAGAGAACTCAATCGAATTGGCAATAATCAGGTTGATGAGATAACTTTTAGATACGAGCCGATGACACGACGGGAAGCACTCACTAACTCCCGTTTTATTTATAAAATCAGTGTCCAGCCACGACGGGCACCAACGCACGTCTGCCGAAAACACACGCTAACCTACAGAAAATTCACCTGTGTCAATGTAATACTGGAAGCTATTTCGACGCCGGCGCTTCGTAAAGTTATACCGCGAATTCGAGCCAAGTGTCGATAAACATTAAACCAAGTGTTAATAATCAGTAAATATGGATAATTTGGACGTCCCACCGACTTATGCGCCTCCACCGCCACCCAAAAGGCCTGTCAGGCCGAAGATCACCATCCAAATACCTGATACTATAGTACCGATGACACCAAGAGGTCCTTCAACAGGAACCTCCATTTATCGGGGGTCTCCAAGATTCGTTGGCATTCCTCCAGGGACCCCAGGCTCTCATATTTCAGATCCTCACAGTAATCCGTATCTTATGCATTTGTACCATAATAAGGCGTCCGAATTCATGTTCAAGCAATTTGAAGGCTTCAAAGACTTTACAATGAATACTGCAAAAAGTGGTTTAAGTGCTGGTGAAAAGACTGCATTTTGGTGTTACAACAGATTAAAAATGTTATCAAGGAAATGGTTCACGCATCTGTTCCTTAGTTTGTGTTTGTGTCTGTATAGTTTAGCTGGAGCTATCTTATTTGTGACGTTAGAAGGTGAGTGAAATTCAAAAGTATTTAACTGCAATGTTTAACCATGAAACGTAGAACATATATATTTATATTCTGGTGAACAAAAGGACCTTCAATTTAAAAATAATCTTGAAGGTAACAAAGAGTATACAAAATTCCAAAATAAAATTTATATACCAATAGTAGCAACTTAGAAAGAGTTTGAAATTTTTTATCAAATATATTTACGAAAACGTTTATCAAAACCGAAATTCATCAGCATCGGTACTATTTGAAAATGTAAAAACATCTCTACAGTTACTTTGCGAAGTATTTAAAATATTATATTCAAGTAAGAGTCTTTTGACAAAAGTGGACCGCCTTTTTTTCGAAATATGTGTTCAAATGTTGTTTATTTTTTGTATATTGTGCGAGATAAACATTTTAATAGTTAATGTTGTGTCATTGTCCTAAGTATACAAATTTTCAACAGAAAGTAATTATTCATGCTGTCAAACAAACGTTTGACTTCTGTCGTAGTACCTTGACAAAATATAGCATTTAGTATAATAGAATTCTATAACTTACATGTAGTTATCGCACTCTTATAAAACCTAAGATGATTTTTATCACTGGTTTTATTACGTAGGTAATCGTATTGGTATTCAAATATTACTTGTACCTTTGTATTTACTCATACAAAGTAAAATTCAGTAATTGGATGACCAAAATAGATTTGCCCTGCATTTTTAATAAATTTTCTAAAAATGAATCCTAGCTTGATCGGTTTATCGCCCCCGAAACCCTCGGCATACTCAATTTCATGAAAATTGTGAGAGCTATTTTCGAGATTTAGATTATATACGAGTATTATACAAGAAGTGCTTGTTTAGAGAGGTATTAGATACATAACACACTCAACTTAATGGATTACACTAACCTAAAACAGTGCACAAAATAGTATACCTATTCATGACGATGTATATCGTCAAACGTTGGTAATATCTAATAACATTAAGTCTCATACATGCATAACAATTTTACATTAGGTACGAATGCCGCTGAAGCAAATAGGTATGTCATGTAATATATGAGTATTATAATTTTTGTGTGTTCTTTGTTAATCTTCTATATAAATAAAATAAATGCTAAAAATGTATATACGCCCATGAGTTTCGATCGACAGCACCAAATTCAATTATTCTTTTTTTTGTATTTGTTATTTTTACTACTACTTTTTTGTGTAGGTGTTATATTATGTTAGTCCACTTAGTTCTATAAACTGCAGCGCTGCGTGAAATTGACCGGTTAAAAGATTTATTCGATAATTTAGAAAGAAAATAATCACAAAACTAAATAAGGTGACGAAATTCGACGGGTCAGCCAATTAGCTATGAATTTAAGCATGTCCGTATGGTTACGTTTCTATAAAATACGAGGATTACAATCCCTATAATCAATGTCATGAAACTGAAAAGGCTCTGTGAATATTGATTGAACGAGTATCAGAAAAATGTAGATTTTCCAGAAGAACTGAATTCTATGTTAGATAACCCGTATTTTTTTGCTGCGAGAGTAAGTACTTATTACATGTACTATTTAAATCAGTACTATTAGACACAAATTAGAAAAAAAGGTAATAAAAAGTATTCCCACACAGTAGGGGGCCATTTACAAACCCGTAGGTGGCCCTAGGTACGTCGGGGTTCCAGGGTTTTCCTTTCTAGGGTGCACCTGGTTCCCTGGCATCTAGTACCGGAGATGGCGTGCGGTTTTATGCGAAGTGGTATCCGAGGGAATTTCCGCACGAGGAAAAACAAAAGAAAAAGATATTAAAAAGTATTATATGTATGTACCTACCTACATGTCACGTTGCAGACATTGGGAACATCATTGTCATCTCAATCAAAACATCTTCACTGCTAGAGATAGTCCTCCTACTCCCACTTTTTCCGTGATATCCATATATGATAATAAATATAAAATGCACTTTTAATATGCGAATCGTGCACCATTGCACTCCTCAAATACTATTTTTACCTCTACACTATGGTTGCTTGTAAGAGATTGATACAGTTCGTAAAGGCCGTCAATTATACCATCCATCAAGCTTATCTATACTAATATTATAAAGAAGTAAAGTTTGTGTGTTTGTTAAATTGTAGGGGGTAATCTCGGGATCTACTAAACCGATTTAAAAATTCTTTCAGTGTTGGATAGTCCATTTATCGAGAAAGGCTATAGGCTATATATCATCACGGTAATACTAATAGGAGCGGAGCACCAATGAAGAATGTTTCAAAAACGGGGAAAATTTTCATGCTACGGGCAATTGAAGACGCAAACGAGGTTGCGTGGGTCAGCTAGTATTTCATAAGTTTACAAAAGTCTCAACAACACTATTTGATCTTAACCTATTATTACCGCCTCGGTGGTGTAGTGGTAACGTTTGCGACTGCTTCGCTGGAGGTCTCAGGGGGATCATAATATCGATTCCATTCGATATTATGATCTACAAACATTTATTTCTTTATTTCGGAGGGTGGGTATTTTTTATGTATATGTATGTTTTTACGAAAAAAGTATATATGTATTTATATCAGTTGTCTAGTACCCATAACACAAATTCTGCTTCGCTTGGGACTAGATGGCGTTGTGTTTTAGATGTCCGAAATATCTATTTATTTGTAATTTTAGGAAATTACTTAAATAATATTATTAGTTTATGTATGAAAAAAAAATAGAAGGGCGCTTTGCAAAATAATAAATATAGTTAGAATCTGAAGATCCCACGCAAGGGATTCTTGGAAGAGTGACAATTGTTTACGCGACTTTGTGAAATACTGTCGTAAGCTTATACTTAGAAATTGTAATAAACATTCAGCGCACGTTAGAATTTCAAAGATAAAAGTGTCATAAATCAGAGTAGGTCACAAATTCGTTTCATACAGTTCTCAGGTTCATATCAAAAGTTTTTAATAGTAGTTGGGCAATTTAGGCCTCTTCTAGAAAGAAGACATTGGCCTACTGTACCACGCCAATACAGGCCAATTGGATATATATATATATATATATATATATTATTTTTTTTTATAAGACAACTCCCGCATTAGGAATATACATCCTGTGTCGCGGGAGACTTTACAAACATATATGTGTCCACAAAGAACATCCAGACTCAGGACAACATTTTGTGCATCACACAAAGTGATGTTCCACGAGTGACCGCTTAAACCACTAGGCCAACCGTGCAGTCAATATATTGTGCAAAGTTTTCCTTGTCTTTATAGTGATGTTGTCCTGCTAAATATCCTCTCTTAGTTGTTGTTTACGACACTCATGGGGTGAATGGTCACTTGGTGACAATCTGTATTTTGAACCCGTCACCAAACAGATTTATTTAGTTCAAAGTGACAAAGTAATGTAAATCTTAGTATCAAATCTAAGGCCTCAAATGCAACGTCATGATTTCGCTATACTTACGATTTATAATCAAGTAAAATGTTGGTGTTATTGAACTAATTGTACGAGATTTTTATGGTTTTTATGTGCGAGGGTAGATCTATTACAGGCTGATCACATGAATCACGTATACTATCATAAATAATGTAAGTACATATATGCCTGTAGGTAATCAACAATCCAACGTTATCTTTGCACCGATTAGCAAGCGCATTCATTATATTTAGGACATTTACAAAATAATCAGTGATTTATTTCGAAAATTTATTTGTTTTTTCATGAAACTAGAGGTCTTGCCTATAGAATTTAAGTTGGTTAGTCTAACTAATTAGCTAATTCTTTGCGACGCTTGGAATTAATTATTATGTTTAAGCCGTATCTATATCGTATATATAGTGATATTACTTGCACATTGACTGCCTCAGTGACGTAGTGGTACGCGTATGCGACTGCTAAGCTTGAGGTCTCGGGTTCAAATCCTGGGTCGGACCGAATGTTTGTGGAATCTACAAATATTTGTTTCGGAGTTTGGATGTTTTCTATGTATAATATGTATGTATTTACAAAAAAAAAGTATATATAAGTATTTATATCAGTTGTCTAGTACCCATAACACAAGCACTGCTTAGCTTGGGACTAGATGGCGTTGTGTGTTAGATGTCTGAAATATTTATTTATTTATTTATTGCCTTCTTTATGCCTCGACCACACAATTACCTAAAACAAGTAACTAATAAGTTAAAATTGTGAGAAATCTGTTGTGGCCTACCTCTTTTACCAGTGTTTCAATTCCCGTAAAACTTAATAAACAACTTAATATCATGTAAAACAAGTTAAAACTAATATCAAAGTTCTTAAATCGAGGTAAAATCTATTTTAGATATACATTCCATAAGGGTTTGGTATGAAGTTTTATCCGATGAACAATGAGAATTCTTCAATATAACGTTTCGAAAGTCGTCGAACTCATAGCTTCATCTTCTCCGTTGGTTCGCAGGAGTAATAGGTTTCTAGTTATAAGAAACTGGATTTTCATTTTGCTAAGGAATTTTCAGTCTCGTAGTTACGAATTAGCTTTTTGAATTTGAATCTGTAAGTTTTGATATTTATTTAAGTAGCAGTAGCACTGAGGATGAACCGCGTGCGGCTTTTATTAACTGATGGATGTAAGATAGATATTGGATACGAATATATACGTACAATATATATTTAAATATTTTGAGTTCAATGAATAAGTTTGTTATATATAGAAATGATTCCATCAGTCTACAAAGAAAAATGACAAATACCTACTAACTGAGTTGGTTTAAAATAAAAATAAATTTCTATGAAGTCATTTATAATAAAATAGAAATACTGGCAACTGTCATGGTAAATCAAAACACGGAATAGTAAAGTAAGATGAAAAAATACCTATCCTCTTTGGTTGCCAAAAGTGAAGAACTAATAAACACGCCTCTGAATGCATTTTTTTTTTGGTATATGGACTAGCGAGCATACGTATCTCCTGATGGTAAGCGATTACCACCGCTCATGGACACTTGTGTGTGTTGCAGGCCTTTAGGGGATGGGGAGTGCGATGGGGTAGGGGTTGGGGTCTGGGCCTCCGGTATCCTCACTTACTCGGTGAAACACAGCGCAAGCGCTATTTCACACTGGTTTTCTAATGCTAATTTTAAGGCTAATGTTGTAAAAATATTTGCTTTTTAACAGTCGCTATAAAAACTTATGCTTTTTCGAGACTAACGCATTTCTGTTGTACGTTCTATAACGTATCCTGATGACATATTGAGGTACTCAAAAACTTTTATAACACTGCCACGTAACTGTACAGTTGTAGAGAAGAAGACAAATTTTATTGCAGCGTTTAAAAAGGATGTTAGATGCAACCAGTTCAAATTTCGAATTCAGTTCGATCTAAGGGTTTTGGACTCACTCTGTGCGATAACTCTCTTTCTAAACGCGCTGCATAATTCGTACCTACATGTGTTTTTAAACACGGAATATTTTTATTTCGTAAAAAATAAAATTCAAATAAAGAAGCACTTGAAGGGGCTTATAGAAAATTTTACAACCACAACTTTTAATGACAATGAATTAAAATAACATAAATGACCTCAATAGAAAGCGATGCTCAGAATAACAAGAAAGAACTCCTTAAAAAAGTTCTAATAACAAAGCGATAGTTTATCGTCATTAATTTTACAAGTATATCACTTGTATACATTCCAATATTTAATCCACTTAAATCCAGATTATAAAAAAAAACTGGCACTTATTTATAAAGTTCAGCATAATATATTTCTTATTTTTAGAATGGAATGTTGTAGGGAGATGGGCCAGTTGCTAAAAATAACATGTCACAAACGATTAGTTTACTAATCTATTTTCTGTCTGTTCATCGGTTTTGTTTAAGAGTATATTAAAAAACTAATAGTGACAGGAATTTTGCTAAACATACCTGTAGTACCAAGATTTTTCTTAGTGTTTGAATATAAGTTGTCACTCTTAATTTATCAACAGCTTAATTGATTTAGGTTTTACATAAAATATTTTAGGTATCTAACTACTACTTGAAAAATAACAATTTAAATGTATAATGCTTATATTATTATCATTATTACCGTCCAGATCACTAACGGATTAGATCTCAGTCTCACCCCACCCCTATTCTAAACGTCAACTCGACTCGAACTGAAGGTCGTTTTGGTAGGTATCATGGTCGTACCACTATCCATGATTTATATTTAATCTAATTTTATAATATATGTTTAGATAGAAATTCAAATTACTTACTATTTTTTAAATTTAAAAAGGTTTTAAATTATTAAACCATAATCATCATCTTCCTAGCCTTTATTATTCCCAATATTGTTTGGGGTCGGCTACTAGTTCAACCGGTTTTACCTGAATATCAGTTTTTCTACGGAGCGACTGACATCGGACTGAACTTATTAAATAATATTTTAAATTAATGAAATTTAAAAAGTTTTTTATAAACATTTTTACAAGTACTTTATCGTTTTTGTTTCATTATTATTGTTCTTTTAAACTGAAACCGCAGTTATAAACACAAAATGTTTACTAAGTGTTAAAAATGGCATCTTTATTTCAAGTATTACAAGTACTTAAATCATAATAAAATATATATAAGGTTACCTTAATAAAAAGTATAATTGACTACTTTTTTAAAGATAACTGTATTATTATTTTACCACAGAACACTTTTACTCAGAGAGATTATTACAATGTATTACAGCTTTAGTGAACTTCGGAAGTGCGCTATTAATATTATAGATTAAACAGAATTGTTCTTTTAATGTCATCAAATTCACGTTCGGTTAAAATAGAATTTGCAATTAATTGTTAAATTTTCAACATCAACTTGCACAACTCCATTTAAACTTTTCGAAACATAAAGTTAGATCATCCGTCAAAACTGCTATTCAGACATATTACGAAGGCGAATGAGTAATTCCGCTAAATGTCATCCTGCAATTTGCGCGGGTAGGCGAAATGTCATCATTACCACAGATTACTTCAAATTATTTTTGCGCCAATAATTATTATTACTGTCAACGTTTCGTTCTAAAGCTGCTCTTCGTTTTTAGGAAAAAATGTTTAGTCATATATTTGGGAATAAAAGTTGGGCTTTTAATATCAAATTATACGCGGTTAAACTGAAACGTATTAGTAAATATGCCAAATAAAATTAGAAATGCAATTGTTTGAATTATTCTGTTCTAGTTTTTATATTTACACTTTAAAATAAATGTTGTTTTTCTAGCACCATGTTCTAGGTTGCAAATAGTTTTGGAGACATAACTGTACATATTTAATGTCCCTGTAAAAATATCTATTAAATTATAGTGTGTACCTAAAGAGCTAATATACTAGGGTTGCCATCTTTAAAATTCGGAAACCAGGACAAAAAGTGCAATTTCCCCAAATTTTGTACTTTAAAATTCGTACACGTCAAGTTTCCTTTTTAATTTAATAAACATAAAAAATAGTTCGAATGGCCTATTTTTTATGCCTACATTATTTATTTTCAAATATTTATAAAATAGTAGATTATTTTTGACATTATTATGTGCACATCTTAGAACATTTATTTTCATAAATAATAAATATTCTGGACATCTAACTCACAACGCCATCTAGTCCCAAGCTAAGCAGAGCTTGTGTTATGGGTACTAGACAACTGATATAAATACTTATATACTTTTTTTTTGTAAATACATACATATAAAGGTACATTGTTCTGCCCTATTGAATAGAACTGTAGTTTTTTGAACAAACAAATGATTTAATGGCAAAAGTTTTGCGAGTTACATTGGCTTCCGTTTTCGTCATTAGTTATTCTTACACACTTAGTAACTATAATTTTTCCTCTACTAACACTTGTTAAAAAAAATCTTTAAGACGTCACATTTACGTCACATCACTTTGTCACGTTTAAAAATATTAGTTCTTTAGTGTGGTTCGTTAGTCGAATATGGTTATGTAAGTAGGTACGATTATCCTGTAAACTAATATAAAATATTCAGTTTATTGTCATTTTCAGGGTTCCGTATCCAAAGGGCCTATTTATTTGTCTGTCATCAGGCTGTATCTCATGAACCGTGTTAGCTAAGTTGAAATTTTAAAATAATATATTTATGTTACCGCTATAACAACAAATAGTAAAAATAGATTTTATTGACCAACTTGATTTTATTAATCTTGTGATAGACTTACAACCTTACTTTAAGTGATTTTTGCGTCTAGACGGGGTATTCTAATCTAAACAAATAAATAAAAATTAATTGAACATGAGTATATTATAGTACTTATATAAAGAAATTATTTTTAATTTTGTCCGTCTGTCTGTTTGTTATGTGTCATTACCCGTGTCGGCTGGACCGATTCCGATCAGATAGCTAATGATATAAGAAGTAACTGTGGAGCATGTCCACAAGTTTGGGAGCGTCACTTCGAGCCCGAGCAACATATTTGTACAGTTGAGGCTCGTGTGGCAGTCACGGAACTTGACGCATAGAGTGAAGTTAATGATATTCCGGTCCAGTGTCATATCCGACTGCTATATGGGTATTAAACGTGGACGATAGACGAGGTGAAGAAGTTCGGCAATATGTGGCGCGAGATAACATTCGCATTTTGCATTCACGACCGAAAGTGACGGCGGATTGCTGTGGACAAGAGAAACTTTGTTCTATACCACTTTTTTTCCTACATATATGTTTCATTCGACCTGTAACTCGAACAAGGCGTAAAAATGCTTTTCAGGAGCAGTCGACTTGCGACTCGAATGCGGTGTAAAATGCTTTTCACGACCAATAGCGACTCAAATGGGGCGTTTAGATTTGCAAAAGTATTTAAAGGCGCAGGTCGAATGCGAGTGGTCGAACATGTGTATTGGCAAAAGAGATAGAAAACGGAAAAAAATGCTGAAAACCTTTTGGGTGAAATCATTATCGTACCATTGATATCTCTTATTTATTGTGACCTTTTGTCATTGGTGTGGAGTTTATTTTATTAGCTGAACTGGATTTATTTAGTATAATCATATTTATTATTCATTTATCCTTCTGAAAAATATTTTCTTTCAGAACAATCTATTAATGGCACTTGACTATCACGATCAATAAAAGTCTTAAAATTCATTGGATAATATATTACTCCTATTAAGAAATCTATACTAATATATACAGTTGAAGAGTTTGTTTGTTTGTTTGAACGCGATAATCTCAGGAACCGCTAGTCCGATTTGAAAAATTCTTTCAGTGTTGGATAGTCCATTTATCGAGGATGGCTATAGGCTATATATCATCACGCTAATACTAATAGGAGCGGAGCACCAATGAAGAATGTTTCAAAAACGGGGGAAATTTTCACGCTACGAGCAATAGAAGACGCAAACGAGGTTGCGTTTTCTAGTAACTAAATAAAATATTTTAGAATATCTGATTTTCAGCTAAGTGTCATCATTTGTTTTGATATCTATACGATAAAAGCTTAACATACATTATGTTAAATCTAGAACAGCGTATCATATCAAGCAAATACGTTAACCAACAAATAATGTTATGTTAAGTGGAACCATTAGTTTCTAATCAGTATTTTTTGTAATACTATGAATTAAAAAAGAAAGAGCGATGCAGTGTTTTCAAGTAAGCCTTCAATAAAAAGGTTCAATATTTACTTGGAGAATAAGCCAGAGTTACAAGACCTAGGCTTCTAGAAAAGTTGTTATTCAAATATAAAAAAAGCCACGCTCAAAAGAAAAATGGCAGGACTTGTCATTTTAAATAAATCATTAATTCCGAAACGTCATGTAAAAAATATTTAAAAATCCCAATTTCATTTCTAGTAAAAACAAATCATCAATCATAATGAAATCATAAGATGTTAAAACAATACAGAATTCAGAACACCTAGCTAGCTAGGCTAATTTTATTGCGAATAGATTCTACTTCATATATAAAAATGGAGAGAATGAGTAGAGCTCAGAAGGAGAGGCTAAAGAAATTAGCTCAGAGTACGTATATCTTTATTGTTTTTGCGTATTCTGAAACCATTCTGTCGTGGGAGAGCCATGTTTTGGCTCACATGAACCAGAATGGGTTCGGAGTGATAACCAGTCTTGCAGAGAACCATTGCTAAGCAATCTTTTCGTTACTTTTCAAAGGCTGAGATGGGAGTACCAGAGCTCAAACACTTTCTCCCCCTTATTTTGACTTAAAGCGCCTTAAAAGGCGGCAAGACACTTGTGGCACTTAAACTAAACGATTTGTCCTTTCCTTCTTGTGCCAATCAATTACAACCTGGTATTCACTAGCAGCACACGTATTTCTCTATCACTACGATCCCGCGTCCCTTAAGCGGGTCGGGAAAAATCATTTTCAAGACTCAAGACTCACAAATCATTTTTTGAGTCTCTGTTTGAGAATCAGTAGGTTGTGACTTCAGTAATCTTATTTACTAAGTGAAAAGCAAAACGTTCCTAAACACTGGTTCCTAAAGAGGCCATGGTATCATCTATCGTGGGAGGATAATCCTTTACCACCTACTCCATAAAAAAAATAAAAAAACATTTCGGTTGACCCAGCTTTTTTATGCCGAATCCTGCCTTCCTGTTTGTTAGTCTTTCACGTTTACACTTATCAACTGATCATTTCGTTTTTTTTATCAAAAATTTCATGAAACTACCTACCAAATACAGTTCATAGATGTAGGAAAAACTTGCTAAAACCAGTTTTTAAAATAAGCGTTTTGCTTTAGCTCAATATCAATTTTACACTCAATAATATTAATTTTACAGGACAAAGAGAAGGAGACTGTTGTTACTGGATGAAACGTAAGAAAGACATGACTTTTTCAAAAGTCTTAAGCCACTGTTTAGGATACAGTTTCATATGCTGCCTTTATTCTGTTCCTATCGTATCCTATCTTCTAATGGGGTGTGCTTACGTCTGCTGCCAAGCAGTAGCTTGTTTTCTTGCTTGTTCATAGAGAGTGTCGATGCAAGTGAATTTTTATTGTGGAAGAGGATGTTATCATAATAAAAACAGGATATGTAAATGCACCATTCGTAAGTCCATTAGCAGTGTGTTGCACATGAGCGTAATCAAACCAGAAATAAAGCTGCGTCCATGACGTCGACTGGTGACGGCGAGGTGGCGCGTTCTTACACATAGAATTATATGGAACTGGCCTCGAAGGTAGTAGAGCGAGAAGTTTTCATTACTGAAACACCGTTGCTCCGCGCCCGCTGACTACGGGACCTCAGCTGAATACCGTCCACTGTTCGCTGTTGTCTGCTGAAATAGGTAATAGAAGTACTCGTATTTGAGGACACGATTGTTCTGTCTATGACATTAATTAAATATATTTTTGACCGTAATTAGTATCTAATGTCTAAATATAAGTTCATGTTCCTTAACATTCATATCAGATATACTTGAAAAATATATTAACATATAATGAAAATATCAAAACTGTTTTATTTGTCGCGAAAGAAATTAGTTACTGAATGTACTAATAGCTTTACAAATAAAGCCGTAGCATCACATATAAAAATATCGGATATGTAATGTTCAAATAGCTCTCTTAACAACAACCTCATTACGAATCAACATATTTTGGAGAGACAAATTAGTTGGAAGATGTATATGAGGTTTGAAAATTGATGCTAATGAATATACTAAAAAAACCGTCTGTGCTTTAGACCACACGACTGAAGTAAAACTACTTTGAGAGAAAAAGAGAGTAATTGTGTGCTCACACATCCTTTACCCCTACAGTATTATACGAAACGTAACTCTTTATCTTCACTAACTCATATGTCCCTCTCAACGTTCGTTTGCCTCGCCCGATCACACTTTTCGTAACGCTCTAGTCACGCATTCATCAGCTCACCCCTCAAGTCAAGCTAGAGTGCAGAAGTATTACTTCAAAAACACACGTTTTGAAATAAACTTAATATAATTTACTCATCATCATGATTTCGGTCTTTATCCCGAATTTTAGTGCAATTGGAAAATTTATTTATAAAAAAAAAATGGTTTCAATTAGAAACTGTACATACTGGGCTGGCTCGACCGGAGTGATACCACGTCTTCACAGAACCGGTGTAAAATACCGCTTGCGCTGTGTTTTACCGAGTGAGTGAGGATACAGGAGGCCCATAGACCAACCGCCCCCCCATCCCCCTTCCCATCCCTCAAAGCAACGCACTTGTGACGCCTCTGGTGTTGTAATCGCTTACCATCAGGTGATACTTCTGCTCGATTGCCCAACTATTCAATACAAAAAAAAAACAAACAACCTTAAGCAAAGCGTCTTACGAGGTACAATTTAAAAAGACGTAAATACTACATTAAAGTAGTAACGAAACATTATTATATTAACGATAAACATAATAATTTTTAACTACCTATTTTAATAACTATTGACTCACTGTTAATGATATAGTGTATCTATGACTTCTTCGATTCTAGGATGAACATAATAATGAACATATCTGTGCGGAAAATCCTCTCGGATGCCAGAACTTCTTACTTTGATTCCTCTGAAAAAGGTTACATTTCCCAAGGAGGATTTTCGTTAGACAGGCGACCGGTAATAAAAGAAATTATACCAAAACCTTTGCTAATGTTACACAGAACCGCAAACCACGTTAATAAATGCAGGCAAAAATAATACATTAAGATTTTTTTTTAACATGACTGCGATCATAATACACCCGCATCGTAGAAACGTATTGGCATTAAAACGTGGTAAAGATAGTGTGTTTATTTTCTACTTATTTAATAATAGCTATCTAATAATAACTGAGTCATCTTATATGAATCATAGTGGCCATGGAGTAAAAACTGTAGATATTTTAAACAGAAAACGTGACACTAACATTGTATGATATACTGAAATATAACCAGTAGTAATTTCGCGAGGGCTGCGGTTATCGCCTATCGTCATCACCGATATCAAATTTCCGATTGATTTCAAACTTAGTTTATTGGAAGAATTTGTTAAGTAGTTT
Source organism: Spilarctia lutea (assembly GCA_916048165.1). Taxonomy (NCBI): domain Eukaryota; kingdom Metazoa; phylum Arthropoda; class Insecta; order Lepidoptera; family Erebidae; genus Spilarctia; species Spilarctia lutea. The sequence continues at coordinate 7,148,372 of OU696492.1, forward strand.
TTGTAAATAATTTCAAAACGTAACACGTAATTTTTTTAAATTGTTTTAGTAATAGTTAATGGTAATTAAGCAATTAATTAACTATTGTATGAAAGACTGCAACACTATATTTGTATGCCTATAACTGGCGAAATGTGTATCGTGCCTTATTTTTATTTTTTTTACCATCTTTTGTACCACATTTATGCAAATAAATTGATATTATTATTATTATTATTATTGGGAATTCAAATGAAATAGAGTGAAGGATATTGTTGATTTAAAGCAGTGCGTAGCGCGAGTGTCAGCTACTAGCTAAAATTTAAGATAAATATAATGTGTTAAGTCATTGGTCGGCTTTACTTATTCCAATAATTATTGAAACCCATATTTCCATACTAATATTATAAATTAAGTGAATCGCCGTATTTCATACCGCCCTATATGATTTCTTAAACATTTTCTAAAGTTCCGAAAAACTTGTTTTAGTATTTATGCCCGTCTCAGCTTCCCACAGGTAGCCAAAAGTTTTATTTTCTGAAAATATAACTTTCGGTTTTTTTTCAGGACATAGTAGACATACTCTTTGCTACGTTAAACGACAAATTACGAAAATTTTCACATAAACAAAGTTTCAGGCGCCAGGTGACAAGTACGAAACGTTTTTTGTCGTAAAGGGTTTAATTTGAAATCGTGAGTAAGACTTAAAAATTCGGTCGTCTTGAATGACAATACTGTCACACATAAACTGTCCATTAAATGTTCATATAACGTCCTTCCACGTATATTTTTATTTCATCGTATACATAAATAAATTGTGATTCGTCCAGCCCTGAGAAAACATTTGAAATTAATACGCACATGAGTCACATTCTACGAAAATATAATTTTAATTTTATTCATACACTTTTCACAGTGATAACAGTATTTGAATATTCTTGTTATTCAAAAGAGAGTTAAAATATGAACCTTTTAATTTTTATGATCTATAATATTTATGATTTGAAAGGATTTGTAAATCATCAGAGTAACTTCATATCTACTTTCATGTCATGAACCTATATGAATAAAAATAAATCGCCGAAGTGTACTTTGTGGCTACATAATCTTGTCGTTGGATGTTTTTAGGCCACCCAAAGGCCAACTAAGTTTCACGACTGTTATAATGTGATAACAACCGGGACCAACTGCTTAACGTGACCTCCGAATCCCGGAGACGCTCACCGTATCATGTCACCAGTGGTGACCCATCCAGATACTGACCCCGCCGCGTTACTTACTCTCGCTAATTGTTTCGAATCACCGAGTACAACTGGGCTGTGAGCGCCTCTATTAAAAAAAAACCGGAAATTATTTTTTTGTCCGCTAGTGTACCTTTTTTTTAACGTGTGGAAGCTTCCACGGGCCCTATCCCACAGGGGTTTACGGCGGGGTGGTGTGTCGGAATCGAACCGACTAAAACCATACGGTGAGAAGAGAGGGATCCGGGAACTGCTGTTATTAACACATCTATCCTCTAGGGAAGCCAGAGGCGCATCCTATTCTGGATAATCAGAGCCGCCACCCACACCCCACACGCCACGCTACTGTACCTAAGGGAAGCTGAGGCGGGCACAGTGACTAAAACAAGTTTTTTAGAAATTTAGAAAATATTTTCGAAAAGAAATATGATTCGTCGAATCAGCTAATATTCAATATTTTTACATTTTGTAACAGACTTTAAGAAAATAGTGGTTCAATTAATTTTTTTGTTTAGTTTCGTGTCTGACAACTCAGAACTTGATTATTTATAATCTGATTTGGAAAGTTTTATTTCATATGAAAAGGTGGTAATATTTTCTTTTCGTTATTCTTCTTTAAATAAATAAGGAGGGTATAAAGGATAGTCATGCGTGTAATTTCAATCGATTCCCAATTATCAGTTCACTATTAGGCTTTGTTGCAGTGTGGTAAACATTACGAGGAAAAAAGTATAAACTGATAAGATATGCTGCATTTACTTCATTAGATATACACATTATATTGTTTACAGATGAGACTTTTCCATTAAAATCGTTTTGCATTTTATCTAACATTATTTATCAAAACATCGAGAAACGCTTTAGAAACTTTTTGTAATGGGTAAGGCACCAAATTTATCCAGCATTAATTACGCTTTAACAAAAATTGTAGCGTTTATTGACATCTGTCTTTTTGTCGCACTTTTGCGTAAAGGTCTTTGGGGAGATCGTTTTTTGTTTTTTCGAAAGACGGTCCCCATTTCATGTCATCCACATTTTATGTATTTTTTATTATTAATTTCATCACGACGACGACTTGAAGACTTGAAGGCTTGATAATTGAAGACGATAAATACTTGACATTGGTAGAAATAGCTGATCCGAGTGATCCGGCTGGTTGCCATTTCATTAAAAATGAAAAATAAGACGAAAAAGTTAATTGTTTGGAGTATTTTCTTAATCTAAAATTGATTGTGGTACTTGAATCGGACTGCACGAATGGGTATAAGTCGCCGCTTCCTCACTCACTTTGTGAAACACAGCGCAAACGCTATTTCACACCGGTTTTCTGTGAGGCCGTGGTATCACTCCGGTCGAGCCGACTTATTCAAGCCGAAGCATAGCTCTCCTAAACTAGGTAGAGCTTGTGTTATGGGTAGACAACTGATATAAATACTTATATTCTTTTTTTTTGTAACTACATACATACTATACATAGAAAAACTCCCAAAATCCGAAACAAATATTTGCAGATCATACAAACACAAGAGCTCAAGCTTAGCAGTCGCATACGCTACTACAACGCCACCGAGGCAATCATATGTTTATGTAATATGTTTTTGAAGTGTGCATTAAATGGTTAAGACCTAAATTTAGCGAACCCTCCAACAAATATCGTTGTATTTTAGCCAATTTATACTAAAACTAATCAAATTGTATATCTAAACCTTTCTTATGAATTACTCTATCTATTTGTGAAAACCGCATAAAAATCTGCACAGTCCTTTTTTAAGTTTATCGCGAAATATTTTATATATTAATGTAAGTATGTTTCCGTGTATAATATTGTATTACTCCATATCTTAAGTACTTGTATATTTCTATTTTAAACATATTTCGACTACTACCCGAATTTCATTACAGAAATTCCTTAACGCCTTTCCTTAAAACTAATTTCGTGTTAAAACTATCATTAGATTGTCATTAAAGCGAGTAACTAGAGAGATAAAACTCAGTAGAACCTAGTTACAGCAGATAAAAGTGTCGAAATAAAAATGATTTACGATGTCTGTGTCGATGGCGTGTTAAAATATTAGACTCAACTACTGTACGGCGGATTCAACTTCAACCAACACCCGCAAATTTTATAGAATTTAGGTAACATTAAATATTAACTTACTTGAATTGGGTCCTACAAATTTAAGCAAACCTTTCGTCGCCCTTGCTTAACATTTTTGCCAAAGGAGTATTTTCTTGTGGAACCTCTTTTTTTTTAAACTAGGTATTTTGCTTTAATATAATAAAGCAAAATACCTAGTTTCTTCATTTGCCTGCTTGTTTAATTAAAAGCGATAATCCTCAAATGTATTCGTCGGATTCGAAAAGTTTTTTATGCATTGGATAGGCTCAGAGTATTCATTTATGCAAACGACCGATGGGGCCAAACATTTTGGAAAGGCGACCACGTATTGGAAGACGGAGCGACCCCCTAAAAGGTGGTGTTACGTCCTTGCGAAGGTCGTGGAAAACCGCTGGAAGCAGGCAGCACAGAACCGGTTGCTGTGGGGCGCCCTGGGGAAGGCCTTTGTCTAGCATTATGTAACATCATGATATATCCCTAGGTAGCGCAACAGTGATACTGAAAGTACGGAGGAAATACAAAACGTACATGTTTATTTAAATGGTTCTTAATTTTGTTTTCATCGTCATCAACAGTTTCTACAGTTGTACACCACCAAGTCCACCGCTGGACATAGCTTTCTTTAGCAAGAAAGTTTTGGTCTGCTGTACCTCGCTGGCCAGACGAGTTAGTATGGGATGTAGATATGGTATAGTTGGAGGCGCTCATAGCCCAGTTAAACTCGGTGATTAGAAACAATTACCGAGGGTAAGCAACGACGGCACGGTCAGTACCTATATGGGTGACCGCTAGTGGCATGATACCATGAGCAGTCGGTCTTGGTTGTTATCATAGGATAGGCGCCTTAAAAACATCCAACGGCAGGATGAGGTAGCTACATCGTTGTGTTGCCAGTCCCCAACCCGCACTCGGCCAGCGTGAGGACGTATGACCTTAAATCTCTTCTAAAAGGAGACGCGAGCACAACAGTGGGACGTTATCGGTTTTTGATGATGATGATAGTTGGTATGTGTTTCACCGTAGCAACCTTAGTCGGCTCTACGACACTCATGGGATGCATATTACCCCGAGTTGGTACCCACGGTACGACAATAACCGTGGGCAACGACGCGAGGCGAAGCTAGTATCTTTATAAATTGTAGCCTATGTGTTATTCTGATATATAAGCTATATTATTGTAAAGTTTCATTAAAATCCATCCAACAGTTTTTGCGTGAAAGAGCAATAAACATACTTATTTACATACGCACAAACTTTCGCGTTTATAATATTAGTAGGATTTGGTAAGGAATGCGTAGTTGCCGATACTGAGTTGTAGCTAACAATTAACTAGTGTTAATAATACGTTTTTATTATGGAGTACGGGGCAAACGAGCAGACGTATCACCTGATAGTATCACATACCGAGGTGTAGCTCTCCTACGTTTCCAATAATGTATATATATATATATATAATAAATTGGTAAGAACTTAGAAGTGTTATTGACTGGATTGATATTGAAACGATTTGATGCCAAATTTTTTATGAATGATATTTATCTACAGATTTTTGATCAAACGAGCTTATTCAGCATAATTATCATAATTATAACGATTTCATAGCTTCCTCTATATCTCCGGTTCTAATTATGATACGGGGTTCGATTTGGCATACGAATGCGTTCCAAAAATTCTTTTAATTTAACCGTTTACCTGTTTTATTTATATAAAGTAGACGGAAGATTAGTGTGGACCTTTAACTAAAACTTAATGTTACTGAATTTTGTAGCTCTTCCTTCCTCGAAGTAAAAAATATTCCTTATATAATAATCTATACATCTTATTCCCTATCAAGTCCTAAAACCTTTGAAAACTCCTCGCAAAAAACATGTATATCTAGTAGTTCGATGTTTGATTCAGTGTATTGTGAATACGTTATAAAGCTTGTGGAATCCCTCGTAGCACAAGGGCCCTGTGGGCAGAAACCGCAATTTTGTATTCCCACTAACCAATGCTGACATTTAATTAACCACAAACATGTACATTAAAAGGGATAACGACGTTCTTAATGGTTTATTTTATTTCATAATACATCAAAGGGATTGAAGCAAAAGAAAATAATAGTCATCTTTTTTATTATTTCTACAAAATAAGATAAAGTCGTGAGTCAAGCGATTCTGTACCTTATGGTATTGTCATACGGCTATAGTAAAATGAGAATATATCATTTGTGTTTGGTAAAGAGGGTGGCAATACTTTTGTTGGAAAATGAATTCATTGTTAGAATTGCGGAAATATCTGAATAGTTGAAAGTTGAAATATTTATCGAATAATTAGAACACATTTTATACATATTTAGATATTTTATATTTAGACATTTTTATACATATTAGATTCGAGACATAAGTTGAGAATATTCAATAATTTCTTTTTAATGTAATAATTATGCTACACTCGGTACAAAACCATACCGCAATTTATATAACGGCACAACGCAAGTTAAGAGCTTTCCGAGTTTCAAAGGCGGAAGGGTTATATAAAGCTTTTACAGATTGCAGCCAAATATTATTCTATTTTTACCGCTATACAAGGTTTTGATGTATATTATTGTCCTCTACCTTTTGCGCATTTAAATTTCTGTGTTTTTTCGTGAACAAACTATTTATTATAAAATATATAAAAATAGTACAAGGACCAAGAAAACATTAGTTATTATTTGTCTATTTAAAGTGTCAAAGTTATTTTTATGTTATACAAATGAAGAAAAAACAATAAAGGCCGGCAACACACTTGTGACGCCTCTGGTGTTGCGGGTAATGGCTTACCATCGTAGCGATACGTCTGCTCGTTTGCCCCCTATATAATAAAAAAAGAAATTTGAAAAGATGAATTTCGCAGAAGATGGATGTATATTTTCTTTTAAATCTCTTTAATTAATTTAGTGTTCATTATACGAGTATTTTACTTTTGAGAAAATATATTACGTATCTTTTTAACAATTTTTAAATATTTTTAAATTCCTATTGTTAGCAATCAATGAATATTTGTTAACTATTGCGATTTAATAAAATATATATTTATATAAATAAATGATTTAATACAAATTACATACTATAAATAAAGTTAAAACATAAAGCATTTGTATTGGCACTTAAGTGGCATTCAATAAGAGAGTGATTAAAACTGTTCGATCTATTTTTGTTGTAATTAATACAAAGAAAAGTAATTATATGCTTTAATATAAATTTAAGATTTATTGATGTTATGGAATTACTTTATAAATGTTAATTGAGAATAAAAAGGAGAATAATTGAACGATAACGGTAAGATGTGGCCGAACGGGGAGGTCGGCCATTATGAGAAGCGAAGCGAGTGTGGAAGGACGGATACTGGTGCTGATTTACATATTTGATATTGTAATAAGTCTGTAAGCTGGAAATAAATGTAAGTAAATAATTCTGGAAGTGTTATTACTCGAAGCCCTCTGAAATTCTAATATATCAGAAGTGGAATTCGAACGAGGAAGTTGAGGTATGTGTTTTGTTTACCTATTATCTAATTTTGATTTACGTACACTCAATTTACAAGTTAGAATCACTGTACCGTATTTGTGATAACTTGAACCATAAATGATGATCAATATATATAGCCTTGCGTATAACATATCTATTGTGCAAATTAATCATGTTATAGATTGGATTGTGGAATCAGGTAGGTAGTTAATAAATTATAAACGTTCCCACTATAGAAGGATTACCTCACGTTTACACAAGTACCCACATAATAGAACATGATGAATAACATAAACAAAATAATAAAGTGGCCTCTATGCAAATCGTTTGGAATTAACTGTTATGTTCTACTGTTACTTCCTGCAATAAATAAATATGCACCTACCGTACCTACCTGCGAATATTTTACTAATCTCAATTTGTCTATCTTCCCTCTTCTTACTAACACCCTTCAATTTAATAATTATTAATTAGTATTAGTTTCAACTACATATTTAATTGTTCGGGTCTTACGAGTGAAATATTAAATAGGTTTACCTACATACGTTTAGAATAGATATCTAAAGAGGTTTATAATGGAGCGGAAGAATAGTAGGTCAGTTAGATCAACATATACTCCTCCTATACAAAATATCACGCGGGAAGCTGAGAGAAACTCCAGAAGTCGCACCCGTAACAGAAGGCATAAGAGACGGAGACGGTCGGATATAGATTCGACTGTATCGCGAGAACACCTAAGCGGGCACGCTACTCACCGCGATATCCGCAATCGATCCCGTCACGAAACCTCACATGACTCACAGGTCACTTTTAGTTCTAGTGATGATTCAGTGGATCGCGATGATAACTATAGGCATCGCCGTCAAGGAATAAAGCGATCTATTCAGCCGGAGCGTCACCGTCGCGGTCGGTTGTACCGCCGCAGATCCATTACATCGAGCTCTGATTCCTCGATGCATGATGACAGCAGCGAAAATAGAGATACTTCGACACGACGTCACCGGCATTCGACTGATCGGTCCTCCACCGACACTATGAATCATGAGAGACGTCATCGAAGGAAGTCACTTCATTTCAGCAGAAAGAGGAAACGAGGGAAAGACTCCTGGAAAACAGCAAAAAGACCACGGAATTCGAGATCAAAGTCCTCATCAGTTCATAAAAAAAATGATTTCTTTAAAAAGTTCGCGCGATTCATTGATAGAAAAGATAGGACGTTCGAAGGGTCACAAAATGTCATCCCTGAGTTTGACCCTGATACAAATACCCAAACAGCTGCCACTTGGATACGGAAAGTCAACCAAATAGCAGATATGTATAACTGGAGTGAAAAACAAATAATCTATTATGCTATACCTAAACTATCAGGTTACGCGAAGAAATGGTACCAAGGTCGAAGTTCCGTTAATCTAACGTGGCGGCAGTGGCAACATGAAATACTCGACACTTTTCCAGACGACCGGAACTACGCTGATAAACTGTATGAAATGTTAAATCGTAAGAGTAGAAGGGAAGAATCATTAGAAGAGTACTACCATGACAAAGTGAGGCTTATGAAGATGTGCCGTATTAGAGGTAGGAACGCCGTCGACTGCATTATTAACGGTATTTTCGACAACAATATTAGACTTAATGCTCAAGGTTCAAGTTTTAGAAAACCAACGCAACTACTCAAGTACTTACGACGCATTACTAAAAAGACTTCTAGCCAAATTCAGAAACCGATTCAAGGACCTAGGAATCATGAAGCTAAGGACAGTAGATTAGGTAATAGTACGACTTATACTACACAATCGGCCTCGGTAGGCAATTATAATCGTTTTAAAAATACACGTTGTTACAATTGTTTGGAGATTGGGCATACCGTTCGCACATGCCCAAAACCACACAAAAGGTGTGAAAAATGCTCGCGCTTAGGTCATGTCGCTCAATTCTGTACTGCTTTCAATACTAAACCTCAGCAGACGGAATCCGGTGAGAAAAACGTGGTTGATGTTAACATCAATAACACTAAAAGAGTGCTACAGATCACAGATGATAATAAACAAAACCGCAAGTATTTTAAGTCTATCTACTTAAATGGTACACCAAGGTCTGCTTATATCGACTTCGGAAGCCAGTGCACTCTCGTTAGGGACAAAATAGCTACAGAATCTAAACTACATCTTGATAAGTCCGGGCTACCTATCATTAAGGGTTTCGCATTTGGCAGTGTGGTACCACTTGGTCGGGTTACGGTAACGATTGAAGTAGACGCAGTGAAAGCTGACGTAGATGCATACGTCGTAACTGACGATTTATTAAACACTGACGTCCTCATTGGACAAACACTCACAGAATTACCATCGGTTACAGTGTACAAGAATAGTTCTGAATTGACTCTGTGCTGCGATGATTCAAACGCAAAACGACTAAACGTGTTTAATTCCTTTGATTCCGTTGTTGAAGGTCTAACACATATTGTTGTACGTACCGAAGATAGTGATTACTCCGGGCTGCTATTCATACCTGGCAATGTTTGTTTGAAAGACGAAAATGAATACAGCACATTACAAGGGGTATACCAATTTGAAAAGGGTACAGGACGTGTAATTATAATTAACCTTTCAGGCAAATCTTTAACATTTTATAAAAATAAAATCATTTCGCGCGCTGTAAAATTACCTAATATCGACCAATTCGGACCCAAACCATTAGGAACAACCGTTAACTCTATTTCTAAAGGGGAGTCTTTTGATGCACCCAAAACTCTTAAAGAATCGATTACCATGGATATGGTAAATATAGGTCCCAAAGTAACTGATGAACAAAAACATCAACTTTTAGAACTTTTAAATATGCACCGCGATTGTTTCGCTTTCAATTTACAAGAACTTGGTACAACCGGTCTTACTGAGATGACCATACAACTTAATGATGATACTCCAGTAGCATATAGACCTTACCGGCTCCCTTACAGTGAGCGTACCGTTGTTAGGGAGATGGTAGGCGAATTACTCGCCAATAACATTATTAAAGAGTCCCATTCAGCTTACGCTAGCCCTATTGTACTTGTCCGCAAGAAAAATAATGAGTACCGACTTTGCATTGACTACAGAGCATTAAATAAAAAGACGGTAAAGGATAGCTACCCCATGCCTGTCATTGATGATCAACTTGATCGTTTAAGTGGGAAAACATTCTTCACTAGTTTGGACCTTGCATCGGGTTACTATCAAATACCGGTATCTAAAACATCACAGCACGTCACGGCATTTGTAACACCAGACGGACATTACGAGTATACTCGGATGCCATTTGGACTGATAAACGCGCCTGCTGTCTTTCAAAATATGATTAATAGGGCCCTGGGAAACAAACGATTCGAACTAGCCATTCCATATTTAGATGACCTATTATCGGTAGGTAGTACGTTCGTAGAGTCATTTCGAAAACTAGAGGAGATCCTCGAGCTGCTTTCAAAAGCAGGTCTTACGCTTAACTTGAAAAAATGCTTTTTCTTTCAATCCCAAATAGATTATTTGGGATATGAAATATCTGAAGCAGAACTAAGACCAGGAAGCAAGAAAATTCTGGCGGTGTCAGAGTTCCCCACTCCAACGAACGTTCACCAAGTAAGACAGTTCGTTGGATTAGCTAGTTTCTTTCGACGCTTTGTATATAATTTTGCTACTATTGCTAGACCGCTGACAAAGTTAACAAAAGTGGACGTACCTTGGCAATGGTCATCGGAACAAGAGACCGCTTTTCAAACTATTAGGTCAAAATTGGTGACCAGACCAATACTTGCACTGTACAATCCTAACTACGAAACGGAGGTACACTGTGATGCAAGTAAAGTAGGTATCGGGGGTGTTCTGCTCCAAAGATCTGAAGATAAAGGTCCATTACGCCCAGTCGCATATTTCAGTCGACAAACATCACGAGAGGAGGAATTTTGGCATTCCTATGAACTGGAGACAATGGCCGTTGTTTTATCTTTGAAAAAGTTTCGTGTTTACCTAATTGGCCTAGAATTTAAGGTAATGACTGATTGCAATGCTCTACGCGCTACGCTTACCAAACGTGACTTGCTACCAAAAGTAGCGAGGTGGTGGCTTATGTTACAGGAGTATAACTTTACTATCGAGTATCGTCCTGGTCATAACATGCAGCACGTTGATGCATTGAGCCGCAATCCAGTTCTACCAGCAAGCGACTGTGAAGAACTTGACGTCTTTCGAATCACAGCTAATGATTGGTTACAAACTGTACAAATGTCTGACCCACGTTTGAAACTAATTAAATCTGTCTTAGATATTTGTACTGAAGACCTTAAGGATATCACGAATAATTACGTTATTCGTGATAACAAGATTTATAGACGCGTGGGTCGGAAGTTCAAGTGGGTTGTACCACATGGGGCACGTTGGCGCATATGTCAAATTAATCATGATGAAGCGGGTCATTTTTCCTTAGAAAAGACATTGGAAAAAGTACAAGCTGATTACTGGTTCCCAAAAATGAATCGCTTCATCAAGAAATATGTGACAGCCTGTATAAATTGTGCATACAACAAAGAGCTATCTGGCAAGAAAACAGGCTATCTCCACCCAATCCCTAAAGCCGGCTCGGTATTTAATACTGTGCACATGGATCATTTAGGACCCTTTATAAAAAGCAAGCGGGGTAATTCGTATATTTTAGGGGTGATAGATGGATTCAGCAAATTCATATTTATAAGGGCGGTTAGAAATACCAAATCAAGCACAACTATAAAGGTTCTTGATGAAATATTTTCAACTTTCGGTTATCCAAAGATTATGGTCTCTGATCAAGGCACTAGTTTTACTTCCAAAGAGTTTAGAGGTTTCGCGAAATCCATCGGAGCGAAGCACACATACAATGCTGTGGCTACACCTAGAGCAAATGGCCAGATAGAACGCTATAACAGGACAATTCTGAACTCACTTGCTTCAATGAATCATGGACTTGATGAAAAAGACTGGGATAAAAATATATTAAAATTGCAATGGAGTTTAAATAACACAATCAATAAAGGAATTGGAAAGACTGCAGCGGAAGTTGTTTTTGGTCAGAGAACAACTGGCCAGTCTGAGAGTCTGTTGAGGGGAGCAATAAACGAGTCAATAGAACAAGTATCAGAAGGTGAAAGGGAAAATATAAGAAAAACAGTACAAGACAATATTGAGGAAAATCAGAGAAAGATGAAACAAACATTTGATAAGAAAAGGGCTCCTACAAAAATATTTCATGACGGTGATTTGGTTATGATACCTAATCACAATCCGGATAAGGGAAAAAGCAAAAAGTTAGCGCCAAAGTTTCGTGGACCATTTAAAATAACTTCGGTGTTAGATAAGGATAGATACGAAGTATCTAGTATTGAAGGTTTCTCTAAAAACAAATATAAAAACATTTACCCGGCAGACCAATTAAAATTATGGGTCACGTTTCAATCGTCACTGTCAGGAAGCGGAGCAAGCAGTTGTAGTAGCGATGAAGAGTGACCCTCATTGTAAAATCTGAGAGATGATTAAGTTAAAGAATTTAAACAAGTTAAGATTAAATAGGATCGTAGAATAATAAAAATAATAATAACTACTCACTAACACTTAGTACCTATATACAACAATATTTATATAGAATGAAAGCAAAATTAAAATAATGGCAACATGGACCCTCGAATATCCTGTCCCTACCTTTTCTACCTAAATTAGGTACCTCAGTGGAGCAGGCCGTGTCCCAAGTGTGACAAACGGTAGCTCTGTGATCAGAGTGGACCGAGTCCCAAGTGTGACAAACGGCCGAGTCATGAGCAAGCATGTCCCAAGTGTGACAAATAGTAACCTTGTGAGCAAACCGTGTCCCAAGTGTGACAAACGTTAATGTCATTAATAAATCAAGTCCCAAGTGTGACAAGTTGTAATTTTATGAGCAGACCGGGTCCCAAGTGTGACAAACGGTAACATCGTAATCAATGTCCCAAGTGTGACAAACAGTATCATCGTGAGCAGTGTCCCAAGTGTGACAATTGGTAACCTCGTGAGCAGACCGAGTCCCAAGTGTGACAACGTCATGCGTGAACAGGCCCTGTTCCAAGAATATTGAATATGTATATGAGGATACTAAGAATCGTGTTATTCAGTATAATAGTTAATAAGTCATCAATTTTCAGTTATGCCATATTATTGTGATTATGTACGAATTTTATCATTACTATCTAGTTAAGTTATTACGAGTATATTATTATATCAATTAGTTAGAGTACGTTATTATTGTATTGTATGCAATTGGAGAGTTAGTTAGTGTATGAGGTCATACCCTTTAGAAGGACGGCCGAGCTTGAATTAGGAATGGGGACATTCCTACGACAGAATGGCCGTCTGTTAGCAATCAATGAATATTTGTTAACTATTGCGATTTAATAAAATATATATTTATATAAATAAATGATTTAATACAAATTACATACTATAAATAAAGTTAAAACATAAAGCATTTGTATTGGCACTTAAGTGGCATTCAATAAGAGAGTGATTAAAACTGTTCGATCTATTTTTGTTGTAATTAATACAAAGAAAAGTAATTATATGCTTTAATATAAATTTAAGATTTATTGATGTTATGGAATTACTTTATAAATGTTAATTGAGAATAAAAAGGAGAATAATTGAACGATAACGGTAAGATGTGGCCGAACGGGGAGGTCGGCCATTATGAGAAGCGAAGCGAGTGTGGAAGGACGGATACTGGTGCTGATTTACATATTTGATATTGTAATAAGTCTGTAAGCTGGAAATAAATGTAAGTAAATAATTCTGGAAGTGTTATTACTCGAAGCCCTCTGAAATTCTAATACTATGAAGGTACGCGATAGATACCCTTAAGTCATATGTAAGAGTTTAAAAGTTGTATATTAGAAAAATATTCATAAACAGCGAATATTTTCGTTATTTATCCATGTATATTATCAAATTGAAAATATCTTAAATAGATTTTCCATGTACATTAATATGTTTATTCAAACAATTTATTAAATAAGTAATTAAGTATTCCTTGAGTTTATTAATTAAATAAGTTTAACGGCTGGAGACTAATAAAACCACTCTTACTTAAACCACAATCAAAACAATCATTAAGGATTAACTACTCAACTTACCAACTAATGGCTACCCAAACTACATAAGTTATTCAAGAGCCTAACTTTAGCATAATCTTGATGAGTCTGAAGACATAAGGTAGTGGGGCCGTAGCAGTTTTAATAGCGAGTGCGGTTTATCAAGAGACAGAAATATCTCAGAAACTTACTAATTCATGGGCACACTACTCGTAACCTAGCTATAAAAGTATTTGATGACGGACGAGGTTGGTTAAAGTAAATAAAATACAATTAGGACTGTATTTCTGTTATATGACAATTTATTTATGCTTGAAGGTACATTTAAATACAAGAACACGTTTTGTTTTACAGAATACGAATTCGTGGTCCTTAAGACCTTCAAATTTTATTCTACTTTTGTAAAAACAAAAACATTTGTAGCGTGTCTATTACATAATATTTCAATTTACTTTTATAATTCTATAAAAATATTGTCCAATGGTTATTTGTCTAAAACTGTTTATATATATCCTAAACAATTGGAAGTACTACTTAGTTTTCTTGAAATCCAACATTGTGTTTTTTTTTTATTCAATAATGGGGCAAACGAGCAGAAATATCACCTTATGGTAAGCGATTACTGCCGCCCATAGACACTCGCAATACCAGAGGCGTCATAAGTGCGTTGCCGGCCTTAGGGGGTTGGGGAGAGTTATGGGAGAGCGAAGGGGAGGGAGATGGGCATGAAATGGTATATGGGCCTCCGGTATTATCACTCACTCGGTGAAACACAGTGCAAGTGCTATTTCACACCGGTTTTCTGTGAGGCCGTCGTATCACTCCGGTCGAGCTGGCCAATTCATTGTTTGTTTTTAAAACAAATGATTAAAATTAAATCAAATCTATATAAAGTCATACCTCGTCTAGGGTGTACACTAACTCGATTATTAAACAGATGGTAGATCGGTAGCGGTGCGCTCGGGCTCAGTGAGATCTTTAGGTATCGACGATATATCAATAGCAAAAATTTAGAGTTGTGTAAGAAATTAAGATAGAACGATATATTATGGAGCATTTACTGTGTGAGGGAGTGCTCCGAGGCATTGAACTGCCGCCTCTTTCCGCCATCGTCCTACGCGACAGAAATTTTATGCCCATCATTTAAATGGTTGGCAGTCCACAACTGGGCGTTTTTCCTGAAACTTTGTGCGTCGCCAATAAAACTGTAGAATTAACTGTCGCCTGCGGTATTCCCGGACCAATACGACCTTCAAACCTTCAAGAAAAGAGCGTAGGTACTCCTTCTTAAAAAGCCGGCAACGCGCTTGTGAAGCCTCTGGTGTAGCAGGTGTCGCGAGTGTTCATGGGCGGCGGTAATCGCTTACCATTAGGCGATACGTTTGTTCGTTTGCCCCCCAAAAAAAAACTACTTTGTAAATAAAACTTTGTGTTCTTTTGTAGTGACCATAGACAATCAGAATAACTGATCGAGACTTTACTTGTGAACACCCTTTCGCTCCGCTGCACAATAAGAGGCATAGTCAAAATACTACACTACACATTTTATATTACGATGTTTATTAAAATGAAGATCAACATTGTGTATTTTAATATTAAATTTAATGACACTTGATCGTTAACAGATATCTTAATTTGAGCTTAAATTACTTTGGCTTTGACTGCCTCTGTGGCGCAGTGGTAGCGTATGCGACTGCTGTTCTTGAGGTCTCGGGTTCGATGCCCGGACCAAATGTTTGTATGATCTACAAATATAATATGTAGATATGTAGTTTCAAAAAAAGTATATATGTATTTATATCAGTTGTCTAGTACCCATAACACAAGCTCTGCTTATCTTGGGACTAAATGGCGTTGTGTGTTAGATGTCTGAAAATTATTTATATTTATTTATTTAATGTTACTTGAGTAATATAAATTAAAGTTTATCCAAATTAACTTAAACACAGAAAAACTACTTTCTGTGTTTAAAGTGCATCTTTTTACCTTCAATAAAAGTGAAAATAAAGATAATGTACATACACCAAAAAACATTTATGATTCTGCGTTCCTTCTAACGCACTTA
This sequence comes from Spilarctia lutea, assembly GCA_916048165.1. Lineage (NCBI taxonomy): Eukaryota > Metazoa > Arthropoda > Insecta > Lepidoptera > Erebidae > Spilarctia > Spilarctia lutea. The sequence goes on from OU696492.1 coordinate 7,164,387, forward strand.
GCAACATAATTGTCTACTAAAGAACGTGAAATATAGCTACTGTTTCTAAGTCGACGGTAGGGGGAAAGCATCGATCATGGATGAGGAAAGTCAAGAACATGTTTGTTCAAATATGATTGATGGTAACCCGACGTGCCCATGAACTTGGCGACGATCGACAGTGGCATTGATCACTGTCAGATAATGCGATTAGTGAAAGTGAAAGGCCTTTACAATTCTTTGTTTTTTTTTGGTATACAGTTTAGAAATAGAATGAGAAAATAAAGAATTTGATTGGGAGTGGATAGATATGGACATCTGCAACATAAGATGCACAAGTGCGTTGTCTTTCGTTAACTATTCTGCTTTTCAAACTCAGGAGCAAAGAGAGGGTAGGGCTTAGGTGACCTCACTCATTCGAAAAAGGCCAACGAAAAAAATGTTTTAAAACGGTTTTCTGAAAGACTGTGGTAACACTCACGTTAAGCCTGCCAATTTATGCCACTCTCAGTCTGTTATGATCTGAAAATATTATAATTATTGTACTTCTTATTATTGATAACTAGATGAACCCCGTGGTGCAACCTGCAGTACGACAATAACCGCGGGCAACACCACACCGCGATGATTGCAACTGCCTCGGTGGCCTAGTGGTAGGTAGCCTATGCGACTGCTAAGCTTGAGGTCTCGGGTTCGATTCCCGGGTCGGGCCATAAATATTTGTTTCGGAGTTTGGGTGTTTTCTATGTATAATATGTATGTATTTACAAAAAAAAAGTATGTAAGTATTTATATCAGTTGTTTAGTACCCATAACACAAGCTCTGCTTAGCTTGGGCCTGGATGGCGTTGTGTGTTAGATGTCCGGAATATTTATTTATTTATGATTGTTCTATTAAAGCTATATTATTGTTAAGTTTCATCGAAATCCATTCAGTAATTTTTGCGTGCAAGAGCAACAAACATACTCACTTACATACTCACAAACTTTCGTGTTTATGATATTAGTAGGATAGGCTATTTAATTAATAAGTAATCTACGTATTAATATATGAAGCAAAAACCTCAGTCCCGTTTTATGAAAATTAAGCGAATATAAAAAAAAGAAATGACAGAATTTCGAACACTGGGCAAACACTAACACTAGTATTAAAGAAAAAAGGAAAACTATAAAAATAACTTATAAAGTGAAAGTGATCATTAGGAACATAAAGTTCTTGAGAACGTATTTCAGTGAATTGCGATGTATACAACAGCGTATTCAGCACATTATAAGAGTAATATTTTCGATAGTACTAGTTTTGTTTACCTTGCACTATGCTCCAAAATCTGGACTACAAATATTTGAATTTACAATTTGTACAGCCGCGTGGTCTGCGCCATCTGGCTATGACTGCAAAAACATTGCTTGGTGTAGTTTATACGACTATTTTTATGTACTCTACGATCTTGTATTGTTAGGATACACATGCACACGTATTTGATTAAACCAAACATGTCTTTTGTACCTAGTCTTTTTTTACTAAAATTCTAAATTCAAATTTGTTTTGGTATTTTATAACTGTCGTTCGGTGAATGAGGACGATGTTCATTTGTTTTGTAGATGACGGACGCTCTTTGTTATTCAGTGTAGTTTTTTAATTTTTTCCAAACATTGGAGAGCAATGGGTCGGCTCAACCGGAGTGATACTACAGCCTCACAGAAAATCAAAAGAACTTACGCTGTGTTTCACCTAGTGAGTGAGGATACCGCAGGCTCATAATTCAACCCCTCGACCATTCCTCTCCACATCCCCCAAAGGCAATCGCATTTGTTATGCATGAGGTGTAGCGCATGTCCATGGGCAGCGGTAATCGCTTACCATCAAATGATACGCCTGCTCGTTTGCCCCCTATTCCATAAAAAAAATTATTCAGAATTTTCGAACACGAATTACGCTGTGGAAAATACGACTTACGAGATGTATAGCAGACACCAAAAGCAAAAAAACAAGTGATCACCAACAAGATAAAGAAAGACTTTTCATTTTCTAACATTTTTTGAAAAGCAATGCATGGGTGGGTGAGTTTTAATTAGAAAGATGAATGCTTCAAATACGTTGTTGGGTGTACAATGTGTACATTCTTATTGCTTCTCATTTAGATAAGTGAACTTGTGATTATTTATGTCATGTAATGCTGTATTTTATTGTAATGAAACACATTAGTTACTACTTGAACAGAAGCGATGAAAAATAAAAAGCAAGGCTCAGACATTCGCTTAAGACCAGCCACACGTGCTATCGTAATAAATTAAGAAATAAATAGTTCTTAATGGGCTCATTTGTTTACATGACGGGCTTTCGGATATTTAGTTTGGTGATAAACATAATAATATTAAGACTTTTTTTTTGACTGCCTCGTTGGCGCGTGCTCGAGGTCTCGGGTTCAAATCCTGAGTAAGACTAAGTGTTTGTGTGATCCACAAATATTTGTTACCGTAGTTTGGGTGTTTTCTATGTATAATATGTATGTATTTACAAAAAAAAGTATATATGTACCCATAATACAAGCTCTGCTTAGCTTGGGACTAGATGGCGTTGTGTTAGATGTCCGAAATATTTACTTATTTAGTTGCAGTAATCTCTTAAACTAAAAAGCGTATTACAATTATTCCTTTTACATTTGCTTACCTGATTCTTGAAGGTTATATTTAATATCACGCACTACCATTTGTTGAAATTTGTCCGTTTTTAAAATGTTTGTAATCTTCCTAGCTTTTATTATTCCCAATATTATTTGGGGTCGGCTACTAGTTCAACCGGTTTTACCTGAATCTCATTTTTAACACAGTGCGACTGGCATCTGACCTCCGCAACCCTGAGGGCGAACTGAATTGGAAAGTTGATCTAGTTGCCAGTATATTTGAGGGCAGTGACTTTCCAATAACGATTGTCATGACAACCGGGACCGACGATTGAACATGCTCTCCGAAGCCCGGGCGGGAAACACCGCCATCTTCCCAACAGCAGTCCGACCCGGCATCGAACCTGAGACCACTTTATTTGCAGTCGCTTACGCTAACCATTAGACCAGTTCGATTTTTTTATATAAAGACTTATTCTTAATTTAAAATATTTTTTAATTTTTAAGAACTTATTTGATCTCGAAAAATATTCCTTTGAATTTCGAAACGGCAGAGTAAATGCGTCTGTTTATGACATGTCAAAATATTCTCACCTGAGGCGTTCTTAAATTTTTCTATAGTGAGATACAGCCTAGTTAATTGCCTCTTGTTGTATTTTTTCAGCAGGTTTATACATTATTTGTCAGTAGGGCACTACGTTGAGTAATACGGCAACACAGTAATTTATGACCGGAATAATTTTCTCTGTTTCTAATCTAATTTGAGGTTCTGACTCGCCTAAATAAGAAAGTAATGTAGAAATCTAATGAATAGCCATTAGTTGTTTCTATTACCACACACAACATAGCTAACAAATGGTGTATTTTTACCGTTGGGTAATATTTCACATACATACTACAGATGTACGTAGTAGTTTGTCTATAATCTCATACTGTACTGTAAGAAATTGAGGCAAGACACTTGTCTTCTTCTTTTCTTTTATGTCGCTTTTGCGAGAGCGGTCGTGATCACTTGAGATTTCTAAGGTTATATTGCGGCGTACAGAGCACTTGTAGCTTGTGACGACTTTCACATACAACACAACAGTAATCTACTACAGCGCCATCTACCGAAGTTACACTGAACAACGGAGTAACCTACAATACGAAGAAACTACCAATCCTGAATCGCGCAATTAAAGTTCTCGCGCCGATTATCATATATAGGCAACATCCTAACATCAACTGTTGGGCAGTGGCCCGCCAGGCATGATCACCTCGTCTGGGCGGAGGATCCTCCCTTTGTGTTGGGTGGAACATGATATCCGTTCCCCCACATAGCTGATTGAATATGCTAGAAGAAGTATAAACCTCCCAGAATACCATATGTCCTTAATTCAGAGGCATATCGAGTCCATTGTATTACACAGTATTTATATACCCGCTGCGATTTAGTGTAGAAACATTCTAGTTTATAATACTTTGAGTAAATTGACCAAAACTACATCCTGCTACATGTACATTTAATTCCAATAATATTTTTTTAAACTGCAACTGGACTATGTTAAAATCTTTTGATTATAATTAATATAGCCTATGTGACCTGAGCTATTATTATGAATCTTTTCAAACCAAGCTCTAAGGTGGAAAATACAAATATACATAGTTCACTTCACCATAGCTTCATCATAGATGGGTAATAATCACAAATTTTAACAACAAAAAAACCAAATTGATATTGAAATGGGACCACACAGGAAGCACAAGCTTTCAAATAAGAATCATCAAAATCAGTTCACCCAGTCGAAAGTTATGAGATAACAAACATAAAAAAACAGTCGAATTGAGAATTTTTTGAAGTCGGTTAAATCAGGGATTAGACAGATATGCTACATATTTGTCGTATATAATTATTATTGATGTAATCTTTTATCTTTGTTCGAAGTATTATATACTAAAGGCGAAAATAGAGAGTGAAATTGAATCGTAAATACTTAAGCGGTGGTATTTGATTTCTGCTATCGCCTAAGTGATTTAAACTATAGCTGGGCTTATTTAAGAACAGTACTCTCTTTACTAAGTATTTGGAATTTTTATTCCCGTTTCGGTATTTATTTTCAATTAAGTCCTTAATTGTAAAAAAGCATTTGGTTGTTTGGTCTTGATAATTATTTGTTCTATTACATTGACTTTTCGATAGAAAAGTTTTCAGCTTTTAATTGAAACCAGTGACTCTGAATTGTAATTTGATAGTTGGCTAATTGTTTTCAATTAAAACAAATTTATTACTTTGTCTTTAACAAAAACAATGGAAGACGACTTTGACCTTATTGTAGTAAGACTTGGTAACTAAAAATTATTTTAAAACTTGCGTTAAATTGTGAACTCTAAAAATTAACTTAACGTAAACACAGTCACTTAACTACATACATAGACATGCAAACTATTTGAACATTTTTCGTCATAATGGATACTTTAAAAATTCGTGTAATTATGGAATATGAGTTCCGTCGTGGCACCAACGCGACACAAACGGCACGTAACATCAAAAACGTTTACGGAGAGAACTGTACAAACGAACGCACAACCCTTTATTGGTTTTCCCGGTTCCCTTCTGGAAATTTTGACTTGAAAAATGAAGCTCGTGGTCGTCCAGAGACTTTGGTTAACAATAATGAATTAAAGGCGATTGTGGAAGCTGACGAAACTCAATCTACAGCTGAGCTAGCAGCAGCTTTTAATGTAAGCATTAAATCAATATTGATCCATTTGCGACTAATTGGCAAGGTAAAAAAGCTTGATAGATGGGTGCCCCACGACCTTAACGATCGCCAGCGCAACGTACGCGTCGAGACCTGCCTCTCGCTGCTCAACAGGCAAAGAAATTAAGGAATTTTGAAACGAATAGTTACGTGCGACGAAAAATGGATTCTGTTCGACAATCGAAAGCGCTCAGCAAGTTGGTTAGACCCTGGTTCAGCACCAAAGCAATGCCCTAAACCAAAAATGACCCCTAAAAAGGTGATGGTCACTGTTTGGTGGTCTAGTGCGGGTGTGATTCACCACAGCTTTTTACAAAACGGCATGAGCATTAATGCAGATGTGTGCTGTGAAGAACTGGAGAGAATGATGGAGAAGCTTGCACATCTGCAACCAGCTTTAGTCAATCGGTCGTCCCCACTGCTCCTTCACGACAACGCGCGACCCCATACTGCGCAACAGACAGTCTCCAAGCTGCAAGAGCTGGGGTTGGAAGCTCTCCCTCATCCCCCATACTCACCAGACCTTGCATCTACCGACTATTACTTTTTCCAAAATTTAGACAACTTTTTAGTGGGTAAAAAATTCAATTCCCGAGAGGCAGTACAAAATGCCTTTGAAGAGTTTGTTGCCTCCCGTCCAGCTGATTTTTACAAGAAGGGCATCAATAAACTGCCAATGCGTTGGCAAAGATGCGTCGATTGCATGGGTGATTACTTCGAATAACAGAAATAAAAAAGTTTGAAAAAATAAGTACTTTCACTTATTGCATACAAAACGGCAATTTCATAGGTAAAGACCTAATATTATACATAGAAAACGACCAAACTTCGAAACAAATATTTGTAGATTACACAAATACTTGGTCCGACTCAGGATTTGAACCCGAGACTTCGAGCACAGCAGTCGCATTCACTACCACTGCGCCACCGAGGCAGTTAAGGACATAAACACAATCACATGCGGCCATACTAGTTATTGCGTTTAAACAGGTATAAGTCAATCGTATTCACAAATAGCCTCGATACCGACTGCGCGTGGTGTAGCTTTCACAGTCAATGCAACATAATGTAACTTGAAAAAAAATTTATTGCATGGATTTATTGCTATTTAATATCTTTTCTATTGTCTGTGGGATGGACGTTTAGGAAAGGGACAAAAATATACAAATAATATCCTCCATAACACGGCATGCATATTTTAGATCATTTACACCCAAACATAGAACAAACGATCGTGTTCTTTACATAAAGATTTGTCCTGGGTGAGAATTAAAACGACGACATCCTTAGTGTATAATATTAGGTTAAGAAAGCGGGTCCTAATGGCAGACTAATTTTTTTAAGTCATAAAGTGAGGCGACTGCTCGTCTCCCCACCTTTTTTACTACATAGCTTATAGAGTCAGTTTCATTCGCTGATAGAAATACAAATCTCAAATTCAAAACATTTTAAATTTGCTTTTCAAATTGAGTTAAAAACTTTTCCCAAGTTTACGGCTGCAAATTCGATTGATTCAAAAAATACAACTAAAAAGTATAAATTGGAAACAAAAATAAAAGTTTTGATCGCATTGATTCAATTTTATTTCGTATTCCAAGTCTGAAATAAAGTCCAGTTTCATATACGTTCATATTGAAGTCAGCCTCTTTAGTTCACTTCAACGGAGATGCTGTCTCCGGCGTGGCCTACCAGCAATCACGAATAAATTGAACGTAAGTAACTGACATTTTGGGTTGCTAAATCTTGTCTCCCTCAGTTGAGCAGCTCCCATTTGTCTTCATGTTCAGTTACTGAAGCCCTTAGCTGATTTTATATCAAGCTACATTTATAATACAATGATCTTACATATTTGACTTTGATGCTATTGGAGTTACAAGTATGATGTATGAACGCTATATTTACCGTATGCACATCAATGTTACCTAAGTATAAAAAATTATACCAATATTACACTTTTACATTTCATGAATTATTAGTAACTAGCTGAACCTCGCGGTGTTACCTGCAGTTATTAGTTTACATATTGTTATTTTTTTTTTGTTTATCTTTCCTTACAATTAAAATAGCCTATATTAATCAGTGATAATGTAGCATTCAAATGGTGAAAGAATTTTTAAAATCCGTTCAGTACGTTTTGAGCCAATTGGTTACAAACATACTCACATACAAACCTTCCTTTTTTATAATATTAGTATAGATAAACGGCAATCAACGAGATTAATGTATTTTGTATTACGTACGTTGTTTGATATTTTGACCAGGTGCGTCACAGACGATGGAACTCCTGATCTTAACCGTTGCAATCGAAGTCACAAATTTTCTTTAAATTATCATTACCTCAAGTGATACATATTATTCACATACACGCACGTACACTTACACACATACACACACATGCACTTACACACATACACACACAGATACACACAAATACATGAATCTTATCGACTTCCATGGTAGGAAAATCACTACCGTTGATATCGGTGTAGAGGAGTTTCTGTTATATTCAGCATGTAGGAGGTATTAATTTCATTATAAATCATCGTCACTAGTATGTACAATACACGTAATTCGAATTGGTATTTAAAAATTTAGTCTGTTTATAATCCCAGACGCAATCCGTTTCTCAGCACTACATTGGAGCACATATTTCAAATTGTTTCAGAAATAAACGCACGTGTTTATGTGCATACTTTGCAAGTTAATAGGTTAGTCTATATCTGTTGCAGACAAGCTGCGAGACGTTTTAATGTTGGTAGCTAATGGTGTAGATGCCTCTTGTGTATGTGTGTGTATGTCAAAACTGTGTACACTTGCTAATTGCCTAATGACTACAATTTGTTTATTATAGTTACCTGACTTTAACTATGGGTCAAACTTTTGTTTTGTATATGTCCTTTGTCATATCTTTAATGATGTATATATTTTTTTAACACTGATTGTTGTCGATTCAATTCTCACATGGTACAACAGTTTATGTGATTAATAAACTATGGCAGTCAAAAAGTGCGAGAGGCATACAAGACGAAAGGAGTGATACAAGAGAAATAGTTATAAAAGGACTCCGATAATGTTGGAGGTTAGTTCGAACACTTTAAAAAAAAAAAAAAAAAACTATGGCAGTCAGTCTATCTATCAACTGCGTCGGTGGCGCAGTGGTAGCGTATGTGACTGCTGTGCTTGAGGTCTCGGGTTCGATTCCTGGGTCGGACCAAATGTTTGTATCTGCAAGTATTTGTTTCGGAGTTTGGGTGTTTTCTATGTATATTATGTATGTATTTACCAAAAAAAGTATATTTACATAAATACTTTTTTTCAGTTGTCTAGGACCACTAATATAAGCTCTGCTTAGTTTGGGACTAAATGGCGTTGTGTGTTAGATGTCCGAAATGTTTATTTATTTATTTATCTGTCTGTTATCGACCTTACCGGCTACTAAAGTTACATATAACTTTAAATTTTATTTAGTTATCTATTATACATAATTCTCATGTCTCGCTGTTGCTCACGATGACTCCGAAATTATCGAACTGATTTTACATATTTTATAAATTTGGGTTTTGCACATGCCTAAGATAGGATAGTTAAAATCACGCTTAGAACAGAAGGAGGCGAACATGCATTGTTTTGTTGAAAAGATGAGTGAGGATACCGGAGGCCCATACACCAACCTCTCCGCACCCAAAGGCCGGCAACGCACTTGTGACGCCTCTGGTGTTGCGGGTGTCCATGGACGGCGGTAATCGCTCACCATCAGGCGATACGTCTGCTCATTTGCCCCATACTCCATAAAAAAATAACTGCTAACGAAGTTGCGTGGGTCAGCTAGTATACTATAAGACAGAGTACACCCTCAGGAGCCAAAAGTTTCAGTAATTTTTAAATTTATTGTTTTGTTGACATCTCTTTTTCTTCGTGTTTTATCGCTTTAGCTGTCTATTAAGAAAAACTTTTTTTATTTATGGCCCCATCACAACACTTTGGATTTTTTACGACTTTACACCATACTTGAAACAATAATTGGATTAACATATTATACGGCAGAAGTTTCGCCAACAAAACAAATTTGCTGTTACTTAGGGTAGTGTAGTTACGTTACGTGAAATAACTTATATCTTTAAAATGAACTTAGCTTTTTAAATTTGTATAAAATCTATTTATCAATATATACATCAAAACGGTTATAGAAAGGAACGGTGGCTTTTGGGATCTAAAATACTCTAACCAACCTATAGATCTAATAACTACTCTATGGAAATAGTAGGTATTTTAAATCATTGTTGAGCTTTATGAAATATTGGCTTGCCCACGCAACCTCGTTTGCGTCTCCTATTGCCTGTAGCGTGATAATTTCCCCCCGTTTTTTAAACATTCTTCGTAGGTGCTTCGATCTCATTGGTCTTAGCGTGATGATAAATCCTTCCTCTATAAATAGGCTACCTAACACTGAAATTAGCCCTACACATAGATCAGCACAATTATTTTGTTTCAAACTTGTTTCAATAATAAAAGTAAGTATATAGTGGTTAGTTGTAACTACGTGGCACGGTTGACCTAGTGCTACGCCAAGTGTTGAGGGTTCAAATCCCACATGGGACAACACTTTGTGTGGTTCACATATTGTTGTTGTAAGTCTGGTTGTTCTTTGTACCCGTTTTATATATGTTTGTAAATTCCTACGCGACACAGGATGTACATTCCTAATGCGCGAGTTGTCTTTATTAAAAAGTTAAAAAAAAAAAAGTTTGAATCATGTATTTTTTTAGTTGTATATCTTATGGCGGTTATGGAGGCTTATGACACCTCTGGTGTTGCGGGTATCTATGTGCGGAGGTAATCGCTCACCATCAGGCGATACGTCTGCTGGTTTGCCCCCCATTACATAAAAAAGTAGTTTATGCGATACGGTAAAACATAAAAACACACTTAGCTGAGGAAAAACACGCCTTCATTATAATAAAATACTATATATGTATATATGGCTATAAACTGAAGCGTCTGCTCTTATCGCGAAATTAATTAGAAATCTAATAATGAAATGCGATTAATGAGCAGCTCTTGATATAGTTAAATAATTGAACACTATTAGAAGTGTGGTACTTAACTAAATGATGAATCTACTCACGTATATTTATGTTCTGATATTCTATGAATGTATTTGGAAACCAATGAAGAGAGTATTAGAAGATTACAAGAAGTGAAATAAATCTTTCAGTGAGTTTATTAATTTATTTAATACAATGCTGGGGCTCTCAAGGATATTTTTTATTCCCCGGGAAGTTAATTGTAAGGAACTCAGGTAAACCCTGGACTTGACGTCAGACGGAAAACCGTGTTGTTTATATTAAGTCGATTCAATTATGACATACCAATTGAATGTAAGTCCCGGTGAGGTAATAACCCACAAGGGTTTCCATTCGATAAACAATTTGAATTTAGACGGTTTTACACACATGTACATTTCAGAGCTCAGCTCATAGCCCAGTTGTACTTGATGATAAGGAACAATCACCGAGGGCAAGCAACGACGGAGCGGTCAGTACTTAAATGGGTGACCGCTGGTGGCATGTTAAGAAGTCGTGAAGGTTAGTTGGAAGCCTTTCGGCGGCTTAAAAACATTCAACGGCAAAATGCATCGCGAAACCAGTAGTGGGACGTTATGGGTTGTTGATGATATTTCGGATATGTCTGACTAATTTCACTTTTCCAATCCGCTAATCACGAAAAGTTATATTTTACCTTTGTTTATTCGTAAACTTATTTGTTTTGTTTGCTACACTTCAATTATTTAACTACTTATGTGATGAATAACTATTTGTATGATGTAACTTCAACTGTTTTTGAAGTGAAACTTCTTTATCGGGGTTATCAAAAAATTTTGTGTAACATTTTTTCGTTACGCGTCACATTTATCCGTTACGCGCCATCTTTTTTTTATCCCTACCACGCGTGATTCGAAGTATACTTTCTCCAGCGGAGTAGGGATTGGTAAATGTCTCCAATGTATTTTGCGGCCCGTTTTGAGTAGTTACGTTTGAGTTTTTTTCCTGTTATTTATAAACTGAAACAATTGTTCATTTATAGTCTCTACTTTATTCAGAGACAATCGTTTAAATTCTGCTTGTGAATCGATGGTGGACGTTGACGTTTTTCGGCCATGATAAAATGTTTTATCATTATTGAGAGTAGTTATATACAATCCTTCAAAAAAATTTTATAAAATAAAACAAAAAACATTTTCAAACACAAACAGGACCAAATTAATACTACAATGAAATATCACATTACAAACAATATTATTTTGTTTAGTCCACATGTAAATAACTACACACATCACATTCCACAAACTTACTTCATTCACACCACAGATCGCGAAATATTTACTCAGGTCTCGCTCCTTAACTTTTATTGCACTTGAAATAAGAATTGTCACGAATATTGCTGGTTTATAAGTCTTTTGTCGTTATACCTTACGTCGACATATGATATTTATTTTTTGAAAAATAACGTCATAAAGAAGTTTCACTTCTTACGAGTGTACGCTAGTACATGCAAATTTTTTTTTTTTTAGATAGTTTCAGAGTTTATCGTGAGCAACAACGTGACTCGAGAATTAAATATAACTAGTATTGTGTTTACTATTATCCTTTTGTATATTTGTTTTATATTTTTAAAAGACTTGTTTTAGTAATTATGCCTGCCTCAGCTTTCTAAAGGTACAGACGCGGACAAAATAAAACATTTCCCGTTTTCTTTTAATTTTCTTCTATACAAATATTGTCCTAACAATAACGAACACAAAAATAAAGAATTATGCAATTTGGTGCAGTCGTACATACATTTCAGCGATTAATTTTTATTTAAATAGATAATTAACTGCCTCGGTGGCGTAGTGTTAGCATATACGACTGCTGTGCTTGAGGTCTCGGGTTTGATTCGCGGGTTGGACCAAATGTTTGTATGATCGGATGTCAAGTAGCCATAACACAAGCTCTGCTTAGCTTGGGACTAGATGGCGTTGTGTGTTAAATGTTCGAAATATTTATTATTATTATTTAATTATTAGAAAAGGTTAAGTTACCGATTGTGATAATGTAATCACTGGCAATTACATTTTAACACTGAGGACTACAAAGCTTACATAAAGTCATTCAACTTTCCAAAGTATAGAACACACATCGGAAAGTTTCTCTAACATAATTCGAGTTTCAATTCTCGCCAGTGTTTACATCTATTGCTCAATTTATCACTTGTTCATGCGGCTCTAAACTGTTCACAACTAAATCCTTAGAATAATGAAGGTACTCAGACAGTTCTAACCTCCATGAATTACGGCGCTTAAGTATTTCGATTACTTTCAATTGACACCTAAACTTGCTTATAAAATTATAAAGCTTTTTAAACCACCAGGTATCGGCTGGTGACCTGTTACCACAGGTTTTTTTAAACATATTTCAGGCACCAGATTCTCACGAAGTTGCTTAAATATGTGGCATTTTTAATAATATATTCACCCTAAGATTTGTGAGAGTCAACAACGAGGTTTAAAAAAAACTCAAAAAATACTAACAAAACACCACCGAGGCGGCTAAAAAGCTCTTGGTTCACATTATATACATATTCGAGATCATTATTCAACAGTTAATTTTTAAAACACGTGCAAATCGACCAAAGTGTTTCAGTTCAATTTTACACGCATATGGTATAAACTAAATTAGGGATGAGCCGTTCTGTAGAACTAGACTGCTGATAACCAAACTTGTATACCCTTCAATACATACAAGTATTATATGTAAAATACTTTCATATAATTCTCGTCATATCTATGGCTCGGACAGCATGACCTAATCAATAATAACATTGTTAGTAAAAAAAATCATAAGATCTGTATTCAGATTATGTACACGAGTTCTATTTATTATGGAGCATTTAACCACTTTTTTGCAGCTCGACTTGACAGCTGCAGAGCCTTAAAATATTCATCGAAATTTATAACGATGAACTTTAAACCTCAGCTCTATAGCAAATTCACTTTAACACTTTCACAAATTAGGATCTCATAAATCCCATGAAATCCTGGGAAGTGCCATACTCTTACACTATATTTTAGTTACGCTGACTTGCCGAGTAAATCTTAAGCAATTTATTTCAAGATTGTGTGATTTTTCTAACCGCTTTCCATACGTCAAGATTTGGAGAACGAGGGTGAGGGCGATTTATCCTTGTCTGTGGTCTCTGCAGTAACATAGCAATCGACCAAGGAAACCTACAAAGTAGCTAAAGCTCTCTGAAAGCTGCAGAATTTGATAAGTTGAATTTGTGCTCTTGTTTTCATGCTACTGTTAGAATAGTATTAACTGTGTTATATTGGTTGGATGTAAAATTTGTATTGTAGATTCATAAAGAGCTTGGGGTTGGATTTAGATTTGTATTAGAAAACATCATAAAATTGAATAGAAATTGAATGTAGCCCGACTTGTAAAAACTTTGATAAAATTTAAAAGGCTATGTCACCGTGTCATTATTACGAATATATTGATATGTGTTTCATTCAACTTGGTTCAATAGTTTGGCGCTATATGAAAGATGTTTCTATAAAGATTCATCTGGTTTTTTAATTGATTCTAAAAATAATATAAATTATATCAAGGCGCTCTAAGAAGTATTTTAAAGTTTTTGAGTCAAAGAGCCGAAAGTTGTAATTCTAAAATATGATGACACTACGGTAATAAGTTGATAGCAACTTATATTAGGTATAAACCTAGTTAAACTAAGAATTAAGGAATTGAGCAATTTTAGACGAACTTACTCAATAAATACGTATAGTAAACTGACATTTGCAGACGAGAATAAAATAATGCGAAACGAAATGCTTCCAAACAATATTTCAATACAACAGCAAATTGAATATGCAAAATTCTGGAACGCGGCAGTATAGGAATTCCATCGGTGTAGCTCAATTTAAATGTGAAACGGCGACTCAGAGCCACCGGCATTTTCTTTGACTAATCTCTTAAGTATTTCCTTAGTAAAGTCTAAAATGATTCGTCCATATTATTATATTCGTGTAACTCTAGAGACATAAGTGAAAACTACATCTATACTAATGTTATAAATCCGAAAGTAGACCTGTCTGTCTGTCTAGACCGCAGCATAGATTTCAATAAAATTTGCCATAGAGAAAGATTTTTTTTTTTATTATATAGGGGGCAAACGAGCAGACGTTTCGCCTGATGGTAAGCGATTACCGCCGTCACAAGTGCGTTGCCGGCCTTTTAGGAAGGAGTACGCTTTATAAGGAGAAAGTTTGATTCTTGAGGGAGGACATAGCAACATAGCGACATAAATGTGGGCGAAGTCGCAGGTAAAAGCTAGTTAGACTTAATTATAATTTTTGTACTTAAAACATTATACAAATATTTGGAAAGCCTTTTTATATTTAATGGAAAGTAGCTTTTCATCGGCTTCTATAGTTCTATTTCTAATGTTAAATCAATTTGAATTTTGAATTAATGAACATTTTGCATCATCAATTTGTTCAAAAGGATATATGTAGGTACAGTGGACCAAAGTGATTCATGACCCCCCTTAGAGTCATTTTCCTACAATTATTCTATACCATTAGGTTGAAATTAGCTTGAACATACCACATAAGTGACGGACCATTATCATTCTACTAGACACTGACAAAGCCATGCCATAGACATAGACGTATACTATGATAAGTATTGCACGAAAAAGTTTGTTAGCCAGTGAACGTCCTTATCTATAGGTATATTAGGAAAGATTTAATTGTATATTTGTTTGAGACATAGGATTGACTTTATTTCGAACTAGCTGACCCCCGCAACCTCGTTTGCGTCTTCTATTGCCCGTAGCGTAAAAAAATTCCCCCGTTTTTTAAACATTCTTCATTGGTGCTCCGCTCCTATTATATAAACGAAAAACGCAAATATCTTACGGAACCCTATTTAATCGGTCGGTAAAAATAAAATCGGTCCCGTACTTTGTGAGTTTATTCGTTACATACAAAAATACAAATCTTTCTTCTTTATAATATTAGTGTAGATAGTGTAGATAATGGGTAGACTTGAGGTAGGAGGGTAGAGGTACCCTAAAGGTAGCATAGGGTACTGTAGAACAAAAATAGATAAGCATTTATTTAACAGAACGAAGTCTGTCGAGACAGCTAGTCATACATATTAGTAAAATAAAACAATAAAATTAGAGACCTTTGTTTATTTCATATTATTAAATTAAAAATAATGGCATTCACTTCGTAAAGCGAATAAAAAAGAAAACTTCTCAATAGTTAATTTTTGGGTTATAATGGTTCCAATTGTTTGGGTCTGTAGGATTACTGGTTAAACCTAAAACCGAGTGTAAGCGCACTGGTTTTCAATAACGTCTAATAATCGATTACGCATAGACCCGATTAGACCACTGCAAATGTCACTTCCCCTCAAGAAATCCCAGATTTCGTTACAATGCAGCTCGATTGCTTCTTTAGTCCTCTCGTTCCTGTTATCCCACATTTGAACCATCAAACCCCATAAATTTTCCATTGGGTTAAGATCTGGTGACCTAGACGGCCATGGAATGAGAGTAAATTCATCTTCATGCTCCGTAAACCAATTTGAGACAATTCTGGCAGTATGCACTCGCCAGTTATCATGAACATAGGAGAATACTGGCACATCTTCACGGGGGTAAACTGTTCGCAAAGTCGGTAACATTGATTCTTCCAATAAATGGACATAGTTGATAGCGTTATGACGAGGAGAAATAGGAACAAGTTCGCCTATGTTTCCAGCATCCATCCATGCCCACATGTTAGCTGAAATACGGCCAGATGATTGGTTAGGCACTACGTGGTCTTCTGTGTATCGCGTGTTATCGTAACGCCACAAAGTTAAGCGACCATGTTGAGAAGAGCGAAATGATTTTAGCATGATGTCTGTAATGCAGCCCAGTGCGGTGCAAATTATTTCTAATTGTTTCTAGACAAACGTCGTAACGTGCTGCAAAATAGCGGGTACGAGTAAAAGGATGTTCTTCGTAATGGTGTTGCATTTCCGTTCTCTGTTGGTTTGTGATTCGACGAACCCCATGATTGGTGATGTCGTCGTCGGTCTTCAAGGATACCCTCTTCAGCGTGCCGTCTGATCCAGGTTCTGACCGTGTTACGACTTATATTTAACTCACGTGATATTTCTCTAACGCCGCAACCTTGCTCACTGAGCACTACAATCCGAGCTCTTTGTTCTACGAAATTGGCCATTATACGATTCGTTTATAGATATAAATATATTCTTAGATTTTTAATTTAATATTTTCAGATTGACTTCTACTTGACATCTACACATAATGTCATTTCATTTTACAAATTATAATACTTTTTCTTCGCAATGAAAAGAGTTTGGATTATAAACGATTATATTATTTGAAATTCAAATAAGACTGCTGTATCAAAAATATATCTTGTTCAGTGGTGACAAAGGTATAAATTGCATTGACATCTAACCCGTAATGACGCATTTATGTTTATATCTAAAACGTACTATGTGCAAATAGCGAAGAAAACCTAACTACATTTATGATTACAAAGGAATAATTGTCAAAGTGGGTCACCTTTCAACTGGGTCGATAGTACATTATTTTACTGTACAAATACAGTAAAATAATGTAAATATATACTTTTCTGTATTACTGATTTCTAAAACTGCCTAACTAAATTGTCGGGTTTTCTGACTGTATTGCTAATAGCTTAGTTATCTATCTTTTAGAATCATTTCAAATCAATCAATTCATAAGGTGGCCTTAATTTTTTTCATAGGATGTACCTTTATATATATTTACATAATGGAACGCCAGTGGCCTCATTGACCTTTCTACATGTATTATTTAGTCAAATTCTGCATAAAATAAAATATAAGATAGTTAAGAATGTTAAGAAATACAGTTTAAAAGTTTTTACGTAATAAAAAGTAAATCAACAAAAACATAAATGTCATCTCATACTAGTTATGGTATTTATTTGTGTATGCATGTATTTATATATATATATGTATAGTAAGTTTATATATGAACGTAAGTTTGATATATTACAAATAACCTCAATGAACCTACTTCCTATATTCTCTGCACCACCTTAAGATTGTCTGGCAGAGAATGCCTTAGGCATTACGTCCGCCAATGCCAATCCAAAAAATTGAGTCAACTCATCAACATTTAAAAAAAAATTGATTGAAAAGCGACTTTGATTTCACGGAATTCTGTACAATAAAGTGTATATTTACTTATTGTTAGTCTTTCTTTGTAATTTCATATTATTAAGTCACAGAATTCCTCTTTTGTCTGTTAGTATTTAATTTCTCGACATTGTCTGATATAATGCTCGTACAAAAGTAATCTGAATTTCTGAACAAAGGAACAAGTATGTAAGACGTGTATTATGTGTAAAAGCCTTCTTAGTTACACAAAACTTATTCTGAGTAATTTCTTTAGACTCATTCTTAGACAGAAAATAAATTGCTTTTAAAGCATTGAAATAAAAGTATTGTGCCACAAAATCTATACAGGAAAAATTAATGCAATAGGTGGAAAAAAATATCTTTTGTTAAAATCTTCTAGTCATTATTATATGTATATATGTACCGGTTTTGGTCGATTCGAGTCCGACATGCCACCAGGAGGTGGTATCCAAGAGGATTCTCGAACAGAAAAAAAAAGAAATGTAAATGTACCTCGCTTTTTTACGACTCCAAGATATTGTTTAAGCTAAAATTGTTTTCTTGACGCTCACTTTAATAACTATTGAGTAAAACTAGTATGTGACACAAAAAATATACATACACTGCACATAAACGTATATTTCGTACATCGTGAGTTTTCTGTACAAACTTTAGACAGGAAGTATGTCTTGTTTATACAAGTCTTACGGGTTAAGGTATCGAAAACATACATAAACAAGCATAACTTACACTGTGGGCTAATAAAACATACTGTCTTGCTTAAAACACTACGTCATATCGAACACTAAGTACTGGAAATATAAGTTGCCTCCGTGTGGGCCACCGGTATGAGGATACTCACTCGATGAAACACACCATAGGCGTCGTTTCATACCGGTTTTCTGTAAGGCCGTGGTATCACTCTGGTCGAGCCGGCCCATGCATGCCGTAGTGTGGCTCTCCCACGGTAAAAAATCAATATGAAAGCTACAAAAAGCAATATGAAAGTGCAGAATAGCATTTCTTTGTGTTTTATTAGTATACAGTAGCACAAATGTATTTTCGTGTTTGAGATGCGGTATTACTTGATATATAGATATAAATCTAACCATAAAATATGTATATATTACTTGGGCTACAGAAAAGGCCGAGGTAATTTTGATCAATGAAAAATAATACAACATTACAGGAGCAAAGCCACCGTAAAAAGGTTATATTTCAGAAATACTTTTAAAATTAAAGTAAAGTACATTAACTGATATAAAATGACATTAATTTAAAATGTTATTCTAAATGGGCAATTATGGCAATGAACCCATTTTAGTTAAGATACTCATGCACGTGTATGCCATAGAAATAAATATACCCACACTAACATTTGCGACATAAAATCATATTTAATTTTTATTTTAATCATATGTCATGAACCCTATTACTTTTTATACTAAACTTATACATGGTTTTAATTAATTACATTATCGTTGTACCTGCAAGCGACGTCGAACCACAGATAATAGAATTACGAATTCACGGTTCGCTACGTGTGTCGCAGCGAAATACCGTATAGTACATTTTGATGTTTTATCAAAATGTACTATACATTGTTTTGTCCATAGATGAGTATTTTCATAGAGCTTACATACCTAATTTTTGAGATCTTATTATTGCATATTAACTTACGAGAGTCCAGCCTCGAAATAAAAAAAAATGTTATCCATATGGCAGTTAGATGTGGGATGATTTTATCAACCTTTTTATAGAATATCTGCGCTGTATTTCGTGATTAAGAATGCCGAGTGTCACCATTATTATTCATCGCGTAGGTGTCATAGACGTTCACTAAGAGAGCAAAATAAACACGACGATAACACTGCAAAGAGGAGGAAAACTTGAAACATTCACCTATACTGACCCGTCTATGTGATGTAATCGGTCAAAACTTTCTTTGTATGAAAAATCTTTTTAGCAGTGAACTATTATTTTTGTATATGTATAATAATAAAAACTTGAGAAGTGACATGGGACACCCGGATGGAACGAAGTTCTAAATAGAAAGACGAAACGAAAATATCTGGCTTGCTTTCTATAAGAGAGAGAGAGAGAGACAGACAGAGAAACAAGCGCACGCCGCACGGCTTACAATAGCTTACTATAGCAGAAAGTGTCGTTACAACTTTTCGTCTTAATTTTTTCCGTCTAGCCCCCTTTCGCAACGCGCGATAAGGAACTTCGTTCCAAAAACTAATTTAAATTTACGATGTACTTCATTTGTGATAAAACTAGTACTATAAAAATATCTTTGGTTACTTCCGAGGTTGTATCGCCTCGTTGGTCTAGTGGTTAGCACGACTGCAGATCAAGAGGTCTCGGGTTCAATTCCCGGGTTGGACTGTTGTTGGGTTTTTCCAACAAGAAATTCTTAATAGCAGCCCGGAGTATGGAAGATGGCGGTGTTTCCTGCCCGTGCTTCGGAGAGCACGTTAAGCCGTCGGTCCCGGTTGTCATGAACAGCTATGGCAATCGTTATTGGGAAGTCAGTGCCCTCAAATATACTGACAACTAGTTCAACCTTCGAATTCAGTTCGCCCTCAGGGTTGCGGAGGTCAGATGCCAGTCGCTCTGTGTAAAAACTGATATTCAGGTAAAATCGGTTGAACTGGTAGCCGACCCCAAATAATATTGGGAATAATAAAGGCTAGGAAGATGACTTCCGAGGTTGTATAATCACCTGTCACAAATAACTATGTTGATATAATTTATTTATTCATTATTTTTGTACACATTTAACATTGTATGAGTTACAAGGAAATGCAGTTTTTCGAGGCGAGCTTAATACGAAACAGTTTTATTCCAGCAAACCCATTATTTAAAAACTTTCTTAACGAAAACTATTCTGGACTTATTCTTTTTTCATGAGTTTTTCCTTAACACGTAATACTTTTTCTTAACACACGTACAATGTTATTTTCGCACGAAAGCCAAAAATACTCGGAAAGATTCATTTGGATCAATTGCAATAGTTCTACTATAATCAGAATATAATTTACTTATTCTTTATTATTTCGTCGACATACGCGTCGAAGGAGCCGAGTATAAAACCTAGTCTAGTTTTTCACTTTTTTTAAATATTCTTCATTGGTGCTCCGCTCCTATTAGTATTAGCGTGATAATATTTAACCTATAGCCTTCCTCGATAAACGGTCTATCCAACACTGAAAATATTTTTCAAATCAGGCCAGCGGTTCCTGAGAAAGCGCGATCAAACAAACAAACAAACAAACTCTTCAGCTTTATAGTATTAGTACAGATGTACTTTGGTAAACATACAAAACTTTGGCCAGACTTTTAAATAAAACGTGGAAAAATGACAAGTACACTATAACAAGTTATTACCGCTGCATATGCATTAATACCTGCTGTGAACGTTTCCGGCAACACGCAGGAAGCATGCATCTGGGCCAACTGGGGCTGGCATTAGGGCGTGTGCACACTAACTAATTCATACAGCGGTTAAGTACTAGGTAGATGGTTCAAAACTGAAATACCTTTTATATTACCGACAGTCTTTAACAGTTCACAGCTTATAATAGGCCTCTTCTTGGAAAAAAGGCTTTAGGCAACTACATCGGTCTGGTTAAACTGTTTGGTATAATTTTCTGTTTCGAATACTCTTGTCCTTTGTTTGAGAAGTATTTTAAATATATTTTGTTGTCTTTCTAAAAATTTTGATGTATGATATTCTTGTATTTGTTATCTTAAGCTTATGGACAAATATTTTCATTTATTATATATTTATTCACATATTTTACAACTTATTATTAGTTGCTGAGGTCGTTGACGTTTTTGCCGCAGTATATTTTGAAGTTTCAAAACATTATTTTATCTTATCTATTAGAATATTTTTAGTGTATTAGTTTTTACGTATTCCGTATATTACACGTTCTTTTCCCATTATTATTCATATGTAGCTACATATGTGTATAATGTATGGTGATTTGTTTTGAGTCGAGTTTTACTCGAATTACAATATTAATATATAATATATAGTTATTCTACTTAAGAAAGGTCTCATTGTCTTTATTTCTGCAATAAAACTTTTTAGTTTAGAATCAATTTTAGGCTGTTGAACCCAATTCAATATATAATTTAATTTACTGGCTGGGTGTAGAAGTTTATTTTCAAAAACAATTTAAATCTATTGTTGACATCAATACTTCAATCAATTGAAAATTTTTAATTGAATCACTCACGTGATAGTTTATGGTCCTTTAAATTCAAAATACAAAGCTCTTGAGAATAATGGCTTACATAATACTCCAAGCTACAATATATAGTCCGGGATCCCCGGCACTAATTTTACAAATGATTACTATCAAGGTAATTTTTCGTAAGTGACTTCACTTTGATGAGGCCCCCCCTTTCTCGATTGTGGTAGGTAACAGGGGCAGCAGGGACAAAAAATTTTTGAGCGTAGGATCGGGATAACGTAACACGCAATTTGTAGGATAATTTGGCTGTCAATTTATATAAATAGTAGCTAAACGTTATAATGGATTAGAAGAGATATTGAAATTGTATGACAGCGATGCTATACAATTTCAATACCTCTTCTTCGGTAGCCTACTAGTTTCATAATGACACTGAATCGCTTTGGCAAAATGGCAAGAAACTTGTAAAGTTAATAAAATTAAGGTCTACGACAATGTCTACGACAGACGCTACGAAAGACTCGAGGTCTACGACAGACGCTACGAAACACTTGAGGTCTACGAAAAACAACCAAAAAGGACGCGAACAGATTCTTTAATCTACGGCAGACGAATTTTCAGGGATAGTTTCAAGTTTTTCTTCTTTGTGTGCTGTTTTCCTGTAACATTTAGTCTTTTAGTCAGCTCTTACCACACACACAGGATGAATAGATGCAGTAGCACTTTATATTCTTAAACCATCATAAAGAAAATTACATTAAAATTCCTTATTTTTATTCATTAGTATTTAATAACCGCAATACGTGATATTTCAACATCAATGAAATGCATTAAACTCATACAGACGGCTATGAATCTTTAGCATAAATACGATTTTCTTCTCCACCTCGTACTTAACAATAAGACATGTTTCACGTCCCACATTTTTTCTCGCAACACAACCTTCCGTTGAAGCAGCGCCTTTATATCCTGCTATAGAATGCGGGCTCTCACTACTTATGTAACACTTCATTTATTACCACGTAACGTACGCGAGAAACATTATGGAGTGTACTAAACGCTTCTAACCAACAATATGTTGTTTTAATGTCTATCGTGTGTTACAATAATGGGTATAGGAGATACTAATTTCGATAGATCGTAGTACAAACTGAAGATTGAATTTTAATTTTGTAGCGTGGTTTCAATTCAGTATCTTCTCTACTAACTATTGAACTATGGTGTTTCAGGGCAGTATATAATGATGTTTATAGAAATTCATGTGCACCATAGGTTTCGACAAACTTACCAAGTGGTTAGGGTTTAGTTCCCTTCGCCGCTTCGTCCATGAGATACAAGTTTCTTTGATATTCTTTATATTTTCTTATCCATACTACATACTAATATTATCAATTCCTAAATAACTCTCTATGTTACGCTTCGGCTCAGCCGCTGAACTGATTCGGGTGAATTTTGGCTCAGAGAGATTGAACCTCGGAGTAGGATAATCATCATATATACGGGCCGAGCTAAGGGCAAAAGCTTGTATAAATCATTAATGACATCGAAGATATGTTGGTAGATGAAAGTTAAAATTTTCCATCCATACCTATATTATAAATGCGAAAGTAATTATGTCTGACTGTCCTGCTTTCAAGGTCAAACCACAGCACCGATTTCAGTTAAATTTGACATGGATATACTTTGATTCTTGAGGAAGGACATAGGCTACTCTTTGCTGCGATAACCAATAAACACGTGGGTGGAGCCGCGCGCAAAAGCTACTATATTTTTTTAAATTTATTATGAATGGAATATATTTCAGCTTTAGTTAACAATAATTGTGAAAGATCCAGTTAATTGTATGTATTTAACGAGATAATTTGAAGATAAAAAGCGTAAAATATAAACAACGGCAGTGTAAAAAAGCTTTAATATAAAGCGATATATCCTACACTCAACTGAATTAGGTTATCGACTCTGAAGTAACTATAATCTTTTTTTTTTATTTATTTATAAACTTTATTGCACATCATTATAGTAAACGTTTGTACAGAGATACATATACAGACATCGACATCAGGTATTACAATAGGCGGTCTTTTCACAACCTTTGTACGGATATCAGAAAATGATCCTTTGGATAGTCGGCGGTGTACTTCAATAGATCTAAGTAATAATACACATAAAGCTACCCATATATATATATATACCTAGTTACGCTAATATATACCACATATACTACATACATACTAATATATATAAATCCATATTTTATATCAAAGAAGTTCCATAAAAGAAATATTAAAACGAAGATAAAGTATTGTGAGTAGTCTAAGATTAATATTTGCAGTTTAATCATGTCTGTGTATTGTGAATCTGAGATATCGGTAGACCATTAAAATGATGGGATTTCCATATGAAATAGTGACTTTGCGTAAGAATAATGATTTATAAGTAGGTTCATTTTTCGTACTTAAAGGGTTAAACAAGATCCTATTACTAAGACTACGATGTCCGTCCGTCTGTCTGTCCGTCTGTCACCAGGCTCTATGTTTGTTGTGTTATACACGTTTATTAGTCGTGTTTCTTTTTAATAGGGGGCAAATGAGCATTCGTATTACCTGATGGTAAGCGATTACCGCCGCCCATGGACACCCGCAACACCAGAGGCGTCACAAAAGCGTTGCCATACGGCTTTGAGGGGGATAGGAAGAAGGATGGGGATAGGAGTTGAGGTATGGGCCTCCAGTATCCTCACTCACTTGGTGTAACACAGCGCAAACGCTATTTCATTTCGGTTTTCTGTGAGGCCGTGGTATCACTCCGGTCGAGTGGCTCTCCCATGGAGAGTACTACTTAATATATACAATAGTGGTCGTAAGAGGGTTGAAAACAAGTTAAAACTATTTCACAATAAAGAGAAGGAAGGTTCAGTTATTGAGAACAACGGAAGAATGACGATGAGGAGGAGGAATTATATGTGGTTTATTGTCTAAACAGTTTAGTAATATAAAAAAATATTACTTAAGTCGTGAAGTGTTTTTAAATACATTAAAAATACTTATATGGGCAAAGGGGACTCCAGAACCCGCTGCTGCATTGCTGAAACTCCCCCCGACTGCCGAGGTAGGCCACCGCGAGGTTTAGTGAGTAGACAGGTTCGCCGGGAGTCTCACACACGCCCTTCGGAGAGTATAAAGCGAAGAGCGTTCCACACGTGAAAAAAATGTTGTAACAAGATTTTATTCGTAGGTTTGCGAAGGTTTGCATTCTTCCATGTGGTGACAGATTAAGAAAACAGAAGGTCATCATCCTTATTGATCTCATTTGTATCGTAGGAACCGACTTGGAAAACAAACTATACAGGATAAAAGCACAGTAATGAGAAAGCAAACTCCAAACCCGTCTGGGCACACAGCCTACACTGTTTAGTGTTGGCCTGCCAAGTCAGTGCCCTCAAATATGCTGACAACTAGTTTAAATTTCAGTAAGTTAAGTTTCGAATTCAGTTTACCTTCAGGGTTGCGGAGGTCCGATGCCAGTCGTGGAAAAACTGATGTTCAGGTAAACTGTTTGAACTGGTATCCGACCCCAATTAATCTTTGGAATAATAAAGGCTAGGAAGATGGTGATGATGATTATGAAGACGGAACTCTAAAAATGTGTTAGCGAGAATGTTCAATGAAGAAAGGTTCATAAACAGCGCATATTTTTCGAAACACCTACTAAGAGCCTAATATCGAATCAATTTTAAAATTGAATAAATAATCTTTCTTCATACAATGTAGCTACAGAATACCGAAATATGTGTACTCACTAAAGATATTAAGGTAACAAACACATTCCCTAATAGCTGTAATATGTAAGGTGTTCAGTTAAAAGCTACTTTCAAAGAGAAGCACCGATAAGCGTTTCGTTTATGTAACGTCATGTGCTCTACATAATTTGTTTGGAGTGATCGATCGTGTGGCGTGAACACTTCAGTATACTCCTACACTTTTTTTTGTGTCATCATGTCTGCCTGCATTCTGACATACATAAAATAGTTCTAGTTTACTCTGAACAATGTTTGAATAACAACAAGTCTCGGTATCGAAAGAAGATGGCGGCAGATATCTTCAGTTGCATTTTATTTGTCAGTTGCTTGCTTAAGTATACAATTTCAAAATGGGCGCTAACAACAAAAAAAAACATCAGATGCCAATTCCTCAACTTTCTATCTCAGTGGGTTTGGCTTCGTGTTGATGTGTCAGTTAGCTTGAGCAAGAAGTTTTATATGTATTGATTTATACATTGCAAAGTGGATTTCTACAGCATTCAATACCAGTCTACTACTTAAGCTGTACAGAGAGAAGATAACAGCCTCACAGAAAATCGCTGTGAAACAGCACCTGTGCTGTGTTTCACCGAGTGAATGAGGTTACCGGAAGCCCATACCCTTCTTCATTCTCCCCATCCTTCAACGGCAACGCACTTGTGACACCTCTGGTGTTGCGGATGTCCATGGGCAGCGTTAATCGCTTACCATCAGGCGATAAGTCTGCTCGTTTGCCCGCTATTTCAGAAAAAAAATATAAAGTTAACTTATATTACACAGAGGTCATTTGTTACATAATAGCGCTATTTCTTTTTGCAATTCATATTCCGATAAGCCGTCTTTGGCCTCATGAGTGGGTGTAATAATGTAGGATTTATTACCACAGCCTAAATAAATTTCTAATAATTTATTCGCCTCTCACAATAGGCATTGTTATCATAATTAGGCGATCTGTTGTAACAAGTAATTACTTAGTAAATGTTGGATTTATTAAGATTATGTTCTGTACGTAAAATAATTATAAATGACAAAAGTTTGTAACTACAACATTCAATATATTCAATAGCGAACTGTTTATACATCGAATAGAGTAGCATTTTTCAGGTTGCTTCGGTGGCGCAGTGGTAGCGTAAGTGACTGCTGTTCTTGAGATCTAGGATTCAACTCCCGGGTCGGATCAAATGGGTGTATGATCTACAAATACTTGTTTCGGTTATTTATGAAGAAAAGTAAAAACGTATTTATATCAGTTGTCTAGTACTCATAGAATACGCTCTGATCAATCAATCAAGACTCGATTTCTTTTTTGCGTATAGAGATTTTACAGACACAGAAAATAATGTTTAATATGCTATTCACATTATTAGTTAGAAACCCATGCCAACTAATAATGTGTAACACGTCCGAGTAAAGGTTAGATGTCGTGGTGATTTTTGAAACTGTCATAACTATTTTATTCATGAATAAATTGAAATGAAACAAACTCTAAATGTTTAGTAGAGCAAACCGGTGTTTAATTGTGTCCATAAAGCTCCCTTTAATAGTTTTTCTCATATATTCCATGTACAAATATTATATTATAATGGCCTAAGTGACATAGATCACTTTTGCTAAAAGTTAGGCTAAAAGTTTTTATTCTTTCTCTTGTATTAACAACCTAAAATTATAGATCGAGGTAGCTACCGTATCTAGTCTACTAAACGGGAAATTGTCTGTTCATTATTCCTTAAATATCAATGAAAATAATTAAGTTTTAAATTATATTTAACGAACAATTCAAAAGTATTAAATCAATTGTGATTTGTGAGTTTAATCTCAAACCTCATTCCCATACAAAGCTCGTTCATTTTGTTACAATAGAAAAAACCTTTTGTGACGCTTAATGGATTTTGTGTAATAATATTTAAATGTTGCGAAGAGTCTTTCGATTTCTCTGAAATGTAATCATGAATGGATTTCAGTTTATACAAAAATTGTATTGATTTATAAAACATTTTGTGCTTTTGAGATTTTGATAACATTAATTTAAATTCATAGTGGGTCATATTGACAAAGGTATCACCGTAATTAATTATTAATGTTTATTTAGTTATTACCAGAGAAGCCAGACCCCTTCTGGCTGGATTATACAATTATGTATTACGATTATTAAAGTGCATTATTGTTATTTTTATTTCACCTGTGAGGCAATGGAGTGTGAATACGGAGTGTCGCTAACCCCTGTTCATCTGTCGTGAGAGACGATTAAGGGAGCAAAATATGCATACCGAGCTGTTGCTGACAATTATGAATAAATAAATAAATAAATATTTCGGACAATTTAACACACAACGCCGTCTAGTCCCAAGCTAAGCAGAGCTTGTGTTATGGGTACTAGGCAACTGATATAAATACATATATACTTTTTTTTTTGTAAATACATACATATTATACATAGAAAACACCCAAACTTCGAAACAAATATTTGCAGATCATACAAACATTTGGACCGACCCGGGAATCGAACCCGAGACCTCAAGCACAGCAGTCGCTTACGCTACCACTCGCGCCACCGAGGCAGTCAATGCTGATGATTGATATTAAGTAAATAGCTTTAAATAGCCTGACTTTGAAGACTACCGATTAAATTTCCTACTTGCGTATCACCTTCAGCTTTGTGAGCTAAGATTTTCTTTTCGTTTAAAAATGCGCGTGATATTTTATTAGTCAATTTTACCGTGAGAGAGCCACGCTTCGGCATGCATGGGCCGGCTCGACCAGAGTGATACCACGGTCTCACAGAAAACCAATGTGAAACAGCGCCTGCGCTGTATTTCACTGAGTGAGTGAGGATACCGGTGGCCCTACCCCAACCCCTTCTCTCATCCCCTTCCTCATCCCCCAAAGGGCGGCAACGCACTTATAACGCCTCTGGTGTTGCGAGTGTTTATGGGCAGTGGTAATCCCTTACCATCAAGTGATACGTCTGCTCGTTTGCCCCCTATTCCATAAAAAAAAGAAAAAATAGTCAATAGCCGTTTAACAGATTTTGGATCTACTCTTTTGTAGTGATAACTAATGCGACTTCTAAGCTCGAGGTCTCGGGTTCGATTCCCGGGTCGGACCAAATGTTTATATGATCTGCAAATATTTGTTTCGAAGTTTGGGTGTTTTCTATGTATAATATGCATGTATTTAAAAAAAAAGTATATAAGTATTCATATCAGTTGTCTAATACCCATAACACAAGCTCTGCTTAGCTTGGGACTAAATGGCGTTGTGTGTTAGATGTCCGGAATATTTATTATTTTTATTTATATAAGAGATACAAAACATCCCGTTCCTTTAACCAGTAACATTTAACTGTTAATATTTAACTCCGTCGCTCAAAACATTATAGGTTAGTAGGTCGAAACGTGTATTTTGAGCTCATTCTTCAGACGTGCAACACATTGAGACGCTATTCACTCACTTAAGAGGGCCATGTGACGCAGGTATAACGCGAGTGACTACTTAGGTCGCGATTGGAAAGGAAAACATGATGATACATTTTACCTTCAGTGACTTGGGAATAAAAAGGAAGTTTATAAATAGAAAAGAGAGGAAAAGAACTGATTTTATTGAATAAAAAGGGAAAAATACATAAACACCTTTTCATAATAAATTTGTAAATGGAAAATTTTATTTTGAAGCTTCTATTTTTATGTGGGTATATAATAATGTATTTAGCATGTATCAAGTATTTAATTGATAAAAATAAATGTATAAGAAATTATATTATGTGATGAACTTATTTAAATTTATAATATTAAGTGTTAATACAAAACCAAACACAGCGATATTAATATATTGATAATATTTTGTATTGTTGCTATTGAAAATTCGTCAATACATTACGTGATACCAATTGATAATATGATTTTGTCAAATAAGAAGGATATTTTTTATGTGTGGTCCAAAGTGACTCTACTCTACCTGATCTGCAAATGCAGACAATAAAGCACGGTGACCCACACCACTGCGGCCTAGTAAACTTCTGCATCATTGGGCCTCCGGTATCAGACTCATTAACAAAACACAGCAGCACGAGCATGTTGTTACTTTAGGTTGGTCTTCGGTGAGAATAAATTGCAATATAAAATATTTTTTGTTAAATTTATCTGATAAGAGAGCCACGCTTCGGCATGCATGGGCCGGCTCGATCGGAGTGATACCACAGCCTCACAGAAAATCGGTGTGAAATAGCGCCTGCGCTGTGATTCACCGAGCAAGTAAGAATACCGGAGGCACATACCCCAACCTCTTCCCCATCCCCTAATGGTCGGGAACGCACTTGTGACGCCTCTGGTGTTGTGGGTGTCCATGCGCGGAGGTAATCGCTTACTATCAGGCGATAAATCTGCTCGTTTGCCGCCTATACTTAAAAAAACGACGGGTTGCACTCCGGGAGTGCCGGCAGAAGTGAAAACTTGAAAATTAACGTTATGCATTTTTGATATTTTGGAATGGTTAGAGAATAATTTTGTACGAATTGCTTTCATTATCAGTATAAAAGTACTATTATTTATGTGGTGGCATACAATATTCACTTATTGCGCTATCGTACACAAACATGACAATTTATATTACATACACACACGAACATTCGCGCATTTCGCGCCCTGCGCCGCCTGT
This sequence comes from Spilarctia lutea, assembly GCA_916048165.1. Lineage (NCBI taxonomy): Eukaryota > Metazoa > Arthropoda > Insecta > Lepidoptera > Erebidae > Spilarctia > Spilarctia lutea. The sequence goes on from OU696492.1 coordinate 7,194,624, forward strand.
CCTCTCTCCACCCGTCTTACGAATTTTCGATCAGGTCACGTGACCTGACGCGATATTATACGTCCTCTCGCCATCCGTCTTACGAATTTTCGATCAGGTCACGTGACCTGACGCGAGTTTATACGTCCTCTCTCCATCTGTCTTACGAATTTTCGATCAGGTCACGTGACCTGACGCGAGTTTATACATTTTTACCCATTCCAAAAAAGTACACAGCGCCGCTAAAGAAGTTTTCACTTCAAAAAAAAGTTATTATTCATACATTATTTTATAGGCAACTCACGTTGGTCCGTATTAGTCTCGAAAGTATTTTTCTAGAATAAAAAAAATAGTACTCATAAAAATAGTCACCCATATTTTTTTCGTAATATGGATCTCTTTTCAAATCAGTTATAGCAAAGACATCTTTGTTTTGACATTTGACATGTTTGTCAAGACTTCTTCTTTTGATGAAATGGCAACTATAGTCTGGCCACTGAGAGAATGCGTTTCTGACAGGTCGTGATCCAATGGGTGATGTAACTTTGAACTGGCGTACAATTTATGGCAAAATTTTAAATATCTTTTATTAACCTTAATAATGAGTAATAACATTAAAAACTGAATAATCATGCCAATGTACAATAAACGTTTTATTTTGGGCTAAAGTTATTAACAATTAATTAATTAATTAATTTAAGAACATTAATTTTTAAAAGTCTAACGACGTCAAACTGCGATGTTTCAAGGTTATGTCAACAGTTTGTTTTTGTAGTGATGTGACAAAATATAATAGGTAATTGTAACTGAGTATTTTTGTAATCGTAATATATTCTGTCGGTCGATATGTTGTTAAATAACACGTTCTAAGTTATAACATATAATTTTATTTTTTTATTTATTTATCTTTATTGAATACACAAATAAACAGTATAACAAGATGAGTTACAAAGTATGTAAGGATGTCGTACAGTCGAATGTTGTCACCATTTCAGGGAAATGTGCCGAAATGCTTTGGGTATTTATACGAACGACATTAAAGTTCCTGGGGACATCGGAGAAATTATTCGAGAGTGTGTATTTAACACATATTTAATATAGTTTATAATACAATATAAGTACGACCAAACCAAACTTAAGAAAATAATTGTCGTGATATCAGTCAGATGAATTGAAAATAAATGGAAAACTAATTTTATCCCTTTATATTTCTGGTAAAAAATTGGTAATACAAAATAGCGTTGTGAGGACCTTCATTTTGTGACATACACAAACAGTCATCTCTTGTCGTCTTGCGCGCATAGACTACGTTTTCCAGTTTTCTCGTTGTAGGGGGTTTTCTCGTGATTGTTATTGTTGTTTATTTGTACCTCTGCGCTAATTTGTTTAGAATTTTACTGTTTTGTACTTTTGGTGCGTAACAATAATGTCGAAAAGCGGTCATCCATTGAAAAGTGAAACCCGTGAACTAATAATCAAGCAATAATGGAATAATGGATAACGCCCCTTATCATTCGGTGCAAATAAATAAGCAAATAAATAAAGCACCTTCTCAAGCTATTAGAAAAGACGAATTGGTGGCTTGTAGTATAATGCCATAGAGCTAATCTGGGCTCAAATTAAAGGTTATGCAGCCCGCCATAATACGTCTCCACCATATGGCATAAAAAAGATGAAGACGCTTTTAAAAGAAGCATGCGAAAAAGTCACAAGAGATGACTGGATAAAGGTTGTTGAAAAAACTAAATAATATATATTTGATAACTTTAACCGCAATATTCGTATAGACACTGATTGAGAATAACATAATAATACAAGTTGGTGAAGATGACAGCGAGTCCTCAAGCGAATCGGAGTCGGATTAAATTTTGATTTGACATTATTGAAATCTTAAAACTATGTATTTCGTAATATATATTTTCCAATAAATACAGTATTTTTATTTTCTTTCCCTTTGTTTCATTCAGAAATTACGATTAAATTTAATTCATCCATCAACAATTTTGTTAATATTGTGTTTGAAATATAATGAAATATATATAAATTGAATAATTATGCATAATGAATGCTACGAGTATAAATACTGTTACCAAATATTATTAATGTTATTCATGGTACATCACTACTCATGACGAATTTACAAGTGTCAGGAACGCATTCTCTGAGTGGCCGGACTATAGCCGGATCACTCGGATCAGCTATTTCTGCCAATGTCAAGTATTTATAGTCTTCAATTATAAGTCTTCGAGTCTTTTAAGTCGTCGTCGTAATGAAATTATAGTCGTTCCAATAGTTTATTTAACTTTTGACAGCTCTAATACTTAATCAAATAGTGATACCCTGACCCGTTACCTATTCGATTTCTTTCATCGATCGATTTTATGCATTAAGAAGTTTTAATCGATTTAAAAAACTCATTATTTTATAGATAATTTCGTACTTCATATTTCTATGTGTTTCAATGTGCGACCTCCTTTGTCAAAATAAAGAAGAAATGGATTAAAAGAATGTTGTTCAAATATGACGGTTCTATGTCATGAAAAAATATATAATAAAAGGAACTGAACTTTCAAAATGTATTATTGTATTGTGTTGTAATTCAGTGGTTAATATTGTATTTGTTAAACTATTGATGATCTTTATTAAATCTCTCTATGTCTATTTTAAAATAATCTACAGTATTTCAATGAGTAACCTTCAATATAGTTGAGTATTTATATTCCTCCGTATTGATTTATTTGTGAATTCTCACGTTTGGTTGAGTTGAGCGTATCGTTCCTGCCTTCGTTACTGTCAAAATGCCAAAAAAGAAAGTACTCAAAGGACAAACAACTGTCAAGTGATGATGATTCCTGGTCATACGAAGAAGACGATTCTTTATAATTAAAATTAGTATTACAGTACCTCTTTTGGTTGTTTTATTTTTAATCCTTAAATTACTACGAATTTCAACATTTTGTACCTGTTCATTACAAGTAGGTACCGCAGGTAGTTTTTATTTGAACCAACTATAGTAAGTCTAAACAATTATTTTAGATTCATTAATTTGCGGCGAATACATTCGATCCCATTACTAGGTACGAGTACGATGGAACTGTTTTCATTACGCAAATTATTTATGCATTGATGCATTGCATGAGACATTTAGGGCATTTTAATGCAAAATAATAAAGCTTTTTACGTGATTTGATATAAAATATAATCACAATAATTTTATTGTATGTTTTATTAATATAATCGATAATCGATTTATTTCAAAACCGTTTTTATAGTCTGTGGTCATTAATTACAAATGACACATCCCTAAGTAGGCGGAGCCCGCCCATAAAGTACAGTATTATCTGTACATTGTATCAAAAATTATTACAAAACTTTATGTGCGTGATCTGTCAAAAGTTAAATAAAGTATTGGAACGACTATAATAATAAAAAATATATAAAATGTGGATGACATGAAAACAAAAAACGATCCTATTTTGTTATTATATACCTAGTTTCTCTTGTCAAGACTTGTTTCACGCGTGATATTGAAGAAAAACTTGATATGTTTTGTTCAGACTATAGTTCAATTTACAACGTGATGATATAAAGCCTTTCCCGATAATTGGGAAATTTAACACTAAAATAATTTTCCAAATCCTATTACTATTTTCTGAGATTAGCAAGTTCAACTTAAGAAACAAACACACCCTTCAACTTTATAATACTAGTATAGATGAAGACACACACACATAAAATGTGAAAAGTGTCACAGAGATCAAGCTGTATTTTAAAGACTAAAGTTATAAATTTATTGGAGAAGCTAGAGCTAAAGCTAAAAAAATGGTGAACAATCATGCCCAAGAGGGTTGAAACGATGCCACCGATTCCTTTATTTACAAAGATGTCTATGGCCATTGTCTAAGTTTAAACATTATAGCGTGACAAAAAATTTAAAAGCTATTATTGATCGTGTTTCAAGCGTCATGACTTTGAATAAGAAAAAAAATACAATAAATGGCAGAGGTATTTTCATAAATTGATAGGCAGAAATGTTCACAAAGATAACTACCTAACAATTAATTTGAGAGTACTTCAAAATATTGTTCGAGCGTTTGAAGTGCTGTCATAATAAGAGCAATTTTGTATCCATCAGTGAAGTCAAAATATCTTTCAAAAACATTTGAAATCTCTACACACACATACACTCTAAACTTATCAAAGTATATTTACGCTAAATTTTTGTGAAATATTTAGCGTAAATATAGCTATAGGAAATATATTACATGCCTGTGTTGATGTACAATCGCTACCAAATTGTTTATTTAGCCTTAAGAGAAGTAAGGGCAAACAAACTCACGGCGTGGAACAGTTTAATGACAAGCTGACAATATCATCCAATCATTCATTAACATTTAAAAAATCTGTAGACTTGATAATTTTGTGCATTGAAATCATTATCATAGAATTGCATTTAAGGATAATTTGTCTGACCACATAATATAGAACACGAACTGGGAAAATTTGTCTTCTAAGAAGAATTATGTAACTTTTAGTATTATTTCGTCAGTGGTATTATTTTCTTTACTAACAATTAAGAAAAAGGTATAATGAGATTTATTTCGAGCACTCGATGACGTTTTATGTATCAAACTATACTAAAACTGTTTGTTATTAGCTTTCGTCCGTGGCATCGTCTACGTTTACATTTATTTATTTATCTTCATTGAATACATAAAACAAACAATACGAAAAAAAATGTTATAATATATATAAATATAGTTATAATAATTTGCGGTTCTTTCGCTCACAGTGATCTCTTTCAGACTACCATAACATGGACAACAGAAGTTTAAATTTTTTTGGGTAGTTACACACACACACACACACACACAATTAACACAGTACAATGAAGATTATACATAAATACACACTCATTCATTGACACATGTATATATATATATATATATATATAACCCTACACAAATAGTCTCTTGTAATTAAGTAAAAAAAACCCAAATTGGTTTAGTTATTTAGGTATGCAAGCGTAATATTGAAAATCACATTTGCATTTATAATAATAGTTATGATTATGTGATTGAACTTTTTCACATAATTAGCTACGTTTAATATGCATTTAGCTAATGAAATTCTGGAATTTGAAATTGTAACCTACAAAGTATTTTTTTTTTTTTTTTTTTTATTTCTTTCACATTGGTTCACGACTGTTCTCGATAGAGAATATTATTGAGAATTTCGAAAATTCTTTATTAGTGGGTGTTTGCAACTTAAATAACATAAACGGACAAATTTCAAACCTCAGTGGTTTAGACGTTGCGTTGATTAGAAAGTTATCTTCGTGTTTGTCTCCAGAATTCAATTAAATTATCTTTTGCTTTCTTTAATATTTTTAAAACTTGTTCTAAAATAACAGAAATTTCCTTTTTAAGTTTTGAACCTGTCATACCAAAAAACTATGACGATTGACTATAAAATCAATGACTTTACATCAGACAGAGTAGAATCAGTTTGGCAGCTTTTACAACAAAGAGCATGTCCACAGAAACTCTTCTACTATACACTTTTTGATAAACTATTTGATCACAATCTAGAACGTCGTTTAAATTTTAAGCTACATATGCCTACACGGGGCTCAAATTGCTAAAAAAGTTGTTAAGACTACAAAGTAAATTCGTTAGTAACATTAACAAATGCGTCATTAAGACAAGACTAGTTTTATTTCGTAAGTAGACGTCAAAGATTAGCTCAAAACCTGCCATTCTCAAGACCCTGAACTGTATTGTGTACACAAACTTACCAGTTTACGAGCAATATTGTCAAAGCGAGGCGAGTCAACTTGTCATGCATATTCAGTAGCAGAATCTCCCCTTTACCAGCTGTCTTATGATTACCTATCTTGAATACTCTAAAATGAAGCATAGTATACACGCACATATAAATTGAACTATATACTTAATACTTTTATACTGTAGCTATTGTTTTTATTTTTATTATTTTGGGAGTTTGAAAAATCTATTGGATTTTCTGCAGCTTGGGAGTATATGACCCAGTATTACATATTCCCACATGGTGATTCTACTAAAAAACACCTACTCTGGGAGGACCTGAATCTTGTATTTTCAGGTCCTCGACTACACGCCTTATCAAGCAATATCGCGGAGAAAAAAGTTCTCACGTACGAAGGCATAATATAGTAATGTATACTTTTATTGCATAAGTCGGATCAATATAGATGGATATTATATAATTTTATATAATGTAATTATTTTTACACTTTTGTTGTTCAACGTACTCGTATAGTTGATCCACTACAGATGCTACATATTATTTAGACGTACTGACGTAAGGTTTCGTTAAACGACAAACCTTCTATATTTTTTAAGATGAAAATGTATGTTATCTTTATATTCACGTTATTATTTCATAAATTCCAGCTCCTCATGAGCGAAATTACGACCGGAACCTGACAGAGACCCGGGGTGAAATCGTCACAAGGATACGAGATCTTTTCATCAAGAACCAATCACTTCTATTCGTGAGTATTTTTATCAGTTCATTTAAAACCAGTGGTAAGTAAAGTGGGGACTGATCAACTAGCGTAAACCTACTTCAAAATTTATATTTAAAACAAGGTTAGATTACCAGGCTCACGGGACGTGTGTTGAAGGGTTAAGAATACGGAGTGTAACCACTCCTATTTATCCCGTGGATATCGTAAGAACAAACTAACTGACTAAGTGCGTGTATTATACGTTGCGTACGTGTTGCGTTGTATAATAGGAATAAATCTCCTTTCTTGGGAGAGACCTGTATCCTGCAGTAGATTATTAGATTGATGTGATTGCTGAAGGTTTCATACATTATTTTTAGAGTTTTTTATTGTATGGAGGGACAAAAGAATAGGCGCTAGTACACGCCGAGGAGTGTTACTTTGTAGCCTAATTTTAATAAATATAATTTTATTTTTGAAACGTATCACCTCAAATTAAGTGTTCGTTTATTAACACCTTCACACTTTGCCTTTCAGTACTTCCAAAATCAGAGGTCTCTGGGGTGGAACGATCAGTAAAAGCAAAGGAAAAATACATTTATTGATGATAATTATAATGACTTTGTCCCCAGGATGACAACATCGACATTTTGTCATACCTAGAGGAGGACTTAGAACAGTACGAGTCCAACTACACAGATTGCATGAGGTATGTCAACGATAACAACACCAATAAGCAAACCTGGACTTTTTGGAACGCCATGTTTTATTCTGGCACTATTTTCACAACCATTGGTGAGTGGTATTTACTTTTATTTTTATTTTTTTGGGTATTTTAATCGCAGATGAATTGATGGATATCTCATCATATCTAACAGTAAGTATCTAACTGTTTGCGTCTTTAAAAGGTTACGAAACTTTCTTTTTATTCCGTTCATGATCACTGGTAGACTGGTGAGATCTTAGCGATGACTTCGTGGTGCGCGAGATGTATGAATACCCGTACAATGCAACTCAAATAAGAATAGGAACGTCAGTTACCTCTATCTGTCAAATGGGTCATTGTACATGTTTTTTTTTCTGAATAGTGGGCAAACGAGCAGACGTATCACCTGATGGTAAGCGATTACCGCCGCCCATGGACACGCGCAACACCAAAGGCGTCACAAGTGCGTTGCCGACCTTTGTGGAATGGGAAAGGGGATGGGGGGAGGGGTTGGGGTATGGGCCTCCGGTATCCTCACTCACTCGGTGAAACACAGCGCAAACGCTATTTCACACCGGTTTTCTGTGAGGCCGTGGTATCACTCCGGTCGAGCCGACCCTTTCATGCCGAAGCATAGCTCTCCCACGGCGTGTTAGCGCATGTTAGCGTTGACTGTTTGTACTGTTCTTATTAAAACACCTTATAATATACTTATGTGGTGATTGTAACTACTGACGTCAGCATTCTAAGATGATGATAGTTGGTATCCATCTTCCCGATTGATTTTTTTGTATTAGGTACTTGACTTCACCCGATTCACTATGCCGTGCTATTCTACAATATATTTTTTTCCCAATTTCACAAATTTCACTTTCAGTGAAACATTAGAGTATCTGTTTCTAGTAACAATTTTATTTAATGCGGTTTAGATTTTCCAACAAAGTATTCTACTGCATCGCTAGCGTTTTAAATGGATTATCTGCTCTAAATTAATTACATCTGAGTGCTGAGATTTCTCAGCTTCAGCCCTAACGTCTCGCTAAGATTCTTGAAACTCTTAATGACTAGTACGTAATGAGAGAACTGTAATAGACTTTATTCTGAAGTACTATTTTGCAATCTGAAATAAGATAATGAAGCGCCTGATGAAATTTGTATAGCAATACTTAATTATGTTTTGGTTAAAAATTCAACAGGTGCTTCTCGAATACTAACGAATTTTTGACAATGTCTAATTCATAAATACTCGTAGAATACTACTTTATGTCTGGATACAAAATTTTCCCTATCTAGCAACTGTGTGTGGGCATATGTAATACTATAATGATAGGCTGCATTTTATTATCCAAACTAAAGCCTTAATAAACGTACAGTCATATTCGTATTTATAATTTAAATTAGAAGAATAAAGTATTTTCTTACTCAAATTATAAGTTGAGTAAGTGTAGCTAGCGTATGAAAATAGTGTGTAGCTTTGTGATAACACCTTTTGTTGTTAACAGGCTCGAAGCCTTCAGATAAATAATTTATTAATTTGACTTTAAAAAGGTAAACCAAAGCATGCATAATGACCGCTCCTTGCACAAAGCACACGCTATATGCACATAGACACTAGATCATTTTCGTTTGCGTATTTCTTTTATTTAACTTTGCCGTATTTTAAAAATATTTGGTTAACTACAAAAAACATTAATTTCTAAATGCGTAAAGTAAGTATTTAGGTCCAACGCTTAATTTTGTTTGTCGATTTCATCCTAGCCACTGAACAAGGTATACAGGAAAGTACTTCATTCTGCAAAATAGGAGATACATATAAAGTGTTTTTGTGTTGCTGCTTTACAAGAAGAAACACTTACATACATTTGTTAATAAAATGTTTACATATCCTATGAAAAAAATATTAATAAGATAAACGTTTTATAGCAAATGATGAGCAACAATACACAATAAACAAATCAACAGCGCGAACTATTTATAGACAGAACTCGAGTGTTGACACAGATATTCCTATTTCACGTGATTCCGGTATATGAAGACCTACTAAACGAAACATTTTCTAATTGTTAGTTAGCGTGATTCTGATGAGAAGTGTCAAATAAAAGTGGTTGCAAATGCCGAGAATATTTTCTAGTATACGATTGCAAACATGAACCGGCCTGAATTTAGGTGTAGTTGTTTTAAATTTGGAACACTGCCCGGCGGGCTTGGCGCTTACCCGCTCAGTTCTTACGCGTCACAAACGCTCACCGTATAACAAAACCAGTGACAGAAATATTGTGTCCTTTCATTCTGAATTCCATGTTAAAGTAGTGACAACTAATGATATAAGAAAATATCAGAGCTTATAATACTCCTCTTGTGATAAATAAAAAGTAAATGCATTTTATAGGCTTATTTAGGAACCAGTGTTTGCTATAAAACTGCGTGATAGCCAAAATAGAATCTTATAATAGACTTGGTATGATGGCGTTGATTATGGAAAATGTTATTGGATTGGTTAACGAAAGGTAAGTTACATTTTATGAATACCCATCGTTGTTGGCTTGCTCAGTCTTATTTGTGGCATAATTATTGGCAGGAGATTGATTGTATACTGCCAAGCTTGGTAACGATCTTCAATCTTTTCATTGAGTTCAATTGCCTTAGTTAATTGAGAGCCGTTGTGATATTACAACTTTTTTTGCAGTTGCCGTTACTGTGTGATCATTTGCGGCGATGAGTGAAAACGAGAATAAAGAAGAGTATACAGTAACTTTAAATTTTAGAATTCCAGTCATAACGGCTGAATCCGAAACACAAACGGTTGGTCAAATAGTTTTAAAAGTACCAAATATTATAAGGGATGACGATATGGATTCAACTTCAGAAGAAAAACAAACGATGTCTATAAGAAAGAGACGCAATCTGTCAAAAAATAGAGGCCCAACTGCGAGACAAAGGGAAAAAACACCAGAACCTGGTAGGACTCCTGTACCGCACGAAGATACTCCTACCTCTGATGACGAGGATTTCAAACCTGAACGTAATTCGAGAGAAATTGAAGCAGATAGTACTTATGAGGAAATGAGACGCTTAGTCATAGAAAAAGCCAATGTAAAGGATCCTGTATACGACCTTGACTCTGAACAACTCAAGGAAGAAAGGGCAGTAGCCGCACAAGAACGCCGACGTAGAAGTATTTCTCCTTTTGCAATACCAGGCAAAGACGATGTCGGTTTTCTTTTAGAACGTAAAGGAAGTTTCATAGATCCAACTAATAAGTTATTATCAACAAACTATGCCCTTAGTCCAAAAGATGAAGATAGTTCTCGACGTAGTTCATTAACTATTGAAACTTCAAAAGAGGTAAAAAGTGCGTTTGCTACTTCACCTCCAGCTACTAGTTCGCCAAAAGAAAGTAATTTCCCATATCCATTGGACGACAACAATGTGTTTGGTGTGCTAGGTTCACCAAAAACATTAGAAGAAATCATATATCCAGATGATAAAAAGATTAGAAAATCTAAAACCCCTATTAAAAATGAGAATGTGTTTGTGTTCAGTGACAAAGATATGAAACAAGTTACAAAGGCAACCACACCAAAACCTGAGACTCCAGGTACACCAGGCGAATTAGTGACAAAAGTAATACAAATAGATAGGACGCCTAGTAAAAAACTGTTAGCAGATAAGAAACCTACTGTTGAGGTCAGAGAAAGGATTGTCAGAACACCCAGTAGAAAGCTAACAGCTGACGCTAAACCTAATATTATTAAACAACAAATTACTAAGCAAACAAGAGATGAGTCTCAGAGCCGTGCACCGCCTGTCAAACCTGCCCGCAGCAAATCTGCCTCAAGATTTGCGGTCAGTTTTTATGTGAAATTATTTTTGATACTGTTTGTTGCTTTATTAATAGCCCTTTATTTTGTACTGACATAGCCATCCCAAGCCCTGCAATAAGATGATTACACATGTATATAGTTTGTCATAATTTTGTAGATTGAGAAGAGCAAATAATAACTTATCAATAATAACATTTACAGAGTAAGACTAGTGAAAGTGAGATGAGTGAAGATCAACATGTTGCCAAAGTGGATGTGTCAAAACGTAGAGCGATACCTGTGCCACGTCGATACACGAAGAATAAATTGTCGCCAAAAGCCAAACGTTCACAGTCAGTACATCGATCTGATAATTTTGGAACTTCAGATAAAACCGGAACAGGTATGAGCCAAACAAGCCGAGAGATCCTTGAATTAATGCAAAAAGCTCGAGCCAGAAGTTTATCTATACCTAAAGATGATCCAAGACTATTACCTGCATATAAAGACTATGACAAAAAATTAGAGACTCCCAACAAAACCCCTACTACTCTTAAAGGAAGGCAGTCTAGAGGAGTTTCATGCCCTAAAACTATTCAGATTATAAGTGAAAAAGAAATTTTGTCAGGTTTGATGAAGAAAAAGGAGCAATTGGATGAAAGCAGTAAACATAGTTCAGGATATATTGATGCCAGTCAATCTGAATACACCTCTAGTTGTTATTCCTCATCACCCAGTGAAAACGAATTCAATTTCGATTTATCAGAACGAACAGCAGAACTAACTCGTAAGCTTAATGTTCTTAGTCAAGAAGTTGATAATCGAGAGATGATGTCTAGTATAATATTTGCACGAGAAGATAACAACAAGTACCACGAACCAAAGTCAGTCTTACGAAAAAGATCAATAGCCGAAGCTAAATCGGTTGCAAAGAAAGAGAATAAAGAGATTATTGAAACAGTCGAGAAATCTCAGAAAAAAACAAAACAAAAAGCCGATGATCGAAATAAAAAACACGTAAAATCAAAATGGAAACTAATTGCTAATTGGCAACAATTTAAAGAGGAACAGTCACAAAATTGCGAAAAAATTCGAATACTTAGGAACAAGTGTATAATAAACTTGCTGATATTAACCATTATGTGTGGTTTAGGTGGGATGATGTTTAAATCATTAGAAGGATCTTTCGAGAACGCTTATAAGTGTAGTACAAGGAACGTAAAAAGAGATTTCATAGAAAACCTTTGGCGTGGAAGTCATAATTTACGGGAAGAAGATTGGAAGTCTATGGCAAGAAGAAAGTTATATGAATTTGAAAATCAACTGCATACGGCCCACGAGGCTGGCGTAACATCGTATAGTGGTCAGCGGTCTTGGAATTTTATGAATTCGTTCGTTTACTGCTTGACGTTAGTTACAACTGTCGGTAAGATAATTCAGGTTCTATTTTTAAATTCCTTTGTAATTTACAAACCAATTTTTGATGTAAACATTTTGCTTTAGAACACCCCAACGCCGCCGCATTGTGATAATTTATGTACTAGATGTGACGCACTGACAATAAAGACGAAAGCATTTAAATTTGGAATTGTTTATTTTTACGTGCCAGCAGTTTATTTACACTACACTGTCTTTGTCTTTTTGTATGTTTTTAGGTAATACTCATTAATTTAATTTAAACTATATGTTTTATCACTGTTTTTTTAGGTTATGGTCACATAGCACCGAAAACAACATACGGTCGAGTAGCCACTATAGTATACGCTATAATTGGCATTCCACTGTTTCTTATTCTCTTGGCTGACTTCGGCAAGCTCTTCACAAGGATCATCAAGTTCTTTTGGGCATACATCAGAAGATTTTATTACACGAGAAGTTGTCGTAAAGTTAGAAGAACAGGTCCTATGCAGGTAAAATAACCGTAATCTATGTGAAATAGTGTAAAACGTTTGCGTTGCATGGCTGTTAACGATTGAAAATTAGTATGATTAATAGGGTAGTAAAACCTTTGAGGTCATAAAACACACAAGCCTTTGTCTATAATATGCTAATCATGTTAATAAAACGTTCTAAACCTAGTACGAGTTTTTCATCGCCATAACTAGCTGACCCACGCTACCTCGTTTGCGTCTTATATTGCCCGTAGCGTGAAAATTTTCCCCCGTTTTTGAAACATTCTTCATTGGTGCTCGGCTCCTATTAGTAGTAGCGTGATGATATATAGCCTATAGCCTTTCTCGATAAATGAACTATCCAACACTGTAAGAATTTTCAAATCGGACCAGCGGTTCCTGACATTAGCGCGTTCAAACAAACAAATTCTTCAGCCAGTTTTATTATTAGTATAGATAAATCTGTAAATCAAAGGTCACAAGAATGTTTACATCGTATGTTTGAAAGCGGTCAACTGTGCATCCGTATCACTCTGGTCAAACTTGTACATGTAGGTCGTACCATGGATTTATATAAAACATTCCTGTTCAATTACAACTGTTTCAGTAATAATATTAATAGGCTACTCTTTCATTGAATATTCTATTAGATATTTATTTACCGAGACTATCGATCGACGAATTTCCTAACCCGACGTAAATCATTCGAGTAAAGTGAAACTCATCCGGCATTAGGCGTAATGATGCGGTTTACCGCGTATTCTGTCAACACACACTATGCATTTCAGGGCTTTAGTCAAATTAGGGCTAATAAATCTTGTTATTCTCTGTGATTGGCCTAGCCAATGCATTAAATATAGATTACTGGCTGCCTCTGTGGCGCAGTGGTAGCGTATGCGACTGCTGTGCTTGAGGTCTCGGTCTCTCATCATCATCTTCCTAGCCTTTATTATTCCCAATATTTGGGGTCGGCTACCAGTTCAACCGGTTTTACCTGAATATCAGTTTTTACACAGAGCGACTGGCATCTGACCTCCGCAACCCTGAGGGCGAACTGAATTCGAAAGTTGAACTAGTTGTCAGTATATTTGAGGGCACTGACTTCCCAATAACGATTGCCATAGATGTTCATGACAACCGGGACCGACGGCTTAACGTGATCTCCGAAGCACGGGCGGGAAACACCGCCATCTTCCATACTCCGGGCTGCTATTAGGAATTTCTTGTAGGAAAAACCCAACAGCAGTCTGGCCCGGGAATTGAACCCGAGACCTCTTGATTTGCAGTCGCTTACGCTAACCACTAGACCAACGAGGCATGATCTGCAATACATATAATATTATGTATGTATTTACAAAAAAAGAATATATGTATTTATATCAGTTGTCTAGTGTACATAACACATGCTCTGCTTAGCTTGGGACTAGATGGCGTAATGTGTTAGACGTCCGAAATATTTATTATTATTTATTAGTACAAATTTTGGACAATCTTTAAAACTAGTTTGAAAGAAGTAAGATATTATAAATTTACTACAAACAAAGAAGAATGGGCTAAAATGGAAAATAAATATTTATTAAATAAGTTTTAACTAAATAACTAATTTAATAACTGAAATTGAGTCTGAATAAAACAGGAAAAAATTCATTGAACTAAAAAGTAACTTTTGGATGTTGGTTACTTCAAAAATTGTATATTTATGTCGGGATATTTACAGGCACATATTATTTGAAACACACACACACATTTTAAAAGATTCTTATATAAATGACATAACACCTATTTACCGTACTGACAATATTTATTACAATAATATTACAGTTTTCAAATATGTCTGAAACCGTTTAACTTTGTCCTATGTCTGTTAGTTAATTTAATACACAAAGTTTTACGAATAAGGGGCTAATGACACTAATGAGACACAATCGGAAGTATTTTATCATACGACACTATATAAGCTTACTTAATTCAGCGTCACTTTCTTTTGCGTTTGTTTTACCTCATGTTTTATTGTAGTAAAAACTTCAATAGGCAGATTTGGAGGGGGATAAAAGTCATGTAAGCCGTCATCGTGGTCATTATCGGCATGGTTGTGTTAATGATTGAGTTGGCTGTACACCCATATTTCTTTTTATAAATTCGAAAGTAACTCTATCTGTCTATCTGTTAAGGTTTCACGGAAAAACTACAGCACCGATTTTAATGAAATTCGGCATGGAGATACTTTGGTTCATCAGAAAGATCATAGGCTAATCATTACCGCGATATTTAATCACTGGTGCACCCGCAGTCATGATACGTAACACAGGTCGACGAATTTTCATTTAATATCAAACAATTAATTTAAACATACAAAAAAAATAAGTGTTTGTTCATAGTATCAAGGTTTTTTTCAGTCCTCATGTCTGTAATTTCTAATTGATATTACGATTATTTTGGGACCCTTTATGCAAATCTTTAAAATGTGAAGATTTAATATCAATTGTAAAAGTTTGATGAGTTTAAGAAACAGTTCTTTGTGTTCTTAGTTGTAATAAATCAATCCATTTTTTTTAAACCACATCTTTCTGTTCTGTAGAAATCTAAAACCATTGATAATATCATTTATTTGTTTAGATTAAATGTTTATTATAAGTACATTTTCATCTACATTTTGGTTTAATATATTACAATTCTTTCTCATTTATTTATTAAACATACATTTCCCTCAAGAGTAAACTAATTGTTTACAGCTCCTAAAATTATAAATTCCGTTACATAAACATGTAATTTTATTAAATTTCAGGAGGTCATGAAGGGTTTGAATATAGTCTACGATGTAGTTCGCCGGCCATCGCAGATATTTTCTGAAGATGATATACAAGGAGACTCTTGCAAAGATGCTGTTAATCCACCACCTGTGGTAAGAAAGGCTAGCGATGCTCCACCACCTCTGCCTCCAAAACCTGGTACTCTTACAAGGGATCTTGATAACGTAACTGAACCAGACACTCCAGCACCTTCAGTATTTGAAATAGATGACGAATTTAATCTACCTATATCAGTTGCTGTGTTTATTCTACTCGTATATATTAATATCGGAGCAGTTGTCTACAGCCTTTGGGAAGAATGGAATTTCTTTGAGTCCTTTTATTTTATCTTTATTTCCATCACCACAATAGGGCTCGGTGATTACGTGCCTGATCATCCAATGTTCATGATGGCTTCTATTTTATACTTAGTATTTGGATTTGCACTAACCTCTATGTTTATAAACGTTGTACAAGTGAAGCTTTGTGATACCTTTAAGCAAGCTAGTGCTAAGTTAGGAGCTACTATCGGTTTGAAGGTTGCTGAAGAAGATGGAAGTCTAGTTCCAATAACTCCACCACCAACCGAAATAGTACCAGTTCATAAACCGAAGTCTGAGACTCCACAAACTGTTGATGTTGATGAAAGTAAAAATATAGAAATAGAAGAAAATGACACCAATAATAGATAAACATACTTTTATAGCTTATATTTATAAAAAGTTGGTATAATGACATTTTTTCTAAAATCCTTGAGTGTACAGTTGAAAACATTTTAATCAATCACTTGAATCCAATATTCCATTTAAAGGAATGTGCTATGTAAACTGTGATGGTGGTAACAAAAGTAGTTTATGGTGCTAAAATATTTTTACTGTTAGCATATTAGATTTATATATCTTGTAACTAATGATTAAATTGTTAGTCTATTGACAATGTTTGTTGCCTGTGTGTAAATAAAGATTTTTTACAAGTATCAGAGTTTTTGGTTATATATCTATAAGCAGTAATACTCGTAATATAAAGAATTCTCTGGATCTACTGAATCGATTTAGGAAATTCTTCTAGCAAATAAAAATACGAATTATTTGTGAGTGTCATATACTACATAGAATCTAAAAAAGAGAAAATAAGAAAAACATGCATTCATGTTTCACTTCATCTTATATAGAAAATTCTTGGGTCACAATGTTAGTTACCATACTCCTCCGAAACGGCTGAACCGATTTTTATTAAATTTTATGTGCATATCGGGTAGGTCTGAGAATCGGCCAACATCTATTTTTCATACCTTTTTGACTGCCTCGGTGGCGTAGTGGTAGCATATGCGACTGCTAAGCTTGAGGTCTCGGGTTCGATTCCCGGGTCGGACCAAATGTTTGTATGATCTGCAAATATTTGTTTCGAAGTTTGGGTGTTTTCTATGTATAATATGTATGTATTTAGAAAAAAAAAGTATATAAGTATTTATATCAGTTGTCTAGTACCCATAACACAAGCTCTGCTTAGCTTGGGACTAGATGGCGTTGTGTGTTAGATGTCCGAAATATTTATATTTATATATTTATATTTATACCCCTAAATGTTATGTAAATGTTTTTTTAATTTTTAGATAATTTTCTTTTCTTTTATGATACAGCATTAGAAAATACATACAACCCTGAATTTTCAATCTTCAACCTTCCTTGCGATCAACTCTTATTGACCCACCCCTAAAATATATATTCATTTTCCTGGCAAAACAACGTTTGTCGGGTCAGCTAGTAATATATATTAGAAGTAGAAATCAATGCTGATTGATGATAAGTCAGGTTGACAGGGTAGAATATAAAACACCAGATATGCAACCATACCTTCGATCGAGCGGCCAGATACTTGTCTTGACAAACACACTAAATTGCAATTTTCGACTTAAGGACTTGCCGGATGCTCACTATCCTATATCAGGTCGAATACAAAGCATGTATTAACATCCGTAAGTACATAGGAGCATACCAGAGAGAACAGTCGTATAGAAATTGAATAATTGTGAACACATGCCACGTACTCTCTTAATACTTCATTGTTAGAAATAACAAAGACCTCGGTCTTCATCTGCTTCAAAGCCTCTGCATAAATTTAATTATAGCCACCGTACTTGTGCCAATAGTCGTTTAATATTCTCGAAATCAATAAAGATACATTGTCACACAATATTATAGTTTTAACATAGTAATATTTTTTTCCAAAACTGAACTACACATATATTATACTCAAATTTTATCAGGCTCTTTTTTAAGCGAATAATATACAAAATTTTAAGGAAATTGGTGTTTCTAGTTATCACGTTGAGATGCTTTAATAATGATTGAATACTATTTAATTGGATCATTTACAGTGGAACCCTATCAAATTAAATTAAAATTACTTATTCTAAAAGAAACTTGAGACAGAAATATTATTTTTTGAATTTTATTAAAAAGCCGTGTCTTTTAATTTCTCATCTAATTTTAGAATTTGAGAGTCACAGCGGACCTTTTGGTGTTAATTCCTCCTTTGTTTTGAAAGGCGTGCTGGGTCGTTGATGAGCGGTATTATTCGTTGATTGATTATGCCACTATATTGAATATTAAAAGCTTTTCCGTCGAATGATCGTGAAACGTTGAGTAACACGGTTTGTCACTTTAAGAATTTGGGTACTGAGTGAAAATTTATACTTAAATATTTTACCTTTACGGTTTCCGAGTAAGGAGATGATATTGATCGACGTCATTTGAGGCTTGAGTAAATGTTGAATTACATTTTTGAGTTACTAGAGACTACATTCTGGTTATTATTATATTATTATTTTCAAATATAACTTACGTCTGGATTCCCATAGGCGTAGACAGAAGCTTGATAAGATTCTGATTTAGAGATAGGCAAATTTGAAAAATATTGTAAATTAGAGGCAGAGAAAGAAAGGAACAATTAATTTACCTACGACTCAAGTTATATGTTGCTGATTTTATTCTTTAAGAGGTAAACTCCGACAGATATTTAAACCTTTTGTTCTATAGTAACGACAGCAAAACATACAGGTGAAATATTCTTTACACATGTGCTGAATAAGTTGATTGAAATGATTTTTCCACAAAATATAACAAATTACCGTCTTGTTTTATATTATGGGGAAAACTCCAAGTCATATGGTACTACGGCAAGACAAAGTTTAATGTGCGTAAGTGAAGTTTCAAAGCCGGAATATAATATTGAGGTATACTGAAGCAATGTTGTTCGCGTCACGTATGTATTTAAATGTTTCTAACAAATCCACCGACTTCAAAATAATATGCCGAACAGATAAAATTATGTTTATCTAACTACCATTGAGAACTAGGAACATACAAGTAAATACTAGGGATTTCCTGCTCTTGAACTGATCTTCACAGTACGGTTAGTCCAAGGAAATATGGCAAACTTGAATTCAATAGAGGCTACATTCTAAGAATTATTTGCTGCTTCTTTGTAATTATTAGTTAGTACTGACTTCCCAATAACGATTGTCATAAATGTTCATGTCAGCCAGCCATGTTAACATATTCTACAAGGTACGGGCGTGAAACCGCTACCGCCTACTACCACAACACCAACTTCCACACCTTGGGCTGTTCTGAAGAAATACTTGTAAGAAATACCCAATAACACTAGTCGGCTCGACCTGGAAATCGAACCTCAGTTCATGTGGTAGTTATGTTACATATCAATAATCATCTAAAATATAATATTCTAATAAAGTTTTTTTATTTATGGCCCTGCAAAAATTACTCTACTCTGCCTGATGGAAAGCATAAGCAGAATCCAAGAGTAGTGGTTACCATACTCATTTCGAATTCAGACGATGCAACAATACAGCACGGTGACTCACACCATGGCGACCTAGTGATGCTTCTGGATCATCTTTTAGTGAACCCAAGTATATTACTGTACTATAACTTTTAATAAATGTTGCTATTTAAAGTTTTCCATTCTATACTAATGGCAAACATAAATAAAAAGGAACAAAATAATCATTTATAATTTTATTATTACTGATGTTATCTTCGAATTAAATACTATATTCATATGCTTGTATGAGTATTCCAAGGATAGGTTTACGATACGAACAAAACTCATATAAAAGAAAAATTATACGATCTTCTTTTCCATACATTTACTTTTAAATATTTTTTTAACACATAAATTACCCTTTTGATTTTAGTTTTTATTGAATATGTTTTATATCCAATATATTCTTCAACTACAAATTTGTCGTAATATTTCTTTAATATAATCGACATGTCTTTTTCCCATTGTACTATTTCGTTAAATGTATTTTTAGACCAATTTAAAGCTGTTTCTGAATGTTTAATATTCAAGTTATGGATATAAGAATAGTATTCCACCAATGAAACGATTGCTATTTCACTTTTGAAGGTAGAATCTATATTATTAACGATAGCATTGTAACGTTTGAATAAAGCGACCAGTGTGTTATTTTTTTCATTACAATTAGCAATTGCTTTATCGATATTCTTATGTTTGGTGAAATTAACGTCACATTCGAGTTCATGTGTTAGTTTATTTACTATATATCTCTCAAAAAATACATGTGGCTCTAATAGAGTATCACTCATAGTTACACCATCTCTAAATTTTTGTATCAGAAGTAGATTCATTACTAAACTTGATAGTGAAGCTGGAAGAAGTTCACATAAAGGATCTAAATGACTAAATCTAGACCAGCCAGTGAGAATTAAACCTTTAAAATGATATACTATTTTCTCCCCAGCAAACACATAGTTCAAAATAAGATTCAACCAAGCATAATGGTTCTGGAAGCGCTTGTTTAGCTGAGGAAAAGCAGCTTGTTTGCCGTCGGCTCCTTTAAATGCTGTCGCAATCCATATGTCTCTGAAGGTTTCATGGTAACGAAATAAATTCATATGTGATACCCACCGGACGTTTGGACTGTAATCCCAATATACAGGTTCCATTTCTTGTAAATTTTCCATGACCCCTACCCTCCATTGTGTTCCATCAATTTTGCGAAACATATCATCCCACATTAGTATTGATGTTTGTGGATTGAAATGATTAACTAATGTTTTTACGGTATTTATGTGATCAAGAAATAGAAATCTGAAAAAAGGAATAACATTATCATTATTTCAAAAGTTGAAGATTGGTTATAAATTACTCATTCAATCCTGGACGAAAATTCCATAGAGCTATTACACTTGCATAGGGTAAAAAGCATAATAATAAAGAGAATATTTTATGAGTTTTATTACTTTTTGTACTATGTAGTGTTCAGAATAATATCGTCTGTGTTTGACAATAATTTATTAGAAATGCTATAACGAAAACGTAACATTTTAGAATACAAGTATGTATCATATTTATATATTAGAAGTGTTTTGTTTTATTAAAATATGCTGTTATTGCAGCAGTAAAGTAAAAACAGAGTAAGTATATAGACATATTATTACGTATAAATATTTTTCATTCCCTCATCACGGAAAGAATATTTTTGTCTTTGGATATCTGAGAGCAAAAGCTGTTTTTATCCGCTAGAGGATAAAGTAAATTAAATTTAAAACATCGTGTGTTACAAATTTGTCAATTCAAAACATCATTAAACCTATTTACTTCTATCTCCATGGCGACGAATTTACCAAACAACCTTTTTAAATTTGATAAAAACTCAGACTAGAAACCTTCTTGGTGTACTTTTTTTTAATTGCTTTGCCCGCACCATTTTCTTGTTGCATTTAGTCATTTCCTCGCTAAGGTGGGATGAAAAGTTACGTGTTGCACTCGAGTACAAAGATTTTTCACCTCGTCCACTTTTGATTCCCTCGCTAACGCTCAGGATTCTAATTTTAGAATCCTTCGCTTGCTCGGTCATCAAAATTGAGCACGTATCAAGCAAGCATCAAAAAAAGAAACTTTGCAGTCTTATATAACTATTTCTATATGGGAATTTAACAAGTCGTATTCAAGCGTTAATAATATATTCTTTACTGTACCTTGTTGAAAGATTCCTGTGTTGGCACTTTTCACATTTGTTAAGTTGATATACCTCGTCGCAGCCTATGTGAATGTGTTTTAACGGCGTGATAGTAGTGTGAAAGTCTATTACCTGAAATAGTGGATTTGAAGTTACTATTAATTTCATCAAAATAATAAGAAGACATTACATGTTTAAAAAGGCATTAGTATGTAATATTCTAAGAAATAATAGAATAAGAGATTGACACTGAAGATAATGATCGGAGCCTATTAAAACTTTCATTTACCACAAGTTAAGCACTCAAAATATCTGGAAGTCCCAGAAGTCCTCATAAACAGCTAGTAGCCAAGTTGTTGGATGAAGGTGGGATCTAGCCTTCCAAAGTTTTATAAACTTTTTATAAGACTTCAATTGTTATTAATGTAAACTTAGTTTTAATAAAAAATGTGACGTACCTGATGAAGCATATTTTTTATCAGATTTATGCTTTCATTATTACTTGGGCATATAGAGTCAGGGTGTTTATTAACTTCTCTTAAATGTTGAAATTCTTTCAATTTTAGCGCATGTTCCATATGGCCAAATGTTTGTATTAAAGGTATTATCTCTATATCCAGTGTATGAGCTAGTCTGAGGAAATATTTGAGCTGAAAGAATTAAATTTAAGTTAATAGAAATCTCAACTTGATATATATAGTTAGTTACAAAATGCGTTAAAACTACCAAGTTTTTGGGAATGTTTTTCCGGCGTGCGTAAACTAAAAACAATACCAGAGAAAACATAAATTAAATTGAAAACGAGAAAATGTAATTTGCTTCACAATTTTACCGTGGGAGAATCACGCTTCGGCATGCATGGGCCGGATCGACCGGAGTGATACCACGGCCTCACAGCAAACCAGTGTGAAATAGCGCCTGCGCTGTGTTTCACCGAATGAGTGAGGATACCGGAGGCCTACACCCCAACCCTTCTTCCATCCCTCTTCCCATTTCCTCAAAGGCCGGCAACGCACTTGTGACGCCTCTGGTGTTGCGGGTGTCCATGGGCGGCGGTAATCGCTTACTATCAGGCGATACGTCTGCTCGTTTGCCTCCTATTCCATAAAAAAAGTTTAGTCAATTTTTATCACATGTATCGTAAGGCGCCCCCAACACAATAAATATAATATATTCAAATACTAGTAGAGTACTAGAGTAAAAGGCCGGACGGACTGACTCTGGTGCCCTGGAGGAACGGTAGGTGCCTGATCTGGGACGCTACTTGTGTCAGCACTGTTGCCGCCAGTCATCTGAGTCGTACCATCTGCTCCCCGTCGGCCGCCGCGGAGGACGCGTGTTATAGGAAGAGGCAGAAATATGCGGCTTTAGAGCAGCAATACTATTTCGTGCCGGTAGCGGTGGAGACCATGGGCAGCTGGGCCGCCGACACTCTGAGGTTTGTGGGTGAGCTGGGCCGTAGGCTTGCCGTGCTAAACGGTGATTCCCGTTCCGGCTCGTTTCTGGTGCAAAGACTGGCCATTGCCATACAACGCGGCAATGCTGCTAGCTTAATGGGCACCTTCCCACCGGAGGCGATCCGGGATGGGTTAAATGGCGACCTCTGAGTGATTGTGCTGGCTTTTCCCTATGATTATGATATTGTTCGACTTAACTCTTTTATTTTTGTGTTAGTTTTTAACATGTTTTGATAAATATATTAAATAATTTTAGTTTTCATTGGTGTATGTATAATAGTATTAATATGTTGTGAACTATGTACATTTTAACTGACTCATGTAAATAAAGAAATATTCAAATACTTACTTTATCTTTATCATATGGTATCGTTGAAGACAAATTAGCGAGTGAACCGTGGTAAGGAAAGGAGTCTTCATATTCCATCAATATGCCGTTTACACCTAATTTTTTAAACCACGGTAATACACTTATCAAGTATTTTAATTTAGGTGGCGATCCCTTCAAATCCAAATGAACAACCACATGTTTTAAGTGAACACTGGACACTTTACTTAAACTCGTGTAGTTATCAAAGAAAGAATAGTATAATAACAAGTATGCCAATAACGAGCCGAGAATAAATCCAACATATTTCAATCTTATTATTCTCATTATAAACACTTATTCTTATATGAAACTTACTGATTTACGAATGATATTCAACACTACATAAATTTGAGACAATATACTTGTCTAAACTGACAATTATGGATGATAAAAACTCTTTGCTGTAAACTTTCTGATGGACAAAATGTAGGTTGTGTAAAATGTGTACGTAAATAGACATTGAAGAAAAAACTACGAGTACCACGGTTACTAACACTTCTAAGGATTCTGTCTGCGTACACGTAACTCAATTTAATACGTAATAAAATTAACAGTTTGTGTAAGTTTTATTAACCAATAAGGACTACTTTAGTACTTTAATAATAAAAACTAAGAAACAGTGAGAAAACCAGTAACAATAAATTTACGAAAATCATACTTTAACAAAATTAAGATTATTCTCTTGAATTGTGTCTTTATATTTTCATTATCGTCTTGGCCGAAAGACGTTCATTGTTGTATATTTCAGCAATGCACGTATTTCGGCTTTTGTCTTCGGATGGTCTCCGAGACTGCTCACAAATATTATGCTATTTAATTAATTTTTTTTTTAATTACTTACTATTTAAAAAAAAAAATTGTTTAATGAAGAAATCACATGACTTTTTTTGTAAACGGGGTGGAAAATGTTTTCAGATCTATCTAGAATGTGTGGTGTTTCAAAGTGTGGGCTTTTCCATGCCTATCGGCCCGATCATTGTATGTTGCGACTTGACAGCAGTTTTGCAACCAGCCGGCCACTGACCGCAGCAATTAATCTGCCACAAGAGGTCACCACTCTCTGACAGCTTGCGGATTTACCTCTTATTGTAACAATCTATCAAAATATATAAAATATATATATATATATATATATATAACACTTTATATCAGTATAATATATATATTATAATATATTATTTTAATCCATCCAATGTTTACGATAGGTACAGATAGACAGATACATAACACAACTTAACTTATTCTCTTATTCTGTTTGCGGAATATACTGTTTCAATAGGTAGCGATAGTACCGTGACTCTCTTATTCTGTGATTGCACGACGTTGTAGTCCCTTGTCACTTCTTGAAGTGTATATCTGTTATAAATAAAAAAACAACGGTACGAGCCGACATACCATAGATAAGAATTGTTTATAAGCATAAATTATTCATTTACAAATCGATCTAAAAATTTTGATTAGAAAAATATGAAAACACAAACAACTCAAAAGTTCATAATTGAATTACTATCATAAATTCATTTAATTTATTTACACAAGATTCTCTAGGGTGTGAATCAATCAACATTATTAATCAAACTTTGTTTATTAAAATTTTTACTGCCCCGACAGAGTTTATTCTGCCAAAAGTTTTTGGTCTGTTGCAGTCCAATAGAATAAATAAATAGGTTTTGTTTTTACTACTTTCCATAAGAACCTTCTATGTGACAGAACAATAATATGAAAAAAAAAACCTATTGGTCGAGCGGTTTTTGAGTTTTGCGCTTACCAACATTTGCGATTCATTTTTATATTATAGATACCTATAGATTTAAGCACACGACAAGAGTCCTTCTGTGAGAGTCGTGTGCTTAAATCAAATGTGTCTAATCGAATTTACAAATCGCTGAATCACATTGCGGTGTCGTTTGCATTGTACTGACATATGTGGTAAATTGTAGTAGTTAGTCAAAACACATATCGATTTCCAGACAGTCATTCTATTCAGGTGAACAACAGAATAGCATAAGCGTTCAAACTATGTATAACAAGTTTATTTATGGTGCTGTATGTTTTGTTCATGTATCAACAGCTAAACTGAATATAGAAATATTGCGTATATAAATAAAATATTGAAAACGTTTCCAAAGTGTCTCAAAAGACCTATTTGAAATCAAAGTCTTTTTTTTAAATGTATTCATTGTACATCGCGGATGATAGGTCGAAATAAGAGTTTTTTGAAAATTCTTTTAGGTGAGGAATATGTATACACAGACAAGTGTCAATGCCAGAAAATGTTGGCTCGCCATCGCCTCTCACTCAGGGCAAAATGTGGTGAGGATGAATATTTCTCCCTGTATCATTCTCATGGATTTTTATACCGTTTCCATTTTCTCGAGATAGTCGCGTCAATTCATCGTGTCGTTTCGTGCCATGCGTCTTCGATTGAATATCTACCGTTATTGGCGCTTATCATACTTCGCACTATGATAGACCTGTAGACTTATCAAGTGATCGAAACCGGTAATACTTCGGTTTAAAGATCTTTGTCATTAAGACAATCGTCAATTACATAAGAACAATATTGAAAACAAATAACTCAATGCAGGTGTAGCAAAACTAATACTGATAATTTTGCAAACTTTTCAAGTTTTGAAGACTCATTAAAATTTGACAAAAAGCAGTATAAATGTGGACATCAATAGACGTGTAATATACATTTATCTCCTACTTCATCGTCTTACGCGATCTAAGATTATGTTACTATTTTTCATAACTTTCAGATCAGCTGTGTCAGAATAAATTTATTTAGATGTATATTTGGTTTTCATAGTAAAATATCCAATACTGAAAACGATATCAGGAAAAGTTTTGGAATATGTACAAAGCAAATAGTACTAAGATACATATTTCATTATTCTTCCAAAACTATCTTCCGTTATCTTCCTAAGAACTATAAAGTAATAAATTTTACGACTGGGTAACATGTGTTTTCGTAACACAGATGTTGGTTAGTTTTACGCTATTTTATTTTCATTTTTCCCCTAATGTTACTTACTCCAAGAACTCTATTTAGTCTATGTAAATTTACTTTTCAGTTTCTATTTAAAGTTGCATGTGTGTATCAAGGTATTCCCTTGAAATAATGCCTCAAACCTTTTTAAAGGGAGTTATTGTATATATTACCGTGAGATTGTCAAAACCATTAGATTAAATAAATAAATAAATAAATATTTCGGACATCTAACACACAATGCCATCTAGTCCCAAGCTAAGCAGAGCTTGTGTTATGGGTACTAGACAACTGATATGAATACATATATACTTTTTTTTTTTGTAAATATATACATATTATACATAGAAAACACCCAAACTCCGAAACAGATATTTGTAGATCACACAAACATTTGGTCCGACCCAGGATTTGAACCCGAGACCTCATGCACAGCAGTCGCATTCGCTACCACTGCGCCACCGAGGCAGATTGTAATCTATCTCGCGAGATTGTAAACTGTTGAAGGATTGTGAACTGTAACACTACTTACAATTTAATCTTTTATTTTTAGTTTGATTATTTTTATTATTGTTATTTTATAAAGCAATATTTTGTGATAAAATTAAAAACTACCAATCAAGTTGAGAACCTCGTCCTTTTTGAAGTTGGTTAAAAAACTATCATTTTTAAACTTATTACCTATTTTCTTTTCTACTTGAGCTACCAAAATGACTCTGCCCTGTCTGATGGAAAGCACCAGCAGAGTCCAAGAGTGGTGGTCACCATCTTCAATGCAAACAAGGATAGTACAGCATGGCGATTAGCACTATGGCGGCCTAGGGAGATGCTTTTTCAAGCCCCGCTAAAAGGACTCGGGATCATAGTGGGACGGAAACACGTACGCTGGTAGTGAGTTCCAGGATTTAACCGCTCGTCACAGGAATCGTAAAGTATTATAAATAAAATATGTGAAAGTAATTACGGTGGTACTTTGTTTCTGTTTTATATACGTTTATTGAACCTCACGACACAGAAATGATTCATATCATATACGGGTACAATGTTTTCAGATTATGTACTGCAGTCACAACTTATGAAACGTGGCTTCTTTTTATGTAACTAATTAATATTGGGTTAATAAGGTTAATGGAACTTATTTTATAACATTTCAACTCCTTTCGTAAGCATCGTTAGCCAATGTTATTGTACATATGTCCATTCATCTATTAATCTGTTATGGTTAGTGTAAGTTAAAGAAAAATTAACAGCAAGTTTTTATGCCATGACTTAGCTAACGCACTACCGAGCCCTACGATTTATTCTCACTAATATTATATTTGGTGACCCAAGATTGCTTTTAACACTTTCACGACTGAACATCTATACATATTTTAAAAATAACTTCACTAATGGACAGCTTTATTATTAGTTCGTAATATAATTTACCGTGGGAGAACCACGCTTCGGCATACATGGGTCGGCTCGACCGGAGTAATACCACGGCCTTACAGAAAACCGGTGTGAAACAGTGCCTGCGCTGTGTTTCACCGAGTGAGTGAGGATACCGGAGGCCCATACCCCAAACTCCTCCCCCCATCTCTCTCCCCATCCTCAGAGGCCGGCAACGCACTTATGACGCCTCTGGTGTTGCAGGTGTCCATAGACGGCGGTAATCGCTTACCATCGGGCGAGACGTCTGCTCGTTTGCCCGCTACCAGATAAAAAAAAATAAGCTACTTTTTACAAGGATAATCTACGTATACGCTGGTGGAGCCGCGGTAAAAAGTTAGTCTAAGATAAATAGAAAATAGCTCAAGAAAACTTACATTCGCATTTAAACCATTTAATCTCAATACAGTTAAATTCTAATTTGTTCAATGACGTCTCGGACAAAGCAACAGCCATTACTTACAACTTGGCAACCACGATACGAAACTTTGTATCGTATCAATGTAGTTTCAATTGTTAGAAACTATTTTACTTGTAATAACTTGAAAACGATATTTGGAATTATAGTACAATAGGCGTTTATAAGCGGTTAGGCATTATTTGGTCTCAGGTAGATAACTGTGTCACTCAATTTCTTAATTGTCATAATGTAGTTTCATTCGTATCAGCGAGCAAGCGAAAATTAAATAACTATAATCAGAAAAACTCAAAAACTGATTGACGATAATCATTATACTTTATTATACTAATTTACAAAAAAAATGGTCGAAATACAGACAGATTTTCCTTAGCAGTGCAGAATCAAGGAACAGCACTTTAAAAACTGACTGACTGCACGGTTGGCCGAGTGGTGTCAGCGGTCGCCATGCCGCTTGCTACTGCGCCAAGTGTCGTGGGTTCAAATCCCACGCGGTACCTACAACACTTTGTGTGATCCACGAATTATTGTCTCGAGTCTGGATGTTCTTTGTGTCCGTTTCATGTATGTTTGTAAAGTCCCCCACGACACAGGATGTTTATTCCTAATGTGGGAGTTGTCTTTTTTAAAAAAAAAAAAAGAGACAGGCACGCTTCAACCTGTTGCTTAATGGCACTTTAGAGCCTCTTCGCAGATGAAATAATTTTATAGCTATGCAGTTTAACAATAAAAAAAAGTTTTTACGTAATCCAACTGGAGTCCCCAGTCTGGAGTGGTTTTCACCACATATCAATTTAAAACCAATGTCTTAAAAATGCCTTTCGCTACAATATCAAGATTCCATTTTGTTTTAGTACAAGGTGACGTCAAAATCGAAACAATGAGTCTTAAAAAACAACATTTTATAACAAGTATTTAATGCGTTTAAATAAATAAATATTCCGGACATCTAACACACAACGCCATCTAGTCCCAAGCTAAGCAAAGCTTGTGTTATGGGTACTAGACTACTGATTTGAATACATGTATGTACATAATATGATACAAAGAAAACACCCAAACTCCGAAACAAATATTTGTATATCACACAAACACTTGGTCCGACACAGGATTTGAACCCGAGACCTCAAACACAGCAGTCGCATTCACTACCACTGCGCCACCGAGACAGTCTTATGTAGTATGTAGTTATGTAGTATAAAAACTTATGAAGCATTTTTAAAGCTCGTAATACCCTTTGTGTTGGACCTTACAACGAATTTAATTAAAGAAATATTAAATAGAGGAACTAGAAACATTATTAATTCACGTTCCATTTTATCAAAGCGGTAGACATAAACAAAATCAGTTTAAGTAATAATTTTCCTACCTGAGATTTGCTCCGAGTAACGAATATAAGTGCCTAAACAAAACACGCCAGATACCTTAATGGATCACAAACCTTTTTATTTCTGACATTGAAGCTTATAAAATTCTTTGTTTATACTCAATACTTTTCTTTTCAAATGCAAGTGCTATTTATTTAATGTATAGAAGTACTATAAAGGAGATAACACTTTTCTTACGTGTAGTAACTAAGGGATACTTTTGCTTGATTTTTATTTCACTATGTATTTGTAGTTTTGACCCATGATTGGGAAAAAAGGTATGACGACATTATCTTAATAACATATCTGGTATGTGTGTATTCTAAAAAGGTATGATAAAGTGTACCTAAGCAAGCAATACTAGCTCCGGGAGCAAAAGTAATGACATGATTTTATTCCATTAAGATTGCAATTATAATCTTAATAGTATTTCATCATCTTTTATTTTGCATTCGTAAAATAAACCTGCAGGTGGTATCCGGGAAGATTTGCGCATAGAAAATAATAGACTGCTAGACCTGAAAGAAACAGCAGATTAACTTACTATTCCACCGAGTAAGAAACCAGTTAACTGTTGTTTCCGAGACTTCTATATAAAACTGTCTTAAATATATTCTGTGGTCCAATGTATTTAAAATTATTAACCTCAATAAAGTATATACATAAATCACCAAAGTCTCATTATTCTTCGTAACCATTTGTAATCCAAGCAATCATTCCTTTGCCACTTACTGTTAAATATTTGCATACTGTTACTCCAATGTAGCACGACAAATCGATACGCTCATTCAATTTAGAAAAAGGATCAGATTAAATATATATTCAATGTAATAATGCTAAGCGAAGAGATGAGAGGGATACTCAATATCGAGATTGAAATAATATTAAAGTATGCAATGAATATATATATATATATATATATATGTAAAGAAAAAAATATTATTTTCTCTAGTCGAGTCTTTCCCGCGCATCAAACGTCATTGAATATATAGCATAGAGAATTGACAGATGACGTTTGTAAGCTATGGAAAATATACCACGTGGTCATCTCGTAATTTGTTAAGAGAAAGCAGTCCTTTATAATATTATTTCAATTGTTAGAATATTCTAATTGTGATTAGGGAACAGGCATTGTTAATATTAACATTAAATGTCGTTTCTTTATTTACAGGTATGTAACTAACGTACTAAGTAATTACACCCACACTTTTATTTCATGTACCTATTAAAAAACAATAAATCTTTATTTACAGAGAAACTCAATTTTGTTTGACTGACTGTGTCGTCCTAATCACGAAAATATTTGATAAAATATCATATATATATATTAAAGCACAGCGAAGTAACAGCTGAATGGTCTTATAGACAAGCTTTTTCTATTTTATATATAAACTGATACATGAATGAATAGGTATATTGATAACTTATGTGGTCCAGCATTATACGATTGTCTTAAATACCCTGCCTGCCTTTCAAGTACCCTAGTACGCCTTCGCCAGAATACTACCCTCTTTTTTATTTTACGAAATGACAATATAAGTACTGTCTCTCAATTCTACCGAGTTCCGTTGTGATATTTGAAAACCTTTATTTGAAAATGTTTTGGTATCCTATAAGAATTAATTTTAAAGGGTGGTATATTATAAGTAATTAAAAAAATCACTATCATCAATCAACAATCTTGACCAAAAATCATACTCGTTTTTACCAATACAACGATTTACTCAGCAACAAGCCATGTAATTTATTAAGTATGTAAATTAAATCTGTGTCATGCATCCAACCATCGCGATGAGTTTCCTTTAATTATCGTAATCCTGAATCAAGGACACGTAATTGGAATTTTTCCTTAATGTTCGACGTATTTTCGATAAAGGTGCCAGATCAGTAACGAGACGATATAAATTTGCATTGTACATCGGTTGATGTAATGCCCAACTCATTTCCTACAAGTCAATCTTTGAGGTTTTAACGTAGAAGCCTTGTAAGATAGGTGAACAAAGGTAAACATATTCATTTTATATATTTTTTTTTGTCTTTGGATATTTTTATAGTCCCGCACTTACTAAAGAAACACGACATATTTGAATTCCTGGAATAATTTGGGACATGAAATTAATATCACATGAAATTAATATCTAGGACACGATTTGTTACTACTGTAGACATCATCACTTCTAAATGTACTGTGTAGTAGTTATTTTATTTATTTAGTCTACCATCTTTTACCAGTGGCATCAGCGGTCAGCCGCGTGTAGTGTAGCTTTCGATTTATGAAATAAAAATATCAATTTATAAAGTTTCAAAAGCAGTTCAGAGATAACCCTTATAGAGAATCAAATAACATACGTTACTTAGGATTATATATGCTTACTAGCTGACCCACGCAACCTCTTTTGCGTCTTATATTGCCCGTGGTGTGAAAATTTTCCCCCGTTTTTGAAATATTCTTCATTGGTGCTCCGCTCCTATAAGTAGTAGCGCGATGATATATAGGCTATTGCCTTCCTCGATAAATGGACTATCCAACACCGAAAGAATTTTTCAAATGGGACCAGTGGTTCCTGAGATTAGCCGGAACAAACAGACAGACAGACAGACAGACAAAAATGTTAAAAATATATATTTTGGTATGTGTACCGTATATACATTCATATGCATGTAGTAGAAAGCGGTTATTTTCATATTACAAACAGACACTCCAATTTTATTTCTTTGTATAGATATATATCTATACAATTGCAAACTGGCGTCTTTCTATTTAGGTAAACTCCACATTGTTTTGTTATTATAGTAATAGAAACGACCTTCGGATTTAACAGTGATCTCGTTGGCAGTTCTACTCACATCAATAAATGCAAGATACTTGCCAAATGCTAATATTGTAAAATAACAAACATTAATGATATCGTTTACACCCGATATGTACCCTGGCTAGTTGCCAAGCTACGCTAAAGGAAACTTGGCATTTCCTCACGACTTTGGCCTTGAACTTAGTTTTTGTAGAAGTTTTGGGATTTAAAATCGTAAACACTTTAGTTATGTGTATAGACTAAACGACAAGTACATGTGTAAAATAACCACAGTTTTCACACACAAGACGAATGTTGGGTGACGAGAAAGATCATTTAATACGTGTCCTGATGTAATTCATTTATCTGTGTCCGTAAATATAAAGCCGCTTTTCCATGCTTGCCAAGGCTCGCCAAGTGTCGACAAGCACAAGCGCGTAAAGAGGGCGTTTGGCTTGCCTTGCATGAGCTTTTAGATCCTTGTGTCCGATACGGTCCAGTGTCGGTTTTGAAACACAAATCAAAAGGTGCTTGCGGCACGCGCTTGCGGCGCGTTCACACTTTGGCATACGCTTAGTAGCAGCTGTAATCTCGCGACGAACGCACGTCTAGTTCTGTTTTCCAAATGAGTGGCTGGTCGATCGAAGAGAGGATTTAAAAATTGTAGAAAACGAAAACAATTTATTACACTATAAGTTTTATGCAAAATGAAATTTGGTGTAGGGCACCCATCAAGGAATACGTATTAATTTTAGAGTTCCGTACTCAGAGGGTGAATACGGGACTGAGCCTCTGATGTTTGTTTGTCTGTCCGTCCGTCTGTCGTAAAGTTGGCTAGTTGACGAAAGTTACATTAAGATTTACTCTACCACGACAAATAATAAAGATTTGAAAATATTTTTAAGCTTTTATGTTTTTAGTATTATTATATTATATTAGTATATTCGATATAAATACTTACGAGTATGTACGAGAAAACACCCAAACTCCGAAACAAATATTTGTAAATCATACAAACATTTGGTCGGGAATCGAATCCGAGACCTCAAGCTTAGCAGT
This sequence comes from Spilarctia lutea, assembly GCA_916048165.1. Taxonomy (NCBI): domain Eukaryota; kingdom Metazoa; phylum Arthropoda; class Insecta; order Lepidoptera; family Erebidae; genus Spilarctia; species Spilarctia lutea. Next base: position 7,228,179 of record OU696492.1, read on the forward strand.
CGCATACGCTACCACTACGCCACCGAGGCAGTCAATAGGCCCTCATAGTTTGGGTCACCATGCTGTGTTGTTGCATTGTTTGCATTCGCATTGAGTATGGTGATGACTACTCTTCGATTATGCCCATGATTTTCATCAGGCAAAGTAGAGTCACTGTGGCAGGCTTATATACCTATACACATTTAACAAGTAACAAATTATTTATAAAACAAAACGACTGCGTAGATATCTGCCATTTTTATTAAATTCAATGAAGACATTAAAAGATAGAAAGAACTGAAAAGAAAAGTTTCTTTTGAAAATATTTTTTATGCCTTTATTTTTTAATTTTGATGTATCCAGTGTCACTCTCACGAATAAGACAAATCTATTGACACACTTACATAAAAGTACGACACGCCGTTTAGGTTCCAGGGCGTGCAAAAGAAATGTACATACATACACTCGAAAAACATAACCCTCCTACTTTCGCAGTCGCGTAAAAGAAGAGACACAACTAAGCGAGCAACATACAAAGAGTCAATATTATTGCAAACAATTGCGGTTATACATTAACTTTCACAAGGGTGTAAATATTTACGCTTTCTTATGCAGTATTTTTTTGTATTCTTCGGTTATATAAAGATAAAATTTGTGATATTAAGATGAATTCGGCTTAAACTTTATCTTCGTCATCATCTTGGCATTATTCTCAGTTGCTTCCAAAGCATTTAACCCCCTTTTTAGGGACTCTCATTTCTAATGATAAGACTGTCAATTAATGCAAATTCGAAATAAATTTCTTTCTAAACATAGTTAAACGTTTAAATACATCAAAGCTAGTTCCGAAATTATAACAAATAAAATGTTATCCTAGTTATACATATTAATTTATGTATTAGAACAGCGATTGCAGCTTGGAGACTGTCTCTTGCGCAGTATGGGGTCGCGCGTTGTCGTGAAGGAGCAGTGGGGACGACCGATTGACCAAAGCTGGTTGCAGATGTGCAAGCTTCTCCATCACTCTCTCCAGTTTTTCACAGTACACATCTGCATTAATGCTCATGCCGTTTTGTAAAAAGCTGTGGTGAATCACACCCGCACTGGACCACCAAACAGTGACCATCACCTTTTTAGGGGTCATTTTTGGTTTAGGGCATTGCTTTGGTGCTAAACCACGGTCTAACCAACTTGCTGAGCACTTTCGATTGTCGAACAGAATCCATTTTTCGTCGCACGTAACTATTCGTTTCAAAATTCCTTCATTTCTTTACCTGTTGAGCAGCGAAAGGCAGGTCTCGACGCGTACGTTGCGCTGGCGATTGTTAAGGTCGTGGGGCACCCATCTATCAAGCTTTTTTACCTTGCCAATTTATCGCAAATGGATCAATATTGTTTTGATGCTTACATTAAAAGCTGCTGCTAGCTCAGCTGTAGATTGAGTTTCATCAGCTTCCACAATCGCCTTTAATTCATTATTGTTAACCAAAGTCTCCGGACGACCACGAGCTTCATTTTTCAAGTCAAAATTTCCAGAACGGAACCGGGAAAACCAATAAAGGGTTGTGCGTTCATTTGTACAGTTCTCTCCGTAAACGTTTTTGATGTTACGTGCCGTTTGTGTCGCGTTGGTGCCACGACGGAACTCATATTCCATAATTACACGAATTTTTGAAGTATCCATTATGACGAAAAATGTTCAAATGTAATAAAAATACAACGCTAATCAAAAAACAAAAGACTGAGTTTGTAAATAGAATGTCATGGTTTTAAAATAAAATTAATTTGAATTTAGAATACAGAGACATTACAAACTTTTTTTTATTTGAAATGACCAGTTCTGAAGAAACGCAATTTCATAGGTAAAGACCTATTATATGACTGTTTTAAGTGATTACATAATATCTCTCTAGCTGGCTATTTGTAAATGTAATATTATTTATTTCTGAACGACGCAACCCACTCTATTCTTTTACTTAGCTACTCGCTCGCATCAGATCCAGTAAGACTTTTAGCACACAGACTGCTTTCGATTATTGGCGCTTAGCGTTAAATTGAAGGAAAGTTTTATGAAGGTTCGTAATTTCTTTAAAGAAAAGGTTTGTAGTGAATTTATCTTATAAGTTATGTATCGTTGTCTATGATGTTAAAGCATGCAAGGACATTTATTTCCTATGATACCATCTTATTGGGATTTCTCGTTCCTTGTCTGCTGTAAAATGGTTAACCCTGTTTTCTTATGATATAGAACATTCCATCAATAATAAAAAAAGCAAGTACAGAAGTAGAGAATACATTTTTCTTTTTATGAAAATCGAAACTAAACAAATAAACGTTGTACGATATATGCCATTATTGTTTTCAAATAATTTTAAGGTTTTACTGTAAGTAGTGTTAAAAGTAAATCGTAGTTAATATTTCATCATTTTATTATAAATGCACACAGATTACGAAAATTTACATTTATTAATAGTTTTGGAACATTTCATATTATAATTAAGGGAAGAAACTTCTTCATATAACACTTGATGTTAAACAAGGTTTACAGTTTCGCTGCTCCAAACACACACACACACATACATGGGCATATATAAGCAAACACACACACAAGCACGCACACACACAAAATTTGTGTCACAAACACACACATACGTAACTGTTTGTATGTTAATTTCTAAGTTACTAGTTTAGTGTACTTCATTAATAATTGTTTTAATTTTATATGAAATTTAAATGTATCATAGTTTCGCGTATGTAGTGTTCCTGTATACTTAAGTTTGTCATCGGAGAAAACCAATGATCACTGTTCCTAGATTAACATAACTGCTATGGAAGAGCACAGTGACATGTCACAGGCATTGTTTGCTTAAAATGTCACTTTTGTGTCTTTTTAAAAATGTAAAAGCTGGTTAATGGAATAAAATATTACTATTAATTAAAATTATATGTGACACTATTTAATTTATTATATACTCTCGCAAATATCCCTATGGAAAACGTCGAAGAGTATTAGCGTCCAGAATATGTTAACATCAATTTTAGTCCCATTCAGATAATACGGGGTCGGCTTTTTTCTCTGAACTGAGCATTTTAGGGATTAAATAGAAAAATTGAAAGACAATATTAGGTAAGGCATATTGATTATACGGATTAGGAAACGTAAGCTCTTAAACAGATAAAGGTTACATACATTTAACTTTAACTAGCCACTACAGATCAATGTAAAACTTTTATTTATTGTTTAACACCGTTTGTATTTCATTTTATACATACATAAGAAGGTACTATAGATGACTGACCCGAGTTAATAACGACTGAGGACTCGAGTGGTGACAGATTAAAATACGGATTGTCACAACTTCTATTTGTCCCATGGGTGCCGTAAGAGGCAGCTAAAAGAGCGAACTACGCAGGACGACATACTGTAAAGGGTAGTAAAAAAAAATATCTCGAATGTTCAGCAGTAGACTATAAAGACTGTAGATGCGACGGATTCGCTTAAAACCTACTGTTGGCGCTATTGCACAACCAATCAGCAACTGGTAAAATCACGTGATACTTTGCCGACCAATCGGGACGCTTCTATGGACTGCTATTTCTTCTAGAACTTACATTATTAAAAATACTTGTACTGTGCACACGCAGCACGCCTTTATTTTATATTTTTTAGTCTTTTATAAAGAAATTATCTTCTCTTTGTTCATATCGTGAATACCTACAATATAGATTATACAGGTGACATTAAACTCCCAGAACAATTCCAATGTTTGTACATAGTTTATAAAGCTAATAATGTTGAAAGGGAATGAAATTTTTAAATTGCAGCATAATTACCCGAACACCAGAAAACTTTCACACAAATATTAAATTTGGCAACAGCTGCCTTTACTTTATGTTGTTCATGTGATGTTTGTACAAAATATACCCTGAAAATGTAGCTATTTGGTATATCAGTGCGCAATTCAAATTCATGACCTCTATGTGTGAATTCGTTAAAAATATACCAGGGATAAAGTTTTATGATTTAACACACAACGCCATCTATTCCCAAACTAAGCAGAGCTTGTATTATGGGTACTAGACAACTGATATAAATACATATACGAGTATACTTTTTTTTGTAAATACATATACATTATACATAGAAAACACCTAAACTCCGAAACAAATATTTGCAGATCATACAAACATTTAATCGAACCCGAGACCTCATGCACAGTAGTCGCATACGCTACCACTGCGCCACTAATGCAGTCAAAATGTCAAATGGGGACAGTTATTTGAAAAAACAAAAAACGATCTTCGTTCTGAATCTAATAACAGTGAAATATAATGTCATTAACCCTACAAAATGTCAAAAACTTAATTTATGACATGGTTGTCAAGGGCTAGCATACAATTTATAGTCGTTCCAATACTTTATTTAACTTTTGACAGATCACGCACATAAAGTTTTGTAATAATTTTTGATACAATGTACTACAGATAATACTGTACTTTATGGGCGGGCTCCGCCTACTTAGGGATGTGTCATTCGTAATTAATGACCACAGACTATAAAAACGGTTTTGAAATAAATCGATTATCGATTATATTAATAAAACATACAATAAAATTATTGTGATTATATTTTATATCAAATCACGTAAAAAGCTTTATTATTTTGCATTAAAATGCCCTAAATGTTTCTGTTTCAATGCATAAATAATTTGCGTAATGAAAACAGTTCCGTCGTACTCGTACCTAGTAATGGGATCGAATGTATTCGCCGCAAATTAATGAATCTAAAATAATTGTTTAGACTTACTATAGTTGGTTCAAATAAAAACTACCTGCGGTACCTACTTGTAATGAACAGGTACAAAATGTTGAAATTCGTAGTAATTTACGGATTAAAAATAAAACAACCAAAAGAGGTACTGTAATACTAATTTTAATTATAAAGAATCGTCTTCTTCGTATGACCAGGAATCATCATCACTTGAGTTCTCAGTAATATTGATTATCATTTCTTGGATAGATAAATTGTCGAATGCAACATCCCGATCTCAATCCGACATTATCACCTTCTTTGTTTTTTCTACAACATTCGCCCAGTTTTCTGGAGTTACTTTTTCACACGCATTTTTCAGTAAATTCAGCATTTTTCTTGCGGTGAAAGGAGGAGTTGTATTGTTCCTCGCAGCATATCCTTTAACTTGTGCCCAGATCATTTCAATTGCATTATATTGGCAGTGATATGGGGGAATTCTGAGGACGGTATGCCCATGCTCTGCTGCCATTTCATCTATGACGTATCGTTTTGGCAGCTTCTTTGTTTTTAATATCTTTACTAACTCTACTTTTAGTAGGGACTCATTCACCTCTTCGCCATTGTCACGGAGCCAGTTTATAATTTCATGTTTTTTGTTGGCCTGTGTTGGTATTTTATTAATTTGACGAGAGTGATAAGGTGCATTATCAATAAATATTATTGATGGCTCTTCGAGTGATGTAAGCATTTCTCTGAACCACTTTTCATACACGTTCGAATTCATCTCCTCATGATAATCTCCTGTTTTCTGGGATTTAAAAGCTAATAGAGCGCCTGGCACAAATCCTTTTACTGTTCCTGCATGACAAATAATCAGTCGTTCGCCTTTTCCCATTGGTACTGTAGAAGTGGAGCCAACGGTGTTGTCAGTCCAAGTTTTTGACAGCGTATGATTCGCATTGAGCCAAGTTTCATCTGTGAAAACAACATTCGACCAATCTTCTATTTTTTTTGCTTGTCTTAAAAAATCGCATCTATACAAAGCAATATCATTGCGTTCCATTAAAATTTTTCGTTTGTCACATTTTTGGAATAACATTCCAATGTCTTTCAATACCTTTGTCAGAGAAGATTTTTGACCACGGAACAAACCACTATTTCGAAGAGATTGTGTTAGTTTTTTTAATGTTGGAATCTCTTTTCTTTGGTAATAGTCGTATATATGACGACGAATAGCATCAGCGTCAAAATTGTCAACGGCTGTAACTTTACTAGGCGGACGTTTTTTCTTAGGTGTAGATAGCTTATTCTGTTCCATGCCACTGCTGCCGTAGCCTTCTTTTGTTATTTTTGCCACTGTTGGAGCACTAATACCTAATGCTGCTGCAACACGGTCTCTAACTTGAGTCACTGGTATAAGAGGCCCACCATTACGGCTTTCCTTTTCAAAGTATTCACGAAGTCGCAAGATAAACTCTCTTGTTTGTCCTTTGAGTACTTTCTTTTTTGGCATTTTGACAGTAACGAAGGCAGGAACGATACGCTCAACTCAACCAAACGTGAGAATTCACAAATAAATCAATACGGAGGAATATAAATACTCAACTATATTGAAGGTTACTCATTGAAATACTGTAGATTATTTTAAAATAGAAATAGAGAGATTTAATAAAGATCATCAATAGTTTAACAAATACAATATTAACCACTGAATTACAACACAATACAATAATACATTTTGAAAATTCAGTTCCTTTTATATATTTTTTCATGACATAGAACCGTCATATTTGAACAACATTCTTTTAATCCATTTCTTCTTTATTTTGACAAAGGAGGTCGCACATTGAAACACATAGAAATATGAAGTAAGAAATTATCTATAAAATAATGAGTTTGTTAAATCGATTAAAACTTCTTAATGCATAAAATCGATCGATGAAAGAAATCGAATAGGTAACGGGTCAGGGTATCACTATTTGATTAAGTATTAGAGCTGTCAAAAGTTAAATAAACTATTGGAACGACTATAGTAGGTGATTATGGAAAAATTTTTGTCATAAATAAATAAAATAAAATAAATTAGTGATAGCTAAGAGATACGACACTTTGTACAAGACAAGTCTGGTATCTATACAAATAAATAAAATTGGAGTGTCTGTTGGTAATATTAAAATAACCGCTTTCTACTACATGCATATGAATGTATATACGGTACACATACCAAAATATATATTTTTAAATTTTTTGTCGGTCTGTCTGTTTGTTCCGGCTAATCTCAGGAACTACTGGTCCGATTTGAATAATTCTTTCGGTGTTGGATAGTCCATTTATCGAAGAAGGCTATAGGATATATATCATCACGCTACTACTAATAGGAGCGGAGCACCAATGAAGAATGTTTCAAAAACGGGGGAAAATTTTCACGCCACGGGCAATATAAAGACGCAAACGAGGTTGCGTGGGTCAGCTAGTTTGGAATAAAAGTGAAATATATAAATAAATGTCAGTTTACGACTTCAATCATATTAGTCCACGGGCCCACGTACAAGGGATTTCAGTGATTAATAACAGGCTGAAAGTTTATACACAGCTTCGTTTTGACGAGACACCCAACTTTTATTATTGGACCAAATTCTGATAGTGGCAGGAAAAAGCGGGATAGGGAGCGAAACACGTCGATTTGATGAGTGTCCCAAATTAATAAATAACAGTTTCTAAAAATCAATACTTCATTTTCATTAATAACAAACTAATTTTTGTTTTGGGGCTTGCAAAATATATATTTTACATAAAAAATGCATCGGCATACAAATTCGATGGTAATTTTTTTGAAACCTACACTCGAAAGTTGTCAAGATTATGTTAATATTTTTTCGAGTGTGGGTCTCAAAACTCACTGAAATGCCTTGTACGTGGGCCCGTGGACTATATTGTGTTTGTCTGATCGTATCTAAAGTAAAGTTACATTAAATTTATTGATGTTAGAAAACACCTACCGAATGGAGTTTAAATGAAAATTATATTAACTTGTACTTATTTAGAATCTCTTTCTTGTTATTATAATATTTAGTTCGCAGGTTGGAATACACTTCTAAACAAAACTTAGTACATTCACATAAAGTGTATTGTAAGGAATATGTAATATAATATAAAGTAAACAAGGATGTTTATTGTAAGATTTTCTGTTCATTTCCTAAACTATTTCTTTTTCAAAATGTGAATCCCTGACGTTACTAAGTCTAGTCCTACTAATATTATAAACGCGAAAGTTTGTGAGTATGTATGTGAGTATGTTTGTTGCTCTTTTACGGAAATACTACTAAATGAATTTTAATGAAACTTTACAATAATTTAGCACATACATCAGAATAATACTTTTTTAATTATCCTTTTTATCTTGCAATCAGTCGATAGACAGATAATACTTAAGCTACAATTTATAAAGATACTAGCTTCGTCTCGCGGCGTTGCCCGCGGTTATTTTCGTGTCGCAGATAGTACCGCGGGTTTCAGTTAGTCGTAAATAATTTGAAAGAAACCCATACTAAAGAGCGAGGGTTTAGGTGACATGATTTGATTTATACCGAGGGACAGTCACGCTTCGGCATGCACGGGCCGGCTCGACAGAAGTGATACCAGGGCCTCACAGAAAACCAGTGTGAAAAAGCGCCTGCGCTGCGTTTCACCGAGGGAGTGAGGATACCGGAGGCCCTACCCCCAACTCCTTCCCCCATCCCCTCCCTCATCTCCCAAATGCTGGCAACGCACTTGTAACGCCTCTGGTGTCCATGGGCGACAGTAATCGCTTACCATCAGGCGACACGTCTGCCCGTTTGCCCCCTATACCTAAAAAAGAACACGCAGATACCTAAAATCTTAGATAGGTTTTAAAATAAATTAAATAAAAGTAATGTAGTTGATTTGGCACTTAGTATTATTATAGACATAAAAATACAGAGAAAATAAAAAAGATTCTATACTAAACAATTTTCCTTAAATTTTACTAAATTACTTTATCCCTAAGTGCTGCCATTGTTGCGGTAATACTGTTTGGTATACACCAAAATTTTAGTAATGGCATTTGGAAATATCACCTCATTCTACTCAAATAAAGTTTGAGCTCCCGAATCATGAGCGAGAGTACTTTTTGTTACTGCTTCTACCCGTTACTAGTACTTAGTTTATTATACCTAGGGTTTCATCATCTTCCTACCCTTTTCCCAAATTTATTTGGGGTCGGTGCAATGAGTTTGCTTTTTCCATTCTCCTCTATCACTCGTCAGTTCACTACTAACTCCCTTTCTGGCCATATCTTCTTTTACGCAGTCCATCCATTTTTTCCTTGGTCGTCCTCTACCTCTATACCCGTCAACTTCCATACCCAAAACCTTCCTAACAGTATTCTGCTCATCTCTACGCATCACATGTCCATACCACGCTAACCTGCCGCTTCTCAACTTTTCAGCCACTGGTGCAACTTTCAGGCTTCCTCTGATGTAGTCATTCTTCACCTTATCCATTCTTGTCACACCACACATGCATCTCAACATTCGCATTATACCTAGGGTTTAATTCATTTAAATCGAATTCATTCTTTTAATTTTGGCAATCACTTTAGTAAACCAGTATGAGTTAGGAAAATATATCTCATCAATTTGACTGCACGGTTGGCCGAGTGGTTTCAGCGGTCGCCATGCCGCTTGCTATTGCGCCAAGTGTCTTGGGTTCAAATCCTACGCGGTACAACACTTTGTGTGATCCAAGAATTGTTGTCCCGAGTCTGGATGTTATTTGTGTCCGTTTCATGTATGTTTGTAAAGTCCCCCACGATGTGTATTCTAATGTGGGAGTTGTCTTTTTAAAGAAAGAAAAAAAAAGAAAAGAATTTCATATCATGGTACCTTCTCAAACCATTATTTTTATTTTGCATTTATGTTACGAATAATTATAATCAACATCTCATTGTATTCCTACAAAAAGATGTTGTTACTTTTAAAAAGAGTTTTATAACAAAATGTACCTCCGTTATTTGAAAGAACATTATTTTCCCGAGGCAATTTTACACAGCTCTACATTTCTTACTGTAAAAGGTGAATGAAGACATTCGTTGTAAATCCCCAGGTAAAACACACATCGCACGAAAAGTATTGCGAGGTTAAAGTTATTGCAATTCTAAAAGAAGCATACGATTTATGTTTTTCGATTAATAATATAGCTTTTAGCTTTGCAAGGAGTTTTTACATTTTTCAACCTCTTTTCTATAAATATCTTTTATTGATTAATATTAGCATCATTTATTATCTTGTTAACATCAGTTTCAATTTCGGGGAATTTAAATTTGGGTTATATAATAAAAAGTATCGTACGTTACTTCTAATATCTTCAAGAATATGTATATAAAGTTTAATGATGATCGGTTAAGTAGTTTTTGCGTGAAAGCGTAACAAACAAACTTACAATTACCGTTATAATATTACTAGCTTTCATTCGCGGCTTGGTTCGCATTTAATTAAAATATCCTATGTTACTTGTAATACCTCCAAGAATATGTGTACATAGTTTCATGATGATCGGTTAAGCAGTTTTCGCGTGAAAGCGTAACAAACAAACTTACTTTCACCGTTACAATATTAGTGTGAAGTGAAATATTATTATCATAGAAGCTATTAAAAGAAGAAAAATACGATCTATTTTCTAAATTATTGTATTAAAAATCAATCATTACGGTAGCAAATAAAAAATAATTAACTAATAAATTAAGGCATTTATAGACACTGGATTACAGCAAAGACGTAAAATTGCTAATTAAAATAATATTTCAAAATATGAAAAAATTGTTTACTGCAGTCAGATTATAGTTAAATTCTTTGAAACCCTATCCACAGTTATATTATAAGCCGCGTCAAAAGCTAGCATTATATAAAATACTACTCTTATATAAAACGCGAGCAATAAGCAGCATAGGGGTAAAGCATCTAAATAACTGTTGTGCTTTTTTTATGAAATAAAGGGCAAACGAGCAGACTGATCGCCTGATCTTGTGGACTGCCAACCATCTAAATGATGAGGATCAAGTGGCAGGAAGTGGCGGCAGGGATAAATTCGAACATTCGAATCGGAGTACTCCTCATAGTAAGCCGATTTGAAACATCCTGACAATCGACGATTCGAGTCGCTTTCGATTCGATCGTCCATGGTATTTATAAGTTGCTCCAGTTTACACAATTTTAAATAACTTGAAGCATCGGTTTGCTACGGTCAAATGTGAACTAAAACTCTGTATCTAAATAATAATACAGTAATTCATTACATGGAGTGCTATAAAAATGAATTTAGCCAGAAATGTTTCATGACTGAAAGAGGACATCTACATCTTGGAATTTCAACTGTAGACATTTTTGTATCAATAAATCAGTCTAGATTAAGTATTTTTAAATTTTTGTGACGGTACATTTCATACATGAAAATAGTGACGTAGTCAAATAATACCTTTATAGCTACTTAAAGTTTTGATCAAGTTGTCGTTGTCTCAAGTGAACCGAAGCCGTACTTAAGTAAACGTATGATATATTTCCATTCTAGATTAATTAAGCTTTGCACAAGTAGCATAAATAATTAGGCTTATAAATATATCAAGATGCCTACAAATGTGAATATAGTCTTAAAATACCCATTTTAGCTTAGAATTCATTATTAAATAAAGTAGTCAAATCCTGTCAGATGCCTTGATCTTTGAGCTGGCTTTGCTCATTTCAAAGACACTCATTAATTTTACTCAACGAACAAGTGAATAGTTCATTTCTGTTTCAAAACTTTGCAAATAACATTTATAATTCTATTCCAATAAAATGGTTTCGAAGTGTTATTTAATGTTGGTTTTGAGTTTCGAGTCTATCAATATTGACATTGAAACTGGAGTGGTTGAAAGTTTTTAATAGGTCGTTGTGTTACTGTCAATGTTCAATGTAATGAAAAGAAATATTTATATTGAATATAGTTCCAAGAGTATTCGCATATAAAATTCAATTGCTCTCAGGTTTATTAAAAATAATTATATTTCTCGTGGATTGCGAAAAAAGAGCGTTGTATTTCAATTGCTTTTATGAGGCATGATATCGTTTTCATTTATAAACCTACGAGTATTTCATTAATTTATTTTATATTGAAGTGTCCTAATTAATAAAAAATCGATGAAAAAATATTCATGGCAATTTAAAGTGATGGTAGATTGATAGCTTTATATATTTGCATTGACTTGAACTTGAATGCAAAATTTAATGTTTTCGTTTGCAGTCCTGGAATTATTGCTACTGTTGTGTTTATGTCAGAATTAAAATTGGCAGAAGTTGATTCTAAGAAGAATTTGGATGGAGAAGAAGAAATTAAGTGTGAAATTTCCAAGATAAGAAAAGTATAATATTTAATGTGCCATTAGTTTCTTTTCTAATTCAAATGACCATCTCATTTGAATTAGAAAATCGATAGATAAAAAAATATTTATTTGTACACCGTCTCTCAGATTTACAAAAGAGTACATACAAAGTCAGGTATATAATATGTAAAGGGCTACTTTATTGCTAAAACAAATGAGATTGTCTATGGAAATAATAATAAGTTAGAAATAATAATAAAGTCTGCTAATGTAAATTAGCCTGAAAACTAAAATATACAGAAATATTATTTTAGGTTTTGTATCTGTATGCCTAATGAACTCTTTATGTGAGATGAGGAATGTTTCTATCAATTTATATGTGATTATAACTCATCAAATTTGTTCAAAAATAAAACCAATTGTTCCCTGGCGTCTTATTTCCCTGTTATATTAGTTTTGTACATTTACTGCAGAAGCTGAATAAAAAATTAATGGCATCGATTTCTTTATTCCAAACATTTTTAGATTAAAGCAACAAGAAAATGTTAAGCTAGGGATGGACTTGCTATCGAAAACAGGCCTTAACAGGCCAAGCTTATTCTAACAAAGCAATTGGATATCTCCACAAAATTGTATCAACTGTTACTCCTTATTTATCTTATGAACAATTTGGCGCTGAAGTTCTGAATCGATTTGAACAGTATCTGTCTTGTTTAATGGATATCAGTTTTAAAGTTCTCATCTATATTAATGTTATAAACGTTAAAGTTTTGGATAGATAGATAGATGTGTGATCTGGTGTTAATTTTCTGTAAATAATATCTATGTTGGCACTTACTTACCATTATGCCACTCACAAACCGGTCAAGTATTCCGATCGAGCGGCGAGTCGGTGATGCACCGGTGATAGTTTGTATTTATTTACATTCCACAATGCGCTTATATTTTTATTTGTTTATTTTTTACAAGTTCTGCAAACTATTTGATTTAGTTTAACAATATAAAGTCTATTAAATATAAAATTAAATTGTAAATGTTATAGGATAAAGGATAACTGTGTAACTTATATAAATCTGTTCTTTGCAGTTTTTGGAAATTTCATGTATTAATAGATAAGTATAATTGATCATATCCCAGTAATTATAATAAAAGTATTTGACTCTGTAATTGTTATCCAGAATTTTTGATTCTTAAGGAAGGACATAGGGTACTCTTTACTGCGATAAATCAGCCGCGTGCAAAAGCTAGTAGATTAATCGGAATTGTCATTTATGTCTTGTTTATACATTTTCATGAAACTTTATAATAATATAGCTTATAAGATATACATCAGAATAACACATAGGGTACAATTTATAAAGTTACTAGCTTCGCCTCGCGGCGTTGCCCGCGGTTTTTGTCGTACCGCAGGGTTCTACTAGCACTAGTAATCTTATAAAGTTAAACTATTTATTTAAAATAAATATATATTTCACTTAACCGTTTAATCAACATTCATGACCAAAATGAATTCATTAAATAAATGAAATTAAAATAAATATAGATTAAATCATGCTTTAAAAAAAATTTTTTAGATCAATTTATAATAGTCCACCGCTGGGACATACGTAGATCACTCCTTAAAAGGTATTGTGTTTCATGTTGCTTAATTTATAACAGTTTTATTTAATTTAATTCATTCTGTTGGAATACAAACATTTAAAAAACCAGCCAAGTGCGTGTCAGGTAACGTAAAAAAATAAAAGATTATGTGATTTTATTCTAGAACTTTGTCGACGTGGTAAATTTACGTATCCATTCAAAGTTTTACTTTTCTAGTCCTTCAAAGTTAGTACTCACCGATAGATGAACAACGAATGAACGGATGGATGGATATGACGAAACTATAATAGTTCCGAGATCTTAACTACGGAACCTTAAAATGGACACAAAAATCATAAATACCCATAACATCAAATTCTGCATCATATGTAGATCAGCATTGTACTTCGTGGATATCGTGGGAGAGCCACACTTCGGCATGCATGGGCCGGCTCGACTGGAGTGATACCTCGGACTCACAGAAAACCGGTGTGAAATAGCGCCTGCGCTGTGTGTTGTGTGTTAAATGTCCGAAAATATTTTTTTATTTATTGAAATATATTGTTCAATTGAGTAGTCTAAAACAGTGACGTCACAAGTTTGTATTTAGTACAATGTTTTATACAAAGTTATCGTTTTAACAGATGATAAAAAATAACTAATTTGACTGAGGTGTCATCTACCCTATTCGAGAGGTTCATTTCCAGCCGTGGACTGCGTGAAGCTGATGATAATATTGGACGAAATGTACTTGACTTTCCAGTTTAGCTCTGGAAAGTACTATGTTTTTTTTTTTTTTTTTATTGAATTGGAGGTAAACGAGCAGACGCATCACCTGATGGTAAGCGATTACCGCCGCCCATGGACACCTGCAACACCAAAAGCGTCACAAGTGCGTTGCCGACCTTTGGGGGATGGGGAGAGGGAATGGGGGAGGGGTTGGGGTATGGGCCTCCGGTATCCTCACTCACTCGGTGAAACACAGCGCAAGCGCTATTTCACACCGGTTTTCTGTGAGGCCGTGGTAGCACTCCGGTCGAGCCGGCCCATTTATGCCGAAGCGCGGCTCTCCCACGGTAAGAAGTTGTTGGAAGTCTTTCAGTAAACAAGACACATAGCCTAACAATGTTTTTCTCTACAGTTATTTACGAAATTCTCATATCACCAAATAAATTGTAAGAATGCTTTTCTATACGATGTTATTACCATAATCGGTGTCCTCAATAATCTATTGCCTTTCGGAATAATATAAGGTATTTGCTTCTGATAAATGCCTCGGGTCTACTGCGCTGTGTTTCACCGAGTAAGTGAGGGTACCGGAGGACTAACCTACCCTTACCCCATCCCTCTTTCCATTCCCCCAAAGCCTGGCAACGCACTTGTGACGCCTCTGGTGTTGCGGGTGTCCATGAGCGGTGGTAATAGCTTACCATCAGGCGATACGTCTGCTCGTTTGCCTCAACACAACAAGACGCGCCATCCTTACCGTCAACAATAATTTCATTCACATTAAATAATGAAAAATTTCGTTGACATTCCCCCAGATTCATTTTTTATCATATAAATTATAGTGAAGATTTATAACCGTCAAATTCATCACAGTTCCGCTTCAGATCTGATCGTAAATAACTTTCAGAGAAAATCGTTTGAGTGGGACAAACTTTACTGCCAGGTTTACCCAAATGTGCCAGATGCTTCAAACATTTATACAAGTTCTATCGCTCGCCTACGCGCACATTTCTGTCACTAATAACGAACGTCTCTGTGGATTTTTTTGGCGTTTAAACGATTCAGTATCTTTTGCTATTCTATTTATCAACGGTTTTTTTATTACTTTTTTTATTACTTTTTTTACTTGCCGTCAAACCTCTTCAAGTACTGTTAGGTTAAATCAATGTTAACGACGTATTGATAGAGTATAAAGTACCTACTAGAAACGACGCACTAACCAATACCAAATGCAGTTTTGAAGATAACAAAAAATGAACACAGTAAATTGATAATGTGGTAATTTAAAAGGTTAATATGATTCAGGAGAAACAAATTATCTAAATCTAGGTATCTACAGTGTTACAAATAAATTTGTTACCTCGGTAACCTACCTTTAGAGCAGATTAGAGAAACAATACTGATGCTAACTTAATACTACTTACTTATCATTATTAATTGTTGGTAACTTAGTTTATAATCTAGATTTTTTTAAATAAATTGATAGATAAAGGTTTTTCAAACCCGTTAATACTTTATACACAACATTGACTGCACGGTTGGCCTAGTGGTTTAAGCGGTCACTACGTCGCTTGCTACTGCGTCAAGTGCCGTGGGTTCAAATCCCACGTGGGACATCACGTGTGATCCACAAAGTGTTGTCCTGAGTCTGGGTGTTCTTTGTGTCCGTCACATGTATGTTTGTAAAGTCCCCCGCGACACAGGATGTATATTCCTAATGCGAGAGTTGTCTTTACAAAAAAAAAAAGAAAATGTACATATATATATATATATATATATATATATATATATATATATATATATATATATATACATATATATATATATATATATATATATATATATATATAGTGGTGATGTAATTAAAAAAGTTGTTAAATAAACATTGCTAAATTTTTAATTGATTGTGATACTGAATTTACAATTAAGCCAAATTGTACTATATTATCTAATATGTCAAAGTAGGTTTTGAATACTGTTTCACGTTAGACATTTACTATTTACTTGAGGTTTCTTGCGGCTCTATTTTTTTATTGCATAGGGGGCAAACGACCATACTTAACGCCTGATGGTAAACGATTACCGCCGCCCATGGATCTTCGCAACACCAGAGGCGTCACAAGTGCGTTGCCGGCCTTTTGAAAAGGAGTACGCTATTTTCTTGAAGGTTTGAAGGTCGTTTTGATTCGGGAATACCGCAGGCGACAGTTAATTCCACAGTTTGGTGATGCGAGGCAGAAAGTTTCGGGAAAAGTGCACAGTAGTGGACTACTAGCCATCTAGATGACTCTCGTTATTTCTTCTTTTCTCTCCACTTAATATATACTTTATTTCATTATCATGCTTTTATATACTTACTAACTATTGTAAAGAGTTTCCTATGTCCTTTCCTAAGAACCAACATACATCTATTATGAATTTCATTGAAATCGGTACAGCATTGGCCGTTAAAGCGTGACAAAAAGAAAACTTTCGAAATTTTAATATGAATTATAAATTTTAAATTTCATGTATTACACAAATCTATACTAATAATAAAACTGAAGAGTTTGTTTGTTTGAACGCGCTAATCTCAGGAACCGCTGGTCCGATTTGAAAAACTCTTTCAGTGTTGAATAGTTCATTTATCGAGGAAGGCTAAAGGCTATATATCATCACGCTACTACTAATAGGAGCGATGCACCAATAAAGAATGTTTCAAAAACGGGGGAAAATATTCACGCTACGGGCAGTATAAGACGCAAACGAGGTTGCGTGGGTCAGCTAGTACTAAGATATAATTAAGGAGAACAGTTCCCTTCCTTCTCTTTAGGAAATAAACAAATAATGAATTATTTGAAAATAGAAATCCAACTGCGTATAATTTCTATATGTTATTATCACGACTAAGACGAGTCTATTGACACCACTCACATAAAAATACGACAAGCAATTTAGGCTCTAGGGTGTGCCAATATAAATACATACACTCCAAGAAGTACATAACCCTCCTCCTTTCGCAGTCGGGTAAAAATATCCGTTTGCAAATCTGAGAATAATTCCTGAGTGATCAGTTCATCTCACTCACAACAGTCTTACTAAATTATAATAACTTTTTAGTAGACTAATAAATTATTAGTAGTGGGGTTAAGTTATATTTATTCTTGTTTCGAAACAGAAAAGAATGCACTTGTGGTGGAACGGGTATCATGTCCCTCCAACACAAAGGGAGGATCCTCCGACCAGGCGAGGTGATCATGCCTGGCAGGCTACTGCCGAACAGTGGATGTTGGGATGTTGTAGGTATATATGTTAATTAGCGCGAGAACTTTAATTGTGCGATTCAGGATTGGTAGTTTCTGCGTTTCCATCGTTACTCCGTAGTTCGACGTAACTTCGATAGAGGGCGTAGTAGTGTGTTTTTCTTGTTGCTTGCGCTGTATGTGGAAGTCGCCACACACTATTAAAAGTAGTAGTAACAATTATTGGATAATAATAATTATGCATCTGAATAAATTGCCTTGCATGTTATAGCAGGCGTTTTGTGTTAATGTCTTATAGCTGATTAAATAGACATACAAGCTGCAGTATTTTCCCTATGTGTTAATAAAGCCTTTTAAGAATCCAGCCTAGTATATACAGTATTATATAAAATATTTATATAGGAATTAAGAGTTTAAAGATGAGATGTTCCAGTATTTTTTCTCCCGATCATCTGTTGGTAAGTGTGATTTTCAATACTCTATTTGAATGCGATTTTTGGTTAGTAACAATCCATTTACAATACTAAAGTGTAATTAGATAGTAAAAATATATCCCTAATAATCCTTTCTTTTTTTTTTGTATTATGTAGGGCGCCAACGAGCAGACGTATCACCTGATGGTAAGCGATTACCGCCGCCCATGGACACCCGCAACACCAGAGGCGTCACAAGTGCGTTGCCGGCCTTTTAGGAAGGAGTACGCTCTTTATGCTTGCTAGAACATTGAAATGCTTGCTTGATCCTCAGTTTCTTTCTTGATCTTTAGTTTCTTTTTGACATAATTATATCTATTTATATGCAAAACAGATATTTTTTTACTTTTTGAAAATAGGATTGAATTGAAATGAATTGATAATCTTGACTCACTATCTGAATTTTTTTTAAATGTATTTGCAACAAATGATATCGACTGCCTCGTTGGCGCAGAGGTAGTGTACGCGACTGCTGTGTATGAGGTCTCGGGTACGATTCCCGGGTCGGACCAAATGTTTTTATGATCTGCAATTTTTTTATTCGGAAATGGCGTTGTGTGTTAAATGTCCGAAATATATATTTGTTATTTATACATCAATAAATGTGTTTGTGAAGTGCAAAATATAAGTTCGCGTACACAATAACTTTGTGCACTGCAGGTATTCAACCGAACTGTCCCGTAAATAAGTAGGTAATAATTTTCTGTCAAATATTTTATAACTAGCTTTAACTAGTTTCAGCACAATATTGTCAACTGTCTAAGTTTCTTTGTTGGTTATATAGGTACATTGAATAGGGTTGTTCCTGAAATGTTTTTTTGTATTTTTATTGCTCGTTTCGTCTATGCTATCGTTACATCATCAAGTGAAGTGACAGACATAAATGATGCGCCATTTTACTTTCTTATACAGCAGCAGGCGATAGAAGACCTTACATTATACTTGCATTGCTTGCGTGCAGAACATTATATTAGGTTTAGTGTAGTTTAATTTTCGCCGCTTGGTGTTGTAGGTTCAAATCCTACATGGGATAACACTTTGTGTGATCCGCAAGTTGTTGTTCGGAGTCTGGGTGTTCTTTGTGTCCGTTTCATGTATGTTTATAAACTCCCCCGCGATACAGGATATATATTCCTACTGCGGGAGTTGTGTCGTGAAGAAATATGCTCTGGAAAGTAAAGTTAACAGCTACAAAAGTTTTTTAATCATGAGTAACACACAATAAATACTTTCATTCCCATCACTTAAATAACTGGCACTCTATCACCGTGCGCTTATCAGGACCCTTTAAGCCTCGCGCAAGTATCCTCTGCAGTATTTTCAGACCGATACGAACTTAACATTTTCAAAAAACTTTCTCTAGTACTCTTTTATCAAAAGTTAGCAACGTGATTGTGAGTTGGAGGCATTCATGCACGGCGTTCCATCGTGTAGTCTGCTCGATTGCTCGCTCTGTAATAAAAAAGATAAATCAGGTGAGTTAAAACCATCTGCAAAATTCTGATAACTTAAAAGGCGAGTATAAAGTACTTATCTACTACTCCACAGCTCTATAAAACGTACAGGTTTACGAGATGCATGTTTTAAATGAAAAATGTAAAGATTAAATAGCGTCGACTTCTTGAAATATGTATTCACATCGCGTAACAACCCTGGAAAGGTCGCACTTTGGCGCCATGACGTCGCTTGTACTAAGTTCTAACTGGAACTACAAGTTAAAGTTGTGCACTAACGTAATGTCTTGCAAAATTATGTGACCCTCGCCCGTAGTAATAAATGGTTATTGAAAGTGGACAGACTTTAGGTGCTAGAAGTCACTATAACGTTAAATATATCGTTAAATATCTTTAAGGTTAAGAATTGCATAAGAATTAATTAGGGAGTTCTGTACTACCGTGGGAATTATGGGAATTCTATATACTGTGAATCTTGGTTATCACGATATAGAGTCATCACAGTTTTTTTTATTGAATAGTGGGCAAATGAGCAGACGTATCGCCTGATGGTAAGCGATTACCGTCGCTTAAAAAATACGGTAATTTGTATATATACAATACATTGTAGGTCAATTCAGGGTAAAACAATTTCATTACTCTCTCTCGTAAACTAGTAAAACAATTTTATTGGTTTTCTACACTCCAAACTTAGAAGACAAACTTTCGATTAAAGTTTACGGCAGATTAACATACAACATAGTAACTTATTCATCGATTTATATTGTTACTAGTTTTGTCCGCGGCACCGCCTGCGTGCACTTAAAAAAGCTTTATAGACAGACTCTCGAATTTATCTTATTAATTTGAACGAGTTTTTATGCTAATTTACTTTGTTTTAAAATACACTAAGTTCAATTACTTTTACCGTGGGAGAGCTTTTACCACGGCCTCACAGAAAACCGGTGTGAAATAGCGTTTGCGCTGTATTTCACCGAGTGAGTGAGGATACCGGAGGCCCATACCCCATCCCCTTTTCCATCCCCCAAAGGTCAGCAACGCACTTGTGACGCCTTTGGTGTTGCGGGTGTCCATGGGCGGCGGTAATCGCTTACCATCAGGTGATACGTCTGCTCGTTTGCCCACTATTCAATAATAAAAAAAAACTTAGCTACAGCTACTGAAATTAAGCATTGAAATAGATTAAGTCAATTAGAAGCGTATTATTGTTATGATACATAAGTGAATTTGAAATACGAAATTACTTGCATGCTATTTTTTCTTTTGACAGGAGCCCATACAAAGTGAACTTGTGTTACAGGTCTCCTAGCCTCTCCATCCCGTATGAACATAATTAAATTATTTATACATAACTTATACAATAATAACAGTATCTATGAATAATATTTGCGAATTGTGCGTTCGGTTTTGTCATAAATGTTAAATTTCCTTGTGTCTAGTTCGAATTTTTCTGTTTCTTCATATTTAAGTGTAAGAATCATGTGCTACTAAATTAATTTCAGTTAAGACACATTTTTTATAGTGAAAGTAATGTAATACGTTCTGTCGGAATTGAGAGTTACAAAATACAGGCGCGAATGATTCTGATTTCTTGGAATCGAACTCATTACCCTACTAATTAATAAAAATGTATTTGTTGCTGACTTACCGATTTATTTCTCTTGGATGATTACGTGTAGCCGTAACAATGTATGCATAGAACGATAGATGCCTAAGCAAAGGAGATAGCAATCCTATACAAGGTGGCTACTTTCAGTAGGTACATTATACTGTGGCGACTTCCACATACAGCGCAACATACTAAAGCACCATCTACCGCAGATACACTGAATTACGGAGCAACGTACAACACGAAGAAACTACCAATCCTGAATCGCGCAATAGAAGTTCTCGCGCCGATTATCATATACAACAACCCAACATCAACCGTTGGGTAGTGGTCCGCCAGGCATGGTCACCTCGCCTGGTCGGAAGATCCTCCCTTTGTGTTGGAGGGACATGATACCCGTTCCCCCACTATACTATACTATGGTGAAAGTAAAAGAATAAGAAAAAGCTCTAAACTGGAGAAGGTTAAACTTTAATCTACATTATGTAAATAAGCTTTAGAAAAGTTAATATAAAAATAAAAAGTAAGTCTCAAAGTATATTATAAAAAGGTATTATAAATACTAAATTTATACACTAACCTTAAGTTTGTTAAATTAATATTCTGAGCTGAATATACGAACTAGTGATATGCAAAATAGAAGATTTAAGTATTCAATTAAAATAAATTTATATTTGAAGGCCTTACTTGTTTGTAATTCAGACAAAAATCCTTTGGATTAGGATTTGGGATTTAACGCCGTCTAAAAGTATAAAGATGTTGATATAAGCTATTATCTTTGAAATAATAACATCGTTGGAATATTTCATTTTATCAGCTGTTCAAATTGAAATTTATTAAACTAACACTAAAATAGTAACTCATGAATAAATTTAAGACTCTGTGTTTACAGTATCTGCTAGCTGTACTCTACCATGTCTTACTATGCATTGTACTATCGACAAATTTGAATCTTAAACCATCATAAGCTTACTTTCTTACAGACATTCAAATTCAATTAGGTCGACATTCGTGTGAATATGCATTTCCATGATAATGACCTGATTATATGTCATTTAAAGAAATTGTTGGAGGCAAAGTTAGAAACTGTAGATGTATAATACGCTCAAACGATTACGTTTACATTACTGTTATAAACCCAAACTATCAAAGATGATAAATCTATTACTATCCTGTAACGATGTCGTCAAATTTGTACATGCTTTTATATTGTTAAACTCTTATATATAACTTTATTTGGTGTACAATAAAGTTTATTCTATTCTATTCTATTCAAATTCTACAATCAAACAAAGGGAGGTGTTGATTTGTTCGACCAAATTTGTATGCAAATATTATGCAGTAGAAATACAAATAGATGGTCTATGGCATATTGAATTTACGTATTTGCGTCTCGGCAAACGTAGTGTAGGACGTCCACAAACCAGGTGGAGACGGCTGGCAGGAGCTGGATGCGAGAAGTCCAGGATCGAACTAAGTGGCGTGCAATTGGAGAGGCCTATGTCTAGTGGTGAACTGCGATAGGCTGATGATGATGATGATACTGAATATGGCTTTCGACAACTTGAATTCCAAAAATTAAAAGCCACTATATAGACGGGTATTTACGAAACAGTAGAGCACCGACTTCTCGGGTTACGTGTCTAGAGTTAATTACACAGAGAATTATATATTGCAGTAATATGTGAGATATTTCACGTCATTTATTCTGAGTTATAGTAGGGAGATCTTTGTTGTTTCCGTTTATCGGCAAAATGGGTCATGTTTCAAGTTGGTTGACTGTACATTTGTATAATGTCCGAATTGTGAAATGAGAACCAAAATAAATAAAAACAATCCTTGACGCGGTTCGTATTTCAAGTAAAAAATTGAGATCCATTGCTGCTGAACTTTTTACAAAAATATTTTGAAAGCGAATATAAACAAACCTAATAAACCTCAAACCTCATAAATAATGTGCCTTTCTATTGATTAGCGATATTTCAAATGCGGTTCAGTCTATTCAAAGATTACCCCCTACAGTCTCTTACCTAAACCTTGTCTCTTTATATTATTTTAGCTATTTTACTCTTTATTTATACTGTACCACACGATTTTAGTCTTTCTAGGCAAAATATAGTTTTTTATCAATTACTTAAAACTGTCTTTCATTCATTAAAATAGGTTGGTTTTTGAATAGGAAAAAAACAAAAGCCTTTTTAATATCACTTCGTTATCTGTCTGTTATTCGAGATTCTCCTCAGCCTCAATCTCTTGAAAGGAAAAAGGTATCAGAGTGGAATTAATATCATGACTGCGGTTCTTCGGGGAAATTAAATTTATAAATATACTAGCATCCCGGCCCGACTTCACAAGGTAGTCTTTGAAATTCTCAAACTTTCTCTTCTATAATATGCATGTATTACACATATAAACCGATATATTTAATCAGTCTATCTATTGCTGAACATTACATTAAAATCAGTTCAGCTGTTAAAAATATCGAAGCGAACAGACAGTAAAGCGACTTTATATATATTGTACCGTTTGTCTGAGAATCCAATTATAAACATGTACTATTCTATTATCCTACTACTATTATAAAGGCGAAAGTTTGTAAGTATGGATGTATGTATGTATGGATGTTTGTTACTCTTTCATGTAAAAACTACTGAATGGATTTGAATGAAACTTTACCACAATATAGCTTATACATCAGAATAACACATAGGCTACTATTTATAAAGATATAGCTTCGCCTCGCGGCGTTGCCCGCAGTTATCATCGTACCGCGGGTAGCACCGCGGGGTTCAGCTAGTAATATATAAATTGTATTAAATTTTATACTTTATATCCTTGTCCAATTTATAGCATACTAGCTGACCGACGCAACCTTGTTTGCGTCTTTTATTGCCCGTAGCGAAAAATTTTCCCCCATAAAGTGTGTCGCAGACTTTTTGTAGATATTTATAAGACCTACGATTAATTAGAACATTTTATGGTTCTATCTTTTAAAGTTTACGCAGCGTACGCAAAATAAGTAACTTTTCTGGTTGATTTTTTACACCTTGTGTCCGAAACACCCCAATATTAAGATTTTTTTCCAAAATAAAATATAGCCTATGTTACTCGTGGATAATGTAGCCTTCGAATGGTGAAAGAATTTTTAAAATCAGTTCAGTAGTTTTTGAGCCTATTCATTACAAACAAACATGCAAACAAAGTTTTCCTCTTTATAATATTAGTGTAGATATACTCTGACTAAAAAGTATTTTAACTATGCTAGGTAGTGTTATCAATTTTTTTTTTCACTAATATAATATGTCTATTTAGTCATATTGGCACACGGGGTTTTGTAAAATACATAGTAAAAATAAACAAGAGGTTATTTTTAGTTGATAAAAACTAAGTGTGAAATTCGCTGACCCTCCTGGGCAGAAGATACTGAGCGCAGAAGGTTGCAGGTACTCTAAGTTAGATACTGCTCTTTAGGCAGTGAGCTGTGGCGGTGTAGTGTTGGCGGAGTCCCTGAACATTACTATCGCATTCAATAGTCTGCCATTAAGCTGCATGAGAAAAGCACTCCACTACCACGGGGTGCCAGAGTACCTGAGACGGCTAGTGGCAGACTATTTAGTGGAGCATACCGTCATATACAAGGACTCAGAGGACGTCTTGAGACGGCGACCTATGTCGTGCGGTGTTCCGCAGGGGTCTGTCCTTGGACCACTCCTGTGGAACGTATCCTTCTTCAGATACTACCAGACGAAGTAGTTTTAGTTCTTGTTGCATCTTGTAGCTTATCCGTGAGTCATTTTCAGCTGTATCCGCCAGGTAAATCAGTATTCAATTAAGCCCTGGCCTGGACTCAGGCCTGGCCACCAGGTCCAGTACGCTTCCATTATAACTAACAAATCGCGGTAGTCAGGTAACGAAAAAGTAGGAAACAGACTTGAGAGAAAAGATGAGAATTAAAATTTATCTCTTCTGTGAAAATTGATTTTACAGACATTTAAATAATGGACACAAAGAAATGCAATATTCTACGAGACAACTATTAGTACTCTTAGATAGATCGATATATGTATGTAAAGGCGATAGATTTATATAAGTTATACATTAACCAGACCACCATAAATTCACCGTGGTGAAATACATTTCCCCATTCAACCTCATCAATTACCAGATTTAGTTGATAACGTCAATAGTGTTTGGGCGGCCATTAATTTAACCCAAGTCAAATGGCATGGCTTAGCTATAGATTATATCAATGTTTTATTATATACTTTCTTGCTGTTGATTGTGATGGCAGCACAGGACCGTTTGTTAGGGAGAGCCTTAAGAGTGACCTATGTCCAGCAGTGAACCTCTTTCGCCTTTTTTTATTATATAGCGGGCAAACGAGCAGACGTAGTTATTTTGGAAAAAAGTAGGGTTCCGTAAGATATTTGGGTTTTTCGGACACAAGGTGTAAAAAATCAACTAGAAAAGTAACTTATTTTGCGTACGCTGCCTATACTATAAAAGATAGAACCATAAAATGTTCTAATTAATCGTACATCTTATAAATATCTACAAAAAAGTCCGCGACACACTATACCTATCTACGTCGAGTGAGGCACAACAACCATATTTTTTATTTTAAAATCTTGAATTTTTTTTGGACTACATTTAAACGCGTTTATTTTACTCATGCTATCAATCCTTATCAAAATAAATTATTTCATCACTAACTACAGTTTATGTAGATAATATTTGGTCTTTGAATGATAAAAATTGGACGTTTGGTTTTGAAGTTATGGCAAAATTAAAATATGTTTTACGCATGGGCAACTTTACGTTGCCCTATCACGGGTCGGGGCTCCCGACCATCAGTATATTTTGTTACCTGAAAATAATTTAACATCAAATGTTGTTTATAGAGAAGCTCTACAGTAATCACTTTAGTTATCTATCCTAAAACAACGGGTTGCGCTCGGGGACTGACGGCAGAAGTGAAAACTTAGTATTAATTCCATTTAAATATTTTCCTCATTAACAACTTTAACATCCAGAGAAAGACAATCTGTTGTTGTTGATTGCGTCGTCGATGTTAGTGTCGGTGTCTGTGAATTGACCTGGGTCATTTTGCTGACTTTGTCTTTCCTGGGTAGGCTTTTTGCAGCGGTAACCGACATACACGCGGGCGGAGCCGCGGGCGACCGCTAGTATTTAATAATTTAGTTAATCTGAATCCTTATTAATATTCAAAATGTGAAAGCAAGTCTGTCTGTTAGACTGTTATGCTGTTACAGCTAAATAGCTAAACCGACAACAATGAAAAAAATGAACTGATAAATTCTACATAAATTCATCGTAATTTGGCATGATACACATTTTTGTGGGGCAACACGTGTTATGTATAGCTTGAACTAAACTAATTTCAATGATTTGCATTTCTAATTGTCTTTATACTGTCTGGTAATATATCAGTATCATCATCAACAGCCTTTTATATTCATCTGTTGGACATAGAGTACTTCGCAGAAAATAATAACATAAGCTTCCTGGACTTTGAGTAAGGTGGATTCAATGCCATAGGCAAATATATGAATTTCAATTATTATTATAAAAAAATACTATAAAATAAAATGCTCTCAGAAGTTTAAACATGGAAGCACAATTTAGTGGTCTCATTAGAGTGCTTCACAGTGAGTAAACAAAAATTCTAAATGCTCGTTTAGTTCCGATTTCCGCAAGTAATTCGAGATACGGGAAAGTTTCAAGGTTGGTCATTTAATCCGAATAAACGATAGAGGAAAATTCTGACGCGTTCTTAATGTCTTCTATCAAGGCCAACGTCCTGACTCTTGGTAACATAACAATACTTTTGTCGACCTCCAATACAATGATATGACGCAGACGCTTTCAAAAGTTGATATTTATGGAATTGTTCCAATTTGGCAATCGTTCAGGTTATGTGATTATTCGATTGTTAAATAAAATTTCTCGAAGACGTCCCTATATACGTACACAGGCTTATATCCAATGGGGATAACAGGATATTACATAAATGGGACTAATTAAAAGAAAAGTTAAGTTCCGTTTACATAAAATCATTGTTGAATTTACCTATTCCCATTGTAGGAATTTGAAAACTAAGAGTTTACTGAAAGCAAAGAACAGAAAATATACTACATGCACTTTTACAATAAAGATGGAACTTAATGTGATTAAAAAAACTTTTGTACAAAATATTATGAAAAAAGTCACATACTTTTGCCAAAAATTTTATAAACACCAGGCTTTTAACAGCTTTTTCAACATCATTAGTCCACGAGATCCATGTTTTCTGTTCAAAGGTATTTATAGGCTTTGAACTGTAATAGATATCAGACAAAATAGGTAACGTTATAATATAATATAAGGGTGGTAAGTCGTCAATATTAAAATACAAATTGAAAGCAATTAACTTAAAATTGAGGTAAGTGTTCTGATATCTTATTTTATTTTATCATCATCATCATCAACAGTTTCTACTAATCCACTGCTGTAATGGACTTCTTATTAGAAAGGACTTACTGGCTTATTAGATTACACTGGCCAGATGGATTCATTAAAAACTCATAATGTCCCACTGCTGGGCTCGGATCTCCTCTCTGGAGAGGGTTAAGACCATACGTCATCGCTGGCCAAGTGCGGATTGGGGACTGGCAAGACAACGTTGGCTACGTGTCTTGCCGTTGGATGTTTTATAAGCCGCCCAAAAGCCTCCAACTAAGCTTCGCGCCTGTTTATCTTATGATAACAACCGGGACCAACTGTTTAACGTGACCACCGAATTTACGGAGATGCTCATGGTATCATGTCACCCATCCAGATACTGAACGCGCCGTCGTTGCTTACTGTTGTCGGTGATTATTTCTAATCACCGAGTGCAACTATGAATAGGATATATGGATTTACTTGTGTAATTTAACAAAACTTCATACTTTGGGTAAACAAATGTGTTCCAGCATTCATTCGCAATCATTTTGGTATGTAACATAAAATAATATTACTACATGTTATTTTAAAGCGGATAAATATAATTAGATCGTGCATTTTGACTGCCTCGGTGGCGTAGTGGTAGCGTATGCGACTGCTAAGCTTGAGGTCTCGGGTTCGATTCCCAGGTCGGACCAAATGTTTGTATGATCTGCAAATATTTGTTTCGGAGTTTGGGTGTTTTCTATGTATAATATGTATGTATTTACAAAAAAAAAAGTATTTAAGTATTTATATCAGTTGTCTAGTACCCATAACACAAGCTCTGCTTAGCTTGGGACTAGATGGCGTTGTGTGTTAGACGTCCGGAATATTTATTTTTATTATTTTTTATTTTTATAGTGTTACAGTACAAATCACCTAGATTTCTAGGTTTATTCCACGAATATTCGAAGGTGAAATTGTTGATTAACTTAACGTTTCAAGCCTTAAGGTGACGCACATTACACTAAAAGCCTTTTATAGGGAGGGTATGCCATTAACATAATAATCACTCTCGTTTGGCAGCATGCATAGTTGATGAAAGTAAATTGAAAAGTCGACAAACATCACACGTGTGTTTACGAAAAAGAAAACAGAAACATAATTTTTTTAGCTTTGTCTAAGAACCGTTTTATTTGTTCGAAAGTTTACTTTATACATTTATGAGTATGGTTGCTTATTGCTTAATTTCTAATTGCTCGTGTTTTTCTCTCATTATATTGATACTCGTGTAGTGTAAGCTGTTACGCAAAATTTCTAAAAATGAGGAATTGAATTAAATTAAATGAGCACGTAAAGCGGACGATCCTGCGCCTGATCTTTACCCGATCGTGTCGGTTAACCATCCCATCGGATTATAAGAGAGAGGGAACAGAGAGTGCACCTGTGTTTGCGCATACACTTGTACACTATAATATCTCTAGTAGGATGGTCTCTGTTGAGACTAGCCGTCGTGGCCGTTATCGACTAGTGCCCAGTTCTTATATTTGAAAAACGATCCGTTCTAGGTACGAATAGTAGTATATTATACGGGGCGTAAGCTAGAATCGTTCGTATTAAAAAATAATTGAGGAACGGTATTTATGACTCGTAGTCAGTTGTAGAAAATTTTTACACGACGACTATTCGTTAAATATAGAAACCGGGCATAGGAGAACAGTAACTACCTGCCCCGACACACTTAATTCTTTCTAAAGTTATTGGCCTGTTGCAGTTTAATAAAAAAAAGGTATTATTTTAAAAATTTCCTTTAATTTTTCTTCTCATGAGTACCTTGCTAGTTCTTTAAATAAAATATATAAATAAAAGAAATTGGTCGAGCAGTTCTTGAGTTTTGCACTTAGATTTATTTTTATTGATAATTAATAGATAGTTTCTTTTTTGTATGGAACAGTTGGCAAACGAGCAGACGTATCGCCTGATGGTAAGCGATTGCCACTTACCATAGACCCCTGCAACACCGGAGGCGGCACAAGTGCGTTGGCGACCTTTCGGTGATGGGGAGTTGGATGGAGGCTCCCTCCAGGGTGGGGGTATGGGCCTCCGGTATCCTCACTTACTCGGCGAAACACAGCGCTAGCGCTATTTCACACCGGTTTTCTGTAAGACCGTGGTAGTAGTAATAATAAAGCAAAATTACACATCCTTCTTAGTATCATTTCAACCATTTGCCGTCCACTGCTGAACGTAGGTCTCCCCCAAGGAGCGCCAACTATCCCGGTCTTGGGCAGTCCGCATCCATCCGCTGTCAGCCACTCTTTTTAAGTCGTCAATCCATCGAGCCGCATCCTTCTTAATATTCAATATAAATATCTGTTAAATTACAGGAGACGGAATTTATTAGGCAATTAATTTATGAATATCTACATCACATTATTATAATAAAACCATCACTAATTAAACGCCTACGATATTAAAGTATTAAATAAAGTAACTTACAGCTAATTTAATTACCACAGTATATAAATTTCGTCTCAGTTAATGAAATTATTCGTTCACCAAGTAGAAAACATATTCATTGACTCTCATTTATCTAAAGAAAATGTTGTCACATTTATTCATTAAAAGAAATAATAAGGCATTAATATTTGTCATATTCCTAAAGGTGAAGAGATTAATTTAATATTTTCTAAGTATTTGGTTTACTAATTAAGAATGTTTGGTATAGAAAACTATATATTTAATGTAGGGAAACTCAACAATTGGTTCTCAAACATGTGGGGGAACGGGTATCATGTTCCACCCAAGACAAAGGGAGGATCCTCCGACCAGGCGAGGTGATCATGCCTGGCGGGTTACTGCCCAACAGTTGATGTTGGGATGTTGTATATATGCTAATCGGCGTGAGAACTATTTATTGCGCGATTCAGGATTTGTAGTTACTCCGTGTAGTGCAGTTTTGTAGGTACAGTGCGATACTTCGTAGTTCAGTGTATCTTCGGTAGATGGCGCTGTAGTAGGTTATGTTGTATGTGGAAGTCGCCACATCACTCCCCTCTAAGACTGGAGGTCGATATATGTTGAGTCAGCTGTCTGTGCTCTGTTACGGAGCTTGCCAGTGCCAGGAGTGAGCAGTTCCAGTGAGTCGGAACTGAGTGCCGCAAGTTCCAGTGAGTCGGAACTGAATGCCGCTAGTCCCAGTGAGTCGGGGCTGAAGTCCACTGATCCCAGTGAGTCGGGATCGCATGCGGTGCGCGGTGTTGCGGTGAGGTCCCCAGTGAGTCGGGGCGGTTGCTGCGAAGTGGCTGGCTGCTGCGTAGACGGTAGAGATGTGCTCTGCTTACGTGGACCGTACGTGCAGTGTGCTGTGCCTAGACGCTGTAGAGGCCGTAGGGGTTACCAGGCTGGTGCGGTCGCGTCCTGCGTGTGGTATATCCCAGTTGAGGACGAAGTTGCTGGCTGGCTTGAGACTTGCTGTGGGAGTGAACACGATGGTGGCGCTGATCTGCTGCCTTGAAGGCTGCTTTCAATCACGTCGGGGTCGACCAGACGAGGTGATCATGCCTGGCGGGCTACTGCCCCAACAGTTGATGTTGGGATGTTGTATATATGCTAATCGGCGCGAGAACTATTTATTGCGCGATTCAGGATTTGTAGTTACTCCGTGTAGTGCAGTTTTGTAGGTACAGTGCGTTACTTTGTAGTTCAGTGTATCTTCGGTAGATGGCGCTGTAGTAGGTTATGTTGTATGTGGAAGTCGCCACAAACATTTATTTATAATTTTGTATGTCACATGTACACGTAATTACAACATAATAACCTTGGTTAGCTTACAACATTGGTTTACCTCTACGTTAACATATCATTTTCACATAATTAGTGGGTACTTTTTATAAGACAGATTAATATATACTCTACGTGAAATATATAAAATATTTGTCTACTGCGTTGACTACTGCGATCTCCACGACGAGACCACCTGCAACTTCTGTTTTTACACATCCATTCGTCAATGGTCGCCAGCGTGTAAAGTCAATGTTGCGACAAAATAAATTTGATGACGTTAACTTAACCTATTCAACATACATAATTTATGTATACAGATAACTTATTTAAATATTACAAAAATAGTTCTTAATATTAAAATCCTCTTTATCTTATTTTAGGTGTTACGAGTATTTAGTCGCAGCTATGAGATTAAATGGACTTTAAAGACAAACAATTGAGGAGAGAAGCAGTATTACTCATATTTTTCAAAAACCTACACGAAAAATATAAGGGTATATAAGCTGGAAATCCAAAGAGTGGATAAATGTTGAAATGCGACTGCGCGGTACAGCCGCGCAGTCGCATTTCAACATTTACCAAATTATTACTTTTTCTGGTATATAAACATATTTCCTTGTTTCGCCTTCCTTTTTTTTAATACCAAATACTATGGTGATGTTTTTTTGAGTTTAGAATTAGCAATTTAGTAGTAGTAGTTTAGACATTTCGGTGCAACATATAAATATACATACAAAGACTAATATAATTATAGCTCTTCTCTTTTGCTTCATCGTATTCGAATAAAAACTGAAAGGTAGAGGTTTTTAGGTGGACTGAAACATAAATGTGAGACTCATAAATTCTTCATGTCACATTGTTTTATTCCTTTTTATCCTACAAGCGTCGCTTATCTTATCTCTCGCATTTTTAAGATGTGAAAAAAAAGGTAAATTAATATGACTTGTAGTGATCCGGAAGCCAGTCACTTTTGGTAATTGAATTCGATAATAAATATTGGATACTGTTCAAGAACTTTTTAATGGCACAATCTAAAATAAACTTAAATACGGCCTGTAAGTAAACGCCTGCGGTAGTTAATTTTAAGTGCTTTTGAAATCGATAAATTTAATTACGGAACATCAACATTCTTATCTTTTTACTAGCTGTGCACGCTTCTTTCGCGTGGAATAATCACTGTAGGTAGAATTTATACAACCTTTCACCCCCCTTTCAGCCCTTTACAACACTATTCTAACATTTAAAAAACTCATTAAAAAATCGTCCTTTCTTAGGCTCTAGACTGTCTATGTACCAAATTTTTATTTCCGAATTCACAATATTCGTGAAGATTGTCAAAAGGTTTTAAGAATTACGTCCTTTTTAACGCTGTCTGAAAATGTTACTGACATCGTTCTCAACACACCTTTTTTCAAATTTTTGAATAATATTTTACTTTTGTATTGAATTCACTGCTCGCTACAATCCAAAAACAAAACGTCGAGAATCGCTTCGTTGTTGAAATAATACCGTTGATATGTGCCTATACAATATCAATAACAGCCGAATGCCCGCTGACATTTGTTCTCGTAGAATTATCATTGTATGTCAAAAAGGCATTCATAGCTATACTAATACGAGTATAATGAAGCTGAAGAGTTTGTTTGTTTGAACGGGCTAATCTCAGGAACCGCTGGTCCGATTTGAAAAGTTCTTTCAGTGTTGGATAGTCCATTTATCAAGAAAGGCTATAGGTTATATATCATCACGCTTCTACTAATAGGAGCGGAGCATCAATAAATAATGTTTCAAAAACGGGGGAAAAATTTCACGCTACGGGCAATATAAGACGTAAACGAGGTTGCGTGGGTCAACTAGTCGTTTATGAAATATGTTTCCTAGTATTTTTTTCATATTAAGATTATATATTACAGTATTAATAAAAAAACTACAAAAAATTAAGATAATTAAAATCAAAAAAATTAAAAAACTCTACGCAGTTTCAGGTCGAAGTTATCATTTAATTTTCATTTAACGATTATACTGGAGCGCTTAAAACATCAACCTTTTTGCGTCGGGGGCTTAAAACAAGAAAAATACCGATGAATAACGTAGAACTATCTAGAGTTGTAGAACACAGGCACTGCACTGATTAATGTGCACTCTGAACACCGGTAACGAGTCTGCGGGGAGAATCTACCTTTTTTTTCTGACGGTACTCTAATGGAATGGTTGGTGCAACGTGCTTTTAATGAACTTAAGATTTTTTTATCATTAGTATGCATTTGCTAGAAGCGCAGTTAGCAGTGTTTTTATTTAATAAAAAGAAATGAATGTATTTAATCAAAAGAAATGTCAAGATTCGACTGTTTCAGGATACCTGACGATATGTATGTTAAATTTTAAAAGATCACTTTTGAATTCTACCCAAATTACGACAAAAATGTTTCTTGAACAAAAATGTACTTCTTTAATGACTTCTTCACTCTTCCAACTTTATCAATTCTTCCTTCTTCCTATTAATTTTTTTAACGGTAAAGATACAAGCAATTTGATGTGAAGTGTAATGTTTATGTATACTAATATTATAGAGCTGAATAGTTTGTTTGTTTGAACGTCCGATTTGAAAAATTCTTTCAGTGTTGTATAGTCCATTAATCAAGGAAGGCTATAGGATATATATCATCACGCTCATACTAATAGGAGCGGAGCACCTATGCAGAATGTCTTAAAAACGGTTTAAAATTTTCAAGCTACGGTCAATAGAAGACGCAAACTAGGTTGCGTGGATAAGCTAGTATATTATAAAATAAATTAAATTTTGACTACCTCGGTGGCGCAGTGGTAGCGTATGCGACTGCTGTGTTGAGGTCTCGGGTTCGATTCCCGGGTCGGACCAATGTTTGTATGATCTACAAATATTTGTTTCGGATTTTGGGTGTTTTTTATGTATAATTGATGTGATGTTAAATGTCCGAAATATTTATTTATTAAATGGAATTTTAGCACTTTAACACTATTGGAAATCAGGACTTTCAGTAAAGTATACCGCGATATTTTTTACCCCAACGCAAAAAGTTATCTGTTAAAAGAGTGAACGCTATGTGTTTCTATGTGTGTCATATAGAAACACATAGCGTTTATAGTGTATTCATAGCTCCTAAAACAATAGACAAGTTTGGTTGTGGGTTTTCTCTAGTATTTTGTGTTTTGTTCCACTTTTTGACTTGCAAATATATTATATAGTAATTATGTATATACGAAAAAATTTTATTATATTATAATATTTACCTTGGGAGAGCCACGCTTCGGGCTGCACGGGCTGTCTCGACCGTAGTGATTCCACGGCCTCACATAAAACCGGTGTAAAACGCAGCGCAGGCGCTCTGTTTCACTGAGTGAGTGAGGATACCAGAGGCCCATACCCTAACACCTCCCCTCATCCCTTTTCCCATCCCCCAAAGGCCGGCAACGCAATTGTAATACCTCTGGTGTTGCGGGTGTCCATGGGCGGCGGTAATCGCTTACCATCAGGCGATACGTATGCATTTCATGAAAAAAAAACAGGTTGAGAAATATCGTGACACGTAGTATATTGTAGCAGACCGATAACAAAGGTTATAGATTAAAAAAAATGTTAAAGATTATTTCTTAAAAATCGATTCTTATTAAACGTTGCATAACTTGCAAACGCTGACAAATAGGCTGGAAGCCAATAAATAACGAACCGATCCGTTTTCTGAAAAAAGAAATCGAGTAACTGTTCGGCAGATTGATTGACAAGCTTATCTGGGAATAGAATATTTTACGAGAATAATGCTCATCAAAGATTTGTGTAAATCATTTCTGTTTTTTCTTCAATTGATTTTTAAAATTCAATTGTATTGATACGTTTAGTTATTGTATTGTATTGTGTTGTGTATGTTTAATAATTTAAAAAGTAGGAACTATGTAAAAAGTATCGTTACTGTGTGGACTGTGTAATACAGAAATGATGTGATCCCTACGCTTGCTGAAATTGAGGCATTGAAGCTAAATTTAAATAGAATTGTAGGTAGGAAGTGTGTGAACGGAAGCATTACTAATTTGAAGATTTTTTGGACCAGTGAACTACTTCTGCAGAACAACTCTCACCTCAAATAATGTCTTTTTAACCCGGCGATACTCGCTACTGGGTAAAAAATACCACAGAGTACAAAAAAATGGTTGTGTTATTTTTTCTACGCGTTCTGGCAACCCAAGATTCTAAGTACCTTCAAACCGATAGTTTACACGCCTGCACCCCGCGGGGCAGTCAGTTCGTGCACAGCGTTTATTAATGACGGATGCCTAAAGTGAATATGGGTAAAAAATACCCGGTAGCGACGATCCTTGTTACATTATTTTTCGATATGTCAAACACTATGTTTTTTGTTTGAGAGCTGTAATAAGATGAATATTCCTCTACATGATAGTATAATAGAAGAGCTGCTTCAAGAAGAAGACAGCGGAGGAAAATGTGTCAGAAATAGAAGATTTTGAGGAGAATAGTCAACATAAAAGTGAAACTGAACAGGAATCTAATAATTCAGGCGCACCCTCAGATTCAGAAAATGTTTTAACTTTCTACCTTCTGATTCAGAAGTTGAAGAACATGAAGAACGGGTCCAATAGATGAAGAATATTTAGAAGATGTTCCATTGAAGTACTTGAGGGTAGGAAAGTTTATTAGAAAAGATGAATCTACTCATTGGCAAGTTCTTGCACCATCGCCACGTGTCCGCACAAGATCCCATAATATTGTTTATCATTTACCAGGACCTATTGGCAAAGGACGATCGTGTACATCTATTTTAGAAGCCTGGGATCTTATTATACCGGAAACTTGTCTTTACATTCAAGAGCAGAGATACAAATTTCCAGAGAACTGATACAGGTCGCGTCCGCCCATATCTGCTTCTCGCTGTGCTGTTTTTGAATGGAAGAAGGATCGGAAAACGAAGACGGTTTGCAAATTGTGCTTCAAAACGATATGCTGCGAGCAATATGTGAGGATTGCTACGATAGAGTGAAGTAGTTTCGTTTTTCGCATGATATTTGAAACAGTTTGTTTAGTGTTGATTATCTCAATGTTCACTCAGAATAAAAGTATCATTATTTTTTAGTATTTTAGGAGCGTACCTAGTTTATTTTCGATACCGATCTCAATTTTGCCAAATTTGTAAGAAAAAATACTATTATTGTTGATTTTTGTAAGATTACTAAGAAAAAAAAATACGTTTAGATTATTTTTTATGATAAACTCTTAATAGAAATAAATAAACATTAAAACTTGCATTTGTACTTTTATTTATGAACAATAGTACCTACCAATAACACAAATACATTGTCAAACATTGAAACTCAAACGTCTTTTTGAAAAAAACGGCAATTAAACTGTGTGGTATTTATTACCCGGTAGCGAGTGTTCATGTTCGTAAATACCTAGCGAGTTCCGCCGGGTTAAGTAGCATACTAAATAATTAAATATGTTTATTTAAAGTAACAAGACAAGATTTTCACTCAAGTACACGATTCACATGACATTTGTATTCAAATTTTCTTTTTCTATTATGATTATGTTCCACTGCTGGGCTCCGATCTCCTCTCAGGAGAGGGTTAAGGCCCTACGTTTCCACGCAGGCCAATGCGGGTTGGAGACTGGCAAGGCTACGTAATCTTGCCGTTGAATGTTTTAAAGCCGCCCAAAGGCCTCCAACTAAGCTTCACGACTGTTATCCTTTGATAAAAACCAGGACCGACTGCTTTACGTGACCTCCGAATCACGGAGACACTCATGGTCACATGCCACAAACGGCCTTACCCTCGGCAATTGTTTCTGATCACCGAGTGCAACTGGGCTATGAGCGCCTCTCACTTATTTTATTATATTAAAAACCCCTGGTTCTCAAAGTTTTTTTGCAAATTTAAACGGTTAAATTTTCTCTTTAAAATATTGTTAAAATTTTTTAAAGGATAAACTATGATACTGACACGGTTGCAAACAGTTTGTATAGGCACGTCACCCGTCGTGCTGCCCGTTAACGTCTTTGAAGTTGTGCCAACGTCATGCCCGGCTCTGTACACGGCACGACGTTGACGGATGAATGACAAGCTTTATCCAAAAAAATTCCAGCGGATATGAACTAAAATAGTTACAGTTTACACTTTAATGAATATAATTATCAGAGAAGTATTGTTTAACATTGTAAAGTTATATGCTAAACTAAATTTTGGATTTTTTTAAAGCATTGGAATAAAAAATATGTTGTTATGTTTTCCCTGAAATCTAAAGGCTTATTTAAAAAAAATATCATTATCATTCTTATTACAAATTAAAAAAATACGAGATTAAATCGGTGAGATATCTACAATTGATGTGATCGGCGTATAAATTTCGGTTACAAATTGAATTTATTGTTATGGTCCGGCAGGGGCCTCTCTAAGGTTGCTATACAAAACTTTATTTAACAGACGTGATGTCACCTAGTACAAACACAACAATTCAATTTTTACGAGAGATTAGCTGTACTCCGTGGTGTCACCAGTGTGGTCTTACCTTTAAAACGACAACCGCGGGACGTAGTTAGTCTAAAAAAGTAGTCTAAGTTACTCCTCATACCAGCTATATGCCAGTAAAAGTCTCGTCAAAATCAGTCCAGACGTTCCTGAGGTTAGCTGGAACAAACAGAAAGGCAAAAATAATATTTTGGGATACGTACAGTGTATTTAGTAAAAAGTGGTTGTTATAATATTACAAATAGACACTTCGATTTGATTTATTTGTATATATTTCATTACATTACACTTTATGTTTAATAAGTTAAAGATAATTATTTTTAATGCATTCACACAAAATCAAAACCTTATTTCCAAATGACTAAAAAATATTTACTTTAACAAACATTTCTGTGACTCCCCATGGATTTCATATTTAATTTAACAATAGGTGACAGATCGCCGTTTGGCTTGTAATGACAGAAAATCCCAAAAGCCCCTGTTACAAATGTAGTCTAATGGAAAAGTCGACAAAATTAGAATAAAAATATTTAATGAAAAGTAAAATCATCTCTCAAACTCAATTTTATCAACTTAATTTAAAAAGTCTTCTTTTTAGCCATTATATTTTCATTATAATTAAGTTTTAGACTTTTGCTTTTTAATATTTCGCAATATTTAAATAAAATATAATAATACATTCATTCATCGTTATTAATTGTGTTTCAATTATTTTTTAGTGTCAGCATGGTCGGCTCGACCGGGACTCATCAAGCTACATTGTCTGTATTCGCAATGATTAACACTGCTCTTGGATTCTATTCGTGCATTCCATCAGGCAGAGAAGAGTCCCTTTAGCAGGTATATATATTGTAATAATTACTATATGAAACAGTACACAACTAAAATTTAAACGTATTGGTATATAAATTACTAATTAATCAAGAAGACATAATTCAAATTCAAAATCTTTTATTCAATTAAGACACTAAGGCCCGTATTTTAAAAGGCATCTCAGTCGTCAATATAGTTTTCAAACTGAACACTGAACATCTTTTGAAACAAGATCCCTAATCACAATAACAAGTGAGTATAGATCAGTGAATTTTTTGGACAGATTATTTTAGAACGATATTCATGTCAAAATTTCCTCTCAAGAATAGAATTTGATAGATGTAATCTATTGTTTACTTACTAGAATCAGAAAAACAAAGTTAGTATTCGGGTTTTCTTTTATATTTGTTTTGTCATTGCTATATTTTTCAATAGACCTACAGTGTTACGTTTCTAAAATTACATAAAAACAACGACTTAGATTTATTTTAATGAAAATTTAATTATAATTATTATTCACCGAGCAACTGCACTTTGCTTTCAACGAACAGCCTACAAGAGCGGTGGTTTGTCTGCCACTTTTATAAATCTTCAAGGAATACTGGCTGACAGCCGACGCTTTGCTTTATAAGAAGTAAAATAAAAATAGAACTGAGGCTATCAAGAAAACAAGAATACGTCAACGACACGAAACTGTTCATGGAAATTTTAAGTAGGTATTGATGAAGAACATATTTCAACATTTCAACATAAAAAAGTCACTAAGTTGTAAAGCTATTTGAACATCTTTCTTTGACGGTGACGTAGAACTAAATTACATTTTCATCCAACCCCGAAACGTAACAAGATATTTTTTTACTATCAACCCCCTTAAAGCTATTTTTCGGACGCCGTCAACCGATTTGTCTTTGTCGAGTATGACAAGGGATGTCCATGACGTCATTACTTAAGACCACAATTATAGGTCATTTGTCCAGGGATCGTTTATACAAATAAATAAAATTGAATTATTTGTTTGTAATATCAAATTAATAACGTTTAACTAAATGCTTATCAAAGTATATTATCTTATTATATGTCGAAAAACTTATTTTTAAATTTGTAGTCTGTCTGTTTGTTCCGGTTCCCGAAATCTGTGGAACGGCTGAACTGATTTTGACTGGATTTTCACTTAGTCCAGTTTTTTCAGAATAACTTTGTGCCGTGGAGTTACCCGTAATTGTTTTCAAACCGCGTGTAATACCGCAGGGCTCAGCTAGTCGTAAATAAATCCTAACGATATATAACGTAGCCGTAATTAATATTCCGAATGAAAGTTGAAATATGAATGAATTTTTTTACTATTGAAATTTAGTTTCAAAAGTAAACAAAATTCATTCTCCATTAATTATAAGTTTCAAATATATCAATTTTGATCATTCATCGTTATAAATATATTTGTTTATGTGTGTGTAAATATTGGATTTCTATAATTGAAGTTGATATTGTTACGAGCTGGGTATTAACCAAATTAAAGTAGTCGATTAATTACCAAAAATAACACAATATTTATTAACAACACTTTATACAATAAGAAATCACTAAATCACTCGTTAGTCGCACTAGAAGATCTCTTCGATGTTTATCCGCTGTATCGTGAAACAATACTGCCCCTACGGCCAACACGTTCCGCTTTTATATGGCCGTGGAAATTACTCGAAAGTACGAAAATATTCGATCGATGTTTCTAGGCTAAATAGATTACTCTAGAGCTACTTGTAGCGCCATCTAGCGTCGAGTAATCGTCATAATGCCCACAGTTGCGCACTTTCCGACACTAGATGGCGTTGTCCTCAATAGTTCTCGATTGTTCTCGTAGAAACGAGCTCTATCTGTTTATGGCGCAACAATATATTACGATTAAGGTTTGACCAATCATGACCATTTATCGTTTTGGTTTTCAATGGTTGACTTGTGTTTTTTACTTTTATATGAGGGAATAAATATTATCCTCACATATCGACCCAACAAACACGGCCGAGTTATAAACACGCATATTTCTAAATACATACATATTATAATCATAGATTAATTACACCCAAGCACAGAAAAAAAACATGTTTATCATATAAAGGTTTGTACTGTGTGGAAATCGAACCAATGGCTCAGAGTCAGGATAACTACTAATCACTACACTAACAGGCCCATCCTTTTCACGAAAAGCGACGGAAATCTGTAACAGGAAGTCGGAGGACCGCATTTATTTATTGTGACAAATGCGCGCGATGCTAGAGATTGCTGTCGTGGCGTAAAGATGGATGTTGAAATGTCACACATCACAGAAACAATATCACACGTTCCTACTGTAAGGCTTCATTGTTATCTCTTTTTTATGTTAAGTTATTCATGGTATTTTTTTTAATTTAACAAAAGTGTT
This sequence comes from Spilarctia lutea, assembly GCA_916048165.1. NCBI lineage: Eukaryota > Metazoa > Arthropoda > Insecta > Lepidoptera > Erebidae > Spilarctia > Spilarctia lutea. The sequence goes on from OU696492.1 coordinate 7,269,331, forward strand.
TTACAACAAAACCATTGAGAAATTTTTGATTTTTATTTGTCTCAACACTTATTGGTTTAATACTTTTTTAGAGCAATTCATTGTCCTATTTTCCTTTAAACAATAAACTAAAGACTCCAAGCGAGTAATTCTTGTATATATACTAATAATAAAGCTGAAAAGTTTGTTTGTTTGTTTGTTTGAACGCGCAGATCTCAGGAACCGCTGGTTCGATTTGAAAAATTCTTTCGGTATCGGATAGTCCATTTATTAAGGAAGGCTATCGGCTATATATCATCACGCTAATACTAAGCGGAGCACCAATGAATAATGTATGAAAAACGGGGAAATTTTTTCACGCTACGGGCAATAGAAGACGCAAACGAGGTTGCGTGGGTCAGCTAGTATATAATAAAATTTGAATCTCAGAAATGACTCCTATGATTTTCATAAAATTTAGTATGCTAGGGGTTTCGGGGGCGATCAATCGATCTAGCTAGGATCATTTTACAAATTTTACGAAAAAATCGATCATCCAGATACTACAGTAAATAGAACAATGACTAATTCATATGTCTACGAAATATTAGTTCTTATATCATCATCATTAGACTAACTTACAGGACAGTTTTTTCATTTGTCAGTTTAAGTTCCCAAATTCATAACCTAGTTATTATTATAATGACCACTAGTGTAGTTGACTAAATTGCTGGTGTGTAAGGACTATAATTCGTTATCTGCCTCGATTTATATTCATAACCCAGGCCGTCATCAGAGTGCAGATTAGTTTCAGCAAAATACCGCCATCGGTCGTTGTCACAGTTCCGGACATTTCGGACATCTAACACACAACGCCATCTAGTCCCAATCTAAGCAGAGCTTGTGTTATGGGTTCTAGACAACTGATATAAATATTTATAGAGTTTTTTTTTGTAAATACATACATATTAACATAGAAGACACCCAAACTCCGAAACAAATATTTGCAGATCATACAAACATTTGGTCCGACCCGGGAACCGAACCCGAGACCTCAAGCTTAGCAGTCGCATACGCTACCACTATGCCACCGAGGCAGTCGTAACAGTATTTTTAACATTCTTTTATTAGCTTCACTTATATGTTTGTTTGCTTGTAACTGATTGGTGTAAGCGGGAATCTTAGATTATATTTATGGTAAATACATAATTGTTGAAAAGATATCCTGTATCAATATTTTGATGATGAAAGGATATCTAGACTCAGAACAACAATTTGTGGATCAAACAAAGTGTTGTTCTATTATAAGATCGAATCCACAACACTAAGCGTAGTAGGAAGCGTCGAGATAAGTGCTTAATCTACTATACATAATAGACAAGTAGTTTTTGGATTAATAGACAGGACGGTCTCAGTTAAAGAAGGTAATATATTTTTTAACCAAACTATTGCTACATTGCTTCATAGTTAAAAATATAAATCGTAAAATCATGTGCTCAAATCGCAAAAGTATTGAACTAATCATTTAATGTTTTGTGATTCACATCTTTTCTAATTAGTCAGGTTCTAATTTATCTAGAAACAAAAGCAGAAACATTAATATTTTCAACTCTAATCACTAGTCTTTGGCAGGTATAACCCGTAAATGCTTAACGCTAATATTAGTAATAATAAAGTATTTCGTTACCCTCACATTACACTTAAACGCAAGAACAATACATTTTTTTTGTCTTTTATTCGGACTTAGTTCTTTAAATTTGTTTGCCAGTCGGCAAAGGCCTGCTCCGAGACCGGCGATAAATATTTTTGTTTCTCTGTGTTATTGGAGGGTTACTAAAATTAGTACCTTACCATTAAAATAAGATTTTATTGTATATTTGACAAAGACCGGACAAATCTAATGCACAGAGATTGCCAAAACGCAACACTCTCCGAAGATGGGCAAGATAGCATTCAAAATATATACTGGTCATAACGTTTTATGATCACATAAACATTTTGATTACTTCAACTCTCAGTGATACCGCACTAGCTGACTGTTATATTTTAAAGCTATGAAAATTGTTGAATTAAAAATGTTTATGGTGTCAGTCTTAAAGTACTCTTAAGTTATTGATATTCTCTTAACAGTTATGTATAGAATATTTAAAAATCAAAGAAATCTTTAATTTTATTCTTGAAAAGAATTTCCCTCCCTCTTAGAACCATTTTAAAGTTAATATATATTAAGTAAATGAGATATCGTCTATCGAGGTATCTATAAACTAAACTTCTGATGTTTTCATAAGGAAGATCATTATCATTATGCCTAAGTTTTTTCTCCTTTCTTCCAACAATTCTAAGCAGAGACTTAAATAAAGTAGGGGACTACAACAGATTCTCATTATCATCAACGTATTATGTACCACTGCTGGGCTTGGGTCTCCTCTCAGGAGAGGTTTAAGGACATACGTCCCCACGCTTGCCAAGTGTGGGTTGAAAACTGGTAAGATAACGCTGTGACTACGTATTCTTGCCGTTGGATGTTTTTAATATTTTATTTTTTAGCATACTTCGAAGTCTTGAAAGTTATATTTATTTCAAAGTCTAAAAATATAATAATTTTACAGTAATACTATAATATAACATGTACGTACCGTATCGCTATTAAGTCGAGCCGTTGATGTGGCAACAAGCACACGTCAGAGCTCAGGTGTCTAATCCCTCTAGGATAAAAATACAGTAAACCTGCTTCCAAAAAAAAATATTTATTGTAAATTTTCTTTGACAGCTATTGATGTACATATATGACACTGTATCCTAAATAGTAATCCCTCAGTATTCGTTTCCTTACTGTATTACATGTTTTCCCAAATGAATCTGGTAATCTGATTGATATTTCAAAAGTCCAGATATAGCGATGAATGTTTAAAGTAATTGTGTTAAAATTATTGTAAGCGGCACGACAGGTTTTTCACTTTAGAATTATTACTTTATTGTCATTGCTCTTGAGTAAGGGTATTTAAAATTTTACCTAAATCGACCCGTTCGTCTAGGAAGTAGTTCTAGGAATCGTATTATGGCAGGACATTTTTGTTTTCTAGCTTTATAGTCATCAGCGTATCGCCATCCACTGCCATCTGAATGAAGGCATCTCCAAGGAGGGTCATTACGGAACCCCACATACAAGAACCATCCTCTATAATCTAACTATATTCCTCCTTCTAGTATAATTATTCTGAATTCTGAGGGTTTGAACCCTATTTAAACCATTCTGCGGATAATAATTGGCCAACTCTTCTTAATTTTGTAAGTGTGTAGAGCAGTGTGGATCGTAATTCCAATAGTGCCGGAATGGGCCTCGTGTTCTGGGACCCATCCCTTCGATCTTGTCAGTAGACTTTATCTTAAATTGCCATAAGTTGAGAAGATAATGATGTGAACTCAAAATCAAATAGGTTTTATTTTACATACATTTTAGCATTTTGGCACTTTCGAAACGTAACAAAAATTACTTTAGATGCTCGTTTCCAAAACGTGCATCCTGTGGGGAAAATCCTGCAGTTGGTGATCGACCAACTCTGGGATCAGCCTTCATGTTTTCTTGAGCACGATTAAATTCACGAAACCAATAAATACAATAAATAGTTGTCGCTGACGCAGGAGCAAACTCCCCAAAAGTACCTTGTAAATTTTCTTGAGATTCCTTGCAGTTTATACTCGTAATCATAGAAAATCATAGCACAAAAAGTTTCCAGCGAGACGTTCATTGTTGCAAACCATATAAGAGTGACTGATAATATTTAAACACATAAAAACTTCACATAGGTGGCTAGTGATATTCACAAAGAAGGTTAGTGTTGAAATTAACCGTCAATTCAAAATAGTTTCATGAAAGAAGAGATTGTATTTATTCTGTGACTTTACAATTTTAGAACAACTTAGGTACGTGCCGGGTTAAGGATCATTTTACTAATTAAACTTCTGAATCATAAACAACCTTTTGTCCATGTTTTCAAAGCCTATTCATTACGTGAACGGCATATAAGCTGGGGTACTAGGTAATTTAATTATCAATATTTAACCGTTGTAGGTCGCTGGTCAAAGTAGACAACAAATACTTGTGTAGTTCTACAAATGTTACCTGTTTGCATTTATTTATAAACATATGACAGCATTGTGATCTCAACCTAATTACTACTACTATATCACTATTCTAATCATAATATGATATTTTATTCGTCTTATTTTTGAAGTGTTACTGTTTTTGTAGTGATGTGATGATGTTTGAGATGTAGCACTAACACTGGTGTACCTCAGAGCGGCGTGAGATCCCTTGTAGTTTTTATTAACTCAATCACAAACCGATTACTTTCTTGCTACCATCTTTATGCAGATAATCTCCAAATTTATTCACAAGCTACTCCAGATAATTCAACACAAGCAGTGGACGTCATCATCATCGTCATCAAGACTTAATGCTCATTTGCAACTGGAGTGGAGAGTATGGACTAAATATAAACCCAACTAAAGCGCAAGTCGTGATAGTGGGTAGATCCAGGCTGCACTGCAAAATTAATTTTTAGCCAGTAGTGTGTTGCAGCGAGACTGTTGTTCCATATAAGGTATATATAAGGTGATAACCTATCCTGGTACCCTTAGCTCGGGGCAATCAGTCGCAAACTATTTGCTTCAGCAGGATCTCTGCGAAGGCTACAGAATTCTTACTCTTATATATATACAGGGTTCTGTGTCATCCTCACACACCCCCTTATCTCAAAGAACGTTTTCATTTCTTAAAAATACACATTGCAGAGATCTGAGATTATCGGAAAATTTAAAATTAAAAATTCAACACATTCCACGTGGGAGAGCCATGCTTCGGCATGAATGGACAGGATCGACCGGAGAAATACCACGGCCTCACAGAAAACCGGTGTGAAGGAGTGCTTGCGCTGTGTTTCACCGAGTGAGTGAGGATACCGGAGGCCCACACCCTAACCCCTACCCCATCCCCCTCCCCTTTCCCTAAAGGTCAACAACGCACTTGTGACGCCTCTGGTGTTGCGGGTGTCTATGGGCGGCGGTAATCGCTTACCATCAGGCGATACGTCTGCTCGTTTGACCACTATTTTCAATAAAAAAAAATATATATCCAGTCAGTTTGCAGACAAATCTTTTACTGTCCAAGCGTTAAGGCTTTGGAATAATTTGCCTGATAATATCCGACGATCGAAATCTTTAACTATGTTTAAAAAGCTGGTGAAAGAATACTGTGAATATTTATATTTCAGTGTGTATATGTATTTGTGTGGGTATAGGTGTGTATGTGTAGTGTGACTAGTGTATAATATTAGTATATGTATCTCTACTGATATTTTTAAATATACATGTTACAGTGTAGGTGCTACTTGTGTGTAAGCTACTCAAAAATTTAAAACACCTAATGTCCGTGCTGTAGTTGTCTGGAAGAAATCGCAATAAGCGATAAAAACGCCAATTGTTATACATCCTTACATACTTTGTAACTCATTTCGTTGTACAGTTTAATTTTATGTATACAATAAAGATAAATAAATAAAAAAAAAAATGCCAATCCACGAAAACCTTCCAGGGTTTACCTGGGAATTGACGAGTCGTTCACAAGCTTAGTAAGTTTATTTAATATGATCAACAATACGTTATAACCAATATAAAAATATAGTCGACATTCCTTAATCTACTTTTACCACATTCTTTAATTACTATATTATTTTATTAAAATGGTATAGCAGTGTATTTGTACTACTGCATGTAGTTCACAGACGGTCAATGTGGCAAGTAAATACGATGCGGGCATCGCTGGAGTTGTCGACAAATGTTTACGCTTCGACTGTGTTTGCGACTACTCTAAGAAGTAAGTTTTTAATCCTATTACACGTTGTAGATACCTCAATATTTATGAAATATATTTACTTGAATGCCTGCATTTATAATAGTATTTAATTACAAATTCATAACATATCTCATGAGTTTCTTTTCGCAACTACCCACTTCAACTTACCTCTCTCTCTCTCTCTCTCTCTCTCTCTCTCTCTTTCTCTCTCTCTCTCTCTCTCATTAAAATATTGTCAACATGTACGCAGGAAATACACATAAAAAGAAACCCGAAAATATTTCATGAAACTGCGAGACATGCATATACTAATGAAAGTAGAGTCCTAATCATCTAGTGAAATGTCTTGATGGTGATAAAATAGTCAGGAGGTTAAAGCCAAGTGTGCCCTGCCGGTGTACTCGGCAGTGAGAATCTTCTCGCTCTTGAACACCCAAGTAATTAACACCTTTACTCATGAATTTATACTATTTTAACGATTTATTTTTGCTACAACATAGTACAACATACAACCTACAAAAAGAAAATCACGGAAACAATTGCACTGTGCAGCAAAGGCAATAAGCTCAGTTTACGCTGTACTGAAGCACAGCACTGGTTTTCAGCTGGCCCCTGACATTTGCGTCAATAGTTGCGTGCAGTCAACATAGGATATTACTATGTTAGTTAGAAACAAAAATAATCAAAAAAGCAACTTCTTTAAAAGAAAATAAAATATGACATAAAAACAACAGAAATAAAAAAAAAGAAATAAAACAAAGCAAGAAATCAGACATTCATCCATACACAAAGTTTAACATTATAAAGTCTATAAAGACGGGTGCGACAGACACACAGTTCTGTTACAGTAATTGAGCATTTATTTAAGATTTATGTCCTTATCTTTTAATACAGCATTTAGGAAGTCTGCAATATCAGATTTATGATGATATTAAATAGTTTACTTCACAATAATTTCATTCCGGCTTCGTAGCTAACGTATTATATATGATATTTGTTATTTTTTAAATTTATCTGTTTACAAAATGTTAGTTACCAGAATCACAGCACTTTTGGTGAAGGGTAATTTATAAAAAATATTCGTCGTGAAATGAATGCTCCCATTTGTAACACCCACTCAGTCCGACAAAAACAAATATCTCGCTTGTGCTTATAGTTATTAGTATATTACTACTGCTATCTCAATTCATAAAACTCAACATCAACATCAATACTAAGAACCAAAATACCTTATAAGATACATTTTTAAAGATTTCCCTTACCATGATACCTACTTAATTTATGTGCCAAATGATTTTAAATACTAGTTTACATCGTTAACATCAATAGTCTACTTGATCATCATCGGCATCAATAGTTTATTTAAAACCTGAGATATTAGACTGAATCAAAGAAATCCAATGCCACAGCGAACTCTGTCACTTAGGTCCGGTTTTTCAATGGCCAGATAAAACTTATCGGAGAAATAAACTATAAGACGGCACAATTATGGACACTTTATTTGTAGGAGTGTCAGTAGTAACGTGTCCTTATTTTTGCCGTCTTATAGTTTATTTCTCCAAAAAGTTTTATCTGGACATTGAAAAACCGGCCCTTAGAATTACAAAAACACAACCGATGTGTTTATAAAACCATCCTGACGCGTTAAGAAACTTTTTTCATTTACGAGGATTTGTCTAGTCGTGATAATTAATTCCTTCTAATTTTTTCATTTTGAAGTTTTAGAATTAAGTTAGTGAACTTTTTGTCGCCAAGATTATAAATTGCAATTCTGCAATTAACAGGGGAATGAAAATCGAAAAAAAAATATTGGTTTTAGTTGTTTTTTACTATTGGGACAAAAAAGTAAAATTTATTTATTTTTTTGATAAGACATTAAGGGTTAGGGATATACCCGTACATATATAACCTCATTAGGGCTATAAATCCTGTATCGCTAGGGACTTTACAAATATATTATCTATATGAAACGGGTACAAATAACGCCTTAGACTCAGAACAACAACACAAAATATTGTCCCATGTGGGATTTAAACACAACCTTTTTTTATAGAATAGGGGACAAACAAACAGACGTATCATCTCATGGTAAGCTATTACCGCTGCCCATGGACACCCGCAACACCAAAAGCGTCTCAAGTTCTTTATCGGCCTTTTAAGAAGAAGTATGCTCTTTTCTTGATGGTTTGAAGGTCGTACTGGTCCGGGAATACCGCAGGCGACCGTTCATTCCATAGTTTTGTTGTGCGAGGCAGAATGTTTCTGGAAAAGCTCGTAGTTGTGGACTGCCAACCATCTAGATGATGGGGATGACACTTCTGTCGAGGTGGCAGGGATCAATCTGAACAATTCCTCGGAGTACTATCCATAGTAAATGCGCTAGAAGATGCACTGCAAAGCCACATCTCTACGCAGCGCCAGAGAATCTAGCTAAATTGAAAGTTGCTATAGTCTGATGATGATACTTACAGATTGGACAAAGTAAAAGTATATTGATGTTTCTTTTTTAATATAAAGTGGATTTCTACAAATTTGTTTCATAAATATTGCGTCTAAAATAACTATACTGTTTAACTTTACCACCTCCAATATATTTTCTAGATGACAAGATACAATAAAGCAACTACAGTAAATAATATACTAAGCGTATTGAATTTCCTTATCGACCTTTTTGTTACCAAACAAAGTTTATGGGTAATCTAACTACAACTTAGAATCAGATAACTGCAAAACAGTAGACCCAAACCACGGACACGCAAAACCGTATTACAAACGATTTTGTGTATTTTGGTTTGAAAATTTATTAGACTGTTCTAGACCACGAAAGCGCAGGGATTGAAATACAATTTGAATTACAAAATCGAATTTATGTCGTTTATATTGCATTATTTCATGTAAAGTAAAACTTAGTTCAATAGTAATTAAAACATAGTGGCGAAGCTAGTATCTATATAAATTGTAGCCTATGTGTTATTCTGATGTATAAGCTATATCACTGTGAAGTTTCATCCAAAATCCATTCAGTAGTTTTTGCGTGAAAGAGCAACAAACATACTCACTTATATGCTCACAAACTTTCGCGTTTATAATATTAGTAGGATGATTTAAAAGTATTGTAAGTTAAATCTTTATCTTCTTTGGTTATCATTACATATATCTATCTACTATTACCATCTATGGAGTAAATTAGTATAATTGATAACATGTTATTGTTCGGACAATTATTTAAATAATGAATAGTTAGAGAAATTATAGCTTTAAATACAAAAAGAATAGACTTACAGACATATAACAATGATATATAATTATAATGAAATCATCCTATTGCTAATTACAAATCTCTGCATGTAGGAGGGCTCTGAGGAGAACAGTCGTAAAATTGAAACGCAGTACATATTTAACACACACACAAAAAATAACACATGATTATATACGAACAATAATGCATAAAAAGAAATGCCAAAAAAAACCAGACACACAAAATAAAAGAATAGTATAAATAATATAAACGAAATAGATGAAAGAAACAGGTGAGGAGTTACCTGACCTAAGTATTAGATAAATTTAAAGACATTTATTTAAATGCTTGTTACTTTACAAACTATATAACTGTACAAATAAATAATTGAGATCGGTTTGAACTATAAATCATTTTGAAAGTGATGAACTTTGTACGTAGTTAAAATATGTTACCGAATTAATTTCTAAAACTGAAATATTGCCTACATCTGCCCATTAAATGCAATGTGTTGCAGTTTTCAAGTAATGAAATAACTGAACGGCATTTTATTCGTCAAACAATTGAATTAGAATTCAGTTGACAGGATTTAATTTAACAAAATAATTCGTGCGTTTTCATGAGATGTTCATAATCATTATTAATCTCGGTGACAACTGACTACGACTTAGATATATATACATAAGAGTATATAATATGTATATATATTTGTACTAGCTGACCCATGCAACCTCGTTTACGTCTCCTATTGCCCGTAGCGTAATAATTTTCCCTCGTTTTTATTTAACTGCGACTGCTGTGCATGAGGTCTCGGGTTCGATTCCCGGGTCGGACCAAATGTTTGTATGATCTGCAAATATTTGTTTCGGAGTTTGGGTGTTTTCTATGTATAATATGTATGTATTTACAAATAAAAGTATATAAGTATTTATATCAGTTGTCTAGAATCCATAATACAGGCTCTGCTTAGTTTGGGGCTAGACGACGTTGTGTGAAAAAAAAATAATTGTTCATTGGTGCTACGCTCTTGTTGGTCTTAGCGTGATGATATATAGCTTATAGCCTTTCTCGATAAATGCGCTATCTAAAGCTGAAAGATTTTTTAAAATCGGACCAGTAGTTCTTGAGATTAGCGCGTTCAAGCAAACAAACAAACTCTTCAGCTTCTTTTTATATTAGTACAGATTTTACATAATGAAAAAGTAAACTAAACTAATAAATAACATAAACTAATAACATTTTCCTCAAGCCCGATGCTAAATACGCAGAAATATACAATTTTAAATATAAACTACCAAACTAACGCTGAAAGAAAAACTTAGTCGCGCTCACAAGCAATTAACCAGTCGTGCATACAAAAATTCCTTTTAGCTCATTCGTTTTAGTTTCAAACTTGGAGGCATTAAATTAATAAGTACTTTGTTAAAACAAGCATTCTCGGCTGGCAACACAGAATGTTTCCTTCCCCTTACTCGAGAAGCAAAATTAAATTGGGGCATACGTTTAAAATTCAAGTTTAATATTCCAACTTTTTATTTTATTACTTACGACGTGAATTATTTCAAAATACATTCACAGTCTGAGAAAACCTTTTGGAAGGTCTGATTATTATTAAATGAATATACTAATTACGAATGTTTAAATTTAGTAATATATAGTAACTAGCTGACCCACGCAACCTCATTTGCGTTTTCTATTGCCCGTAGCGTGAAAATTTCCCCCCGTTTTTTAAACATTTGTCATTGGTGCTCCGCTCCTATTAATATTAGAGTGATGATATATAGCTTCTCTCTCTGCCTTCCTCGATAAATAGACTATCCAAAATGAGATTTTAGCGCGTTTAAACAAACAAACAAACTGTTCAGCTTTATAATATTGGTATACCTAGATTAACAATATCAATTTTTTTTTTTCAATAATGAGATACTTAAAATTGATGTTCAGTAAATTGAGCGTGGAAGTGCCTCCATTCACCATTTATGAAAGATTGAGAACAAAAGATGTTACTAGAAAGGTACAAAATTAGAATTTCTTTTTATACACAATTTATTACAGATGTCTTTTTGGTATAGTTATTATATTCCTGATACTAAATAATAAGTATTGACGACATTTTCAAAACTTCAAAACAGTCTCTCTTTTATATGTTTCATATATATTGTTTCTGAATTTCATTATTTTTCTATTTAAAATACAACTCCCTGACTATATCTTATATCGCGCTTGCCTCCGGGCGATAAGGCCGCCAATTGTACCTACTTATCTTATATTAAAACCTTTCATAATTTACCTGGTGTACAGTAAAACCATTATTATTTATATTAATATCATTATAACATATTATTTACATTTTTAAATATACATAGAAAAACAAATTCATTTAAAAATATAAAATATAGTAGACCACCGACTTCGGGTGAAGGGACCAAGAAACCAGTGGTTACGGCTTCAAAGACAGGAACCTCCTCACAATACGAGCCCTGTTAAGGAGGACTACTGACTGCACGGTTGGCCAAGTGTTGTGGGTTCGAATCCTACATGAAACAACACTTTGTGTGATCCACAAATTGTTGTTCTGAGTCTGGGTGATCTTTGTGTCCGTTTCATGTATGTTTGAAAATCCCCCGCGAAACAGTATGTATATTCATAATGCGGAAGTTATTTTAAAAAAAAAAACTACCTTCTGCATTAGACCCTTGATGCAGCCATCTAACGTGAGCCTCTTAAGTTGTTGGTCGAGGCTCTTGGTAATCAATCCATGAGCAGATATGACTATCGGAACAGTGATCACCGAATCAACATTTTAGCGAGACTGTCCATATAAATCCAAATATTTTATTTGTTTTTCTTTTTCAACTTTCACGAGATTCTCGTCATGAAAAACGGCATGTTCGCAATCATTGCGCGGCGCTCCAATCGATTTATCAATAGAATATCAGGCTTATTGGTAACAATAGTCTTGTCTGTGATAACAGATCGATTCCAATATAATGTAGCACGACTATTCTCGAGAACTAGGCCGGGCACATGCCTGTTGTATGAGACCTCTGAGTTCACAAGATGGTATTTAAGAGCAAGTTGCAGGCACAACGATCGCCAGGATCTTTGTGCCTGTGCAAATACTGGCCGTTAGCAAAACGATCTCCAGGACGTTGACATGCCCGACAGATATTAACCGAGCCATGCGAAAGCATGGTTACAGCGTGAACAACGCCATCTGTGCAGTGAAAAAACCATCAAGGCTCCTTGCAAAAAGAAAAAAGTTATAATTTAATAACAAAGATTATGTCAATCTTCTTTAAATAAGATTAACTTTACCACAAAATAATTTTCTTTCCTCAAATCAGTCGTTAAATTCCATCAAGGAATTCTCGCAAAACTTTGAATATAATTTTATCCATTCGTTTTTGGTACATTACGTCGTACGTCGATTATTGAATGACGGATGGACGGTCTGTTCTTTTGCAAAAAAGTAGGATCACGCAGTCTTGATAAAACTTTACTTTATACGTTCTCATTTGTAATGACTGACATAATGTTCAAAAGCCAACGTCACAATCTATAAAAAAATATATTCAAGCGCCGTCGCTCGCGGTATTGCAGTCTATCACCAAGTTCAGTTCAAATTACGAGAGGCTCTTTTGAATAATGACCAACTTTTGCCACTTTATCTTGAGATGAACGCACGTAGCATTTTTTTTTATAAATGTCTTGAAAACTTAAGATAAATTTTCTGGCAATATTTTACAAGATGTTGAAGGGTATATCGGTCACGTGTAAAATTTTAATGATCTCTTTTTATTTTTATTCCGAATCATAGTTAATATTTTATTGACTGAAAAACCTAAGAATTTTGTTGTGATATATTTTATTTGTAAGACCTTTTGAAAGGCGTGTTAAGCTTAGAAACTCTTTGAAAATAAACTTACTTTTAATATTTTTTTAATTTCGTTTAAATTGTTATAGCAAATACATTTGAAAACATCGTACCCATAAGAACAAATAATGAGCAATAACAAGTTTTTAAGTTTTGTACTTTATAACATACTAGCTGAACCTCGCGGTGTTACCTGCAGTTATTAGTTTACATATTGTATTTTTTTTGTTTTTTTTTTTTACAATTAAAATAGCCTATATTAATCAGTGATAATGTAGCATTCAAATGGTGATAGAGTTTTTAAAATCCGTCCAGTACTTTTTGAGCCAATTCGTTACAAACATACTTACATACAAACCTTTCCTCTTTATAATATTAGTATAGATTTATGTTTTAAAAAGTATGTCCAACAATACAATTATAAGCCACTGTTTTTGATCACGATTTATAAATTTTTAGTCGAATAAAAGCTTATCGAATCTTAACAATGCAATCCGAAACACAATATTCAAGTGAACAATTCTGAATGCAATTTTGTTAAAAGGAATGTTTTTATGATGTGTAGTAGTTTTATGTATGTATGGGTGGTAGAACTTCGACAAAGGGAATTATATATCAAAGAAAATAAAATGTAATATTTTTAGAAAAATATTCAGTTGCGTCAAATATGGTTGAGTTTCAGATGATTTAAAAAAAACAATCATCTGAATCGATGACAGGAAATTATAAATTGGTAGGCTTTGGACTGATGTGATCTTAAATGTGTTATATCTTAATGTGTAATGTACTTTCATGAAGATGTTTAACGTTCACACTAATCAGTTTATTTCTCTGAATTCCTTGTGTGAGTCTAATTGAGATCGAATTATTGTATTTCAACATATACAAACGTGGATCCGGATATTGGTTATCAAGTGTCAGGAATCCAATTACCCGATACATGTAGGTTAATAGATAGGTTCAGATAATGGCTATAGGTATCAGCTATTTATAAATATGTACATACATACATGTGCATTTTAAATACAGATATCACAATATATACGTCTACGTTATACATATACATTGATGACAGTATTTGAAAATGCATATACTTAGTATCTTAATAGACCACCACTACAAGTTTTGAAGCGAAATCTTTATAAAATTTGTTTTGGTCTACTTCACGCGTTACTTTTGTTCTTTATTTAAAAAAAAACTTAATTAATTGTGAGAAATACAAAAATAATTTTATAAATCACTGTCATACTTATATACGTTTCAATGACGTTTTAAATACCACAATTTTATTTTAATCTGCATTTAATGAGTTTACTCGTTAGCATTTTGGTATGTCTCCTACACATTTGTGTAAAATGAAAGTCAAAATGAAAAGATGCTGACTAGCACACAATTTGACAACAAGACTGACTTGTGTAATTTAAACGACAATAGAATAATATTTTAAGATAAAACTCTGCAGATGATCTTCTCGTTGGCCCTAAATTATGTTCTAGAACCTATGAGTATATAGTTTGATAATAAAATCGGAATGTTTCTGAAAGTGTAATTATTTATACATTTGTTAGTTTCACACTTTACCCCTGATATCGATGAAGTGGTTGTGGAAGATAGTTCAGAAAAGGTCATTTTATCTCTAAATTAATAGTGATCTCTGGATGAATTTATAGATAGAACTTAAATAAACTTAGTCACTTATTACCATGTGAAGTTTAAATTGAAAGATCAAAATACTTGCAACGTTTATGCTCTATATTTAAATGCTTAAATAATGAAATACAAATAATTCGGATTGCATTTCCTTCAGTTAATTTATTCTTAATTTTTATAAACTTTTTCAGCTTATTCTTGTTTTATTTTGTAAAGAGATCTGGGGTTTTTAATCAACACCACATTGGCCTACGTATGAACCTTCACTCTGACTGCCTTAAGCCCGGTTCCTATATTTAACGAATTGTCATTGTGTAAAAAAATTCTACAACCGACTACGAGTCGTAAATACCGTTCCTCAATTTATTTTTTATAGGAACGATTTTAGGTTACGCCCCGTATAATATACTACTATTCGTACCTAGAACGGATCGTTTTTCAAATATAGGAACTGGGCATTAGTTGCATAGTGGCAACGTATGCAACTGCTGTGCTTGAGATTTCGGGATCGATTCCCGGGTAGTACCAAATGTCTGCATTATCTGCAAATATTTGATTCGGCGTTCGGGTATTTTCTATGTATAATATGTATATATTTAAAGAAAAGTATGAATCTATTTATATCAGTTGTCTCCATAATACAAGCTCAACTTAGTTTGGGACTAGTCCTAAGTCCTAATCTAGATGGCGTTGTATCTTAGATGTCCGAAACATTTCTTTAATTTTAATTTGACAACTATTCACTTTTCTCGGTATCCTATTCATAAAACTCTTTATGCATATCATCATCATCAGCCTATCACATTCCAGTGCTGGACACAGGGGGTCTCTAATTTAATTACTTTTAATTCAATTCTTGATTCTTGTCAGCCATCTTGCGTAAACGTTTACTCCACCTGCCATGTGTACATCCTCCACTACGTTTGCGAAGACGTAGTCTCTACTCAATAACCCGTTTAAAGGTTACTGGTTCTTTAAGCATTTACAATATATCATCAACCACAATCATAATGTCCTACAGCTGGGCTCGGGTCTCCTCTCAAGAGAGGGTTAAGGCCATACGTCCCCACACTGGTCGAATGCTGGCTGTTTCATTAATGTTAATAAACTTTTCGTAAACAAAGAGATCAAATATTTAAAATTAATTTCACACATACTAGTCTCTCTTCAAAATTCACAATAAACGTAATTTTTCGCTGTGCAAGGTTATTATATTTAAAAGTCCCGTTCATACCGATACTCGATAAATTAAAGAAAATAATGAATGGAATTCCATTTCGTTTATAAGTTCAGCATGGATAATAAATCCATTATTCTCAATCTGATTAATACTCGTCGATTACTTTGTATTGTGAAATTCGATTTCAGAATTAATTGTTCTAAAAGGGCTTCTGATTAGCAAAATATGAAAATATGGCGACATGTACAATGATCTGGACAGTTTTAATCAAAATTGGACCTTCTGGGAATCAAGAGCATTCCAAAATTGTCGGGTCATAAATTTAAACTTATGAAGATCATGATTTATATCCTTGACAGGGGTACGGTAGGAAATGCAATAAGCAAGAATGGGATATACATATATTAGGTCTTTACCTATGAAATTGCCGTTGTGTATGCAATAAGTGAAAGTACTTATTTTTTCAAACTTTTTTATTTCTGTTATTCGAAGTAATCACCCATGCAATCGACGCATCTTTGCCAACGCATTGGCAGTTTATTGATGCTCTTCTTGTAAAAATCAGCTGGACGGGAGGCAACAAACTCTTCAAAGGCATTTTGTACTGCCTCTCGGGAATTGATTTTTTTACCCACTAAAAAGTTGTCTAAATTTTGGAAAAAGTAATAGTCGGTAGGTGCAAGGTCTGGTGAGAATGGCGGATGAGGGAGAGCTTCCAACCCCAGCTCTTGCAGCTTGGAGACTGTCTCTTGCGCAGTATGGGGTCGCGCGTTGTCGTGAAGGAGCAGTGGGGATGACCGATTGACCAAAGCTGGTTGCAGATGTGCAAGCTTCTCCATCATTCTCTCCAGTTCTTCACAGTAAACATCTGCATTAATGCTCATGCCGTTTTGTTAAAAGCTGTGGTGAATCACACCCGCACTAGACCACCAAACAGTGACCATCACCTTTTTGGGGGTCATTTTTGGTTTAGGGCATTGCTTTGGTGCTGAATCAGGGTCTAACCAACTTGCTGAGCGCTTTCGATTGTCGAACAGAATCCATTTTTCGTCGCACGTAACTATTCGTTTCAAAATTCCTTCATTTCTTTGCCTGTTGAGCAGCGAAAGGCAGGTCTCGACGCGTACGTTGCGCTGGCGATCGTTAAGGTCGTGGGGCACCCATCTATCAAGCTTTTTTACCTTGCCAATTTGTCGCAAATGGATCAATGTTGTTTTGATGCTTACATTAAAAGCTGCCGCTAGCTCAGCTGTAGATTGAGTTTCGTCAGCTTCCACAATCGCCTTTAATTCATTATTGTTAACCAAAGTCTCCGGACGACCACGAGCTTCATTTTTCAAGTCAAAATTTCCAGAACGGAACCGGGAAAACCAATAAAGGGTTGTGCGTTCGTTTGTACAGTTCTCTCCGTAAACGTTTTTGATGTTACGTTCCGTTTGTGTCGCGTTGGTGCCACGACGGAACTCATATTCCATAATTACACGAATTTTTAAAGTATCCATTATGACGAAAAATGTTCAAATGTAATGAAAATACAACGCTAATCAAAAAACAAAAGACTGAGTTTGTAAAAAGAATGTCATGGTTTTAAAACAAAATTAATTTGAATTTAGAATACAGAGCCATTACAAACTTTTTTTTATTTGAAATGACCAGTACTGAAGAAACGCAATTTTATAGGTAAAGACCTATTATTATTATATTATATATACGTACTATACATATCACTGTATTAAGAAATATTTTGACGTTTTATCGAAAATTTGTTAAGTAATTGTAAGAATTTTCTTCGATCGTACTGACCATAACTCGATATCGAAGTACGTAGGCTGGCTTGATGAAAATGATACTACTAGGGCCTCAAAAAGAACAGGTATAAAACATTTTTTGAGTTAGCTTACCAAAGGTGTAAACGGTGTACACTGAAAGTCTAGCAAGGCATTTGTAATTTGAGCTTTAGATGACAATGAGCGAACATTTCCCATCCAGTGTTACATCTGTTCTGATACCTGAGGGAGATTATTGTTATCATTCATCTGCAGGCAGTTCTATTAGTATCCAGGTGAAACAGTGTCGATCTATCATTCAATTAAAAACACTGTTGTTTTATTACATATATATAAACATTAACGTAATCTGTCATTTTGAAAACACATTTTAAATTAACTTTAAACAGAAGAATAAATGTATATGACTTACAAGTTACTTGGGTTTAATATGCTTCTTCATTATTATTAAAGAATCATAAGAGCAAAATAATTTATCATTTCTGCCAATTCAACTCGGCGTCAAGTCAACTCCGTAGCCTTTAAATATAACCGATCGACTCATGTTTAAAAATATGATTTATTTACGGTACCCGAAATGATTCATCACTTTTTCATTCGTTCCATTCAATCGTGAATGAAAATTCGATAGTCATTCAACTTAAATTACTTTTGATTAACGATTACTTTAACTTATTTATGATGTTTCTTAAATATATACTCGAATTTTATAAGAAAATATTTTTTCAATAACAAAACGTACATCATGACCTACCATCGTGATGTGCATCTTTCGTCAACATAATATGAAATTTTCCTGATTTCCAGACTAGGTTGACTTGGACATATGAAAGAGGATAGTTAGAGACGTTACGGTTCCGTGATGTTTCCGAGATATGACGTTCTCAGGATCTCCCAGCAACAGTATTAGAAGAACAGTAAAAATTAGCGATTGAAATCTCTGAATTCTCTGCCCTGAATTATACTTCCCGGGCTAATAAAATATATATACATACTCATTTATATATTTATGATTGTACATTGAGCAATTCTTTTCCAATTTTTTTCTGAGTGAGTGAGTTTACCAGAGCTCAAATGCCCTCTCTTTTAATTCTTATGGGAACCCAAAGCATGGCTACGCACTTATGACCGTTGAGTTCCAAGGGCCTGGTAGTGGTTATTACTAACCATACCATTAAAAAAAACTAAAATAAAGCAGGTTTTTTTCAAAAATAATAATCAACGTCTTCATAACCTTTATAACTGCCTGTTGACTGCAGCTCTACCAGACATGTTTAACGAATTAAAGGAAAGCCACAACCGAGCCGAAAAGATACTGGATATCTTAAATGCATGAACATTAAATGCCTGACGTATGTACTTTAACCTCAGAATGCTTGCCACGAAAAATATTTTTAAGAACTTGATGTAACATTTATTTGAATTTAAACACTACTTAGGAACTAAGCTGAGTGGATACGATAACTTTCTAACTTATAAGTCGTAAAACATGACGAAAATGTATCAGGATGCTTGTCGCCACGATGCTTTACAAATATACATGAAATAATAATTTGTGTCCGATCATCGTCATCATCACCCTTTTGCAGTGTACTTTTGGACATAGGCCTCTCCCCACTTGGTTCGATCCTCAGCTTCGTTCGTTCGTTATAAATTCATTATCACGTAAAACATAATAATAGAAGATCAAATAATGTTATCTCTTTTTAAGCTTAATCCTGGTAATGTAGGTAGCATGAATGTATGCGTACATGCGTTACATTCGCTCCCCCCTTCTCCCCACATCCGGACCACATCCGGCTCGAGTTCAACAAATGCTACAACTGTTTACTTTAGAGAATCTATCTTAAAAGTACCGATTTTATAATGCACTATTCACTGATATAAATACATATTAAACTCTGAATCAAATATATACACATCAAGCAAATGTTTGATCTGGCCCAGTAATCGGTCTCGAGACGTCAGGCAAAGCAGTCGCGAACGCTATCACGCGCTATTCTTTTTTTATGGAATAATGGACAAACGAGCAGACGTATCACGTGATGGTAAGCGATTACTGCCGCCCATAGACACCCACAACACCAGAGGTGTCACAAGTACATTGTCGGCCTTTGGGGGATGGGGAAAGGGATGAGGGGAGGGGTTAGGATATGGGTCTCCGTAATCCTCACTCATTTGGTGAAACTTAGCACAGGCGCTGTTTCACACCGGTTTTCTGTGTCTAGCATGATCAAGTGAGACCATTATTACGATCCTAAATATTAACAGCCAAAGTTAATTTAGCTCTTTAACAAATGACTATCTGCCAACAACATAAGACACTGACAAGTGACTTGAGTGACAGTTGATAGCTTACGTTAATCTACATTTCACTCTTACATTGTAACCTAAATTTGTCAAACTCTATATTGACAGTTTAAATAAATAAATAATGAACACTTTTCTTGTAAGTGAAATATATTATTCTCAATACGTTCGTTGCTTGTAAAATGTACTATGTACCTCTATTGACTCTTTGACTGCCTCGGTGGAGTAGTGAGCTTGAGGTATCTCGTTCAATTCCAGGGTCGGACCAAATAATAAATAATAATAAATATTAATATTTCGGACATCTAACACACAACGCCAGCTAGTCCCAAGCTAAGCAGAGCTTGTGTTATGGGTACTAAACAACTGATATGAATACATATAAACTTTTTCTTTGTAAATACATACATATTATACATAGAAACCACCCAAACTTCGAAACAAATATTTGTAGATTACACAAACATTTTGGTTCGACTCAGGATTTGAACCCGAGACCTCAAGCACAGCAGTCGCATTCACTACCACTGCGCCACCGAGGTAGGCAAATGCTTGTATGATTTGCAAATATTACAATACAGTATTTACAAAACAAACAACATAACCTAGAAATTACTTCTTTTTGTTATTAGTATTTCTATTGATTATTCTCATCTCTTTCAAATTATGATTCTACAGGATGTTCATTAGGTATTAAATTTGTAGTTAAGCTCCAAGTACCTAAATAAATAAGTTTTGTTAAAAACGCTGTATAAGTTATACTTATAACTTTTTTAAAAATATTATAATAAACATAGAAATCAATCGAACTTTGAAAGATGTATTTGCAAATGATAGAAACATTTGTTCCGACCCGGGATTCGATCCCCAGCAGGGCTACCATTGTATCAATTCAAGTAAATTTCTTTTTTTTGGTTTTTTTTTGTGTATATTGTTATTAAGGTTGTATTAAATCGACTCGATGTTTATGGATTTTAATACCTACCTCCCTGGACACTATAAATATTTGATCAAGATGACAAACTTATCGATGCTGTCAAGTACTACAATAAGAATATACAAATACAAATATTAAATTGTGTTTTCATAAGTTATCTCTGAATACATAAGTTAGTGGTTGTAATTTAATAAAATGCTAGAAAAGTATTTTAATAATGGTATAGGTTGTATATACGCGTAGCACTGTATTGATTTATTTATCAAAATTTTATGTAAGAAAGCTAGACAAAAGTGTTTCATTTTTGTTTAGAAATAAACGTCTCTCTGACTACATTGAACTTGTATTAAGCTAACCATACTGCTGATGAACGTATTATTTTCATACATAGGTATATTTCATCATCATCAGCCTCTCCCAAGAAAACCACAGAGCCCGGTTTGTTGCTTTTTGCATACAGGTACTGCCAGTTCTCCTATGCAATGTCCTCCCGCCATCAGGCCAGAGGGCGTCCCACACTACGTTTGCCAAGACGCGGTCTCCACTCCAGAACACGCTTACTCCAGCGGTTGTCAGTTCTGCGACATATGTGACCAGCCCATTGCCACTTCAACCTACTAACTTTCAGAGATATTTCGGTCACCTTGATATATTTATTATCTGCTATACCTACCTACTATACTACCAAGGATGCCGAAGACCGGGCAAAGTGGAGAAGAAAAAGCAGGAGAGCGGACCCCGGGCTCCAGAATGGAAGCAACCGGGATAAACGCTAAGACGATGATGATGACTTACCTACTATATACATAGATATAATTTATAACCACATAGGGATAAAATTATTATGATAATCCCACGAAAGGCTATTAAGAAAGTCGCCTAGTAAATATGAAGATAATAATCATCTCAAGTATTAAGAAAGTAACAATACAAGGAAGTGAAATTAAAAATTGATAATCATTTCTTAAATTATCATAACAAAAAAAACACAACGAAATAATATTACTCAGTAAGCTACAATAAACAATAGGCAAGCATTATCATGTATTACTTTAATAGTTATGTTACTCTACGCTCTAGTAACATGAAAATATGTGTATCGTAATACTGTACCGCTGAGGGCTTTTGATACAATTTGAAGAATCTCCAATGTCTGTACTACACAATGTATGTATGCAGCGATGAGAATTCTAGCAAGGAGTGTGGCGGCTTCGATCGTCTATTGTTCAACATACATGAATTGATCTAATACAATGCGGAATTAATTTAGCAATATAGTTTCATTTTCAAGGCTGTTGAACATAATTTGTTATTCTTAGTATTTTAAGTGGGATAGATTAGATTAGAATACAGGTTAATTTAAATTGTTTATCTTTTAGGAATTAAAAGTAGTAGGTCTTTCTAAATATTATACCATGATTCTCTATGATTGGTAAATACCGAATTGATGATATTTTACTGGTTAATAGTAATTGTACCAGTGCAGTAAACATAAAATAAATATATATATATATACTTTACTATTATACTATACTATTTTTGAGTTAGAGGTTTAGTACAGAAGTTAGTTGTAGCCTTTGTTGAGTGGGAGCCGGATGTGTCCCACGAATGGGGGAGAAGGGAGAAACGGAAGTTTAGCCCTTACGTAGATATATGTGGTACGTAGGCTTCTAGGTTAAGACCAAATGAGATTTGAAATTATTCTTGCCTACATTTAGATAGAATGTGTACTTAAAACTTAACATAATGTTTTGTTTGATTTCACACGAAGTTCAAGTTGTTACTTACTCTGTTAAAGTGATAAGCTATAAGTACGAACTTTAGACGAGAAGAAAATATTGTCAAGAAATTTAAATGAATTTTAAGTAACGGGTTGGATGCTACTGAAAACTTTGAAATTGATTTTAGAGTAATAATTTTCTTAGAGATTGGGTAAAAACTTTCTTTACTAAATTAGTATTATAGTAAAGCTTAAAATTTGGTGATAACAACTTCTATAAATGATATTAACAGAAAAAAATACGGTTTTTATAATGGTGATAAAAGTTAAACTTTATATTTTTAATCATTCACAAAACGTTTCACTTTTCTTGTACAAGTAAGTTTGAATCACCTACACATGTATAAGTTTCGTGTGAAACTCTTCAGAAGTATAGATGCAACTATACAATTTGTTTCTAAAACTAAAGGCTTTATAATAAATAATAATAATAATGGCGTTGTGTGTTAGATGTCCGAAATATACATCTAACACACAACGCCATCTAGTCCCAAGCTAGGCAGAGCTTGTGTTATGGGTACTAGACAACTGATATGAATACATATATACTTTTTTTTTGTAAATACATACATATTATACTTAAAAAACACCCAAACTCCGAAACAAATATTTGTAGATCACACAAACACTTGGTCCGACCCAGGGTGAGACCTCATGCACAGCAGTCGCATTCGCTATCATTGCGCCACCGAGGCAGTCAGTCAGTTTATGAACTGAAATCTTAACTAACAATATAAATTCTAAAACAAATACGTTTTTACACTTTCACTTCAAAACTACTTAACTAATGAAAATATTTTATAAACTTATTTATTATATATGTATTTATTATATATTATTCAACAAAATTCAGGAGTTTATTAACAACAAATATTTTTTATCCAACAAAAACAATAATGCTCTCGTCTATTTAAATTTGTTGTAACATTTACAAAGGAGAAGGAAAATTATGACACAATAAGCCGTTTCTCACATTGCTCTGTTCTTAACACATGCTAGTTTGGTCTTAAAACATGTGAGTCATAAGGTAGACTATATTATAGTCTCTCTTAGTTAATAAAAACTTATCTCAATAATTGAACAGATGAGAGAGAGAGAGATCCTAGAGATTAGTGTTTTTTAAATAAGTATTGGCCCGGAGACAGTAACCCTTAGGGAAAAATGAAACAGGGAACGTTTTTATCCAACAATCTTGTAATGAAACCAAAAGTTTAAAACGGTTCCTTTTTCACGAGATGGCCTTTAATTTCCAAGATGGCGTCTCTTGTCTCGCTATCATGCCGCACTGCTTAGTGCATTGTGTGAGTTCAGAGAGCTTAACAGTTTTGGCTTCGTTTTAATTACCTGTCTTGTGCATAGCGGTATTCAGTCTTTGTATAGCCAAGTTTTAAATTATAAAGGTAAAGATAATATCAAAGTCAGTGCGTATTTGAATTAAATCTCGAAGGTTATAGAGCAATATGCGTTCATAACACAGTTGCACTCGGTGATTAGAGAAAATTACCGACGGTAAGTGACAGCGCGGTCAGATCTTTACCTAACTGTGCTCTTACATTCTATGTTATTAGACACTTTATACCCACATGTCCCACATACCAGATGTTTCGTTGGCCAAGTGTACATGATATTCTTAACTAATGTTCAATTTGTTTTCATTGTTGGTTACGCCAAATTAATAGTTACATGAATTGTTTCATGATACGTTCCTTTCCACAAATCTACCTTTGTACACACCTAAGGGATAAGGAAGAGAACAGAAGAGGATTAGAAGTCCCCGCCGTGCTGAAGCATACACTCCACGTCGTTTATGTAAATTATTACAATTTATAAAAGTACAAGTTAACCGCCACGTATGAACGTAATAATTCCGCATTGTAATTAATTTGCAGGGCACATTGCTCGCAGACAAGACGGCCGATGGGGCAAAAAAGTTCTGGAGTGGCGACCACGTACTGGAAAACGGAGCGTGGGTAGGCCCCCTGCAAGATGGTCCGACGACCTGGTTAAGGTCGCAGGAGTCTGTTGGATGCGAGCAGCACCGGACCGGTTGTTGTGGGAAGCCTTGGGGGAGGCCTATGTCCAGCAGTGGACGTCTTTCGGCTGACATGATGATGATGATGATGATGATGATGATGATGATGATGAATTAATTTATTTTAATCCGCTTAATATCGTCAAATCCTCACGTCACGCCGCGAATAAGGCAAACGAATTGCGTTACGATTACACCTGGGGATATCCTGAGTCAGATCAGTGGCGGGCCCGCTACTAGAGATAAGTTGAGGAGCCGCTGCGCAGCTGACAAGGTATATGTGTATCTCCTTTGATTCCTTTACCTCGTATTTCCTTTGCTTTATAAACCATTACACAGTTTCTACTAAATTATTCAGTACTAAATTATCGAAATTTAATAAAACGTATTTGGCGTAACCAATTGTGTTTTATATTTGTAGTTGTGTTAGAAAGCTGTAAAAAGGAAAAGAGAAAATCTTATTTTTGAATTTATAATATTAGTATAGATAAGTAATCAGTCCATAACATTACAAAATACCTCATAAAAATGTTCCATCGGAGATGATATATTTTTACTTCTTTCATAAACTGTTAACAGCAACATTAATAGTATAAAATAAAAAAATTTACCGTTCCCCCACAACTCAAAGCGACAACATTCAATACAAATCATTTACAATCAACTTTAAGAAAAAAAATTTTTGTGGAGAGGGCGAGTCATAAAAGATATAGATAAAACGTATAATTTACGAGGCTTTTAGTACTAATGGCAAAAGGCTTTATTGGTACTGATCATAAAGCTAAACGGAAGGTGCTACTCAAGTGCCATATCTCGAAGAGTAAAGTCAGAATTGTTGGTCCTTAACGAGTTTAACCTGCGAAAGATGATAAATATTTTCAACATCCAGGCGTAAACGAACATATTTTCACACAAAACAATTCCAGGCGCCATTCTGAGCACACCAAACGACAACAATTTAACAGTTTGAACATTTTCAGTGCGAAACATTTAACTCGAGGTATTTGTGGTATTTAAGGAGTTTTTCATATACGAGGGAACATCTCTTTCCATATATATTAAATGGTTATATTTAGCAGAGTTTTGGTACAGGTTATAGATAAGTTTAAATATTAGTTGCAGATCAATCATCGAAACCAATATATTTTATTTTAAACTTCTTGCGGAATATATGATTTCATATCATTTCATTTCTGGCTTAGCTTTACATAAAAATTATTCCAACCGTAGATTAACCAGACGTAGATTTCTGTGTCATTTTTAGTCACAGGCTTACTAGGCTACGAAACAGTATATCGTAGCTAACTTGTAGCACAAAAGCGACAGTGCTGACGTAGACCCGAGCCGACGCTTTTCGTAGAGCTTTGTAGCCAGTTACAAGCGTCATCTGCACACCACCGCTCAGCTGCATACATTCGAAAAAACTCAGAAAGTGATATTACGTCCAAACTACATTTTATAAAGATGAATGGCAACTAATGAAGTACATGATACACTTTTGAATTGACTGATTAATCGACCAGATCGCATTGCTTGTACTCGAAGTCAAACTGACTTATTGCTTATTAATCGCATAATTTCTTTCTAAATTAAAATTACAAAATTTTGTATTAGTATGTGGGGGAACGAGTGTCATATCCCTCTAACACAAATGGAGGATCTTCCGACCAGGCGAGCTGATCATGATTGGCGGGTTATGGAATTACCACCAAATATCTAGTTACCCAGTGCAGTAACATTTGTATTTGACCTAAAACGTTTACATTTGGAGGAATAAGATAGTGTTTTTCAAATAGACCGCAACTGATCTACCCATGTCCCGTAAATACGCATACATATATTTTACATTTAAAACATCACTCTTATTTAACCAGACTTAGAACTCTGAAATACCTAAGTATCTTTCAAAATTATACCTTTTTGTAAATACAGAATATATAACAACATCACAATCAACACCTTTCATGGTCCACTACTAGATATATGTTTCTCTTAAAAAATCTAAGAAGCCTTTTAAAATAACATACTAATCAGAAATTCTATTCAACTCAACAATTACAGACAACTAGAGGAGTTAAAAAAATAAACAATAATTAAGGTACATTTCAAGTAAAATTTAGACAACAGCACCGTACTTAGAAACTTTGATATACAGAACCCATGAGATACAAGTTTCCACTAAGAGGATGTTCAAGTTTGCAGCAACAGAGCTGTGGTCCACTAGTTTTGATTGTCGGAGTTCTTGGGACTAATAAATTATGCAAAGTTTACATTATACGTAGGTAGCTGTTGTGAGTTTTGTCGTAATTGTATAAGGGAACCCAAATAGCTAGTTAACGTTCCGATGGCTAGTTTGAGAGTATATTTATTTAGCATGTTATAGTGCTAAAAAGTGTTCCTATATTAAATATTTTAGTTTGTTTGCGATTAGATAGAATATAATATTGAGGAACTACAAAAAATTACAATTAACCCTTAAAAGCTAATCGATTTTAACATCGGTCTTTAAACTACAAGAAACGGCTAGTTAATAAATATTAGGTCTTTACCTATGAAATTGCCGTTTTGTATGCAATAAGTGAAAGTACTTATTTTTTCAAACTTTTTTATTTCTGTTATTCGAAGTAGTCACCCATGCAATCGACGCATCTTTGCCAACGCATTGGCAGTTTATTGATGCCCTTCTTGTAAAAATCAGCTGGACGGGAGAAAACAAACTCTTCAAAGGCATTTTGTACTGCCTCTCGGGAATTTAATTTTTTACCCACTAAAAAGTTGTCTAAATTTTGGAAAAAGTAATAGTCGGTAGGTGCAAGGTCTGATGAGTATGGCGGATGAGGGAGAGCTTCCAAGCCCAGCTCTTGCAGCTTGGAGACTGTCTGTTGCGCAGTATGGGGTCGCGCGTTGTCGTGAAGGAGCAGTGGGGACGACCGATTGACCAAAGCTGGTTGCAGATGTGCAAGCTTCTCCATCATTCTCTCCAGTTCTTCACAGTACACATCTGCATTAATGCTCATGCCGTTTTGTAAAAAGCTGTGGTGAATCACACCCGCACTAGACCTCCAAAACAGTGACCATCACCTTTTTAGGGGTCATTTCTGGTTTAGGGCATTGCTTTGGTGCTGAACCAGGGTCTAACCAACTTGCTGAGCGCTTTCGACTGTCGAACAGAATCCATTTTTCGTCGCACGTAACTATTCGTTTCAAAATTCCTTCATTTCTTTGCCTGTTGAGCAGCGAAAGGCAGGTCTCGACGCGTACGTTGCGCTGGCGATCGTTAAGGTCGTGGGGCACCCATCTATCAAGCCTTTTTTACCTTGCCAATTTGTCGCAAATGGATCAATATTGTTTTGATGCTTACATTAAAAGCTGCTGCTAGCTCAGCTGTAGATTGAGTTTCGTCAGCTTCCACAATCGCCTTTAATTCATTATTGTTAACCAAAGTCTCCGGACGACCACGAGCTTCATTTTTCTAGTCAAAATTTCCAGAACGGAACGGGAAAACCAATAAAGGGTTGTGCGTTCGTTTGTACAGTTCTCTCCGTAAACGTTTTTGATGTTACGTGCCGTTTGTGTCGCGTTGGTGCCACGACGGAACTCATATTCCATAATTACACGAATTTTTAAAGTATCCATTATGACGAAAAATATTCAAATGTAATGAAAATACAACGCTTATCAAAAAACAAAAGACTGAGCTTGTAAATAGAATGTCATGGTTTTAAAACAAAATTAATTTGAATTTAGAATACAGAGCCATTACAAACTTTTTTTTATTTGAAATGACCAGTACTGAAGAAACGAAAATTTCATAGGTAAAGACCTATTATTAATAGATGATTGGAATAAGATTTTCAATGACATTTTTTTTTGTAAGACATGATTTATTACTTTAACATCTTTGATCAGATTTCAAAGTCAAATTTAAAATTTAAGAAACGAATGTTGAACCTCCATGAATGTAATATATACAGCGTGATTGCTTTAATTTTATATACCAGGTGTAAATAATTACTGTTCCTGGGAACTAATTAATGACTATGTGCTAGAACAATTTTAACACCAGCTTTGTAACTTTGAAGGACACCGAACTTAAAGTCTAAATTCTAAATCCTAACTTTTAATTGTTAACTAGGTTATTCATTTAAAGTTGTGCCGTTATTTTGAGAACGTACTATTAAGGCTACGGAAGTTATAATTAAAGTTCAGGCATGAATAATTAATTTGTTTAATCTGCAATTCTTTTCCCAAATTACGTTGTGATCGGCTTTAAGTCTAATGTGATACGACTTAACTTCTGTTTTTACGTGGAGCGATTGCGTTCCGTTAGTAATTATGCCCTAACCGGCTATAAAAATCATACTAAAGTCCTTAAAGTATAACTTGATATCTGAAACAGTTATAGCTATAGTCCGGCCGCTCAGAGAATGCGTTTCTGACACTTATAAATTCAATGTCTCAAATACGTAAGCGTAAAATTTTTGACCAACATTTGGTTTGGGCTTAAAGACAAATCTCTGTGAATCTAATACCTTTAAACGAGCAATTTTTGTATATACGTAATCTGAATCTCAGAAATGGCTCCAAAGTTTTCCATGAAATTAAGTATGCTGGGGGGTTGGGGGACGATAAATCGATCTAGCTAAAATTCACTTTTTAAAAAATTGCCAAAAAAAATACTGGTCATTCTGTTTTTTTTTATGTAACTAGTGACAAACAAGCAGACGTATCGCCTGATGGTAAGCGGCTACCGCCGCCCATGGACACTCGCAACAATGGGGATGAGGGATGGGGAGAGGGATGTGGAGGGGGAGGGGCATGGGCTTCCGGTATTCTCACTCACTCGGTAAAAAACAACGCAGGCACTGTTTCACATCGGTATCATATTGGTAGGACCGGCCCATGCATACCGAAGCCTGCTTTTATCGGCTCACCCACGATAAAAGCAGGTTCTAAAAATAAAAAGAAAATAAATACAAGTACGTTCTGCGCGATTCTTGTAGAGCTTTTTTCTTTTAACTAAAAATATACGACGTGACTAACGTTTTTAAAGGTTTGAATAACAAATTTATTTGATTGAAGCTCCACAATTCCATTGATTATAATTATTTATATAATTTTGTCATACTTTTACAGTATTGATACCTCAAAAGATGGCTTTCTATTCTAAATGTAAGACGAGATATTTTAAGTACATGGTATAGACTAACAAAGTAAGATACTATACCCTCATTGCGATTATGTGCGTGATGATTTCAGAAAATATATATTTATATACATATTTTCTGAAATCATCACGAAATTCTTGAAAAATAATGACTCCCATATTTTGTTCCTGGGTTCGAAAGCATTGAATTACAACTCTTCGTTATAACGGCGAAACTCACTACCATCTTATTACAAATAATGACACTGCAAATACCCGTTTCACACTTCTCACGGAAAAACAAATATTACTTGACTTTTACACTTTAAATTTATGTTTCATCTTACCTACGTCATCTATACTAATATTATAAAGAAGTAAAGTTTGTGTGTTTGTTTATTTGTTAAATTGTAATGGGTAATTTCGGGATCTACTAAACCGATTCTTTTACCAATAGAAAGCCACATTATTGCTGAGTGTCATAGGTTATATAAAAAACCGAAAAATAAAAAGGCTTTTACGTGGTAGTCGGTTTTGCAAAGTGAATCGGAGAAATTTCAACGGAAGGCCAAGGCAGCGGACGGCGCGCGATGGCTTTGGGTTTGATTCGGTTCGCGTTCGTGCTCGCTTCGGGAGAAGGAGGCGTGGCCTTTTACATCTGAGAGGTAGGTATCATACGCAGCGGACGTCTCCGAAATTGAATTTTTCGAAACGTAATTAGTACACTTTCGACATTGTTTAAATAAAAGGTTCTTATCAGAACTACTTTCTATCTTATTCTTGGCAGTTAGAAATTAAAACGTAACACTCTGTACTAAAAAAGGATTATTAACATTATGCCCAACGAAGTGGGCACGGGTCAGCTAGTTTTATATAAACTCAACAATTTTAACAACAATAATGAAACTTCATCCGAAGCACTCACACTAAAGATGTGACTATAAATATTGTTTTCCCTAAATCAGTAGACACAATGTTTATTACTGTAGTAAAACAAACACTAACCCGAAAGTTAAGTACAGACACGTTTAAAATCAACTTTAAGAACTAATGCTTAGAGATTAAATTCGATAGTGAAATTAGATTGCTTGTGAGTTACTATGCTGTCAAAACAGACAGGTTGTTCGGAAGATAATCATATCGTCACGGTAAGGCGATGAAGGATAGACAGAAGGGTAAAACGCTTTGTTAACATTTACAGATATTTAGGGTTTGATCGAGGTGCAACAATTATGTAGTGCTATAGTTAGAATAATGTTGAAAACACCATTGTATATCTGCTATTCAAATATTTGGGGAAACTCAAAGCTACTAGAATTTTGAGTGGCATTAAAATAAAAGTTATTTTTTGTCCTAATATCACGTGTTCATGACTATTTCGTTTGTAAGATTTTAGATGATTTGGTTTACAGCGATAGCGCATTCACTTGCATATCCCACCATATTCGATACTAACCGAACGAAAATCCCACATAGATCCTTCAGGGGATAGGTTGCCTGAGGGATCCATGTGGAATTTTCATTGCTTAGAAGCAAGGGATCCAAATGGACGGAACTCTCCAAGCATAAAAAAGTATGTAATTATTTTCCTAACGTAGGTTTGTTACCCTACAACCTAGTCAGACATCTCTTCACCACCCAAAAGTAGATTTGGAAAGAAATATCAGTGTCGTTAATTACGGCATTATAAATTTGACAATTAATTGCATAAAGAATTAGATTAAAATTAAATAAAACTCCAAACGATTTCATTTTTTCTGCTCTACTTATCCCCAAACATGTATAAAACATTTCTAGCCTTCTTTCTGGGGTCCTGGGGTGGCAGAATACCTGGCGAGACACCTCGGATCGCCGATGTCACTTCCAGAAGTCGTTTGCAACGTAAAGGGTCTGCTAGGCTTCCTGGAGGAACTGGGTTGACATGCATAATACCCGACTCATCACGCAAAATAGGCGCGTTAAACTCATCGAGTTGCGGAAACCCGGCCCACGAGAATTCAATCAATCGGTCAAAACATTTCTATATCAAACATAACGATTTAATATACATATAAAACCTATCAAACACACGTGTTAAAAAGGAAATTGGTAAGATGAAGAAATTTTCTCCCTACTTATTTCAATATCGATTAAATTTGAACCAGTCGTAGAATAAGGCCGTATTTCACAGCTTGAGGGTACTGTAGAAATTGAATTTGCATATTTTAACTGTACCTGCTTTAATTCATTAGGCATTCTTGCAAATTGTTTAGGAACCCATAAACCAGTAAAACCTCTTTACTGGGTATAAAGATGAGCTTTTATCGATTGTCAAAACTTCGATGCTGTAAACTATCACAAATTACAATAACATCAATCATGGAGCCTATTTATTAGTATTAAAGTTTATAAAACTTATTTCAGTACTTTTAGATCGAGTCGTGAAAACTTTTAACGAATTGATGAACACAAGTAAATTGGTAAATTCGTTGTAAAATCATTGATTTCATTTACGAGTTTAAGAAATTATTCCATCAATGTTCAGGTTGTATAATCAAAAAAATCATTAGTGTCAGAAAAAGCTATTCATAAATAAAGATTCTGAATCGTTAATTGCTATTTAGCCTATGCTACTGTTAGGAAGGAATTAATTTCGGCAAATATTACTACTTTCGCAAAATATGGGTTGCGGTTTGACCCACTAAAGGTAAAGCAGCACATAGCCTAACATTGCGGTAAGCGGACGGGACGAAATAAGATGGATTTTTGTATAAGGTTGTAATATATAATTTTATTATGGAAATTTGATACTTAGATATATTTTCTGTAAGTGAACTTAAGTAAATAATTAAATAATCTAGTAGTAGTTTCTAGGGTTCCGTGGCCAAAGGGTAAACGCGGGACCTTACTACTAAGACTCCGCTGTCCGTCTGTCTTTGTGTACGGCTGTATGTCATAAACTGGAATAGCTAAACAGTTGAAATTTTCACAGATAATGTAGTTATTTATGTTACCCCTGTGAGAACAAATACATAAAACAGAATAAATTAAATATTAAGTAACCTTTTTTAATCGTGATTTCGATATTAATAAAGGCAACAGGTAGACGCTTGAAATGTAAATATAAAAAATGGTACGGAACCCTATCTGCGTAGTCCAACATGAAATTGGCCTAACTAATAATAAGCTTATGAATTAGCTTACATTAGCATAGGGTATATATATAGGTACCCCAAAAATATAAGGCTTCCGAGTCCTGAACTACGGAACACCAAAAGCGATCGCTGATAATAAACTGTAAACACAAACTTACAGCAATTACGTCATCGTTTTAAAATAACTTGGGTATAATAATTCTATCATCTAGCACTTACAAGTTATTTATGTATTTTCACCGCGTAATAAATCAATGTCAGTCCTTAGACGCTCGATTTTTATCGGAATAGTGAAAAACAACACACTTGATAAAGGTGTGGGTCAGTATAATATAACACTTGGTAATTAATTAATAGTATTTTTATACCAGTGTTCAATCTTATCTTACTAATATTATAAACGCGAAAATTTTTACGTATGGATGGATGGATGTTTGTTACTCTTTCACGCAAAAGCTACTGAATGGATTTAGATGAAATATTACAATAATATAGCTAATACATCAGAATAACACATAGGCAATAATTTGTAAAAATATGGCGTCGCCTTGCGGCGTTGCCTGTGTCTTATCGCGAGTAGCACCGCGGGGTTCAGCTTGTATAGAATATGTAGGTTCAATATATAATATTGCCTTACACCTGATGGACCTATAGTTTTACGTAACGCCTCTGTAAAATAACATGAATGTGGTACCGTTTCAATGCTTGCGCGCTGACTTGATTCCGTAAAGAGATATACAAGATGTTTTGAGAAGTATAAATAATAGATTGAATATTGTCATATAAGGTCTTACCGTAGGAGAGCCACGCTTCGGCATGAATGGGCCGGCTCGACCGGAGTGATACCATGACCTCACAGTGTGGCCTTAAACCGGTGTGAAATAACGCTTGCGCTGTGTTTCACCGAGTGAATGAGGATACCGGATGCCCATACCCCCAACCCCTCACCCCATTCCGCAAAGGCCGATAACGCACTTGTGACGCCTCTGGTGGTGTTGCGGGTGTTTATTGGCAGAAGTAATCGCTTACCATCAGGTGATACGTCTGCTCGTTTGCCCCCTATTCCAATAAAAAAAGGTCTCAAATTTAGATAAATTTTTTTTGTACTTTATTTGAATCAGTCAACATTCAGCAATACCAAATATGTAGTATGAAATTATTAAAAGAAACAAAAATAATTATTAGTTCCCTTTCAATTGTTACAGAAGTTTTTTTAAGTTGAAATAATAACTTTGTAATATTAACTTTGTTTAAGCAACATAACTAATGGGTTTTTCTTTATTTTACTGAAAATCAATTCCACGATTATATCATATACTAGCTGACCCACGCAACCTCGTTTGCGTCTTCTATTGCCCGTAGCGTGAAAATTTCCCCCGTTTTTGAAACATTCTTCATTGGTGCTCCGCTCCTATTAGTAGAAGCGTGATGATATATAGCCTGTAGCCTTTCTCGATAAATGGACTATCCAACACTGAAATAATTTTTCAAATCTGACCAGCGGTTCCTGAGATAAGCGCGTTCAAACAAGCAAATAAACTCTTCAGCTTTATAATATTAGTCTAGTATAGATACTCATACACTTTCATTTATTTTTTACGAATTAAAATGAATGATTAGTAACTATATTTTTAAATTTTACATCGATCTATTTCAAAATCAGTCAGGGTATGGTATACATATTAGAGATCATGTTATTGCTGACTATTAAACGCAAGTCATCGTAATTTTTCTGTTTTGAATGCTTATTCTATTTAATTGACTAGTATAACTTGAACTCTCAATCTATCGTTGTCCGTAAATTGTATTCTGTACTACATCAAGTCACTTACTATTACTATATTTTTTGTACTTGTACGCTGAGATCTTTTAAACTAAGCAAAGTATTTTAATCCGGTTTTCACCAACAGGAAGAATAGTTCATGAAGAAGGTTTACATGTATAAAACATGGTCACTAGTACATTATATACCATACAAATATAACTCAACTTAGAAATTTCCATATTCATTATATGAAAATTTAATAGTGCGTTATTTATCATTCCATTATTTTGCATTTCGTTCATATATTTAAAAAATATGATTAGATAATTTTTCTTTTTTATCAATGTCGAAATTTAATAAGACTTACATGTAAAGAATTTTATTTATACAGCTTATAATAATAATAATAATAATAATAATAATTGGTGTACTTAGATGGACTCAGACTGAATTAGATGCCATTGATAGGAGAGTCCGTACATTGTTGACTGCATTCCGAATGCACCACCCACGTTCATCGGTTATGAGATTGTATATCCCGCGAAGGTTAGGGGGTCATGGATTACTAAATATCAAGACCCTGCACAATCGCGAGGTATACAATCTTAGAGAATATTTTCTACAAACTGATGTGGGAGTGCATCGTAGTGTAGTCACAGTGGATACCGGACTCACTCCGCTCGCTCTGGCTAAAGAGAATTGGCGCAAGCCTGTAGTACTTAGTACTAATGATCGCAGGGAAGTATGGAAGGGCAAAGTACTCCATGGTCGATTCTATCGGGCCTTAAATGGGCCTGATATAGATTTCAAAGCATCTACGTCCTGGCTACGGTATAGTGATCTCTTCGGAGAAACCGAAGGTTTTGTCTGTGCGATTATGGACGAAGTTATCATGACGAATAACTATCGGAAGTATATCCTGAAGGATGGTACGGTCGACATTTGTCGGGCATGTCACCGTCCTGGAGAATCTATCAGGCATATTATTTCTGGTTGTTCTCGTCTTGCTAACGGCGAGTATTTGCATAGGCACAACCAAGTAGCCAGGATCGTACATCAGCAACTTGCCCTTAAATACAATCTTGTGATTTCAGAGGTGCCATACTACAGGTATGTGCCCGATCCAGTTCTCGAGAATGGTCGTGCTACTATATTGGTATCGATCTATTATTACAGACAGGACTATTGTAGCCAATAAGCCTGATATTGTGGTGATAGATCGATTAGAGCGCCGCGCAATGATTGTCGATATCGCCGTTCCTCATGACGAGAATCTCGTGAAAGTCGAAAAAGAAAAACAAATAAAATATTTGGATTTATCTCACGAGATTGTCGATATGTGGAATGTGGATTCGGTGATCATTGTTCCGATAGTCGTATCAGCTCACGGATTGATAGCCAAGAGCCTCGACCAACACCTTAAGAGGCTCACGTTAGGGGGCTGGATCAAGGGTCTGATACAGAAAGCAGTCCTTCTTGACACGGCACGTATAGTGAGGAGGTTCCTGTCTTTGGAGCCCTAACCACCGGTTTCTTGGTCCCTGTACCCGAAGTCGGTGGTCTACTATTTTTTATATTTTTAAATGTATTTGTTTTATATGTATATTTAAAAATGTAATTTATATGTATATACAAATGGAATAAAGAGAATAATAATAATAATAATATCTCTTTATTGTACACCAGATAATTAAATAAATTACTTAATGCTAGGTCAGTACAAATGGCGGCCTTATCGCTTAACATGCAATCTCTTCCAGGCAACCGTGTCTTCCAGGCAACTGTTATATACTCAGGTAGTATTATCTTATGTTATTACATTTCGTATAGTTATAATGCGTGGTCGTGGAGCTTAGGAATACAACGTCAAGTCGTGGATTCATACTTACGAGTATATATAATATTTCTAAGCACATTCATATTATACACAATATACATCCAGACAACGAACAAATAATCATGCTCATCAACCAATATTTGCTGTAGATGGGCACAAAATTGAAGTTACGACCTCCCCCACCAACCATTATACCAAAAGGCCATTTTACTTACGGGTATTGTTGAGAAGTTAAAATAATTTCAAATCAATCCGATGGCGCCCTTGTGTATAGCGTATGTATATAGTTCTATAGACGGATTTTTTATGAAAAATGGACATAATATGTATATAAGATGAGATAAGATAAGATGTCATACAGACCCTTAACTTCTAATATATTATTTAACATCACCATAATCTCAATTAGTGGAGGGAATTTAAGTTTTTTGGATCTTCATTACTTAGTTTAACTTGTAATATTGAATTAGAATTAAGTTTTTTTTCATTGGTTGCTCTCTCTCACAGTTATACCAGCAAACATTCTCTGGATGAAATCTATTTAATTTTCCTTTATTCTCACAAATCCTGCATGACGTTTTGTCAGTTCTTTTAATTTCTTGTTTATAGTATTTTTTTCCTGTATTTAAGTTTTTCTTTGTCTCAATTTTCCTTTTTAAACTTTCTAGTCCTCTTATACAGTTAAATAAGTCATTTACTTCTTTAAGACCCTCTCTGTCTATTCTATCCATAATGAAGTTTGGTAGACCAGTGACAATCAAACAAATCAGGGTTTGTGTATCAATTAATTTGTTCATTTCTAGTAACAGTCTCTCTTTTTTCAGAGCATATTCTAACATTGATCCTTGTATATATTTAAAATTCATAGCATACCTTATTGGTGACCAGCTTTTATCAATAAATGTTTCATTTAAACTTTTCTTCCATACAGACCAATCTGAATCTATAGTATGTTTTATAATCATTGAGGTGTACCAATCAGTGCAAGCATCTTCTAAAAGTAATCTTAAAATTTCTACTTTTTGTAAATCTGTATCTATTTGTAAACGTGTACATTCACTTTCAAAAGTATCTAACCATTGTTTGACATTTGTTGTATTTCTTGAAAACTTCTCTATTGAAAATTCTGCTACCAATCTTGTCTTATTTTCTGTTTTTCTTAACAATGTTGGTTCCGTTGACGATGATTCATGACTTTGTTCTAATTTTTCAAGTAAAAACCCATCAAATTGTAAGTTATCATCATCTAAATATGTTGATTTCATTTCCTCGGTTAATGTTATCCAAACCTGTCTCTTATCATGCCTTTTCTGGAGAGATTTTTTTATTTTGTTAAATATTTCATGCTTTATTATTTCTTTGTGTAAATGCACTGGTTGATACTCTCTAGGCACCGTAAAGGTTCGGTTTTTTTGTATCCGTAATAGAGGTTATAGCATAAATATTTGTCTTATTATCATCCAATTTGGCTTTTATAATAAACTCAAATCTTAATTTTTCCATCTTATAGGTTGTTTGTTCCTGCATGTGTTTATAAAAATTGTCGATTTATAAGATCAGGTATTCTTATAAAGCACAACACAATGTGATTCATGTAAAACAGAGTTTTATTTATTAAATACAAATCAGTTTTACATTAAATATGACAAACAAGAAGGTACTGAAAAAATAACCAACCTAAAACAGAGAATCGACAATTAAATGTTCATGCCTTACTCTTTTTACTACAAAACTTTTAATCTTCTTTTGCACAATAAATCTAAGCAAATTCACAATTATAACTTGAACACAACACATAAATATTAAAGAAACTCCATCTTCCTTATAGCTGTACTAATGCCAACTCAATGTAATGTCAATGTCACTGTCAACGTCACAAAGCTTACATGTATATATATGTATATATATATATACATATTATTTCCATATATATATATATATATATATATATATATAAATCTAGTGGTTAGCGTAAGCGACTGCAGATCAAGAGGTCTCGGGTTCAATTCCCGGGTCGGACTGCTGTTAGGTTTTTCCTACAAGAAATTCTTAATAGCAGCCCGGAGTATGGAAGATGGCGGTGTTTCACGCCCGTGCTTTGGAGGGCACGTTAAGCCGTCGGTCCCGGTTGTCATGAACAGCTATGGCAATCGTTATTGGGAAGTCAGTGCCCTCAAATATACTGACAACTAGTTCAACCTTCGAATTCAGTTCGCCCTCAGGGTTGCGGAGGTCAGATGCCAGTCGCTCTGTGTAAAAACTGATATTCAGGTAAAATCGGTTGAACTGGTAGCCGACCCCAAATAATATTGGGAATAATAAAGGCTAGGAAGATGATATATATATATATAAATCTATAAACCCTGTTTTCTACTTCAAGCAGTCTCATTTCTTATCTGCTTTATGAATTTTTACGTATTGGTGGATGCTTATTATAATATTAGCTTTTAAAAGTATTATAAAGTTACACAGAAACTTACGTGTCTATTTTAAAATTCATCTGGAAAAAATAAATAGATGTATTTTTAAAAGAAAAAATATTTTATAGAGAAAAAAATAAGCAATATCGGTTTTCAAAGTCGAAAAATCTACTAAAATACATTTGTTGTGTAGTCATAAATATTTATTTTCAAAACGTAGGTAAGAAAAAACATTGCTATAACTCTAGCAAAAACATTTAATTTATCCTTAATTTTTACTGTACCTGATTAGAAAGTTCAAAAAACCAAAGGTATTTTCTGTTATAATTATGATCTCGTGATTATTAACATAATATGCCTACTTTTACTACATACCTAGGAGAGCACGTTAAACCTTTGGTACCAGTTGTAATGAACATCTATGACATTCATTATTGGGATGTCAGTGCCTTCAAATATAATGAAAATTGGTTTAATCTTCGAATTTAGTTCGTCCTCAGCGTTATGGAGGAGGTCCGATGGCATTGCAAAACTGGTATTTAGGTAAAGCCGGTTGATCTGTAATGAAACCGGGAGATGATATTATATATTTACTTTATTCATGTAAATATTTACACGTTTTGTCTTGTATTTCTCATGGTAGTAACTAATACATATAATTATTATATGTACATTTATAAATAATAAATAATAATAAAAAAACATTCCAGACATCTAACACACAACGCCATCTAGTCCCAAGCTAATCAGAGCTTGTGTTATAGGTACTAGACAACTGATATAAATACTTTTATACTTTTTTTTATAAATACATATACATAGAAAACACCCAAACTCCGAAACAAACATTTGCAGATCATACAAACATTTGGTCCGACCTGAGAATCGAGAATCGTATACGCTACCACTGCGCTACCGAAGCAGCATTTAAATGTTAATTACATTTCTTTGAGAACATTTTGTAAGTTATCATTTATATGTATTTTAATTAGAGAACCTGTGAGAAAAATAAGTTTTTTTATTTTTTTTTATTGAATAGTGGGCAAACGAGCAGACGTATCACCTGATGGTAAGCGATTGCCGCCGCCCATGGACACCCGCAACACCAAAGGCGTCACAAGTGCGTTGCCGACCTTTGGAGGATG
Organism: Spilarctia lutea; assembly: GCA_916048165.1. Classification (NCBI taxonomy): domain Eukaryota; kingdom Metazoa; phylum Arthropoda; class Insecta; order Lepidoptera; family Erebidae; genus Spilarctia; species Spilarctia lutea. The sequence continues at coordinate 7,309,381 of OU696492.1, forward strand.
GGAAAGGGGATGGGGGGAGGGGTTGGGGTATGGGCCTCCGGTAACCTCACTCACTCGGTGAAACACAGCGCAAACGCTATTTCACACCGGTTTTCTGTGAGGCCGTGGTATCACTCCGGTCGAGCCGACCCATTCATGCCGAAGCATAGCTCTCCCACGAAAGTCATAATTTAACATGATTGAGCTGATCGAATTCATTTCTGTCGTCTCTTTACATTTTATATAAATGAGAATTTATAAGCAGGAAACATCTAGTCACAATATAACCGACACTTTCTACATGTATAATATTTTAAAATACGGTTTTGGCATGAACATTTTTCGTAATGTAAATTATTGGAGCCGGTGTTCGTCACTGTTATCTGTGTTGGCGGCGATGACGTGTCTGCGCTTGGTCCATTTGTATTTCACAAGCGCCTTAACATTTTTACATTTCGTCTTGAAAAAATATCTCGTGAAGTGCAATTTCCGACACGATTTTATATTAGAAGAAAGATATATGGCGTGCTAATTGATTTTTAAGCTGTTAGCAAACTGGGGATTATCAGAAGATGAAGTGTCTGTAACTGTATTTGATGCCAAGAAGATGTTTCTTTCGAAGTGTTATTGCTAAGTGTGCAATGAATTTTAATCTGAAAGGTGATAAAGTGGGTGATTATAGGGACAATTCTCATCGTTTCCCCGCCTCGCCACTGATCGTCCGTATCATGTACCGACTATTAAACAAAATAGTATTATAATCTTTGTTTTTTGTTTTACAATACATTTAGGTACAAAATATCGACGTAAAACCGTTCACTAGATTAAGTTTAGATGTGATAGACTATGAAAAATATTATCTAAATACGTTTAAATATCTATACATGACCCTATCAATCTATCGCATGTCATATCTTTTAAATTATTACCATTTCAATCAAACAACTTTTTTCTTAGAAAGTTATCTCATACGTGGGGTGGGTAACTGAGATACTAACGCTACCACTACGCCACCGAGGCAGTCGAAATATAATAATAAGGTGTTACCCGCGGTTACTTTCATACCGCGGGTAAAGCCGTGGGGCAAAGCTCGTCCAAAAAAAGTAACCTAAGTTACTCCTTGTATTATCCTGCCAGTAAATGTGCCGTCAAAATTGGTCCATCCGTTCCAGAAATTAGCCGTAACTAGCAGACAGAAAGACAGATAAACATTTAAAAAATATATATTTTGGTAAATGTACCGTGTATACATACATATGTATTTAGTAAAAAGCGGTTATTTTAATCAGACACTCCAATTTTATTAATTTGTATAGATAAAGATGGATCGGATGATCTTCTCTGCCTTCTCAACTGAAACGGCAGACGATGTGAACCCATTTCGAGTTCTGTTGAAATAATTACATATTTTGTTTTCTATGAACCAATATAGACCAGATAACTCTTCGTTTAAACATTAATGTGTCACACGTATGCTCAGACAGACATGTCAAGACTATTTATCAAACCCAAAATTAATCACACGTCTACGTTATTTTAACATTGATATTATTTCCATGAGATACTCAAATAGCAATGACAAATGGTCCTAGTTAATGTTTTGCGTAAACAATTCTTGGCAAACAAGTGCAACCATCTAGAAAATGTATTATTATGTCTTTCTTATTCAATACTTAATTTTTCAGATCTGAAATAAATCTGGTCCTGTTTTATTTACTATTTTTATAATTCAACGTATTGAGAAATCGTTCGAATAGAATTTGTGGCTATCTTATAGTGCAGAAATTTAAATAACCCACACTGCAAAATTTTACATATTATTTGAAGTAAAATACACATACTTTACAAATTTACATTTTATACACACTTTAGTAGCGTATAAAACTCTATATAAAACCGTTTAGAAGTTGGAATGGATATAAATATACCGGGAGTGCCACGCTCTTGCACATAAGCACCAGCTGAATCTGAGGGAGTCCAGTCTTAAGGTCTAGATTTACGAAACAAAGTTGAGTGTCAGAAACCGTTTTAATTCAGAAGAGGGTTCTTAGAGCCTAGAAATGGACTTGAGACCTCGCAGAGGACGTATGACTTATTATACGGTGACTACCGTTTGCCTCTAATGCCATGTAAATAGACAAAAGTATTTTGAAAGTTGTTGTCATTTTTTACAAACAATAAATAATGGATATTGATTTGTTAAATGTGGATACGTTTATTTGATATACACCTACTTACAAATATATTGCTTTCTATTAACAAATTTTGTTTTAGCGAATGATAAATTATATGTTTACATATATTTTTACACGTCGGACTATGCAGCTAGAAGAGGCCGCCATTTCCTAAGACTCACTCTGGAAAATATCGTACTGTACAACATTGGTTTCATTAAATCAAATTCCCGGTGACTACAATCAATCTTGCTTAACAGGACAAGCAAGACAGATCACCAACAGCGAGTACAGGCGTGGCAGATCATGGCGAAGTTAATTATTTCGTCTTTAATTATGTTAGCATTTCTTTAGCCAGGTCAATTTTCTTAACACTCATAACTTGACTTAATGCCATGTAAACTAATGGGGCAGTGCAGAGGAAGGATGAAATAGGTGTGGAGAATAACCTTATGGACATTGTGGAGGAAAGGGTATCATGTCACTCCAACACAAAGGGAGGATCCTCCGACTAGGCGAGGTGATCATGCCTGGCGGGCAGTGGCCCGTCTTGGAGGGACATGACACCAGTTCCCCCACAGAGGCTTTGTTTTGGAGGGACCCGTACTGCCACAAATATGTAGAACTGATAAAAACTTACATAATACAATTACACATTTACTTGTTTGTGTTTTTTTTATTAATTTGGATGTACCTTTAAATAAGTAAATTACAGTAAATAATCAACCATTTTCAATTTCGCTGACACAGCACCAGAGTTTAATCATCCGCTTGATTAATCACCTACGCGTTATGTCTTGCATGCAACGTAACTTGATTGTTTCCATTGTCAGTTTCTGAATAATTTATGTACATTTAAAGACTTATTATTATTTCTTTAATGCAAAATAAACATTATTTACAATATTTTTTCTAGAATTAAAAATAAGATTCTTTAAAATCTATGTCGTTTTAGTAAATCATACTCATAGCAAACTCACGAAGTTAGCCCGTAAGTATATAAAGGAGACGTTACTTTACTTAACTTCAAATTAAAAAGTGGAGATGCGTAAACAAGACAAGTATAATTGACATCACCCAACAGGAGTATCTGTTTCTGGAATGTAAACCATTGATAAGGCTAAATGATAAACCTATTATTGCCAGTTTCTTTTAATTTTAGCATAAGAGCCAATAACACAATGTCCCTATTGTTTAAATTGTCTCTGTTTTAAGCCACAGTTGCTGCGGTTTTGTCCATTTCGTGGCATTAATTTTGTACCGTGTTTGCGGGCCATCGTAATATCCTGAATTCAAGTGGCTTGTTCAGGAAATTGTTACTCAGTTTTTCTCCTCTTTTATCGCCAAGTCTTTCAGGTCTAGAAATAAGACCAATAATGTAAAATAAATTCCCTTTTATATCCATCAAGCGAAAGGTAATTCAGCCATTTTGAAGAAAAATCTGTACACACAGTTAAAATATGTATTTTTAGGTATTTTATTCCAAGAAGGTATTTCTCATCGAACATGCAGTTAGTAAATAAGTGACATGTTTCGTAATTATATTAAAACTAGCTGAACCCCGCGGTGCTACTCGCGGTACGTCAATAACAGCGGGCAACGCCGCGAGGCAAAGCTAGTATCTTTATAAATTGTAGTCTATGTGTTATTCTGATGTTATTAGCTATATTATTGTAAAGTTCATGAAATTCATTCAGTAGTTTTTGCGTAAAAGAGCAACAATCATACTCCCTTACACACTCACAAACTTTCGCGTTTATAATATTAGTAGGATATAGACACATATAGACTTTTAATTTTTGTTTTCCTATTTCTCTATTTATATTTCTTGCGTAACGTAAAGCAAGGGTACCTAAATATAATAGGTGATGTCACCAAGCAACGTCGCTTTAGTTCGAATTTCAACGATTATATGAAAGGAATCAAATTATGAATTATGGCCGCTACAGACAGAGGGTCGTAAAATGATACTGTTATCATCTGAGTACGGTCTACCTGTAACTGGCGTGAACTTTCATTTCATTTTGAGGGGAGACATTATCTTTGTTCATCTACAGGTAAAAATTTATGTTTTACGAAATGCTTTAATAAGAAGCTATATCTGTATGATATTCAGGCTATTACTGCATCTAAAGCTTAAAAATAAAAAAGTGTTGAATTGCAGTCGCATATCTAGGCCAACTAGAAAGTACTTCCACCACACATAAATTATAAATAATGATTTTTCACTCTCAGTGTCTTAAACTGTGTTTTGGGGCGTGTGACAACTTTCATTAATTTGAATAATGATTGAATGAGGACACTATAGTAATCAGAGAGACAAAAAAAAAACACACTCTGTCTTATAAACTACGTATAGTTTCGTTTAATTAAAGTTCTGTATAAAATATATTTAACGACACAGTTGACAGGCAATAACTGTTATGATACTTGTAGATCATACGGTTGACGAATGTGACAAAATGAGCTATTAAAATTGCATCGCAACACTGCTTCTGAAATATTTTTATTATTAAACCTTCCTCTTATAAAAGCTCTACTTTATAAGCTTTTAACAAAGTTTTCTACGCCGCTCTCAGCTGAGATAAACTTAGAGCTTTCGAAGTGAAGATTCTTATTAAAGTGAAGTAATGGAAGAAAGCAGAGGATTCTTCTGGTTGAGTAGTTCTATGGATTTTTCGCCAGGTTATACCTTGTCGTCCAGGTCGACCTCTTAGATAACATTTTGTGAAAATTTTCGGTCACGAATGTACTATTTATATCTAAAAACATTTTCGATACTCTTAATTGACTTTTCGTTAAGATTTGAAACAAATGAAAGAAAATTGCACTTACATTATTCAAAATGTAAGTGCACAAGATTATTCCTAAGCACCATAAAAACTCAGGCTGAATTATCTATGAAACAAAAAACTTTTTCTTTTTCTTTTAATTGAATAAAAGTCATGGAGTCATATTTTAAAGACTAAATCCCGCAACTTTATAATAAATAAACATATTACATTTATTTTTACGGCAGAAATTGAAAGAACTCCGGCCAAAAGTGAAGTTTGTTTACTAGCGAGGTATTTTGGAAAACATTTCATTCTGCATTCCAGTTTGCTAGCATAGCTCTTTACTGAGATTGGCATCTGTGTGGCAATTTATTATTTTAAGAGACAAATTCTATTCTAGGAAATTTTATACCCTTGTAACAGTGGAATTTGAACATATACAAAGTATATTTTAGCCTTCAAAGTATTATTTATGTATCACAGAAATAATTGAAATCTGGCAGATATAGTGGCTGTTGGCAAGGTAATCCTTTAAATGTAAACATTTAATTCATCACGTTTTATTTTGTGTTTAAAATGTATTTTTAATATTTAAAATTTTTAATTTAAAATAATGAATCCCAGCTAGATCGATTTATCGACCCCGAAACCCTCTGCATACTAAATTTCATGAAAATTGTTGGAGCCGTTTCCGAGATTCAGTTTATATATGTATATGTTATCGTCAGATTGTCAAAACCGTTAGACTGTAATATATCTCGCGAGATTGTAAACTGTAAAAAGATTGTGAACCGTAACATACTGCTTATAATTTAACCTATTATTTTTAGTAAGATATACATTAGCGAAGTGAAATGTGTGTGGATTTAAACCCACAACATTTAATGTAGTAGAAAGGGGCGTGGCAACCGCTTAAACCACTAGGCCATCCGTGCAGTTACTGACTGCATAGACTCCGAATTCTCAATACTGAATACGATACGGTTCTTGTTATGCAATTACCTTCATCAGTAGAGATGCAAACAAGGCGTCTATGTTTGAACTAATTATGTAATTGACGCGTCAGTTGGCTGTATATCATTATGAACGCAAATTCATTCCCCTTTAGAGTTTGTTATTGTTAAATGTAAAATAATCTTCATTAAGTTGGCTTTTATGTGGTCATTTTGTGCCTCTAATGTATGAACTGAAACATATGTAAAATGTTATAGAATATGAGAATCACATCACACAAGTAAAAGTGTAATAAATAATCACAACGTACGTTTGATAAACGTCAAGTGAAGAATTCTTTATTATTCCAACATTAAGATTCCTACTGCAATGGCAAATATTGCAGTAGCAGCATCTTTCAGCGGAATATCTTAAATAATATAGTAGTCATAAATATGTAATAAGTAATTATAAAATAAGGGACTGGTTTGTGGCCGAATTACTACCTTAATTCATCTACAAACAGTTTAAAGAAATGCATTATTTTATTTAACAGTATATCTAAACTGCTATAACGGATGTTTGTGTGGATATCAGTACCAAGACGGTGTCAGTAGTATCAGTATTAAAACAGTTGGCTCTATATACTTTAGCGTTAATGTAGTAATAATAATAATATAGCCTTTTATTCAGATTCACGTTAAAATTATATGAAAGATTATAGGAAAACTTTAATTTAATTTAAACTTTAATCCAGGTTTATAGTTGAATAGCAAAGGGCTTTTTTAGGTGTATGACCTGGCCAAAGAGACTCTACTCTGCCTGATGAAAGCATAAGCAGAATCTAAAAATGGTGGTCACCATACTGCGATTGCGAATGCAGACAATGTATTCCCAATCTCTTATGCAGCATTGTGACCCACACCATGGTGGCTTTTTCATTCATTTTAGGTTGATCTTCTATGCGGTCCTACTACCGTTTGATAGCTTCTCTAATCTTCAGTTCGTCAGTCCAATAAGAGTGTGTAAATAAGGATCCACTGGAAAATAACACGTTTACATTTTCAGCAAAAACTAATCTGTCGTTTTACATAACTAGATATCTATCTTTTTTGCCCAGGCAACTTTTCTATAGTTTAGAGCCAGTATCATACTTACTGAGAAAGTACTTTATGACTAATATGAACTTATTTGCCAGGTAAATACAGATTATTATATTAGACAGAACTAAGTGGACTAAGGGAAAATAAGATCATTTTTTAAATTTTCTTCCATACAAACCTTGTCATGACATGAACAAATACATGAAAAAAGAATTATTCAACTTGGTGCATTCGATCGAAAGCTATGGGTGTACATAATTTTTTGTAATTCATTTTTATTTACATAGATAGACTAGACGACACACGCAACAACAACAACATCTCTTTACGACCATGCTCTTTAATACTCGTATATATACTCGGTCTAAGCGTGAGATTAACTACCCTATCTTGGACACGCCAGCAAAATACACATGTCGAAAAAAGAAATGTGAAAAACGGTTATAAATATTTAGAGTTCTTTCTGACAACAATGTGGCATTGAAATATAACTACATATGTTCTCATACAACAGATGAAGAAGAACTTCTTCTCGTGTGTAGTAGTTTTGGGAGGGGCAGATGTGATGCATTTCACGACGTTTTGCCACCGAAGCCTTTTCGAGGTCATGCTATTTTACTCATTCACCGAGACTCCCACGGCAAACTTGATCTAGTCAGTCGAATACGTAGGTGAACTTCCACGTGGTGTAATGCCTTCCACTCTTCCTTGAACGACAAGGCAAGAATAATCTACTATAATATATTTCTGCAACTTTTATCTGTCAAATAATCTGACAGATTACTGTGTTAAACCTCATCAGGGATTGGTGAAACCTGGCCCTTATAATTTTATTATTTATAAAAAAAATATAACCATAAAGGTATCGTAAATAAACAAAGCTCTACTAACTCCGCGGATATGAAAATCCTAATGACGTTGTGAACCAGCTTGTTGTTTTCTGCTACCTTCTCCTTTTACAGGCTGTAGGATTGGCGTCATTAAAACTAGTAACTACCTTCCGAGGTAGCGCTTACTAGTTTAATCTAGTAAGCTCGAGTTGTCTAGTTACCTTTAGAGCTATAAAAACACTGAAAACTGATGAGATGAGGGCTTGAAGAGAGATGACTTTTATATATTTTATACGTTTATTAAGTTTTAAAGTTTTACATGACGAGGCACATTCGCCATCTTTTTTAGTTCTCTTACATTCTATTATCTATGTTATTAATGTCACAGAGTAGTTATGACACAGTCTAAATTAACCACAGTACTACACTATACAGCGCAACACCTTCTCCTATTTTTAAAATTTTTTAACAAGAAAATTCTAAAAATACTATTCAAATTTTCTTTAACTCACTGTTTCATATCTACTCTCTTTTTATTAACTTTTCTTATAACTTCTACTTATCAAATATACAATGTATTAATTTAACTTTTTATCTTTTACAATTTTTCCACAATGAAATTTAAACTTTTCTTTACACAATGGTTTTGTAAACATATCTGCTATTTGAACATTTGTAGGACAATATTTTATATCAATTACACCTTTCTTATAATTTTCATGAATAAAGTAAAATCTTACATCTATATGTTTTGTTCTTTTACTAAATGAACCTGTTTTTATTAACTAAATAATAATATTCCTTCCTTATTTCTTTGAACTTCAAATCCTATACAATTTTCCGGTTTTCATATATTTTTATCTTGAATTCTTTTTCTAAATATGTAAGTATCTGTAATATCTTTCTATTATCTTTAGCTATGGCTAATCCATCATCAGCATATCTTCCTACAAGTCTGGCTTTATATACACCACTATCCTTTATACAAAATACCCACTTATTAGACAGAATTTTATGTCCTTTTGCTTTTTCTATATCAACTATCTCCCATGTTTTATTACCTTCCAATGAATCCTTCTCCGACTTTATAGCCTTCTCCCAATTTTCTTTTTCAGTCGATTTCATAGCCTCATCATAGGTAAGTAACACATAGTCGTGCAGGTAAGTTGGTCTTTTTCTTTGTCTTTTTGTAGTGTTAGTATTAGTAGTTGTAGGTGTCTCTTCTATCATCTCAGTATCTGTATTTATTTCAGCTTCTTCTTCTGGTATATACCTTCTATATTTATTTCTTGTATTTCATTATATTGATCATTACTTGTATTATCTTCTTGTTCATTATTTATTTCCTCTTCACTGTCTGATATTATATCCGTTACCTTTCTTCTTAGAATGACTTTTTCTTTTTCATCTATATTTTTATTATTTTCAATTATAACAATATCTCTAGCAACTTCTATTTTCCTTTCTTTTTCATTCCACAGTCTATATCCATTATTAGTATATCCAACCATTATTAACTTCTTACTTCTTGGATCTAATTTCTTTATATTTGTATGTAATTGTTTTGCATAAACTATTGAACCAAATTTCTGTATGTTAGCTATGTTGGGTCTCTTTCCATACCACAATTCATAAGGTGTTTTATTTTTTAATGATTCACTTGGTAATCTGTTTAATATATGTGTAGCACAATATATAGCTTCACCCCACATTTCTTTTTCTAATTCAGAATCAAATAGTAATGCCCTGGTTTTATCTAATAGTGTCCGGTTTAATCGTTCTGCCTTTCCATTTAATTGAGGTGTGTATGGTATCGTTAAATCTAATTTTATTCCTTTTTCTATACACCATTGTTTCAAGTCATTACTTGTATATTCACCTCCGTTATCACATCTTATTGTTGATAGTTTTTCATTTCTTTCTCTTTCAGTTTCTTCTATATAATTTATTAATTTATATTTAACTTCACTTTTATTCTTTAGTAGATAAACTTTAGTAAAATGGGTGTAGTCATCCATTGTAGTTAGAACATAAATATAACCATCATATGTTTTATTTTCAAATGGTCCACAGACATCTGTATGTATTAATTGTAATGGTCTGGTTGCTCTGGTTCTTACTGTATCAACTGGTAATCTTGTATGTTTAGCTTGTATACAAATTTCACACTTATTCAATTCTTTTATTCCTTGTATTTTTATACCATCTACCAACTTTTGCAATTTTTGTAATATTTTATTTCCTGGATGTCCTAATCTTTGATGCCATTCTAAAGCAGTTCCATTTTCTCTCATTAATAATGTCTTCTCTTCTTTTTTATTTTCATTTAAATTTATTTTATATAAACCATTTACTTTCTTTCCTGTTATTATCAATTTTGAATCTTTATATATTTCAACCTTGTTTTTTGTGAACACAACAGTTCCACTGTTTTCAGTTATTGCGTTTACTGACATTAAGTTCTGTGATATATCTGGTATAAACAAAGTCTTACGTAGAGTGCAATATTCATCTGCTACAGTTCCTTGTCCTTTTACTTCAACTGATTGATTATTGGCAGTTAACACTGACGATTCTTTATATTCAATATTTGAAAATATTTTAATGTTGTTTGTCATATGCGCTGTGCAGCCAGAATCCACAATAAATTCTCCAGTTTTTAATTCATCCTTCATATAAAATGCTTGATTATTATATTTCTTATTTTCTGTTTTTATATTTCCTGTTTTCTTGTTTTTAATTTTAAAATAGCAATTTTCTTCCTGATGATTAGTTTTCTTACATATGGAACACTGTTTCTCTTTATATTTGCAATCTTTTTCTTCATGGTTAAATTTCTTACATATACCACACATCTTACAATCTTTTTTCATATGTCCAGTTTTATTACATTTAAAACATTTACTCTGATGTTTATTTTTAACGGCCTGAAACACTAACTGTTTTTCTGATTTATTTTCTACTTTTTGTTCTATTCTTTTTTCCTCACCGAGAAGTCTGTTTGTTAAGTTTGATAGAGTCTTTTTTTCTTCTGGTGTCGACTCCCATGCAGTAATGAAGTAATTTAAGTTAATTGGTAAACATGTTAGTATTTTAGATATTAACATTTCTTGAGTTATATTTCCTCCTACCTGATTTATTCTATATTTTAAGTTTTCTATATCTGATATTAGTTCTGTCATTGATCTGTTATTTTTATTGAAATTAAAGAAATCTTGCAATAGAGATGCCTTACTTCTCTCTTCAGTGCCTTCATAAATATTACATAGTTTCTCATACATATCAGCAGCATATTGGCAGGATAATATATGACCTTTAAGCTTTTTATCAATGGAATTAATGATTAATTTTTGTACCTTTGCATCTTTTGTTATGAAGTCATCTTTTTTCTTTACTTCCTCTTCTATGTCTTTCAATATTACTTCACTGAGTTTGGCTGATTTTATATAGATATTTAGTTCAAATTTCCACAATAAGAAACTTTCTGCATCCTTTAAAACTTCTATTCTTATTTCTTCTTTTTCCATTTTTCCTGTTTTTAAATGTATTTTGTTTGCACACTGGCTTTTAGTATCCTTGTTTTATTTCTATTTTATATTATACACAGCTTTGTGTTTTCTCACTGGTTTTTAAGTATCTACCCTTGTTTTAATTTTTATTGTACATATTTTCTTTGTACACTGGTTTTTAGTTTCCTTGTTTTATTTTATTGTACACATATTCATTGTACACTGGTTTTTTAGTTTCCTTGTTTTATTTTATTGTACACATATTCATTGTACACTGGTTTTTAGTTTTAGTTTCCTTGTTTTTAATTTTATTTTTATTTTATATTGTACACGCCGGCCATGAGGTTTCACACATGGTATTTTAGGCACCTGTTTTTAGTTCTGAGCATCTGGGCATCTGGTCACATAACCTGAGCATCTGGATACACAACCTGAGCATCTAAGCTATTCTGGGCTATTAACCTGAGCATCTGGGCCCATAACCTGAGCATCTGGGCCCATAACCTGAGCATCTGGGCCCATAACCTGATGAGATGAGGGCTTGAAGAGAGATGACTTTTATATATTTTATACGTTTATTAAGTTTTAAAGTTTTACATGACGAGGCACATTCGCCATCTTTTTTAGTTCTCTTACATTCTATTATCTATGTTATTAATGTCACAGAGTAGTTATGACACAGTCTAAATTAACCACAGTACTACACTATACAGCGCAACAAAAACTGGCACATTTAAATATTTGCAGACACGAGAATCGATAAAATTTTAATAGTAGATTTTTTTTTGTGTATAATGTCACTATTTTTCAAAAAAAATATGGAACTAGACAAAATGAGATTTCATAAATAAATTCGTCGTTAGCAAATAAAATCTCTTATGATGAGGTTTAGTTGGAGAGAGTTGGAGAATTTGTCTTATTTTAAAAAAGTGCTTTAAAAAAAGAAGGCGATTATGACTGTCAAATAAACGTCTGTTGTTAAACTAAGCTAATGTTGAACTGTTGCCCTAATGGGATTTACTAGAGGGTTTGTTTGATAACAAAAATACCATCTGTAATCTGATCTAGCAGGTTTATTGATCTCATGTTTACATATTTTTCTTACTACTAAATACAATTGCTTTGAATCAAACGAGAGCGTGACGTAAATCGACGGGCACGCCATCTATCGAGTTACAATTATGTGATCGTCATAAACATCTGCAATATTCTGCAAATTACGTTAATTCAATTTCGCGAAGTATATCAAAATGCATATACCTTTTTTTAAATGTTCTCTTGCGTGAGCTATTAATATTTTTTTGATAAAAGATTCCCTTTCTTTGATTTTTAAAGCAAGCGGAAATATCAAGGCGCTGTACGAGGAAAATGTTCACGAAATTCAATTATTGAAGAGATAAAAGAAAACTTTTTATAGCATCATGGTTTAGCGAACGGAAAAATGTAGACACATTTTATAAACGGTGAACTTTTGTGGTTTTACTGAATACTTATAAATACATTTGCTTATGGCTCAAATATACTCGTATTTCTTAAATATAAAGGCCTGAGGCACGTCGGGTCGACTTTCCTAAATATATTTAGATTGAAAAGGTAACATACTGTCTTAAAATGCGTTCCATTATTTGTAATTCGTTGATAATTCAGGAATGGCCATTCTCTACATAGTATCTTCAAAACTGGACACAACAAGAGTACCTTGGGCGATTCTAATATTGTTTTTTTGTCATCTTTTAATTTAAACATTGGTAATAAAACTTTCTTCGCTTGTCAAAGTTAACACAATGGAAGTGCAATCAATGGGTGCGCATGCAATTGGATTGCATACCTACTTTTTTACATTAATCATATTATCGCACATCACTCAAAGTTACTGAGTCCTATTGTCTTGATATCAAGAGCTATCAATTGTACTATATTTCTTAAAAGATTTCTATTTTTTTTTTCGTTATATATCGAACTAAGAGTGACATTGAAAGAAACACCGAAGAAACCATTTACAAGTTTACAATCAACTTTGTAACATCAAAATAATGATGACGATTTAAAGGGTATTTTACAACAGCAGTCTTCAACAACAAAATGGTTGAAACATTAAACATACTTGAATACAGTCGCAACGATTGCGATAACACTTCCCTAAGCCCAGCTACGTCATAAAGTGCTTACACAAATACAGTCACACACGAACTGCTTAACAATTTTATTTGTTTACTACACAATATTAAAAAAATAACACACGTAAACAGTCACTTCCCTAAAATATATCATAGTACATTCTACCTTTTTAAAAGATAATGCAATGTCATTCCCCACAAAACGCGAAAACGTGATTTGTTTGTGAAATGTCGACGACATTTTTAAAATATCAAAGCTTTTAGAATTTCTGTGACATTCATAACTTTCGAAAGCCTTCGGAGATCGTATTTCATTATGTTTTTGCAGACTAAAGATTTTATGTGAGGTGTAAATTAATTATTTATTCAAAAATATTATAATGATATAGTTAACGACACCTTTAAAATTTTTAAATGAGGTTTCAATTACCTTTTTTAGCTATACATTTATGTAGCTCATAAATAACTTTTAAAATTATACTTTGTAACTTTATGATATTAATGGTTGACATAACAAAGGGCTTTTTACACTCAATATCTATTAAAAACATCGAAACAACCGCTATTGTACTTTTATATCTTAACCTCATCTTTTTGGAAGAAAGTAATAATTCATATTACATATAACCAAAAATTCGCCTCAAATTCATTCTGGACTGAAAGAAAATGCCTCAAGCAATCTATTTACAGAAAATGTTATATAAATAAAAATACTATTATGGAGATAATTATAGAGATATTATATTCCATTAAGTCAAGATGTCACAAAACACTTTTGTAATCGTATATGTTACTTTCCAACCAGTTACATGTATTTAAGTGTTCCTAATAAAATAGGAGAATGGAATGCGAATTTGATGCGTTCCGGTTCGTAGAGGCCGTTTCACTAGATAATAAAACATTGGTACAAATCGTACTTCTCACTCTTATAGACTTCCTTCTTATGGCATACCCGTGTCCGTAACGACATATCAATTTACATGCGATATAATATCTAGTTTCATTATACCATAGAAATAGGCCGATGGGGTAATTAAAGGTGTAATTAAAACAAACATCACAAAAAAAACTATATGTTCCTAATAATAATAATAAATTATTTATTAATTCTCTGTCTCACAGTTAACAAAACAATAGTTAACAAAATTCAGTTCACAAATAGTGTTATAATGATTAGTCCAATGAAAAGTTACATTTAGGTTTGCATTTCTTATAAGACGCAATATTTTTTATACTCGTATATAAAGGAGGTGTTAGTGTAAAGTTGAAATCAAGTTTGTGGGGTGGCAACCCTTGTCCCTCAGGTGCCATTTGAAAAATGGGTGCAAATGATTTTTATGGTATTCTGCCGAACAAACGTTTGGTTTTTTACAAAAAAAGTTATAAACTTTTTGTTGCCAATCAAATTATCTACAACTTTTGTTTAATAACTTTAGTCGAAAAACCAAAATTACCAACGGTTTGTAAGGAATAATTTTAACTATATTTTTTTCAATTTCATTCATTTTTGAATGTTTTACAGCGCTGCGAAGCAAACTTTAGTTATAGTTTTCACAACTATATATAAATAATAATGATTATGAGGACATACTACATATTAATGATTTAGGATAATTATCAATCACTTTATTTTTTATAATTGCTCTGAAGACCTCGAGAAAACGTATTTTTATAAGGTGAGCATCGCTGGGTCAAGTGTATCGAGCTAAAAGGAGACTATGTTGAGAAATTAATAGCCACTTTTCCCAAATTTTCGTTTTTTCATATTCCTTCAAAAGTATATTATTTTCAGTTACAAAAACTTTGATGTTTTGTTTTAAAGACAACGCCCAAATTAGGAATAAATCCTGTATCTCGGGAGACTTTACAGCATACAAAAAACGGGGGCAAAGAACACCCTAACTTAGAACAATAATTTGTGGATCACACAAAGTCCCATGAAGGAATTGAACCCACAACACTCAGTGCCGTAGATAGCGGTGTAGTGATTGCTTAAACTACCACGCCATACGTTCCATTGAGCTACACTATAGTATCCGCAAATAAATATGAAATGCATCAGTCGGTCATAAATCACCCGCTAACAGGTATGACGCTCTTCTACGGCGTCAGCATTCTTCTATTCCGGAGAGCATTTCAAAATGATTGATTAACAACATTAAAATTCTTCCTTAACAGTAACTTCTTTATTGAACATGGTTGCGCGTCAACAATGTTATAACTAGAGGATATGAAATTTGTAGTCAAACATTTAACCTTGTAATTAATTAAATGGTATAGGAGCTAATACTGCAGAAGGGCAGAGCATAATTCAGAAGAGATAACAGAAGAAGATAATACAGCAGAAGATAACTTTTGACGTCTATTAACATCTAATTGAAGTGTTTTTACTGCCTTAATCTTTCGGATGCGCGAACGGGTACTTCCGGTTACATGCACCGTGCGGCGAAATTACAAAATTTTGCAGCACGGTAATGATCAAATCTTTTCAAAAACAATGCTCGGTGGTTATAAAAGTGATTATTTTTCAAAAGATGGATAACAAGCGTACATGGTTATGCCATATTTTATTACTAAACTAATGTTATCGCTTTATTATTTACTCACAATTGAGCCAAGTATCAATTTACGCACCTATTGTGTTAATAAACATGATTTTAATATTTTATGTGGTTTATTATTCATTTTACTTATTATCCTCATAAAGTTCGATAACTAAGCTATCTACTGATATAAAAAACACTATAACTGCAGTAAAAATTCATTGAGAAACATATTTGTAAAAATCACATTTCGCTGTCGAGATATTCGCCATTTTGTCACTTTACAATCAAACTATTATTTGCGCCGAACATCAAATTACGTAGTATTTATATGAAGAAATAGTGTTTTTTAGTTAAATAATATATTTTTTTAGTTAACTAGTGCAAAAGACGGGAACAATACATAAAAAAAAACAACCTATTTATCAAGTTATTTAAAAAATGGACTCGTTTGCTAGACCAGTTTTCATTTATTATTTTTAAGTTCTGAGAATTCTCTAAACTCTATGAAAATGACTGAATGCTAAAGAGAACAAACTGATCGTTCCATTATGACACACAAAGTCTATGGTCAATACAAAATAATTTAGTAAAACATAAACAAAGATCAGTTTACGTCTTGTTCATTGTCCGTCACTACTGTGTATGTGTGGGTGTTAATAGTTCCGGGACTTCCCGCTAGGCTGCGTGCAAACACGAATCAACGGCGATATACAATTTTAAGTGGCGTGCTATTGGAGAGGCCTATGTCCAGCAGTGGACTACGATACGCTGATGATGATGTAGAACAGTAATGGCGTGGGAGCCCTGTGTATGTGTGCGTCTAATTTCGCTCGTCAGGCAAAAAATGAGTGTTTATTTAAATATTTAGCTTTTCTAACACATTTTTGTTGCTATTCTATATAAGATTCTCATCGCAATTATATCATTTTATCAATAAAAACATAAGAATAAATGCGTAAAAACCTTCAAATGAGTAAGCCCTTTTCAATAGGTAATAGACTCGGTAACTTTTTGAGTAACACTATTCAAAATTACGCATGATTTATGCCTCAATTCGTATTGATAGTGGTTCCTAAAATAAGTATAATAAGTAAAATATAACAACAAACTACCTTCAAAACCACCTTATCGTCAAAAAATCAATTTTAAGAGGCACTTGATAGATCGCGTTGCGTCATCGTCAACTTTGAAATTGGAACTCGTTTTTTTAATGGCTCTTGAAGCGCACTTGACAAACGAATGTTTTAAAATGTTGTTCGTATAAAGCAAATGCATAACAAACCTTTCTAGACTTCATTATAATAACTTTAATACCCAAAATTAATTAAAATGCAAGTTAACTGCGGAAAACATGGATCCGTGTGTGCCGCACCGACGGGACAAACATGGATCCGTGTTGCCGCACCCGAGAGGTTAATTAGTTTTTTTTTTTTTTTTTAATAAAGTATGTTCAGTACTTTATTTATATTACAATCTAGCCAAGTTGACTAATAAGTAAATACATTTCACCTAAATTAATACGTAATCATAATTCTAAGAATGCGTCCATTAACACTTACTTAGTTTTTATTAAGGCGAAGACACTTTGTTCATGTGTTCTTTGTACGCGGCACTTATCACCATATTGTTTGTTTGTCACTAAAACACTACACTAACTCAAACGGTTTTGTCCGTTTCAGTCTTCTTACTATATTAGTGATGTCAAGAAGCTGGATTGCCTCAACATTCACGTGCTGATGAAGTCGGTTTTCATGAGCTTCGGCATATTTTTGTATAACAAGATCTACGACGTCTATGTTTAAATCCCGATGTAGGTCGCAGTTCCGAATGTACCAGGGTGCATTAACTGTATCCCTGAGTACTTTATTTTGGAAGCGTTGTATTATTTGACGATTGCTCTTTCTGGCACAGCCCCAGAGCTGGATACCATAAGTCCATACAGGCATCAGAACCTGTTTGTATAGTAGGACTTTGTTGTATACTGATAGAGGAGAGTGTCTTCCCAGCAACCAGTACATTTTTTGGTAACGTATATTCAGTTCCGATCTATTTTTCTTGACGTGTGCTTTCCAGCGCAGTTTAGCGTCAAGAGTCATACCAAGATATTTGGCTGTATTTGAGTAAGGGACTTGTTGGCCATTAATAAATACAGGAAAATATTGCGCTCTTTTATTTGTGAAGTCAACGTGAATGGACTTGCTTTCATTTAGCTTGATACGCCATTTTTTAGTCCAGTTAAGAACTTGATTTACTGCTATTTGGACCTTTTCAACAGCTGCCTCATGGCTACAACCTATCGCCATAATAGCGGCATCATCGGCAAAAGTGGCTATAGGATTATCTTCAGTAACTGGGATATCACTGGTGTATAATAGATACAGCATCGGGCCTAATACACTTCCCTGCGGCACCCCAGCTTTGATAGGTTTGACTTCTGAGTAGGCGTCTTCGTGTCGAATACGAAATGCTCTGTTCAATATATATGACTCGAGAATGACTGCAAACTGTTTCGGTAACATATGATTTAGTTTGTGTATGAGACCTTCATGCCAAACTTTATCGAAAGCTTGTGCTACGTCAAGAAATATAGTAGAGCACACTTTGTTTTCTTCTAGTACTGTTTCGATTATATTAGTTATTCTGTGTACCTGGTCCAAAGTTGAATGTTTTTCTCTGAAGCCAAACTGATGATCAGGTATTAAATTACTATTATCGATTACTGGCTTCAGTCTTCTTAGTAATAGTTTCTCAAATAGCTTCGCTAATACTGGTAGTAGAGAAATTGGTCTGTATGAAGTTGGCTCTTGCGGTGGTTTGCCAGGCTTGGCTATCATAATTATTTCTGCTAATTGAGTAGAGTAGAGTACAAAATATTTTTTATTATTTCTTCTATTTCTGTCTATTTATCGGTTTGACCTTCGAGTTACTCATTTTTATTTATATTTGAACATTTTTAAAGTAAAAACTGAATTTTAATTGGATCCAAATATTTAGAGTAACAGTAATATTTTGCCAATTAGAAAAGTTACATGTTTAAAAGCGAGCTTATTTCATACTCGACTTAAGCTTAGTTTATTTCACCCGCATGAAGGTCGGCTATCGCGGTGGTTCTTCAAACCGATATAACTTTTTAATTTATGAACCAATTGAAATCAAACAAACATCAAATGTTAAGTGGAGCAAACCGCAACTCATAAGTAAATAGCATTTAAATCTGTTTACCCGTTTCTGAGATTAGCGTGCACAAACGTACAGACTAACAGTCACAAAATTTAAAAATCATTGTTTTCGGTTTTATTGCGTGATAAAACCTTTCTATAACAGACAGCAACCAGTTACGATTTTTTTATATGCATTAATATCTTGATAATAATTTAAATGTTCATAGTATGTAATGAATCTTCTATCAAATACTTTAAGTTTAAAATAACTTTTTATTAAAAGGTTTTATTTTTATTCTTACCTTACGGACGTGAATAACAGACACATGCAGACTTCAGCTGTTTAAAAAATTAAATCACAATCTTGTGGGGCTGGAAATGAATGTACTATTCTTGTCGACGTTTAATTGCATCCGTAACATTACAATTAATTATTTTTTTGATTAATTTATTTCTTATGTATGATTATCATTCGTAGAAAATTTTAAAAAGTGTATTTGAAAGCCGAGTCTTTTTTGCTTTGAATTTTTATTTCTATAACCTAATCTTAATTCTAGATTGCTTACAGTCTCTATAACATAACTTTTCAATGAATTATAATAACCGCTTTATTATACACTAGATCACTTACATTCTTTTAACTTTGAGCTAGGAGGTACAATCCCATATTAGGAGATGATAAAAATATAGTTAATGTCATGCATTTTAATAATTTCCATATATATGTTTCATACTGTATTTTGTTATATAATTCTTTCCCTGGAAATCATATATTGAATAATTTAAAAGAGATATAAAAAACCGAATTCGAATATGTTGGTGACAAATTGTATTTTTCTGGGCTATGCCAAAATTCAAAGAACGAATTTGTTGAATTTTCGGAGACCCTCAAGAATTCGCGTGTGTAAGTGATGTGAATTCGCGTTGAATTTTTGCTTTTGAAACGTTAAACATCTCCTAGTTAAAGGCACGTCGGTCTGCATAATCTTGCATCGTGATATTTCTAGCTTAAAGTGGAGTAAAAATATTTATTTACCTGTCGGAATGATTGCCTACGAATAATAAAATTGTAACAAACTCGTGACACAATCGAACAGTTCTATTATAAATAAAAACTGATAATATTTCTATTTCATTTTCGACTATGACATTTTGGTTGAAATTATTGTAGTCACAGATGACAAAAGATACATTTGACGGCGCATCACTTATTTTATTTGGTAACACAAGTGTCGGTAGTTAGACACTGACGCAACACCGAGCATTGGAGCTTGCGACCGATGACAATAGGGATGGAAATCATTGCCACTTAAAAAAAATAATAATCACGCGTTAAGATAATTGATGGTAGTCGATTATTTTATGTGATTAGTTGCGGGTAACAGTGACTTTGATCCCATCCCTAAAGAACTGTGGGTAGTTATTAATTGAACGCAACCGGAGATAGTTATAAAATGGAACGCAGCCGGAGGGCAAGGATTATCGTTTAGCATCTCGCAGTAGCATCACATGTTCGGTGGAGTGTCGTACCTAAATTGTAACCTGTATATCATTATTGATTATCGTGACTGTATTTCACCATGTATTATCATAAAGTGATTATAACAAAGCGATTGTGTGGAAAACCATTACGATCATTCTCCTCGCCCGACAACTCACGTCTACCCGCATTAAAAAGAATATGGAATCTACCGACACTCCTAAACACGGGAACCGAATCCCTACATCATAAGTGGGATACGCAGGGCAACTGCCTGAGGAGAATAGCAGTGAGCAACCCCAACGTACAAACCTATTGCAAAAAGTAGATTTAGAAGATTTCAGATAAATTTCGGAGTACTTGCTACGTATGCGAACAGACTGGGCATGTCGCTTCGTGCGGAGCGCAAAGGAGGAAACGGAGCTTCAACAACGAAGGAGGTACACATCTGTGGACACAAAATCTGGTGAGCTCGTTCCTTTTCTTTTTGATAGTCGGTCTGCTTGTTCGTTAGTGACCAATAGTATAGCCAGAAAGTTTCTGGGTGTTGTATATTGTAACGTGGTTTAGTAAAGAGTACTCTTCAGTTATAATCGATTCTTTTACCAAGTATGAATAGCTAAACGCGGCAAATGCTATAAGAGCGTTTAAAAAGCGGTCTGCCTTTTTGGTGCACCAACGCGTATCATTGCTGATCAGGGTAGAAGTTACATATGTGCAGACTTTAAACAGTTCTGTCACGCCATAGAGCTTCATTTTTACTGCTATGGGCACAAGCAGAGCTAAAGGTCAATTAGAATGTGTAATGCGTAAATTAAATTGTTTGCTTAACGTCTTAGAGGACGATCCGAAAAAAAAAGACCTGGCGCGACGAACTACTGGAAGTGCAGTTAGCTTTAAATAGTACACGGTCCTGGGTAACGGGGTATACACCTACAGAGCTCATGTTTGGAATCGGGGCGCGCTCTCTGGACCTATGCCTTTTGGCATCCGGTTCCAAACCGAAATCTCGTTTGGATTTAGATCATTTTCTTGTGTGATAATAGTAAGAAAGCGAATACATCAGAGATAACAAGACTCAACCGTGGTAAAGCGGTAAAGCGGCTGTGAAGCCATTTTGTAATAGTGACAGTCTTCTTCGAAAGTAGGGAAAGGAACCAGACAAAATGAAATGGGAAATTTAGTGGTCAATTTATTATAACAATATTAGAAAATTACGGGTAAGAACTGAAAACATTAACGGATCTAGCCGACCTTATAAATACACGCACGAAAATCTGCGAGCAGTACCTGTGGGCTATGAGGGCTTAGTAGACATAGCTACCATTTTAATTAATGACTCGGAGGAGGCCGAGACGGCGGCATAAGTTGAAGAGGTGAAGACGGTATCAGCTGATAATGACGATGATACCTTGTCAATTTGTAGTTCATGTATCATTACTGCAAGTTCAGGAACCCTCTCGGTTTCAGAACGTTAGAATAGAATCCTAAACATAAAAAAAAAAGAAAAAAAAAATTGTATGATGGTATAAGACTGGCTTATGTGAGGGCCGAGGTCTTATGGTATCTTGTGTATGTATATGGCTTTGCGCTCAAGTAGTATGATGATTTAACCCTAGATCACTAAGATTATTTTACGATGCTTAGTAATCTGGGGTTAGGGAGCTGGCTCTTTGAGGCCGAGGTTCCGAATCATCGTATGGAACTTGAGCACTGTGTGTTATTGCGTTGTGAACGCTGGTTGTGGTGGAGGTAGTCCGGTTCATGTCATCATAACTGATGATGGTTGATCGAAGGGACGCCTCTGACATATTGTGAAATAGGTGACCATAAGTGTTATGATACCTTGTTATCTGCGCTCGAGTATAATGATTTAAGGAACTGGCTCTTTGAGGCCGAGGTTTCGAATCATCTTATGGGAGCAGTGTGTGTTATTTGAACCCTGTGAGGTTGTCCGGTTCATGTCATCATGACTGATGATGGCTGATAGAAGGGACGCCTCTGACGAAATTGTGAAATAGGTGACCATAAGTGTTATGGTACCTTGTTTGATCGACGCTGATTAGTTATCCGATCCATGTTGTCATTTGAGATGACAGCTGGTTGAAGGGATGCTTGTCGTGGTCGTTGTGTTCAGTTTATGATGCCCTTGGGTGCCTTGAGGGTGCTCAAGGTATGTCAGTGATGGACGAGCTGTATCTACTGTGGTTTAAGGTGAGAAGTAAGTACAAGATTTGTAAAGACAAGTGATCACACGAGGACGTGTGAATGTCAGTATGGCCGTGACGGCGCATCACTTATTTTATTTGGTAACACAAGTGTCGGTAGTTAGACACTGACGCAACACCGAGCATTGGAGCTTGCGACCGATGACAATAGGGATGGAAATCATTGCCACTTAAAAAAAATAATAATCACGCGTTAAGATAATTGACGGTAGTCGATTATTTTATGTGATTAGTTGCGGGTAACAGTGACTTTGATCCCATCCCTAAAGAACTGTGGGTAGTTATTAATTGAACGCAACCGGAGATAGTTATAAAATGGAACGCAGCCGGAGGGCAAGGATTATCGTTTAGCATCTCGCAGTAGCATCACATGTTCGGTGGAGTGTCGTACCTAAATTGTAACCTGTATATCATTATTGATTATCGTGACTGTATTTCACTATGTATTATCATAAAGTGATTATAACAAAGCGATTGTGTGGAAAACCATTACGATCATTCTCCTCGCCCGACAACTCACGTCTACCCGCATTAAAAAGAATATGGAATCTACCGACACTCCTAAACAAGGGGATCAAAATCCCTACACATTTATATTGCAAAATAACAGTGTAAATAAATAAACTAGAGCCAGTTTCTGTAGCTCCTGATAAAGATTTTAGATAGCAATCTATCACATAAAACAATTGGTTAAATAGAAGTTGCTGATATTATATGTATATCTAACATATGTGGCTCTACCCGAGACTTGTGAACCCGAAATAATAATAATAATTTTCTTTCTTTCGATAATAGCTGCAGTAGTAAAAACTGTGTTGCAACTATTAACGCCCGCTTCCAGATTCGTGTAAACATTACATTTCTAAGATCATTTGGCAAATACATCTATTAAGTAAATAAAATAATAATAATAATAAAAACCGAATATTACAAAAAAAGACTGTTAACAATGGTAACAAAAATATAAACGAGACTGAATAATATAGGACATTTAGTCATTCATGTGTATGTGAGTGTGTGTGTGTGTGTGAGTGTAGCGTGAGTGTTGTGTGTGTGTATGTGTGTGTGGGTGTGTGTTTGAGGATGTTTTAACAAACAGCCTTTATGATATTTTCAGTACCCTCATATGACAATGCATACAGCCAGTCAGTCACTTTAATCTTACATTTAGTTTATGTTAAGGGATATATAATTGTTTCTGTTAACTTCATTATAAAGTCTGGGGCTAATGTAGAAGTACTGTCGACCAGCTGTTATACTTCTTGCGGTCTCGTGTTTGCAGACTCTATCTGGCCTTCGTGCCTTTGTAATAAATTCAGTGTCCAATGTTGTAGTAGCATACTTTCTCAATAAAACCTTAAAATCGTACAATTTCCTAATTGAAAGCACTCTGCAATGCGTATATAGCTCTAATGTGGGAAATCTTATAGGCTGATTAACCTTTACTTTTAGGACACATCTCTGCGTCCTTTCCAATCGCAACAAGCAAGTTTTACAGTTTCCACCCCACGCTGTAATGCAGTAAGTTAAGACTGACTGAGCTAGCGCACAATAGACATTCCTGATTATATTTAGATCCACTACTACCCTGAACTTCTTAAATGTACATAGGCTTTTTGGTATGAGTCATTAAACTATCAACTTGGGCATTCTATGTTAATCTGCTGTCAATTAAAATGCCCAGATATTTAATACTATCCGTGCGGGTAAGTATCCTTCAGTTACAACTGGAATCAACAGTGCTCCTGCAGGAATGACCGCGGAAAGAAAAAGATTCGGGGGTTGGATTGCTGTCCTAAGAAATAATGTAACGTATATAGTTATATCGAAGTTAAGAGTACGGAGATTTTGCTCTAACCAGCACATTACAGCACTCAAAGCCTTGTCCGCAGTTTTTTTAACCTCACTCTAGGTTTTATTATAGACCAGGAGCGCTGTGTCATCCGTGAAGGTAATCGCCTGACAGTTTTTAATATCAAATAAGCAGAGCTCGTTCACGTATATTAGGAAAAGAGTCGGCCCGAGGACACTGCTCTGCGGCACGCCATAATCCACCATAACTTCATCACTAATGACGTCATTAATGATAACACTCTGTGTGCAGTTGCTAAGATAGCTCTTGAACAAATCTAGAGCCAATCCCCGCACCCCAATATCCTTCAACTATTTGACAGATGTGTTGAAATTTATATTTTTTTATGGAGTATATTTTAAATAATTGCATTTAAAAGTTATTATAGGAAGCCACTGCATCCCAAAGTAGTAAAGCAAGTGATTGCGACTTTTGTGCATTTGAATACATCCCATTTCCTGTATTAATCTTATCTATGAATGCATCGGCGAATACTTTGAGGAAATAAGGATGCGATCTTAAGTTTAGAGAACCTTTACACTTGCCACTTGATGTTATTCTAAAACTTAATGATCGAGCTCATTCGTATTGATTGCCTCTGTGGCGCAGTGGTAGCGTATGCGACTGCTGTTGGTGAGGTCTCGGATTCGTTTCCCGTTTGTATGATCTACAAATATTTGATTCGTAGTTTGGGTTATTTCTATGTATATTATGTAAGTATTTACAAAAAAAGTATATGAGTATTTATATCAGTTGTCTAGTACCCATAACATAAGCTCTACTTACTCGTAGCTTGGCACTAGATGGCGTTGTGTGTTAGATGTCCAAAATATTTATTATTTATTTAAATATTTCTTGTGTGTCCTAATCCAAATGGAAAAGTATATTATGTCGAGTAATACATTGTGGAAATTATACATCCAGTCATGGGTTCTCCTAATATTTTCTTCTTATTTTTCCTAATTATATAGTGAGGTAAAGTGCAGGTATATGCAATTAAGTCTCATCTGTGTGATATTAAAAGATCACATTATAAAACTGTTATATTTGTATTTTTCTTATCTCAGCCAAAAGACGCCCACTTTCACTCAGGCTGTGGAGATATTTGCGTGAGTATCGCCACAGCCTGGTTGCTGTGGAGATACTTGAGTGGACGTCTTGTGTTGCCTGCATCCAACGGCTTATATTTTGTAAATATGTATACTCGTTATCTGTCGTTGCTATCAAAGACCTTGGAGTAGTACTACAGCAATCTAGATCGATAATATTAAGCGCAGTAACTACATAACCCTTTACTTGACGTTAGTGTGATGTTCAATTAAGAGTCAGGAATTAGCGAAATATTTTTGTCACAAATCTAAAAATCTGCTAAACATCGCCATGAAAAGACATATTTACTAAAAATCAAAGCATGCAAACAAAAAATTAGAGTTGATTTCTAATTATTATACAATTATCATAATTAAAATATTATAATACTAGTACTCTGAACGACTACTAATCTTAATTAAAAGACAGCTTTTAAAAATTACAGATTTGCCCATATGAAAAAAATACCAGAACTCCAATATGAAAGTTAGTAGTTTAAATAATCTTAATATTTTTTCAATTAAAAAAAAAATTAAAATCTGTTGACTAAATTCCTGACTACACTAAATTTTTTCTGCAAAGAGAGCTCTTGATTGCGAAGCCGATGCATTGGCAATTAGGTTACAAATGCTTCGCTTCAGCGGTTGCCATGTAATGGCGGATTTTTACCGTTTTGAATGTACACAAAACTTTACAAATATTGTTATAACAAAATGTACAAGGTTGAAAGATTTTTGTAACATTATTAATTAAAGACTTTTTAAAATGCCAAAATTTACTTGAATTTAAGTAAAAGAAGACACCCTGTACTGACTGTAAATAAATAAATAAATAATAAATATTTCGGACAATTTAACACACAACGCCGTCTAGGCCCAAGCTAAGCAGAGCTTGTGTTATGGGTACTAGACAATTGATATAAATACATATATACTTTTTTTTTTTTGTAAATACATACATATTATACATAGAAAACACCCAAACTTCGAAACAAATATTTGCAGATCATACAAACATTTGGACCGACCCGGGAATCGAACCCTAGACCTCAAGCACAGCAGTCGCTTACGCTACCACTCGCGCCACCGAGGCGTTAATCTTTGTGAAATGAAGATTATTAATGTAAAGAGATTGTAATAGCCCATTTTGTCTGCTGCTTCGCAGTATTGACATCTTTAAGTTTAGTATAGTACAGAAACTAAAATAGTATTAGACATTTCATAGCAATGTAATGACTGAAAATAAGAAAGTAAGTTGCAGTGTAAAAGAGCCTTCATTTTTCACAGCTCTGTATTTCCTGGCTCTCTTTGAATACTCCGTGGAAATGGAGGCGATTTTGTCCTATTCAAGCGACATATGCGAGGCATTCAAAAATGTGTACTAAAAGAACTCTATAAGTTATGTATTCTTATTTTAAAATTTATGGTTCTGTAAAATTTCAGTATATTTTAATCACTAAAACTTTTTTTGTCCATCCCTAAAGTCGGTCCTTTAATTTCTTCATTTTCGTTTATTGTAATCGTAATAATACTTGTGCAGAAACTTCACTGCTCAGTCTCGTATTTAGTAGATAGTCAAATTGGAAGTCAAAAAATTATTGCTACTACTCCGTCCTCAAAGGTTATCATTGCACTTGAGACTCTTGAGTTGTAAGTTGCAATGGGGCATTACAGGTCACCTACCTTAAGGTGATCCGACAGACGACAGGTCACGCGAAAATATAGTTGACACATTATAATTCCAAAATCCATTGATAATTGGATATAATAGTTACTTTCTGTGTAATTCTTCTTGTCTGCGTACTGTCAATATAATAAAGCTAATTGAAACAAAAGATTTCTCAAACAAGCTTGTTCGTGAACTAATGAATTAATATAAAAAATACTCCTAACATCCCTCATAGGGCCGTCTGATCTCAAATTAGGCAAAAGTATTATTTATGACGTTTCTTCTATATTTCAATTACATTTATGGTAAGCGGCTCAGACCTACAAAATCAATTATTAATAATTACTTGTTTCAAAGACAAATTGATAATTATAATAATATTTGTAACAAAATTTTTGATGACTTTTCTGTTCACAACTTTCTCAATTCAGTAAACCAACTTGCTAATGAGTGGGTACCCAGTTTAATTTTTATTCGGCTTTGTATGTTTGACACCTTCACGGCTTTCCGAAATGTACTTACCGGCTTGTAACTATTTGCTTAGGGATACGATCCCTAATTAGTATAATTGTTGTAAACGTAACGTTTCATTTTGGTCATTTAAAATTATTTGCCAGAACACTGACGTGGCAGGTACAAATTCTTATTCATATTATGACTATCTGCGCCCTGCACTGTTCACCATTATACTGTTTTTTATTCTTATTTTTCTTAAATAGGTAGCCTAATTTACTCCTTACAACATCAGCTTTCTGCCAGTTAAAGTCCCTGTCAAAATAAGTCAAACTGTTCCAAAGATTAACCAGAACAAACAGACAGACAACAATTTATGATTTTAAAATTGTTTTATTGATGTTAGTTCCGTATATACTATTCCGTATATAGTTTAAAAACTGATAAAAATTTTCTTGATTATTTTTGTCTGTAATTCAAGTCATGTTAATATTTCATTAAAACTTATTTGGGATAGGAAATGTAGTATTTTTTCGTCTAATGGAAAACCCACATACAAATCAGTTCAAGACACAAATGCGTTCCTTCACTTAAAATATCTCTGGCTTTGGACTCCGGTAATGATTTTTCAGTTAAAAAGTAGCAAAAAAAATGTTTAACACCGAATTTGCAATAAAACTGTAGTGTCACTCTGGTCTAACCGACTTATTTCTACCAAGTCGTTTTATTATTTCACCTGGATCTATTTTGTTGCTTTGAAACGTCTATTCAAGTTTCAGTATTAATAATAATTAGTAAATAAATAATAAATAAAATCGTTTATTAATTCTCTCTCATACAGAATAGTTAACAAAATCAAATTACAAATTCAGTATTATGAAAAAGAGTGGGTGAATTGTATAATGCATGCAAAAAAACAATATATATACCAACTAGCTTTTGCTGACGGCTCAGTATGTCGGTTATAGAGGTAAAGAGTAGCTAACGCCATTACTAAAAATCAAAGTAGTTCCATGTATTTTTTTTAATCAATGCAACGGGCAAGCATAACAGACAGACAGAATTTATAATATTAGTGTATATGCTAGACACGCACTCTCTGCATACAATATGAGCTTTGTACAAATATCAGGTGTTAAAAGAAGATAGCAGTATTATTACAAGTAGCCTTTTTCGTAATAACCCTTCAGAATATTATTTACACAGGACTAGACTATCAACCGCGTCTGTACTTTGCGGAGTAAAAATATTTGAGAAGCAATATTTAATCCTACATATTTCTTTTTGATAGCTTTCTTAAACGTGTTAAGAATGTTATCAAATAGAGTATTATATCTGTTTTCGATTTATATTTACTTTCAGGCTTTACATCCAACTATATAGCAGAGTACACATTCGTTTATTTTCTTTTTGACAGTGTGAATGAAAATATTAAGGAATATAAGTGTCCACCGCTCCTGCTAGAGGTACTTTGGTTACCTGATGATAGCGCTATTTACCTAACTAATGTTAAGCAAATAACGCGTTCATTACACAATTCTGATGCTTGTTTTAGAACAATCATAATCAACGCTGATGGTCAATCTATCATTTAATATAGACAGATGGTTTTATGATATTGATATCATTACATCAAGATGTTTCGATATTTGTTCGGGTAATATTCGTGTAATGAAAATGCAAATCGAACTCGATTTTCTAATCGAGTGTGATTTGCATAAACTAGTATATTACCCGTGTCTTCTCCCGCTTGTACGATTATCACGATAAAAAGTAGCCTATGTTCTCCAATGTCCAATCTATCTCTATATAGAAATTCATTCCATTTGGTTCTGTGGTTTTGCTGTGAAAACTTAACAGTCGGACAGAGTTACTTTCAAATTTCTTATATTAGTACGGACGTAATTGCAATTTTATACATCATTAACAAATATTTCAGACTAAACTAAACACAGCTTTTATCATAGGTACAAAACAACTGAAATAAATACATATATACTTTTTTGTAAATACATACATATTATACATAGAAAACACTCAAACTCGGAAACAAACATTTGGTCCGAACCAGGATTCGAACCCGAGACCTCAAGCACAGCTGTCGCATACGCTACCACTGCACCACTATAAATAGACAAAAATACTGGCTTATATAAGATCAAAAGTCGGTATTTAAACTTTACATGGCCACAGATTTAAAGATGATTCAAAATGTTATTAAGGACAGATTAGTTCTAAATAATTAATTTGCGGTAAAAAGGACTTAAACCCCTAAGTCTTAAGTTACTAGTTGCTAAGAAATTATCCCAATAAAGACACACATGCTTAAGCCAATCTTCCAGTCGTCTGTTATCTACACATTAATATTTTCACACAGAGAAAACCGCAAGCCGAAGTAGGAGACGATAAATTTAATCCATTGCGACATTCTACAATGTAAACAGTTGAACACACTATTGTGTACCTTAACACGCTATAAATAAGCGTTAACGAGTTGTCAAGGTATTACGTAGTATTTACGTACACAGTGGCTACGAGCCAAATGATCATGTGTGATAAATAGATAATATTTACCACAAAAGCTTGCACATCCGTTAAACAGTAATGTATTTAATTTAATATTTTGTACAGCATATTTTTTGTGTTCCATAATTTTATGTGATCACGCTTTCGAGTGAGAACTTTACTTTAAGCTGCTAGGTACTCAGCTTTAGTAATAAATGTTTTTAACTTTATAGGCTAACTAGCTGACCGGACAAACGTTGCTTTGCCATAAAAGGGAATATATGTTGTAGAGGTGGGTCAATAAAAATCGCGATGGAAAAATAGGGGTTGATCTTAGAGGGTTGAAAATTTAGGGTTATATGTATTTACTAATGCTGTATCATAAAAAAATAGAAATTAAAAATTTTGTCTAAAAAATAAAAAAAAAATGTTAGGGGTGGACTACCCCTAACATTTAGGGGGATGAAAAATAGATGTTGGCCGATTCTCATAGATACCGGATAAGCACAAAAAATTTCATCGAAATCGGTCAAGCCGTTTCGGAGTAGTTCGATTACGCACCCCGTGACACGAGAATTTTATATATTGGAAGATCTAGATCCTGTATTCTTAACGTTTTCTTTTAAACAATGTTCACGGATTTTTAAATATAACTCTGTTGTTGTGTTCCTAAAATTGAAATAAGAAAATAAACTTCATTTATTACCTAATACTTGTTAATAAATCAAACTAAAAGTAAAAATAATTTATATTTATATTTTTTTGTTTCCATGAATTGGAACAATTTTTGAAACCAGTTGTGTAAACGAATTGATCCTTCACACTTCACACACCTCATACACACTCAGCACATAACATCACACGCTATTCACACACAATACAATAACTACAAATATTATAACTTTTTACCCTTTAATAACTAATTGTATCTAACGTTGTTTCTACTATTATTATTATTAGTATAAGTCTCTACAACTAATGTCCGATTGTAAATCGCAAATAGCTAGCCGCAATACAGGCTAAGCCTAGTGCGGCTAACACCGACACACAAATATGTAAAAACTGGAATGTTAATAAAGATTATTATTATTATGATATAGATACGTAACCTTTAACGATGAATCACACATTCCCGTCTAATAGCAGATTTCCTATGGCCACCTTCCAGCTTCTGCTCAATCAACCAAAGTACTCGTCAATGCGAATCAAACTAGCCCAAACTCAATGGGTTTTTTTCTTTTTGTTGCGGAGCTCCAATCGCCACCATCCAGTTCCAGTAGCTGACCTCGGTTACTATATGGGATTAAAGTACTTGTCAATAAGAATCAAACGAGACTAAACTCGGTGGGGATGTATTATTTTAATGCGGAACAGCTGTGGCCACTTGCCAGCTTCAATATCAGATCAGATCCATGTCATCATAATATTGCATTTTCACGCAATATATTTATGAATATGTTCCTACGTCTACAGGGCAGTGCTACACATAAATTCCTAGTATGGGAAATGAGAAAATGATTGAGTTACAAGAAAATTTTCAATCAAAAACGTCGGAGTTCGGAGTTACCATTAGGTGTAAATGAGAGGACTTTGAAAATTATTTGCTGAACCCTTTTAATGTATGGATGCGAAAAAGCTTAGAACAAATATGGGTTAAAAGGTTTTTGAACAAACAAAGCTTACATTCACGGAGATATGAGTCAATAGAATATAAAACACATATGATGCTAATTGGAATTGTATCTTTAATATAAACATAGTAGGGACTTGATTAACATAAACATGTTTTTTTTTGTGTAATAATATTATAAATTCTAAAGTAACTATTTCTGTCTATGTGTTTGTTACGCTTTCATGCCTAAACTGCTCAATCGATTTGGATAAATTTCTATGCAGAGATGGTTAGGTATTTGGAGAAGGACTTATTGTCGCAATAACCAACATTCACACGGATAAAAGTAAAACACGGGTAAAAACTATTATACGTTGGTAGATTAGGAAAACATGGCAAAAAAATTGTTTTTCGGGTTTCTGGAATTCACTTTTGAATAAACTATTAAGACTGAATTATTTTGACTCACTTTCATCTCTTGTCAATACAAAAATACATTGTAATGAGTTTAAATTTTATCATGAATTAACACGTTCAATGCCAAGGAATATTGCGATATATTTTCGTTCAAGCCATGTCGGACAGGGCGACATCAGTATATTCCGTTTAGGCCGTGGGGGACAATGTTGTCCGACAGTCAGGGCTACGTTTAAACGTCTATTCTGAGTTGTTGGACAATAACAATAGGCAAATTCTCGTGGCACTCTAGAACAGTGCTATCACCTTGGCGTCTAAATAAACCAATGTGTTAAAAAGTTATGTCAATTTTTTTGACAGTGCTTGGAGTTGTAACACGAAAATGTTGTATAATTAATTATTGAGTTATTTCTACTACTTTTTGGGTATATTTAGTATCTGATAATAATGTTATGAAATGAAAACTGTAAGGCTAAACACTATCTTTTAAGATACAGGTGATTCACATAGTTTAAGAGGCAGAGTTCAATATCTCAAGTGCAAATTAGTATTAACATTAACTGTGTATTCGAATAATGTAAATCTGTCTGTGTCAATAAACTATTTTTATTTATTATCATTGTGATTCTTATCAAAGAAAACGTTAAAGCCTAAATTAAACAATGTCGTTATAACTTTACTAATTGTATTTAACAAAAACTTATTTTATTTAGATTTATTTATTGTTTATCACACCAAAGACTAAGATAAAATATCGTCCCTATCTGTTGTACAAACAAAAGGCAAATTAAAACTTTTGTTATAAATCATTAACTTTACGTGCACTTTGTTAACGAAATATACATTATTAGAATTCGAAATTCAAACACTAAAGCTATTCATATCAGAAGTCATTATAAGTACCTTTGCACTTGTAATATTAAACTAATTTCTATCGCTTTATCTTCTTTCATTACGTGATTAAAAACTTTTGCATTACAAAGGATTGTTTTCTAAATTTACAATTACCCCGAATATGTGCCGACTTTTCCTTTTGTCGGTTTTGTCAGGAAATGTACAGAACATTTCCTGACGAAGTCGTTAAACATAATATAACATACACTTGTGCTTGTAAGCATATCCCTGGGGATGAGTAAAGGCGTATTTAATGCCAACGTTTCCTCTATTAAAACAAATAATCCCACTGTATTTTATATGTTGCTTAGTACGTTTATTCTAATACAAATCTTACCACTTCCTGTTTTCTCTGCATTGCCGAATGTTTGAATAGTAGAAAACGCCATTGGCATTAGGTCAGCCAATGCACGTAAAGTGGACATCATTCACATGGTAATAGGTAATTCTGACATTACATTATTTGCTTTTTGATACTCCCTAATAATCATAATGGAGTATAAAAAATATTTGAAAGTCTGACAATTAATATTTATACATACAAAACGTGGGTATCTATATTATATTTATATATTAGTGAACCAACTGGTTGATTTATTATAGAATAGGTAGAAATAATAATAAATATGCAGACATACAATTTGGCTTTTGACAAGAATATGTCAGTAATGTATTTACAGAGAATAATGAAAAGCAAAATAAGACATATTTAAAGCAATAGAATGTACTAGAAACAGACGTGACAGGAAACCAAGATGCAATGCTAGTCATATACCTACGTCTTTGTGTTGTTTTATACATGCATCGTACTGAAAGGTTTTTTTAATGTATGAGCCTGCCAAAATAAATAAATATTTCGGACATCTTACACACAACGCCATCTAATGCCAAACTAAGCAGAGCTTGTGCTATGGGTACTAGACAACTGATATTAATACTTATATACTTATTTTTTGTAAATACATACATACATACATACATATTATACATAGAAAATACCCAAACTCCGAAAAAAATATTTGCAGATCATACAAACATTTGGTCCGACCCGGAAATTGAACCCGAGACCTCAACCACAGCAGTCGCATACCCTACCACTGCGCCACCGAGGCAGTTTGACTCTACTTTGCATGGTAGAAGGCATGAGTAGAATTTAAGAGTGGTGGTCACCATACTCATTATTTATGGCAAAATTTCCAACCTCCATTTCTCAATTGTAAGTAAATTCGATAAGAATTTAAAAACCTTGAATTCGGGTCTACAAACACTATGTGTGGCGACTTCCACATATAACACAACAATAATCTACTACAGCGCCATCTACCGAAGATACGCTGAACTACGAAGTAACGCACTACACGGAGTAACTACAAATCCTGAATCGCGAAATAAATAGTTCTCGCGCCGATTATCATATATACAACATCCCAACATCAACTGTTGGGCAGTAGCCCGCCAGGCATGATCACCTCGCCTGGTCGGAGGATCCTCCCTTTGTGTTGGGTGGAACATGATACCCGTTCCCCCACAGTGGTGACCACGACGTGATAGGAAGCAGCCTTCAAGCCGCAGCACCATCATGTTCATCATATGAGAATAAAACTACATACTTTTACTTAAAATAGTTTTTTTTTATGAGCCTGTTGTGTCCCACTGCTGGGCAAAGGCCTCCCCTGCAACAGGCCACTTCTCTCTATTTAAAGCCAATTCCGGCCAGTCTCCGCGATAGGCGTCAAGATCGTCGTGCCATATTTTACGGGGTCTGCCTCGTCGTCAGCGTCCACCCTGAAGCACCCATAGTCTTCCGAATATCAAGTCTTATATTCAACTAACTGACCCACGCGACCTTGTCTGCGTCTTCTATTGCCCGTAGCGTGAAAATTTTCCGCCGTTTTTGAAACATTCTTCTTCATCATACTTACATAGCCTTCCTTGATAAATGGACTATATAAAACTGATATAATTTTTCAAATCGGACTAGTGGTTCCTGATATTAGCGCGTTCAAACAAACAAACTCTTCAGCTTTATAATATTAGTGTAGATACTCTGGTGATAAATCGATCATTAGTATTTCAACTACGAATCTATTTGTATATTATTATTTATAAGTAACAGCGCATTGTAAAAATCATTAAGTCTATAAGGGAACGATGGGTTCAAGATATTATCGTAATTCTAAAAGATTGTAAATTTTGCACTGTAATGAAAGAATATGAAATGAAATTGGTTCACTCGATATTTTTTCATTTCGAAGAACTCAACGTAAATTGGAAAAATGATTCAAAGCGTGAAAGGGCTATTTTGATTATGAAAAAGACCCTTCCTTCCAAGATTATTTTTTTAAATATACAAAGGAAGTTGTTCAAAGATAGAAAAGTGTGCAGAAAACAACAGTATTGCTTTAAAATATTAATCTTTAATCTTTCGCAATTAGCTAAGAATGTTTAATTGCAAAACCTACAAAATAATACTCATTTCAGTTTTTAACCGACTTCAAAAAATGAGGATGTTTTCAATTCGACTGCTTTTTTTATGTTCGTTACCTCATAACTTTCGACTGGGTGAACCGATTTTGGTGATTCTTTTTTTATTTGAAACCTGGTGCTTTCCATTTTAATTTGGTTAAGTTCTTGTGGTTAAGTCAGTTTTTTTTTGTTAAAATTTTGATTATCAAATTTTGCACGTTCACCCATTTTATCTAATGGAATGATTTCAAATGAATAACTTAAAGCTTAAATTAAACACAATAGTGGTACTCGGCGATTATTCATTGTTAGTTATCGATTTATTACTTTTCCCGTGCTTCGGAGGGCACGTTAAGCCGTCGGTCCCGGTTGTCATGAACAGCTATGGCAATCGTTATTGGGAAGTCAGTGCCCTCAAATATACTGACAACTAGTTCAACCTTCGAATTCAGTTCGCCCTCAGGGTTGCGGAGGTCAGATGCCAGTCGCTCTGTGTAAAAACTGATATTCAGGTAAAATCGGTTGAACTAGTAGCCGACCCTAAATAATATTGGGAATAATAAAGGCTAGGAAGAACAAGAAGTTATCGATTTATTACTTTAGTAGAAGA
The DNA here is from genome assembly GCA_916048165.1 of Spilarctia lutea. Classification (NCBI taxonomy): domain Eukaryota; kingdom Metazoa; phylum Arthropoda; class Insecta; order Lepidoptera; family Erebidae; genus Spilarctia; species Spilarctia lutea. The sequence continues at coordinate 7,345,781 of OU696492.1, forward strand.
AAGGAGACGACTTTGATAACTGTGATATCATAATGTATTTCATTTATAATTTAAATAAGTTTATTCTGTATAAGTACAGTGGGACTAGTATTAAATAAAATATAAATAATTACTAGAAACCTTTAGCGTGTATCTGAGTATTATTTTAAAACTGACTTTTCTCTCATAGTATATAAACAGCACAAACAATGCAATATTGTTTTGTTTGTTGAAAGTCGAAGGAAATTAACGGTCGAAAATTTATGTTTATTAAAACTATTAGGACTTATAAACATAAATTTTAGACCGTTAATTAAAAAATTATCGCAAAAATTTGAACATATTTTTGCGATGTTATTTTTTACATGTTTCGCGAACAAATGCTAGTTGCATATGTAAACCTAAGTATATGAAACAGTAGATTCAAATTAGGTAGAATTAGAAACCATATAGTTTAAACTTAGAATAATAGAACTGGTAAGCGATTGCCGCTGTCTCAGGATATCTAAGATTCAGGAGCCACAAGTGAGCCTCTCTTGAAGTCCTCTCCCCTTCAGAATTTTAGAAGAAGGGAATTCTGCAGCCCCAATCATCATCATCATTATCAGTCATTCCACTGCAGGACATAGGCCTCTCTAATAACACGCCACTTGATTATATCCTCGGCTTCTTGCTAACAGTTTCTGCCAGCCGTCTTGCTCAAGAACTCTGGCAAAGATCTACAAAAACTCAGCTCTTAAACCTTACAGATTTTAGATAAGCCGTATTAGTTCAGTCAATCCCTACCTACCTATATACGATGAATTTTGGTTTGCCAGTAGCATTTTTTAAACTTTCAACCAGAATTTTAAATACTAAATAAATCTGTGACTATATCTATCATTAAACTGTTAATAGTTTACCAATCAGTGTGTTGTAGTTGTTACAGTAACGAATGCGTTAAGCCCTGGTCCAATTATATCTAACACCGCTGCTCTGGTCCCAAATTGATCACGGTACTCCATTGGGACATATCAAGTGACAAACTGGTTATTGAATTGACACGTTACGACGCACGTTACACGATTCGTAACGTTTTATGACAGTCATAATTTTGTTACGAAAATGAAATAGATTTTATCTAATTATATGATTTTGACGTGAACTGGGAGCGGCGACGGCACGGACGACGAGATGAATTATGAAATTATGGGAACGAGAAGGTGTGTGTTGGGAATGGATATGTAGAATTAATGATGAGTGAAATCTAATTATGTTGTTTGGTCTGTGAAAACTAAATAATGTTATGTTATGTGATTATTAACGATAAGCGTCTGATACGTCTAAATTTTCATTATTAGTATAGAACTAAGCTGAAAAACAATTTATAAACCCATCTAATCAAAATACTTTTCTTTCTAACTAATATTATAATGCGATTGTAATTAGTTTGTCAGTTTTTAAAACCTTTTCGACCTAATATTTCGCCCATAAATTCGCTTTTAGATACTTACTTACTTACTTACTTCACATGGACTTTTTAAATTGGGCTAGTTCCTCTTGTACGCTTATTACTGTAACTCATCTGCATGATGAACAATAGCAGTTAGTTACCTATATATTGAGTTATGATATCATGCAGTCCCAGGAAAAGTTAAACTATCTTGAGACCAGCAACAAAATTAATCAAATGTAAATTGAAAGATTTAAAAGTACGAAAATATCTTCATCTTATTAGCAAAGCATAGGAAATTAAGTTAAGACCAAATATGGATATGTGGATGGCAATTAGTTGATGTATAGCAATGTTAAGAATCATCAATATATTTTTTTGTAAAGCAGAATTTCCCAAACTCACGAAAATCACCCTACTTGTCACGAGACACACATATTATATCGCTCTTGGTGTCACCTTTACTTCACGTGTGATAAATTTTTGTACATTGTCATTCATTTTGATGTCATTAGTTACAAATGTCAAGCGTACGTTCTCGCGCTGACATAGCGTTTTTAGCCCTGGATTTGTGGAGTCGTTCCACCATGATTAAAATATAATATTACTGTTAGAAATGTTTTTATGTTAAAATAATGCTTTGTAAAAGTTTATCTTAGAAATCAAGAATGCAATGCAAATACTAAATATTTTGCAGTTAAATGCTTACTAGTTAGTTAGTTTAAAATCAAGTGCTTTAAATAATGACTTAAATCAGTTGCTTTTCAATCTTAGAATTTGACATGTAATTCTAAGGACCCACCAAGGGCGTGCATGAGGATATGCGCATAGTCAGGACGGTCGAGTGTAAGGTTTTTAAAATAAAATCGATTATAAGCGAACAGCAGTTTTCAACTAGCAACACAGGGAGTGGAAGGGAACACTGGAAAAAAAGGTTGATCGGCGGTTGGGCGAAGGCAATCTTGGGTTGATGGTTGTGAAGAATAGACGACGATTGCATACTGTTGATTGGTGCAAATTCAATGTAATTGTGGATAGCTAAAGCAGTGTTTTATTGGAAAGTAACTGAGTTTACATAATGTAACTATTCGTTAACAAAGTACTGGAAGTCAATGCACGGTAATAATACTTCAAAACAACAAAGTAACGTTTTTATTATCTAAATCCTTTAAATAATTTGTCTGTGATATTCATTGACGCAACTATAGATAGCACTGTTCAAATGTTGACTAATGTCTAAATATACATTGCGACAATCGAATTATCAAACTCTAAAGTTTATTTTTATTAAATTTATTTATCAAGTTTTTTTTTCTAAAAATATGCATATGGTAACACTTAGGCTTATCTAATTATATTTAGGAGGATATCAACACATTAATTAAACCCCTGTTGTTTGTATGATCTGCAAATATTTGTTTTGGAGTTTGAATGTTTTCTATGTATAATATGTATGTATTTACATAAAATAAAAGTATATAAATATTTATATCAGTTCTCTACCATACTGACTCATAACAAAAGCTCTGCTAGCTTGGGACTAGATGGCGTTGTGTGTTAGGTGTCCGTAATATTTAATTATTTATTTATAAATACTAAGTTTTTACAAATTGGGAGAGCCACGCTTCGGCATGCATGGGCCGCCTCGATTGAAGTGATACCACAGCTTCACAGAAAACCGGTGTGAAACAGCGCCTGCGCTGTATTTCACCGAGTGAGTGAGGATACCGGAGGCCCTACCCCATCCCCTTCCTCCTATCCCAAAGGCCGGCAACGCACTTGTAACGCCTCTGGTGTTGCGGGTGTCCATGGGTGGCGGTAATTGATTACCATCAGGCGATGCGTCTGCTCGGGTCTTTTTTTATGGAATAAGGGGCAACCCATATTCCATAAAAAAAAAACAACGCCATCTAGATCACACAAACACTTGGTCCGACCCAGGATTTGAACCCGAGACCTCAAGCACAGCAGTCGCATTCACTACCAATGCGCCACCGAGGCATTTACATGCATTTCACTTCTATTGTCTTGCGTCAAAAGGTCTTGTTAGCAAGAAACAGTTTGTGATCGGTATGTATCAACCATTAGCCACAGCATAAGATCATGTTTAGGTTATTGATTTGATAATAACACCTTATTATGACTTTTAGATTTTATCTGGCCACTATCCTACCAACAAAAATTATTATCTACCTACCTGGTCTTAACTATTTTCTTTCGGACCGATACACTTTCTTTAAAGACAAAAGATAGTTGAAAAAACGACTACGGCGATTGCGTGCGATTTGAAGAAACTATAAATAATGTTCGACTATAAATAAATACTATCTGAATCATTCGGGTACTGACTAAACCGATCTAATGGACGATCCTCTTTACTTTTGTAATTAGACGAGACGACGAGAGACGAGAGAAACATGACTGTCACAGTCATGTTTCTCAGAAATGTGCGCGGGCAACATCAATTATTCAAGCTTTTTGCTTGTAACATCTACCTCTCCAAATAAACAGAGACACAGTGAAACCATCATTTAATCGTACAGGAATTACGTCACTATTGGACTGACTAATAATTTTCGCCATATGTTGTCAGGTGACTATAAATAGTTATTGTAAAAGCAAATATGAAAATATTTTGACACGTTGCGCATCCGACAACTGTTATGACATGAGCCGAACTTAAATATACATTCGCTAAAATTGAACTGGTACAAAAATATGCACTGAGTGTGACATATGTTTATTTCCGGAACTCTATTGAACTTTGGCTAACCTTCAGTTTATGTTATTAACTGTCGTTTTCCGCACTATCAACTGCTGCAACAGCTTAAATTAAATTAATGGTATGGGCTGAATATAAATATTAATCTCTAAAAAGTTTTTAGTAATCTTGTAATGTAAAATTTCAACAATATTTTAAACTTCGATGATAATCGATAATCGAGATCGCCGTGAGCGAAACGACCACCTATTGTGATACCTGATGTCGATGTCCGTTTATGTATCTCTGTACAAATGTTTACTGTAGTGGTGTGCAATAAAGTTTATAAATAAATAAAATAATTTAACCATAAAACCAATAGACTATTAGTTTCATACTCAGGCGGAATGTAAAAATATCACTTAATCTCTAGACAGATCCGTATCATCACGCAATGCAAAATACATAACTTTTATCCTAATATGAGAACAAAATTGAAGACTGTCCATTAATGCCCATCGTCTCAAACTAATTAGAACCGTGTTTTATACCCTTTGTCGTCGAATCTGTAAAGCACAAATTCTGGATACATCCACATACTACGATAACTATTTTCTTATTCTCATTTGAAGACCTTGGACAGATAACAATCAATATATCATCTAATAATCCTAAGTCAAATTGCCTTATTGTATATCCTTTCCCATTGCCAAATAAATATATACTCATCATCTAACTTGAAAGTTTTTAACGATAAAAAGTTCGTACTGTGTGGAGGAACATGTGCTATGTTACTTCGACACACAAGCGGAGGATCCTCCGACCAGGCGAGGTGATCATGCCTGGCGGGCCACTGCCCAACAGTTAATGTTAGGATGTTGAATATGTGATAATCGGTGCGAGAGCTTCTATTGCGCGATTCAGAAATTGGTAGTTACTCCATGTAGTTACATCGTAGTTCAGTGTATCTTCGGTAGATGGCGCTGTATGTGGAGGTCGCCACAGTATCATCAATCAATCCAGCTGTCATCAACACAAGAAATTGTCACCAAACTTTCAAATTTCACCTTATAATCTCATGAGATGTTAATATATTATCCTAAAACCCTTTTTGGTAAAAAAAAAATGAGTGTGTGTACTTATGTACACGCGTTAGAAGTTATACTTCTTTGGTGTATGGAAAAAAATACTAAAATGCAGTAGTGATTAACGATAAATATTAAAATTAATCAAAAAGATTTTATTTAAATAAATAATATTTATTTATTCACACTGTTTAATTGTACTGTTACGAAACACGTGTTCTAAATATAAAAATACTAGAATATACAACTTGAACATAGTTATTGATTTTCATGCCACCTAGAACTAACTTCACGATGTAGAATTCAGGTGTCGGTGTGCGCGCGCATCGTAAAAATTCACTCTCATTATTTTTCTCCAAACGAAGTATAACTTCAAAAATTAACACACAATACTTTATTTATTTATATTTACGAAAAAATTAACCCATAATACCACACAGTTAATTTTAACGATTATTATTAGGATATTGGACACTATAAATTTTTGCGACTTCTGCCTTTCGGTAATCTTTTTCCACAACACCATTACGAACGATCATTTTATATCGATTTTGTATTCTGAACATGTTGTTTGGTGTTTCCTGAAAAGGGTCGCCATTGCTTTTGAATGACATTTGACGTTGTAGATGTTTCTCTTGAACACAAATAGCATTATTATCCCTAAGAATTTCGAAATAGTGTCATCAAGAGAGGAAACGTACTATGCGAAACATAGTTAATAATAATGATGCGTATAAAATATTATAATTTTCCTGTCTTTTATTTTTTATTGAATAGTGGGCAAACGAGCAAACGTATCACTTGATGGTAAGCGATTACCGCCGCCCATGGACACCCGCAACACCAAAGGCGTCACAAGTGCGTTGCCGACCTTTGGGGGATGGGGAGAGGGAATGGGGGAGGGGTTGGATGTATGGGCCTCCGGTATCCTCGGTGAAACACAGCGCAAACGCTATTTCACACCGGTTTTCTGTGAGGCCGTGGTATCACTCCGGTCGAGCCGACCCATTCATGCCGAAGCATAGCGCTCCCACGGAAATATATAAATAATATTATTGTTATATTAGGCATTTACCTATGAAATTGCCGTTTTGTATGCAATAAGTGAAAGTACTTATTTTTTCAAACTTTTTTATTTCTGTTATTCGAAGTAATCACCCATGCAATCGACGCATCTTTGCCAACGCATTGGCAGTTTATTGATGCCCTTCTTGTAAAAATCATTTCAAAAATTATTCCTAGCCTCGTTTTCTAACAGCAGGTTTTAAAACCTCAGTGATTAGACTAATAGTTAGTACTTACTTTCAAATGTCTGAATGCATGACCAAATAATACATCAAAACTTAACATTAAGTGTAAAAATAAGAAAACGTACTTGAAATATTGCCTTAGTAAATGCCTTCGAAAGGCACATTAAGCGAGATCCTACTGCGTAAACTGGCAATATTGGGTCGCGGCACGTAGGTTCATAATTTCCTGTCTATACCGCACAGATTTATAAGTAGTAAGTAAGTTTATAAACTATGCCCTTTAAACATCAGACTTTTTGGAACGAAGTTCCTTGTGGCGCGTTGTGTAAGGGCGCTAGACGGAAAAATTGTCACGACACAATTTGTTGACACGACACAATTTGTTGTCACGACACATTTTGTTGTCACGATACGATGACGACACACACAGATATTTTCGTTCGCGTTGTATAAGAGGGCTAGACGGAAAAATTGTCACGACACAATTTGTTGACACGACACATTTTGTTGTCACGACACAATTTGTTGTCACGACACGACGACAACACACACAGATATTTTCGTTTCGTCTTTCTATTTCGAACTTCGTTCCGTCCGGGTGTCCCTTGACACCTCTCAAGTTTTTTTTAAAATGATACAATAAATATGGTCACATAATGTTTGTTATACAACTTTTACCCTGAGGGCATGTCACTTGTATCGAATTTGACCATGTTACTAAAGACATATTATTTTAAGACTCGGAGCTATTAGTCTCCGATATTACATCTGTACCTCATGGTCAACAATATGTGTCTGCTGTGTGGATATCATACGCTGCAAAAACGCCACTGTGTTATTTATTTTATTGGAACGAAGTTCCTTATCGCGCGTTGCGGAAGGGGGCTAGACGGAATTGTAACGACAGTTTCGACTTAAGTCAACGACACATTTTGTCAAGACGAATTTATTATACCATATTGTGTGTTTATTTATCTAGCGTAGCACCCCCAATACATTCACCCCACTACCCTGATCACCCCCACCCCTAAGGTCATCCCTTAAGGAAGACACCCCCTCTATCTCCGAAACTATTGCTCGGAGACACTTTTAATCCCCCCGTAGACCCCCTGAACTTGTCAGGAATCAGCACCCCTTAATATTTGCCTTCCCCCCCCCCCCTTGCACCTTAGTGCTTGGACTCATTTTAACGAGCACAGTACCCCCAACCCATTCGCCCCACCAGACTGGTCATTTTCTGACCTCTCCTCCCCACTGATATTTTCGTTTCGTCTTTCTATTTCGAACTTCGTTCCATCCGGGTGTCCCTTGACACCCCTCAAAGTTTTTTTTATTTATTTATTTATTATGAGAGTTACAAAAGTGCTTACAATTGATGCAATCACAATCTCATTTTAAATTTACCGTGTAACGTGCGTTGATCATAGGAAAGCCATGCTTAATAGTTATGACCCGACTGGACTGAAGTAATAAAAAATATTAAAAGCAAAACGGCGTAAACACGTTTTTCTTCTTTGTCTTCATATTCTGTTGTCTTCACCAAGTAAAGGAGGACTCCTTATTCTAGAGCATCGGAAGGAATGGCCACTTCTTTCCTTCTGTTGTTTCTCAAGTGACCTGTCTGTTCATCTGTCCTCTATTATGTGCAAAACAAAACGACAATTTTCAAACCAATAATTATTTGTATATTGCAGTAATTTATACAATATTTTTAACAAAAAATGTAATTTTAATTTTAAATGAAAATATTCGATTTCTTTTAAACCAAGCTCAAATAAATAATTGAAGATAATTGAGGTTTCTCTCTCTCAAATGTCGTTACATTATTTTAATATTATTTTATGAAAGCGTCAGAAATCTTATGAAAGTAAATACGAGTAAAAATTTTAAAGTTAAACCATTTTTTATTATTCTCAACAGCACTTCGTTTGATGGCGCTTTAAAAAATAATATTACAGCTATTTTTTAGTTCTATTAGAGGTTTGATGTTAAAGGGTGTCACGTTCATTTTTATTTGCAGCCTTTTATTAAAGTTTTGAGTTATTTTAATTAAAGTTAAAAACGTTTTGGAACGCTCATAGAACAATTCATAGAATTTGACTTTTTTATAGGAAATACTCTAGAAATCTGTTTCATGCATTTACATTTTTGTTTCTCTAATATACATTAAATTTTGTATGTTCTTTTGTGGGTTAAACAGTTTTATACAGATTTTATTTAAAATAAATAGAAATATCATGACACAGACATTTTCATTTAGTCAGTTTAAACCTGTGTCATTCATAGACATAAGGTTCGTGCAGGAATTTGGTGCAGATAAGTATAATATTGTTAGGCATTTGTAAAATTTGTATTATGTATCGAAAAGTAGTGTTTATATGTGGGCCATTGACTTCTTAAAAGTTTTCTAGATTGACATTGAACATGTTTTCAACTGAAACTAAAAATAAAACAGAGTATGAAGTTTGTTAAAGTATCAATCAGGTTTTTTAAGCAATAGTTGTTGTGAAAAGCTTATATTGTGTTGAAAACAAAGTTAGATAGAGGGCTCAAACAATAAAAGTTAGTGAGACAGTTAGGGCTTTAAGGATGTTACGTTACGTAGTGTTGTTTTAAAATTATTAAAGTTTATTGTAGACCCTGTAATAGTTGTAGTACCTAACCCAATTACGTAAATCACTTTTCATACAGATACCCTAATTAGTGTTGAAGCTCACTGAACACATTTTGATTAATTATTTGATATAAAATATGAGTAGTGTAAATAAAGCCTTCACTTGAACGTTAATCTTCTCTGTGTTTATTTCTATAAATATAAATTGTTTTTGTAACTTAAAAGGGGTAGGTATGTTTAGTAGTCTACGGATGTTTGTATGTTCTACCGTAGCGTCTAAGCTGAATCGAGGAAAAAAACCCATATGTTGCAATACACTTTGATTTCTTATGGAGTAAGGGGCAAACGAGCAGCCATATCGCCTGATGGTAACACCAGAGGCGTCACAAGTGCGTTGCTGGCCTTTGGGGGATGGGGAGGGGGATTAGTGGAGGAGTAGGAGTATCGGCTTTCGGTATTCTCACTCACTCGGTAAAACTCTGTTAAGCGCTGTTCCACACCGATTTTCTGTGAAGCCTTGATATCACTCCGATCGAGCTGGCCAACTCATACCGGTGCGTAGCTGACCGTGGAAATGGGCCGGCATGAATGCCCTAAAGTGGCATACATCCATGGAAAGTGGTAAACATTTACCACCATATATTTAAAAAAGTATTCTACATGATTCTAATAAATTTTATGAATGTCTTGATTTTACCTACGTAATCCATTTACGTTTATTTTCATTGCTAATGTTTTATTCCGCTCGTGAAATAAACATGTTTCATGTACGAATTCATAAATTCCTTTACGTTAGTTCATATTTGAAGTGTGTATTTCGAAGTATGTTTCAACATTTCAAGTAGCTATGTCTGGGTTTAATGTATTATTTATTTTGAATCTGCAGTTGAAGTAACACAAGCCAGATTGTGTGTCAACTATCTGTTAGTATAATATAAAGTTTATCTTTTAGATTGAAGCTTAGATTGATTCGGTATACAGTAGACCTATCGCAGTGGTAGTATACACAGTGTTAAGATTACGATCTTATCACCTTAGATAAAGTTTTGCCTTAACTCACTTCACGAATGTGTGTTGTAATTCAAATTAAAGTGAATTTTGGCATAAATATTGGTTAGGTTTGAAATTAATAAAACATTTATTTATTTATTTTTACACTTTACATCGGCGGACTTAATGTCCATGGCATTCTCTTCCAGTCAACCTCAGGGTGGTGTAGAAATCTTGTAGGGGGACAGGATTACATAATTAGTGAAAAATATATATAACATGTATTTAGAGTACAATACAACATATACAATAAATACGACATAAATACAGATATATTTACATAAATATATATATATACGTACACATATATTTTAGCTATAATATTCGTACACTACGACTTTGACTTGATTTAAGGTGTAACAATTAATGATTTGACTGTTCTGCCATTTCGTTGAGAAGGAAATCGTGTACTATCTTTTTGAATGTACAATGGTTTGTGGACATTCTGATTTCGACATTTCTATCTATCTATCCCGACATTATCACAACAGTTAATTCGTCTTACATTTATTTATCTTAGATAAAATTTAGTTATTTAATGGTGAAATGTAGTGCAATGCGGTTGCACTTTACTTAGAGGCTTAACTTGCTTTTGTATGCGGTGCCATCTGCGTGTAGTATTAGCCTATATTATCCTTCTTCAAGAATGAAAGAATCTTCCTACGTGTCATGGTAGCGTAACAGACAGACTTTCGTATTTATAATATTTATATGAAAGTATGGATTCTCGTAATAATAGTGATGATTCAATTACACAGAACGAGGCGATACTTTTGATCTACTTTCAATCTCACAATATCATAAAGGCTATTGTTAGCAGATCATTTATCTATACATCCATACAAATAAATAAAATTGTAGTGTCTGTTTATAATATTAAAATAACCGCTTTTTACTAAATGTATATGTATGTATACACGGTACATATACCAAAATATCATTTTTTTTCAATTTTGTCTGTCTGTCTGTTTGTTTTGTTCCGGTTAATGTTTGAAAAGGCTGGACCGATTTTGACAGGACTTACCCTGGCATATAGCTGATGATATGAGAAGTAACTTAGCCTACTTTTTTCGGATTAACTTGGCCCCGCGTTTATTGTTTTACCGGAGTGAACACCGCAGTTTTTAAGAAAATCATAATTCAATTTCGATACTGTGGAGAAACGGACTTCTTGTCCCTCCAACCAGGCGAGGTGATCATGCTTTGCTGGCGGTCCAAGCACAGAATTTCTGTTTCGTGATGCAGGATTAGTTACTCCGTGTTTTGGTTTGTGCTTCGGTAGATGGCACTGTAGTATGTATTTGTTGACGCTGTATATAGAAGTTAATATCACAAATTTATAACATACTAGCTGACCCACGCAACCTCGTTTGCGTCTTATATAGCCCGTAGCATGAAAATTTTCCCAAAATAAGTAACTTTTCTGGTTGATTTTTACACCTTGTATCCGAAAAACCCAAATATCTTACGGAACCCTATTTTTTTCCAAAATAAAATATAGCCTATGTTACTCGTGGATAATGTAGCTTTCGAATGGTGAAAGAATTTTTTAAATCGGTCCAGTAGTTTTTGAGCCTATTCATTACAAACATACAAACATACAAAAATAGGTACAAATCTTTCCTCTTTATAATATTAGATAGATACTAGCTGTCCCGGCAAACGTTGCTTTGCCATAAAAGGGAATATATGTTGTAGAGGTGGGTCAATAAAAATCGCGATGGAAAAATAGGGGTTGATCTTAGAGGGTTGAAAATTTAGGGTTGTATGTATTTAGTAATGCTGTATCATAAAAAAATAGAAATTAAAAATTTTGTCTAAAAAAAAAAAAAAAAAAATTAGGGGAGGACTACCCCTAACATTTAGGGGGATGAAAAATAGATTACAACCGATTCTCATAGATACCGGATAATCACAAAAAATTTCATCAAAATCGGTCGAGCCGTTTCGGAGGAGTTCGATTACGCACCCCGTGACACGAGAATTTTATATATAAGATGGTACTGTCACCTTATAAAGTAGATATAAACTTTCGTGTACGTTACTATTATATCTTAATGTTAACCTAATGTTGATTCTTTACCGTGGGGTGAGGTCCTGGTGATCTGTAATATAGGTTTGCACCTAAAATAGACACCAGCTTCTCGCATACACTAGACTGCAAATGAACTTTATTTTCATTATCTTGTAGCATAAGGTCTTGTTTTTGTGAGGAGAAATAAATAAAGATATTATTATTCACTTTATTCCATTTGTATATACATATAAATTACATTTTTAAATATACATATATTATTATAAAGATATTAACTTCGTCTCGCGGTGTTGCCTGTGGTTATAGTCGTACCGCAAGTAGCACCGCGAGGTTCAGCTTCAATTTCAATACAAGACTTCTCAAAATTATGAGAATTTGTTTTAAGGTTGGACCGTCACCTTCATCACGGCTCATCATCGTGAGTAACTGCCATGAATATGGACAGGGTTTTAAAAGTTACTTTTAACTTATAAATTACTACATTTAGGTACAGGTTGTATTCAATTGGATTTGCAATAAATTCGTGTACTCACTCACAATATGGTAACGTCATAGAGCTTTGGGCTTTATAATCATTATTCGGTCGTTTTAGTAGCCGGCTCCTGATGCGTTTAATCAGCTTAGTCAATGAATGTTACGCTGAATGATCAGATCTAGTTCACCGTGACGTGATTAGTGAACTAATTGTATACTAGAAGAACAACCGCCAAAAAAAAATAAGAAGTTTTTCTGTCAGACAAAGGACGTTGAAAGAGTCAAAATTTTGATTAATACATGTCACACTGAATATAGACTTTAAATAAGGATATGCATACAAAAACAGTATTTTAGAAAGCACTTTACTGAAATAAGATAAAAGAAGATAGTTTTAAAGAAATTTTGTTTAGTGATGCAACAACGAAATTATAATCAATACATATATTTTTCTCAAAAAACTACAAACTCAACCCAAAATAAGTCTGGTTTAAGTGTTCTGAAAGCTTTTTTAAAATCATTATACCTTATCCTTTCATACATACATTATCCTTTTATACGTGTTTGAGAAAAAACTTGAAAAGGTGTTTAAAAATTATGAATGGGATCACTAGAGCTCACTTTCATAAGAGTTTTTATAATGTAAGTACTTAGTGACAAGTCACATTGCGATTGAAGGAGAGTCTATAATTTTTACTGAGGTAGGCAGCCCATTGGCTCAAAAGAAATAATCGTATATCAGTATGTTCTAGAGCTAGAGATTCGATTTCGAGGTTGTGATTGTTGGAGTAAATTGAATGGCGCAGTTTTGAACTTGAAATATTAGTGAACCGCTACTTAAATTGAGATATAGGTTGGTGCTTCTTGAGAATGAAAGAATTTATGGATTAGAAAATTACTAACAGATTTTTAAAACGTGGCAAATGTGATAAATATTCCGTTTATATCAACTTATCAAGTTATAAGTCGTTTATTATAAAATATAAGACAATACACTGTGATACTATTATATTATGTTGTATAAATATACAGTCCCTGATGTTTTAATAGTTTGTTTATTGATTGTTATTTCCTGCTAAAGTTTCCTAGGATAGTTCTAATTGTATGAGATTTTTGCAACCTTCAGACCAATATGGCTTTTAATTTCCGTCAATTCTCAAAGTAGGACAAGTATTTGGGAATGTTAAAAGTCCTTCCATTGTTATTCAAAGGTGTAACTTCACTGAACGTATTTAAAGTTATTTTTATTGTTGGGCTAACTGTTAATTAACTGTCTCCATACCTCCAATTAGATATATTATATAACATATGTTTTCTTTTAAGCAGTCGAAGCAAGTAATTCCGTAGATATGTATAAAATAGCCAATTGCTAAGCTCAAAATTAGACTAGATACCTCAAGAAACTCAAGACATCGACTGGTGCCAAAGTGACAACATTATCTGAAAGTTGCGTTAACAAACAAAAAAAAGAAATTTAGAACAGAAAAAGTATTTTTAAAATATAACAGTAACCCCAAATTTATTCTTTAGTATAATTTACCCTTCTTATTTTAGAAGTTGTGAAGCTAATTCAATATAACATGAAACAGTAAAATTTTGCCTTAATCTTTCTCTAGAAGTTCAAAACCTAATAAGTTTTCTCGGAAAACTTTATTTTCAACATTGCTTTTGTATTACCTATATAATATATCTAAAAGAATTAAGATGTTTTGTGTAGGTACGCTTGGAAAAACTTTGAATTTTGACACGATATTCAAACCACTTCACTTGTTTTTACCAATTTTTCGTTCAATAAGCTTTATTTTATTCCCGACATCAATAAAATCATGATGGAAATTACCAAAGCGTGCCAGCGTATAGCTAAGGCAGTATAATATTAAATAAAGTAATGTTATTCTTCAACAATAATAAAGAGACCAGTTTACGGCGGTGGCTTTGACATTTATACTAGTACTCGCAAATTCCAGAATAGGATTGTATATAATGCTATCTATCTGAGTTTAAACTAGTTGCTGAAGCTTCTAAATACCAGTTGACCCTGTCAGAAAACAGTTGTATCTCTGACACCCATAATCAATCACCCTCATGTGCTCAACTTAAAGAGATTTCGTATGCTTCTATTGTTGTTTCTGTGAGAGTTTGTTGCCTCAGAAATAGTGAAATGACATCCCGGGAGAATCGTGCCATTTATTTTCTCAAATCCTTTGGGGCTAGAAACTTCTTTGTTAGATTTTCTGAACATAGTTTAGGTTCCTAGACTGTTGTTTAACAAAATATGTTCTTTTGTTCCTTAATCTAGAATACACCGAGAAATCTACTGGATTGGTTGTAATGATGCCTCAATTCTATAAAAGTCAACAAATCACTTTTCACTCATATACTGCTATTACTATCTTGTCATCAAAATTATTATTATTACTCTTTACTATTAAAGGGAAGATAAATACATGATGTTACTTACACAATTAATGTTATATATGTTTTAAGCTTTCTTTAATGCTGATCAACACAACACCACTACTTGATTCTTCATTAATTTAGTTTTGTATAAAATAGTATTCAATCTATTCATAACCTATAAAATTACTATTGTTATTCTCATTCTTAGAAAAGGAGTTCGTATTTTAGATGTATTTTAGTGAACTATAAACTAAAATTAGGATTAATCAGAATCGTAAATATTATATTAGGCAATGATTCTAACATCGTTCGTTAAACTGTACTGAAATAAATTTATATTTAAAAGTTTAAACACTATTATGTTACAGAGTTTTAGAATAAATCAAGTAAATATACAAGTACAAGTAATGTTCAGAAATTTTAATAGAATTTAATATTCGGTGAGTGACTAAAGCGTTGCCATTTTTTAATAAATATCCCTGGAAATTGCATTAAAATAGGTAATGTGCGAAAATAAATCTGTATGTTTCTTAAAAATTACAATTAGATTGTACAACTATATGTTATTCTTTCTAACTTTTTGTTCACTTTTGTGTAGTTTTTACACTATTTAATTGCACAAGGCGGCATTTTATAGGTAAACTTATCGCGCTACAACTTGTACGATACTAACACAAAGCAGCGTAGTTTGTTTATATGTGTGCGTTAACGCGTGTGTTTACTTGAAAGAAGCTGAGTTTTTTGGCTTCAGTAAGAACAAAAGCCTAACTAACTTTTTTATTTGCTCTGGGACTATGTAAGCCTATGTCACTCGAGCTTTTATTAGAAATCCATTGATACCTTATTTATCTTATCTTTCACTGCCTCTGTGGCGCAGTGGTAGCGTATGCCACTGCTATGCTTGAGATCAAGGGTTCGATTCCCGGGTCGGATTAAATGTTTGTATGATCTGCAAATATTTGTTTCGGAGTTTGGGTGTTTTATATGTATAATATGTATGTATTTACAAAAAAAACGTAATAATGTATTTTTGTCAGTTATCTAGTACCCATAACACAAGCTCTGCCTAGCTTGGGACTAGATGGCGTTGTGTGTAAGACGTCCGAAATATTTATATTATATGAACATATATAAATTTACTTAGTAGTTTGGGTTTATTATTATTATTAATCGCAACGATGGTACCTACAAACATACATGTACTGCCAAAACTATTATCCTTTCTTTTGGCCTTGCCGTTGTTTAAAAGGGCACGTATATTTCTTTTTTTGTGCACATTGGGGGCATACATTTACGTTACACATGATAAAGTCTTCTTTAAGCCCTAATTAACGTGTTTCACGTTTTATTAGGCTCTTAATTCTCATTATATCTGTATTAATAAATTTCTGGTTGTTCTCGTCTTGCTAACGGTGAGTATTTGCACAGGCACAACCAAGTAGCTAGGATCGTACATCAGCAACTTGCCCTTAAATACAATCTTGTGAGTTCAGAGGTACCATACTACAGGTATGTGCCCGATCCAGTTCTCGAGAATAGTCGTGCTACGTTATATTGGGATCGATCTATTATTACAGACAGGACTATTGTAGCCAATAAGCCTGATATTGTGGTGATAGATCGATTAGAGCGCCGCGCAATGATTGTCGATATCGCCGTTCCTCATGACAAGAATCTCGTGAAAGTCGAAAAAGAAAAACAAATAAAATATTTGGATTTATCTCACGAGATTGTCGATATGTGGAATGTGGATTCGGTGATCATTGTTCCGATAGTCGTATCTGCTCACGGATTGATAGCCAAGAGCCTCGACCAACATCTTAAAAGGCTCACGTTAGGGGGCTGGATCAAGGGTCTGATACAGAAGGCAGTCCTTCTTGACACGGCACGTATAGTGAGGAGGTTCCTGTCTTTGGAGCCCTAACCACCGGTTTCTTGGTCCCTGTACCCGAAGTCGGTGGTCTACTATTTTTTATATTTTAAATATATGTTATTGTTTATCTTTTTTATGTATTTAAAAATATAATTAATATGTATATATAACGAAATAAAGAGAATAATAATAATAAATATTCCGGACAACTAAACACACAACGCCATCTAGTCCCGAGCTAAGCAGAGCTTGTGTTATGGGTACTAGACAACTGATATAAATACTTATATACTTTTTTTTTTGTAAATACATACATATTATACATAGAAAACACCCAAACTCCGAAACAAATATTTGCAGATCAGAAAAATCAGATACAAACATTTGGTCCGACTCGGGAATCGAACCCGAGACCTCAAGCTTAGCAGTCGCATACGCTTCCACTACGCCACCGAGGCAGTCAATGTATTTATTTTAAACCTACTTTCTAAGGAGAGTCATGTGTCTGGCAGTGGACAGTGTGATGTGATTACTTCTTCAGCATTTTAGATAGTATATATTACTTCCCAAATATTAAAACAAAGTTTCTGATATTATTTGTAGAAAGCGTTCCTATTAATAGGAAAATGATTTCAAAATTGTAGTTTTAAAGATATATAAATTTAGTTTCGACTCACTAAAATACTTATAACACTATGTGAACCATGCTTTATTAAAAAACCTAAGAAAATCATGAATGTTTAACTATATTTTTGATTTGTAAGAAACCAAAGTTTCTCTTTATATAAAAATGCTTAAAGTAAGCATTTTTATATGATTTTATATGATATGATCTAAAATATATTTCTTAGAAACAATCCGTGTTAACTCCTCTTTGTTTCTATTTATCATTCGAAATAAATGCATCAGCACCATCATCAGGTTCAACCATTGAAAAATAAATAATAACAAAAATAGTTTTTTAGGTTAGACCAAAAGTTGTCCTTAAATGTAAAGATAGAAAAAGTTTATAAGGCTATACTACCGACATAAAGAATTTTGATACCTTTATCACCCAGGCTATCATTACGAATGTATTAATATCTCATTCGTTAAAGTTGCTTCAGTAGTACACATAAAAATACATTTATCCTTCTTTTTGGCTTTGCTGTAGTCGGGTAACAGATAAACTTAACCCGCAAACGATCTTTGGTTTACTAAAATGAAAAAAGTAAAAAATACGTGGAAAACTATGTTCTTGCCCATTCCTACTAATTTAACATAATCTAGTTAACAAAACCGCTGAGTCAATATAAGTCATTACCCTCCAAAATTCTTTATTAAAAATAACACACTTCTTTCAAAATATTTTCAGCTCTCAGTCTGAACCTGGAAAATAGCAATATTTGTTTTGACAACTAACTCTAACATGAGGTAAATTGAAGGAGAATATCATGAGTGATGGTTTGCTGCTTACTCGATACACAATTTTTGATAAACATTTGTTGTGATTCACCTGTTAGCTTAAAAAAAATATCCAGTGCACGAACATCCTGTTGAGTGATTTAAATCAAAAAGCTGTCGTATATTAAATTTTTTTCACATGCCTTTAATTTTAGTGATGTATTTAAGGTGATTTTAATAAACGAGTATTATTTACCTCGTAATTTAGCGGTACGGGCAGTAGTAGTATGCCGTCCGGGGATAATTCCTACTAATTTACCCCCTAAATCGCAAATAATATGATTTTTTTTTTTTTATTGAATAGTGGGCAAACGAGCAGACGTATCACCTGATGGTAAGCGATTACCGCCGCCCATGGACACCCGCAACACCAAAGGCGTCACAAGTGCGTTGCCGACCTTTGGGGGATGGGAAAAGGGATGGGGGAGGGGTTGGGGTATGGGCCTCCGGTATCCTCACTCACGCGGTGAAACACAGCGCAAACGCTATTTCACACCGGTTTTCTGTGAGGCCGTGGTATCACTCCGGTCGAGCCGACCCATTCATGAATGGGTCGGCCATTCATGCCGAAGCATAGCTCTCCCACGATATGACAAGAGTTTGATTTTGTGCAGTTTTATTTTAGGAAATTGAAAAAAGCAGTGAACCTTTAAGCTAAAACCCTAAAAGTCATAGGAATATCAAAAATTCAAAAGAAACTCTGTTTGTTACGCTTTTATTTCTAAACCGCTGATTTTTGATGAATTTCGGAATTATTTTCCGAAGAGAGTAGCTTGAACCTTGGAGAAGGACATACGTTAATTTTTGCCGCGAAACACGCCGGGTTAAAGCTAGTAAAGATATTAAATAAAATATATGCAGGCAATCGAAAACTCAAACTCGTTCGCATCATAAAACAAAACGTGTTTTGCTCATGCATTTGAACATAGTCAAAACGTTATCTGTTTAACATAGGCCTGACCTAAAAACACAAAAACCGTTATTACAACAGATTTTTACTTCGACTGTTCAAAATTATCATAGAATAATATGGTTGTACGAATCTTAATATAAAATTGTATTTCGTAAAAACAAAAGCAAAAAACTTTATGTTTAAGTAATGCTACATACTCGTACATGATTATTTAAAAAAAACTCTATTCGTCAAGTAATTACAACTGCAAAACAAAGTAAAGATGACTTTGATTGTGGCGAGGTGCATAGCTTTAGTCGAATGGAGGGACCCGGAGTGTCATGTTGGCTCTTCAATTCTTGTCTGGATTGCTTATTTTGCTTGAAAACACCTTGCTAGAGAGACAAATGATTGGTTTCCTGAGACTAAGATTGAAGTGTACCCATCAATAGAGTTCAAAGAATATTAAGAAATAAAGAGAGTTCATGTGTAATTTAAGCAATAATTTTAATCGGTACAATACATATTTTCACCTATTAATGAGTTTGTGTTCCTGTACATTATAGAAAATATTTTTGATATAATTGGAAAAACGGCAATGACGTCAATACGAGACACAGAAAGTTTTTCAAATGAATAGTATCGTATTTATGCAAAATGTTATATTGCATTGTAGGCGACGATATACTTAATTAACTATAAATGTTAGTAATGCTTAATAGGTAGTAGAGCCACACTGATTTCAGTACGAACTGGCCAGCTCAACGGGGGCGGTATTACCCTCACACAAAGATCAATGTAAAATGACAGGATTCGTGCTGTCGTGTTTCGTTGGCCCAATGGTGCAGAAGCATCACTAGGCCGCCATGTTGCATTGTTGTTGGTCTGCATTTGTAACAAGTATGGTGATCACTTTTGGATTCTGCTTGTGCTTTCCATCAGGCTGATTAGTCATTTTGGCAGGGTCATACATAAATAAATATAAAGACATAAAGTTTATGGGGTTGTAGGGTTGTATCTCTAGATTTACTGAACCGACTTTTACCAATAGAAAGCCACGTTGCTTGTAAGTGTTATGGGCAATAAAAATACTGCAATATATAACTTACACCCGGGTGAAGCCACGGGCAAAAGTATTTGAATAAATAGGTACCGATATACGTTCACAATAAGACGGGCTGAGATCTCGCTTTTTATTTTATTAGTACAAAATAATGAATAAATAAATTTACAAAGCAAACAACGATAAAACCAATTCACAACGCATTATTCTTTGTGTAATAAATTTACGTCAACAACAAATATTTTAGTATACAGCAAACAAAACTACAAATCACCAAATAAATTATTTACAATGTAGGTAATAAAAATCACAACGCTGTTATACGAATTATTCAATTTAGTATGATAGAACAAGAAGCGTCGACATTAATGTTTTTGTGACTATAAATCATTTTAAAACTACCGGCGTGAATATAACTTTGTCATTATGTACATTTAATATCTTGTTATTACTTAAATAATATGTTGTCATTGCCCACTTGTAAAAGCATAAAAATAAATTATGTAGTTGTGATTTATTTGAAGGTAATTGAGCGGTTAAGAAATATATTTTATCACAGAGTATATACAATGATATTATATTTTTGTACGAAGTTCTTCTTTCTATTGTGTTGGTAACAAGCGAACCAACTCAATCTGATGTTGGAGTCGGTTGGGTTGTAACTGTCCAAAATACCATTAGTTTGAATTCCTCTTTGACTGCCGACAAGAGTCTCGGGTTTTTTTACCGAGTCGGGCCAAAAAGTACTATTGGATTTTTCCAATTATATTATTGCCTACTAACAGCAGTTTGGGAGTTGGGGTCTTAACTCTGGTGTCTTAGAGAAAATGTAAAACAATCGGCCCTATGCTTGATTTCTGCCCGGTTGTTCGGAGTGAGGGAACAGTCATTGTACCTGTGTTTGAGCTCACGCTTGTGCACTATAATATATACTGCGTAGTTGGCTGATTTTCATTGAGACTGTCCGCTGTAACTGGAATCAGCTCTTAGTATCTACGAGTATACTCGTATCATGAAACCTGTTTAATAAGAGATATTTTAGTTTTCAGTACATTCGTATCACTGTTTTTGAGGAACTTGTCTAGGTTTACTATCGTTTATATATAGAAGTTTATCAAACCCATCTGTTTCTCCACCTACTCGAAATAGTTATAGCTGGGCCGCCGGGCGAATCATATACTTTGTTTCTAGTTGTTTTGATCTCAGGTTGGGGCTTTTCTGGACATTTCAAACTACAATGTTAAACAGTGTTACATTTAAGTCAGTTACAATCATCGTTTTTGAATTGTACCACTTCCAAATGTATTTCTTAAGCTAATAAATGTCCTCGAAGTTTGTTTCTTATTTTTTATTTAATTTTCATTAGACAGGGATCACAAAATTGTGTATTATTATGTATAACCAATAAATAAAAAAGAAAGCGTCTCACTAGGCCCCCCTAGGGTGGGTTACCACCATTATCATTAAAAAAAACCTTTAATATATTTATTTTTAATACAAAGTTTATTTTATTTTGTAGTTAGGTTAGTAGTTTGCGATAAATTTTCCAATAATAATGTAGAAAAATAAGTACTAAATCAGTTATATTATAAAAAAATATTGAACAAAACCTTCAATGAGATCTACTCGCATTTGCCCGGTTCTGTTTTTAATAGATTCTAAAATAGACAACAAAACACCTTACTAATACCATACAAAAATAAATAAATGTTTTTATACTGGTGAGTTTTCTATCAAGATGTTAACTTCCTTATGATAAATCGCTATCTAGTGCCTATAGATAAATAATAATCGTACAGAAAACAAAGTGTCATACCTATAGGCTGTATGAAAAGAAAAATAAAAAAAAGATGTGTGTGCGATTCACACACGATAGAAGTAAAACTTCAGTAAATCGAAAAAAGAATGAGACTGACATTTGCTCTCTCGCTCTGGCTCACTAATTACAGGCGACTTTTTTTATTTGTATCTCTTACCTGTCGTTTTTACCGTTGCATCCGGTTTGAAATCACAACGGTTCTAAAGAAGTTTCACTTCAAAAACAGCCGCCATAGTATAGTAGAACCACTGCGGTATTGAGAGGCTTGAGCATCATTAGGCCTCCAGTCTCATACTCACCAACGAACCACAACAACACGAACACTGTCATTTTAGGTTAGTCTTCTATAAGAGGATAGTACCGCCCCGGTCGAGCCAGCTCGTTAGTGCTGAAATCAGCGTGCTTCTACTACCTTGAATGAATGCATTACCAGTGCCATAGATGTATTCCTATCAACGAGGCATTCAATTTACCTATATTCTTTATTATGTTACTCTTACAGGGGTTCTTTAATGTTATTTCTGTTATATTCAAATAGTACGTAAAGGTAACAGTTAAAATGAGAACCATTTAATGAACGAAATTATTGAATGCAATTGTTTTAATGAAATAACACTTTTGTATATTGAAATAATAACAATTTATAACTGAAGTACGAGTAGTTTGATTAAAAATTTCATTTGATTATTTACAATAAAATAAAAACCCTTCAACAAAATACATTTTAGTTATAAATCTACAATGTTTAACATACATATCAAATGTGTATTTTCGTTTAATTTATTATGTTTAACATACATGTTGGCGCTGATTCTGTTCTCTCTAAACTAAAATTCAACAAAACTCAACCGTAAAATTAGAGATGTCACACTAAAATTAGACGTTATTTAAATACATAAAAATGTGATAATTTGAGTTAAATTTTAATTTACTGTAGTTCAAAAACGCAATAACCGAATTAGCACCATAAAATATGTTTCTTCGTTTAATTTATGATGAATGTCATTCATTTTGAATTGGTAGTTTTGTGGGCTGTTCAGAATTAATACCGTTATTGCATGTCGTTTGTGGACCTTTGCCCGCTCACTAATTTACATATTACAATTCCGTACATTTGTATTTTAGATTAGAACCGTACTATGACAGTGATTTTTGTTTGAGATTAAAAAGATGAATGTTTGTTTTATCTTTTGTAGTTAATCAGAGACGAAATGTCGTAAAGGATAGTTATTCAAAGGTTATATGACTAGTTTATTGATTAGGTAAGATATTAAGGGATTTTACTTTTTATAATGCACGCGACTCCGCCTGCGTGTTTGTACGTTATCGCGGAAAAGAAGAATACGACCTTCAAACCTTCAAGAAAAGTGCGTACTTCTTCCTAAAAGGCCGGCAACGTACTTGTAACGCCTCTGGTGTTGCGGGTGTCCATGGGCGGTGGTAATCGCTTACCATCAGGCGATACGTCTGCTCGTTTGCCCCCTATACAATAAAAAAAGAAAAAAAAGAGTAGCCTATGTCCTTCCTCAAGAATCAAAGTATCTTCATGTCGAATTGCATTGAGATTGTTTCAGCATTTTAGGTGGGAAAGTGTCACGAACAGAAAGACACACATAGTTACTTTCGAATTTATGATATGAGTATTGATTATAGCATAATATTTTGATGAATTAATTTTACGAAATACAAATAAAAAAATGGTAACAATGTTTCTCCTTGAACTGACTTTTTGTTTTAAATAATTTCTAAGTATTACCTTAGGTCGTTGTGATTGACCGTCAAGGCTTACAACATTACATTTACAACTTTGTGTTTTGGTTGCCTTAACATATAAATAAATAAATAAATATAAATAAATATTCCGGACATCTAACCCACAACGCCATCTAGTCCCAAGCTAAGCAGTGCTTGTGTTATGGGTACTAGACAACTGATATAAATACTTATATACTTTTTTTTTTGTAAATACATACATATTATACATAGAAAACACCCAAACTCCGAAACAAATATTTGCAGATCATACAAACATTTGGTCCAACCCGGGAATCGAACCCGAGACCTCAAGCTTAGCAGTCGCATACACTACCACTACGTCACCGAGGCAGTCAAATATTTACTAGATAGATACAACATAAAAGTACTGTTGTCAAAAACAAACAAACTTTGTATGAATTATTGGAAAAGATGGTGCACATGAGTTTCTCACCAGCTCTTCTCATGAATGCAATACCCATCGGAGCTGGTACTTGGATTGATTTCAATTTAAACCTTTGAGTTGAATCGAAATCAATCTAAGCTCCGATAATTCAAATCATTTCAATGCATTTAGTATTAGTACCTTTTATCACTGAATTGATTACTTGAGTTTTATTTTATATTTGTATTAATAATATTTGATGTTTGTATTTTTGACGTGTTCAAGTGCCTTTTGGGGCCTATGGAAATAAATTATTTGACTTTGACTTTGACTTCGAAAGGAGTATCTTATTTTATATATGAAAGTTTTTTTTTCGTTAATCTGCTATCGTTTCCGATATCATTATCTTCCTAGCCTTATTATTCCCGAGGTTAGTTAGGGTCGGCTTCTAGTTCAAACGGTTTTACCTGAATATCAGTTTTTCCACGGAGCGACTGGCATCGGACGTCCGCAATCCTGAGGGTGAACTGAATTCAAAGATTGATCTAGTTGTCTTTATATTTGAGGGCACTGACTTCCCAATAATGATTGTCATAGATGTTCATGACAACCGGGACCGACAGATTAACGTGCTCTCTGAGGTACGGGCGGGGAATATCGCCATCCATCATATCTGGGAATCTAACCCGAGACCTCTTGATCGGCAGTTGCTTACGCTAACCACTGCACTAACGAGGCAGTTGAGGATAGTTTCCGATATAAAAAGCGGATATAGGCGGTTAATTTTTCACTCACGGTTTTAGTTTCGGTAAATCTAAATCTAAATGTAGATGTACTTTTCATTATATTTTTAATTTAAATTGATCAAATATTGCCTTTAAATTAAATATTACACAAATATATCGATGTAGTACAGATAAAATAGTTGCTAAGTAAAGTCACCTATGAGCATTATACGACGGCCCCTCTTGAGTGCGTAGTTTGATTTATTGATACGAACGTCAGTCAAATGAGTAAAGCAACTCAGATGTCAGCTTCTTCTGAAGTGAATGGTTAGATATTATATCTAGGAGATAAATTCTTTCCAACTGAGGTGTGTACTGATAGAGAGATGGATAGATAGGGGCTAGAGGCGATAGATAGGCATTTGGTTTTCCATAACCTCACCTCGGTTAAAAATACAGAACCTTAATCAGAAATTTTTAATACCGGTTTTGTCATCACATCAATAACAGCTTGTCCTTAGTACTTAAAAAGAAGGTTTACATAAGATACTTTTTTAAGGCGACTCCTGCATTGTGAATATTTATGTGTACCGGTAGAATTTACAAACGTACACGAATTGGACACAAAGAACACTCAGATTCTGTGCAATAATTTTTCTATAAACAAAGTGTTGTCCCGTGTAGGATTAGAAACCACAAAACTCAGCATTATAGAAACCTGCGGGGTGACCATTAAAAGCAATATACCATCCATGCAGTTGCATTGAATTTGTAAAAAAATCGTTAGTTTAAAATTATTTAGGAAGATTCTTGTACATATCTGAACAACGTAAGTACTTCCATATATTTAGCAAAATATTAAATACTGAGCAAAAAGGATTTACTTTAGTAAAGATTTGTCCTTAATAGACAAGTTTGGGCTCCTTTGGGAGTCCCCTTTTCAAGGATTGAAGCATCTTGTCAGGCGTCACACATAAATAAAGGCGTACATTTTTGATTAAGAGATACTTTGCTTCTTTATTTAGAAGTATAATATTTTATGAATAAAATCCTTCTGTATATATTTTTTATTCCTTTATATTTTTATCTCAAAAGTCAGTCATGTTCAAGGTAACATATTAAATCGTAGATTCAAATTTATTCTTTACGGGTGTCGATTTAAGCAGCTAATCGCACGATCAATGTTTAGATTATGGCTACACTTTAATAAAAGTTAAAATGTCATTCACATATTTGTTTTAAGAGACATAATTTTCGTGGTTAACCACTTCATAAGACATATAATTTTTATCCATACTTATATTATAAATGCAAAAGTAACTCTGTCTATCTGTCTGTCCTGCTTTCACGGCCAAACCGATTTTAATGAAATTTGGCATGGAGATATTTTGATTCTTAAAGAAAGACATAGGCTACTCTTTGCTGCGATAACCGACACACAAGCGGACGGAGCCGCGTGCCAAAGCTAGTCAACAATATGTTAAATAGGTTACAAAATAAAACACTTACACAATAATTAAATTCTGTAGTAAAAGATTTAGACACTTGATTTCTTTATGAACATTTGGAATAGTTTTCGCAATGCCATCTGTAGGATTGATATTATAAGTAGGATATTATACTAAGAGATGCTCTTATGTCTGTACATATTATAATAATATTTCCTTTCATCATTTGAAAGGTTTTTAAGTGTATTTTTGGTTCTAGGTTCTATTTATCTCAATGTTATTTAATTTAAAATGTTAGGTACATAAATTAGCCAAAGTCTTTGTATGATTGAGTTTTTGTGTCTTGATAGGGATTAGTACGATAAATTTGTTGAAAAATACCGAATATTTTATTAGGTGGTCAGAATCTGTCACCCTAGCAGAAACAGGCACAGGTGACGGTGCGGATGCTGCGGATCGTGCGCGCTTTAGGGGACAGTTAAGCGAACATCAGGGTTCCACACAACACAGTTCAACACAGTCGGGAGCTACCTACAAACTGGTAGGTGGCCCAAGGTACGTCGGGGTTCCAGGGTTTTCCTTACTAGGGTGCACCTGGTTCCCCGGCTCCTAGTACCCAAGACGGCGTGCGGTTTTAGTCGGTTTGAGTCCGACATGCCACCAGTAGGTGGTATTCGAAGGGATTTCCGCAAGGAGGAAAAAAATAAAAGATGGTCTTTTAAATGTGCACGTTTAATGAGTGTATTCAACAAATAAATTGTCAAAAATTAAGAAAACAGTGACAATAGAATTTGAAAGCATATTATTGGCTGTATTTTGGAGCCTCTCTTTCGTTTATAAACGGTTTTATTTTAATATATACAAATTAACTTTCTTGTAATCCTTTCTATCATGGACTTCTAAATTTATTTTACTATGAATATAAAAAAATATGCGTAATGCATGTTGGTGATGAAACTATTTTTACTTCTAATCATGCTTATTAGACCAGTGTAGAAGCCTTTAAAAATAATGAAAAGTGAAATAAAATTATAATAGAATGAAACCCATTAGAAAAGGAGGGAAATATGATAAAAATGAAAGGAAAAATAATTTACGGGCGATCTGAGGTTGGGAAGGGGATGGGGGTGAGTTTTTAAGGGTAAAAAACGGTTTTTCTCTATTTCCGGCAAAAATAAAAGTCCTATCGAAAAAAGTCAAATGGAAAAGTTGTAGATAATAAGAAGATCTAAAACTTTTGTATTTACACTCTTTTCACATAACCTCAAAATTTATGTGAAAAATTCAAAAAACCAAGTTTTTGGTTTTTTATTTGTATCTTTTACAAAATTTTTTTTTTTTTAACGAAATTTTGTTAACACTTACCTTTTTATGTCCCAAATACGCTGTAATTTATTTGATTAAAAATATTTATTTTTTCACCTTATTTTGAATTAATATCGGAAAAACACCCTAATTTTCAATCGAAAATTCACCCGTCAAAATATCAGCTTTTTTCAAAAAGTTGGTATGGTTTCTGTTCGTTGAAATCTCTACTTTCCGATGGTGAAAAAAAAAAATATGTTACTATGGTAAATCTTCTCAGAAAACGCAAAAATTTAAAAAAATCTTGAATTCGAAAAATTTTTTTTAATTATTATAAATAATTTTGAGGTATTTATTAAAATTTAGACTTTAATTACTCGAAAAACGTTAGATTACATGTGACGTTGTTGTTGATTTATTTAATTCTAATTACATTTATGTCATAGAAAATCTCATTATAGATAAATATAAATGTAAATCGTACTATTAAATGTAGATGCATTATTCTCATTACGTTATTCATTACAATATTTTTAAACACATTAATCTCATCATTCATAAATACCTTATCTTCAATTCTAATCACTTATCCATAAGTTTTTGTCTTTTTGATGGCATTTCTTCATCGTTAGATTCGTCAAACATCTCCGATTCTAGTAGATCTTCGAAATCTTCATGATTATCACCACCTCACCCAAAAAATATGTTACTATACATATTTTTTTTTTTCACCATCGGAAAGTAGAGACTTCAACGAACGGAAACCATACCAACTTTTTGAAAAAAGCTGATATTTTGACGGGTGAATTTTCGATTGAAAATTAGGGTGTTTTTTCGATATTAATTCAAAATAAGGTGAAAAAATAAACATTTTTAATCAAATAAATTACAGCGTATTTGGGACATAAAAAGGTAAGTTTTCACAAAATTTCGTTAAAAAAAAAAATTTTTGTAAAAGATACAAATAAAAAACCAAAAATTTGGTTTTTTTAAATTTTCACATAAATTTTGAGGTTATGTGAAAAAAGTGTAAATACAAAAGTTTTAGATCTTCTTATTATCTACAACTTTTCCATTTGACTTTTTTCGATAGGACTTTTATTTTTGCCGGAAATAGAGAAAAACCGTTTTTTACCCTTAAAAACTCACCCCCATCCCCTTCCCAACCTCAGATCGCCCGTAAATTATTTTTCCTTTCATTTTTATCATATTTCCCTCCTTTTCTAATGGGTTTCATCCTATTATGATTTTTTTTGGTTTTAAAAATTATCGACCCTGGACTATATCATTTAATTTATAAAGTGAAATAATCAAAATCAAAAATAAACAAAACACTTCAAAGCAGTACTTTGTTTTTTCTAGTTCTAAGTGAATAAATAAATAAAAAGTGTTTGCAATTTGCCAATACTCGACGGACACTTAACTCACTCTCTCACTGTTCGCAATTTGACACTGTTTGAAAAGATAAAAGTCATGCAAATATAAATATCAAAACAGTAACAAATCAAAATTACATATAACGCTTTTTCTATCCTGGTAGAAACTATAAGTATAAATGTTGCAAGTAATGCTTCTTTAGGAAATATTTATTTACTGTTAACGGATGCTGCAATTTACTGAAGAATTGTGACAAGTGTAGTAGTTAACAGACTGGACACTTGTCAAGTATCCCTAGTTCTATCAAAAGTATGTGCATGAACATAACAAATATTTTTTGTATGCTAGTTAGTTACAAATCACAAATAATTTTATTGCGATTGCAGTCATTTGATTCCATGTAAGTAATAGTACAATTCTGAGCGTGATTTAAATTTTAAAATGTATTTCAACAAGTTCCATCAAGTGCCGACAATCGAGAGTATATGAGTAAATTATATATTGAAATTATTATTTACATGCCCATATTGTTACGGTTATAAATTAATATGACAACAACGAAAAATTTAAATGGTGGTAATTAATAATGTACGTCCACGTTTCTAACGGCAACAAAATGATAATTATGAATGGTAAAATAGGTTAAAGTTCCGATTAATTCAAATTTGCCATTAATGACATCACTGATATGAACTAAACAAAATTTTAAAGGTTACCATTTATAGATGATTTGATTATGAAAAATTACTATTGACAAGCAGTAAGTAATAAAAAAATCTACTTATCTTATTACTCTACCTACGGTACATAAATGTGTCAAATAAACATAGATATGACAGTCGACTTTATGACTCACAGCTTTTTCAATTAGATAACCTTTAAACTCAAATGATTCTTAAAATCAAATCAAATTAAAAGCATTTGATAGATATATAAAAACGAAATAATCATAATTATTTCTGTCGTGAAGCAAGTCGCCATTTGTCAACCATTCTATCAACTGATATCAAATAACTAATAATCAGAAACAAAACATTTTTGACAAGTGGATAAAGCATTATCTAAAGACAATTAGATAAGAAGTAACAAATAATATGTAATTGTAGAGGAGAGCTACAGGTGCGGAATGAAGAGCGTTCGTACGCAACGACTGTACTGTGTGGCATCGGCCGCAGTTACCTCGCACATTCGGTCTCGAACGGACGAACGCCGCCCGTTTCAGCAACCAAAATGTACGCGACTACGACGAAGCCTATAACATCGTAAATTCAAATATATGTATTGAACGTGAAGTGCTGTGAACAGTGTTAGACAGTAATAGAACATAAGTGTTTTGTGTTTTATATATAAATTATTTATTTCTAAAAGTAACACTCCTAAAAGTATATATTTTCATCGCGCCAAAACATTTAAAATCACTTAGTGTTTTTTTGGATATAGTAATATGAAATAAAAAATAGCAAAGCCCTTTGCACCACTAGAGATGAAACACTCACACACACCCCAGAAAGCAATTTGAAAAATGGTCTAGTAAATTAAGAACTATGACGAGAAATTGCTTTGGGTCCTGTGGAGTTCACGTGTTTGATTGATGGTTAAACAATTGACATTGATTTCATTGGATGTTTAAATTAAGTTACTGATACTGTGCAAAGTTATTTATATATTGATGTGTGTTATCCAAGTTCGTGTAAGCAGAGATTTGGACTAGAAAATTGCCGTTAGCTGAAGAAAAGTAAGTACATAGTTTGATTGAAATTAAGTGTCTTAGTACAACTAAAGGTCAAATGTGGTAAAAACCCAACCAGTTTTCCTATCTGAATACACATTACATTATAAATTAACATTGACTTCGTCTATATATCTATAATATAGTATTTGATCAATGATCCGCAACTGATGCTATCTTACATTTTTATTACTCCTAGAGTAGATATATACCAATGAATTAAAATTATCAAAACTACATTTTTAAATGTACATTATATTATAAATTATAAAATAATGTTATCATCGATATCTAGCTGATACGACACAATCATCTAAGTATTAACTTCATGTCGTCTTGTATGAGTCAACACGCAAATTTGTTTCACACTTATTTAATTTTACTAAGGATTTATGTAAAGCTTATTTCTTCGTGACGTCGACTCTCGTAATACCCCTATGAACAGTTATCTTAATGTATGTTGTACATTATTAAATCTTGAACATAGTTATCTACAAATATAGTAGGAAAGTCTACGTATTATTATTAACAAATGAATTCAGTAATTTTTTTATCTTGAATACAATATTCACAGCAATAGTTAGGTACCAATGTACATTTGAAATGTAAATTACAATTTTATTTCGCAAACCATCTTTTCACAAAATCATTACATTAAACCCTTTTTGTCTCGCATCGTTTTCTAATAAATTGACCACGAGCCAATGAACATTGATATTCTTATTCCAGCACTAAGATAGAAGAAGAAGAAATACAATTTTTGAACATCGATTTCTATACGTTAGAATGGAGGATTACTAGTAAGAATTGAAAAATAAATTTTATTGACTTCTTTTTAATTATTTGTTAATAAAAAATAACGCAAAACTATATTTAAAAACCACACAACTCCACAACTCAGAGGGTCCTATAAAATTTTCACAGGTCGCAATAGTAATACGATTTTCATATGCAATAGGAATGCATAGAATACATTTACTATCATAGTACACTTATATATCATACATATACTTATGGGTATGTGTTTAGTTCTACTCGAGTACTCACCTCTGTGATGTGATCATACAAAAAGTCAGATGGTCATAATTACGTAAAAGTAAATACCGAAATACAGAGAATGACGTTGTCCTTTTTTTGTTTAATGGGTTTAAAATAATAAATTCATCGATCTACAAGTAATTTATTTGAATAAAGTCATAGAGTAAAGAATAGAAGAGAAAGAAATAGAAATACAGAAAGATCCCATGGATTATACTATAGTATCTGAAGCTATGGAACAATGAGGAGAGAGAGAGGCAGGCAGTCAAACTCCCTGGGTTTTTAAGGGTACTTGTTATGGAATACATCATAGTTTTAAATGGTTCAATTCAGTAATAAAATTCTAATTATGAAATCCTACCTTATCTAAAAAAATATTCACGTACAAGCAATAAAATTCCGTATTTGAACCCATATTTGCTAAAAATTTCAGCAAATTGAGCTCAACAAATGCACCACCATAAATCATAAAGATTTGCATTTTTAAAATATTTCCATAGAGAACTTGTGTTCAATTAAATAGCGAATGAAATTCTTAAATTCTAAGTGAATCAGCATAAAATCCCACAGTAATAAGGTTTCAACAAATTCTTTGATCTCTCGAAGATATCTAGAGGGAACGCTCCGTACGACACCGTAATCTTGATCATTTTGACTAACTATCTTTTTACAATATCGCTTTAAAAGTATCAAAAATGTAAATCGTTATTACTTTTTTAATTTAAATATTATAAATTGTTTTAAACGCTCTGTGCAAATGCAAGAAACAATCCATTCTATTTAAATTAAGTCGGGTATGAAACCAAATAGCATTACTGTAGTTGAGCTTGTTTGAATTTTCAACCACCAACAATTTGGTTTGAATTAATCTATTTTTATGTAGATTAAATTTCTGAAATGCTTTATGTTGATTTTATAGAATCAGAGAATTTAGATTAATGTACAGAATCCACGTTGCGTTAAAATGTGAGAAACAACGACTTATTTTGAAAAATCCTAGAGATACAAATAGTTGTGAGATAGGTAAGGCAGTGAGTTTGTTACAAAAGAATAGATTTAACAATCTCTCACGCAGAAACAGATTATTATTCAAATATACTCACAGAACAACATAAGTAGTTACTAAGTCGAGTCAAACAAAGTGAAATAAAAAATGTTACATTTTTCTTGACGTTCTGGAAAATATTATACGTGACTTGGTTATCTGAATTTCAAATGCTCAACACCATTTAAATAATTCAACTTTTTAAACGTACCTATATCAATAGTTTCCCTAGTTATATTCATTTTAAATGAACAACGATAGAACGATGAATCGATGTGAAGTAAATTCAGCGTAATATTAGCGCTCCGACTGATTTATTTGTGTTTGACCATGCATACATTAATTCTAGTACCACTATTTTCGATTTGGACTAATTGTAATAGTAGGCAGTTTATGTATATGTCACTAGGTTTTCATACGATGGTCATATAATTTTGTAAATTACCAAGGAAATGATTAGGTTTAATATTGGGACAGTCTTCAGTTTTAGCATTATCTAATTTTCTATTAGAATTTAAGCATTAGCCGTAAGCGAATAGAGACTAAGTTAGGAAACGTTTTTAAGTTTGGATCTGTTCAACTAAACTTCGTTTGGCATTACATTTTAGTCTTTTTTTCGCTCAGTTTAAAATATGGTTTTAAATAAAAATATGAGTGTGTGTACTTATGTACACGCGTTAGAAGTTATACTTCTTTGGCGTATGGAAAAAAAAACTAAAATTCAATAGTGATTAACGATTAATATTAAAATTAATCAAAAAGATTTTATTTAAATAAATAATATTTATTTATTCACGCTGTTTAATTGTACTGTTACGAAACACGTGTTCTAAATATAAAAATAATAGAATATACAACTTGAACATAGTTATCGATTTTCATGCCACCTAAAACTAACTTCACGATGTAGAATTCAGGTGTCGGTGTGCGCGCGCATCGTAAAAATTTACTCTCATCATTTTTCTCCATCGCGCCAAAAGAAGTATAACTTCAAAAATTGGTAGCACATTTTAACACACATTACAATATATGGAATAGTGTATTTAAATACTACTTCAGGTAAATTATTCATTGAACTAAAATGAACTCTTTAAAGTACACAATAAGATTCAAAGATATTAAAAATATTTAAAGGAAGTCTGTATTTCTTGTACAATTAATAATGTAGTCATGTTTGTATTGAGGGAAATAGGTTACAGTAGCGAGTAGCTGTTTCTAAGTCTATCGACCTTTTACAGACTACGTAAACTAAAGTTTATAAGATACACAAATTTAAAACGACGGATTCTATTGGTAAAGTGTTCTATAAATATATTAGTATAATATTCATAAGTATACTACACGACATTTATTGAAATAAAATTTCAATCCTTTAATCGAATAATTACTTTCAATTTCATTATTTTCTTAATCAATATTACGTTCAATAGTATCAACGACGGATACGTCTGGGACAACATTATCTTATTCATCAATATCTATTGAAGTTTTGATAATGATAATATTAAATATCGCAGCTGTAAAAACAATATATCCAGTTGAGATATGTTTCGGCGACAGTCTGTTATCGAAGAGTCATTTTGAAGTTGCCCAGATTTTTGTAGTGACTATACCAACCAAGTTTAGAGTCAAAAGCCGAATTTTACTCCATCGAATAACTGTTCGATAAAAACACCTTTCGTCCGAAGTGGGTTCTGCAAATTATAGTTTACTGACGAAAGTTTCGTTTAACAATACTACTGTTTGTCGATGATTAAATTATTTTAATGCTCCCTAATCGTTACAGGTTCGCCTATGACGTCCCTTATCCACGATCGCTTTATGGTCGTCTCTGGCCAACCTGGTATGGGAGTTCAAAATTTATTTATCGATTCTTGGGGTTTTATTCTTTTCGTCGAATGAAAAACACTCTTCGTCTTTTCCTGTGTATCTGACAATACGATTTTACGCATCTTGACTACAAGACAAGTATTCGTTAGTTACGTTGTTCTGTAGGTTAAGATAATGTGTGTGTGTACTATAAACGAATAAATCGAGTCAACGTTTAATAATGAGACGGAACGTCGAAAACATCATTAAATGACTTGCAGTATTATTTGTCATGTTGTTGTTTAATGTCGCTTGTACTTGTCTTTATATATATTTTCATTGTGTGTTTCTGTTAATATTCACATACATCAATGAGTAAATTTGCTTGGAAGGTACATATTGAGATAGGCAAAAATAAAACATTCATCTACTTTACTCTCTCTCTCTCTCTCTCTCTCTCTCTCTACTTTACATTAATATTTTTAGGTAATTAGAAGTAGCAGTAGTAGGTAGACAGTCTTTAGAAATATTTATTCCATTGTGCTTTGTGAACTAGAGTAAGTAAATTATTATTATATTGTCCATTGACGATAGTATAACACAATTGTATTGATTTATACTTCGTTTAAACCCGCTGTTTGAGTATCCACATTGTCATTATATATATCTAAGACCAATTGACCACAGGTCAAGTTTTAAGATTCTACCTCTTTGAAAAAGGGTTTTTTCTTCTGTTTTTTGCAACATGTTTTATTGATAATATTGATACTTGGCTGTCCAAAATTCAAAGATTTTTATTCAAGCCAGTATTTATTGAGACTTGCGATAATTTTAATACTAGTAAGATTAGTTTTGTATAACGCTTCTTGAAGGAAAAAAATGTGTTTTGTTTTTGTTATGAATAAAATAAATATGAAAAAAATTCAAGATATATTATAAGTACTATTCAATTCCCGTATCCGGTATAAAATATTGACTCATATCTGTTTGAGTTTTCTTAGTCAAATGATAACAGCACAACGCATTCTCGCATTTAAGCATTACTCGTAAGTAGAAATCGTTTATCTTTTAGCCGTATTGATAACGATGAGATTATAATTATTGCGATTTAATGTCACTGATATCTACGATACTACATTATCTTCATTAGAAATCTACCAAACAATTATATACAAACTACTAAAAGACAACATATGATTGAAGAAAACACAACACTAAAAGAATGATAAAAAATTGAATCGAGCAAGAAAAAGTTTAAAAATTATAACCCGACTATGCACAAAAAACATAAATCGTACCGTGGGAGAGCCACGCTTTGGCATGCATGAACCGGTTCAACCGGAGTGAGTCCGTCCGAACGGCCTCACAGAAAACCAGTGGGAAATAGCGCCTGTGCTGTATTTCACAGAGTGAGTGAGGGTACCGGAGGCCCCCACCCTACCCTTCCCCCATCCCTCTTCTCATTCCTCCAAAGGCCGGCAACGCACTTGTGATACCTCTGGTGTTGCGGGTGTCCATGGGCGGCGGTAATCGCTTACCAACAGGCAATACGTATACTCGTTTGTCTCCTATACCATAAAAAATGTAAATATATAGCCTATTTAAAAATATAAATCTATTGATATCTCATTCATTATATTAATTTCAATATTTAAGACACTATTGTAGAACATATAAACATACATAGATTGCCAAACCTATTAGCATTTCTTCGGCCTTTACACTAGTCGGATGCACTTAACAATAAATAATATTTTAGCATCTATAAAACACTGCTCTAATTACGATTACGAATGAAGGAAGAATTTAAAATAGAACTACTAAAATTACGAGGCACGAATATCTCTAAATTGAAGATTGAATAAGATGCAAATGTTTACAGGTAACACTCTTGAATATTAATGTTTTTAGTTTTCGGTTTGCCCACCTGTAGATTTATATATACTATTGATAACATCAAAGCAGTTTACTAAAAACATTTAACAACAACACTCATAAAAGTTTTGTATTGACAGTATTTTCGTTAAAACTTACATTTCTACAATCTATACTATCTATACTAATATTATAAAGAGGAAAACTTTGTATGTTTGTTTGTTTGTAATGAATAGGCTCAAAAACTACTGGACCGATTTTAAAAATTCTTTCACCATTCGAAAGCTACATTATCCACGAGTAACATAGGCTATATTTTATTTTGGAAACAAATAGAGTTCCGTAAGATATTGGGGTTTTTCGGACACAAGGCGTAAAAAATGAACCAGAAAACTTACTTATTTTGCGTACGCTGCGTAAACTGTAAAAGATAGAACCATATCTATACTAATATTATAAAGAAGAAAACTTTGTTTGTATGTTTGTTTGTTTGTAATGAATAGGATCAAAAACTACTGGACCGATTTTAAAAATTCTTTCACCATTCGAAAGCTACATTATCCACGAGTAACATAGGCTATATTTATTTAGGAAAAAAATAGGGTTCCGTAAGATATTGGGGTTTTTCGGACACAAGGTGTAAAAAATGAACCAGAAAAGTTACTTATTTTGCGTACGCTGCGTAAACTATAAAAGATAGAACCATAAAATGTTCTAATTAATCGAAGATCTTATAAATATCTACAAAAAAGTCCGCAACACACTATACGGGGGAACATTTTTCGCTACGGGCAATAAAAGACGCAAACGAGGTTGCGTCGGTCAGCTAGTATATAATAACTTAGTACAGTTAGATTTATAAAGGACTTTTGTATTTGTCAACTACAAAACAAAAATCAAGATAATTTAATCTACTGGTACAATTTTCAGACTTCTCTAAATAAGTTTTAATTCTTCATATTTTTCCCCTTAATAAAGCCTAACACACACCTCATTTTCTTCCTAGCCTTTATTTATCACAAGATTATTTGAGGTCGGCTACCAGTGTTTTTACCTTCCATCAATTTTTCACGGAGCGTCTGGCATCGTACCTCGTCAACCCTAACAGCGAACTGAATTCGGAGGTTGAACTGATTGTGAGTATATTTGAGGGCACTTACTTCCCAATAACGATTGTCATAGATGCTCATAACAACCAGGACCAACGGTTTAATGCGCTCATTATATTTTTTATTTTTTTTATGTCTTGGCTGCCAAAATGGCTCTGCTCTGCCTGATGGAAAGCACGAGCAGTATCCAGGAGTGGTGGTCACCATCTTCAATGCTAATAGGGACAATGCAGCATGGTGACCCACACTATGGTAGCCTAGTTAGATGCTTTTTCACGCTCCGCTTAAAGGACCCGGGTTCATAGTGGGAGGGAAACACGTACGCAGGTAGTGAGTAGATATACAAAAAAACTATTCGCAGGCGATTGCCGTCTGCATATAGGGTCTTTAATCTATCATAGGCGACTATCATTCGTTTTCGCAGGTGGCCATCTGCACTAAACTATCAATAAATTTTTCATTTTCTGCCTAGTTGTTTAGTATTAACTTTGTCTAGTCTTAATTGTAGTTAGTTTATTGAATATATATATCCGTCCCTCGTAAACTTAGTCTGTACACCAAAGATCGCGAATCATTGGATGAGGAAATCGCAGGACTGGTTGTTGTGGAGATCCTTGAAGAAGGTCCATATCCAGTAGTGGACGTTTTTGGATATAATGGTAATGATACAGCTATTTAATTTTATACTTCGCTTAACCGAATACGGCCACGGTGGCCAGTCTCAATGGAGACCTGCAAACGCTACGCAGCTAGCTACGCAGGAGATATATTAGTGCACAAGTATGTGCGCAAACACCATAATCCGATGGGAATGTTATCCGACACGACCGGTTAGAGAAAAGGCGCAGGACCGACAGCTTTACATGCACTCCGACGCATGGGCATATGGTATACCACTAACCACTGGATCAAGTGTATTTTAAAACTATTAACTTTTTTTTTATATAGAGGGCAAATGAGCAGACGTATCGCCTGATCGTAAGGGATTACCGCCGCCCATGAACACCAGCAACGCCAGAGGCGTTACAAGTGCGTTGCCGGCCTTTTAAGAAGGAGTACGCTCTTTTCTTGAAGGTTTAAAGGTCGTATTAGTCCGGGAACACCGGAGGCGACAGCTCATTCCACAGTTTTGTTTTTTGTTTTGTTAACTTTTAAATATTCTATCATAAACCTAGTACTGAATATCGTAAGAAGTTATCTCAGTTAATAATTATTGCTATAAATAATATAAAATAAAATCCTGACCCCTATCGTTCTTGAGTCTTTGTACGTAATCATATCTAGACGATTTACGTCATACGCACTTAAAAAATATAGCCGTGATCAATTTGTATTGATTACATGTTTGCCGCTTAAGAAGTAGGTTTTTATAATTTCGTGTAAGTTTTTGTTCTTAAAATATTAAGAAACATTAATTTACCATGAAATCAAATCATATTAAAAGTATAGAGCTGCATAAAATTTTGACAAAGTGGTGAATAGAAAAACGGAGACTGTGATATAACAGTGTTTATGTGTGATATAACCGCTGTAACCGCTAGGCCAACACAGGTGTACTCTCGTTTTCATGACTCTTATAATCCAAACAATCGAAGGAAGATCATGTACAGGTTGAAGGTGCTTACATTATCTCCGAGGCACTGGGGTTAAGACCGCATTTCTACATTTAGAAAAGCTCAATGACACTTTTTTTTTGGCTCGATCCGGGTATCAAACCCGAGATCTCTTGATAGGCAGTCGCCTACGCTAACCGATAATGAGAATGCAGCATGCTGACCTATACTGTGGCGGCCTACTGAGATGCTTCTGCATCATCAGTCCTCCGGTCTCGCCCTCACCAACGAAACCCAACAGCACGAATGCTGCCATTTTAGGTTGATCTTCAGGGAGATCTATCCAACATATGTATTAACATATTAATTATCAAACATATATAAATAATCTTAAATAGCATATATATACTCTTCAAGACAACCTTAACCTTAGTCTGAGAGTCTGAGAATAAAATATCATGAGAATGTACCTATATAAAAAATACAGAAAATAAGGACTAGAGTATGAAAGGATGAATGGGAGAATAATTAAGATTAGAATAAACAAGAATGAAAGGATTAGTAAATAAAAGGCTCCGATTATGTGTTAGAAAAAAAAAGAAAAAAATCCTTAGTCTCTATGTGCATGTGACTATTCGATTTGTTTCCTTTTCCTTCGCTTAAACATTTAAATAACTATCAATTTTTAAGCATGACTCTTTGTATTTGCAACTAATATGTCAAACTAATCCGGCAATTATTGAAACATGATAAGTTTTTTTCTCGTTAATCAAAGTTTTTGCTTATCTTAGTGGAATAGACTTAATATAATTGATAAAATGTTAAGGTCAATTTATAAAATCAGAACAAAAACAATTGTGACCACAGATTAAATAAATAGGAAAGTAAAAACGTTAGTTATGATTTCAAAGTAGGTTTTATCTTACATTAATGTAATCCGCGTTGATGTCATGATACTCTTGAAGTTGTTGTCCTCATCTTTGGGCAAGGGCACCCCAATACCATCTCCTCCCTCTGGACCGCATTCAGCGGAGGGCGACTCGTATCGTTGATTGCCAGGAACTTCTAATTCGGCTAGACTCTCTGGCGCTGCGTAGAGATGTGGCTTCGCTGTGCATCTTCTACCGCATTCACCATCTGGAGTGCTCCGAGGAATTGTTCGAATTCATCCCTGCAGCATTTTTCCGTCATCGTCCTAGGCGACAGAAATTTCATCCCCATCATCTAGAAGGTTGGCAGTCTTCATCTGCGCGATTTTCCTGAAACTTTCTGCCGTGCACAGCAAAACTGTGGAATGAGCTGTCGCTTGCGGTGTTCCCAGACCAATACGACCTTCGAACCTTGAAGAAAATAGCGTACTCCTTCCTAAAAGGCCGGCAACGCACTTGTAACGCCTCTGGTGTTGTTGTTGCGGGTGATAATGGGCGGCGGTAATCGCTTACCATCAGGCGATACGTCTGTGTGTGTGCGTGTGCGTGTGCGTGTGCGAGTGCGTGTGCATGTGCATGTGCATGTGCGTGGGCGTGTGTGCGTGTGCGTGTGCGTGTGTGTGGGTTCGGGTGGGTATTTTTAAGTGCGTGTGTTAAGTATGTATGGACGAATTGTCTTTAATATTGAAAGACAAACTTCATAGCACATTCTAAAGGCCAATATGTCAGTACTATATTTTTATTGGGCAAAAGGAATGGTGACCTACTTTCTAAAGAGAAACTGAATTATGTACAGCAATGACAATAGACTGTTGATGATGATGAACGCAGTAATTCCATGGCCTCGAACACTTTTGGTTCCAAACTTTGATTCTAAGAGAAGACTCAAGGGGTGGTAACATAGATACTTCTTAAGCTGTATGGAGATAGCCACTTATCAATAGGTAACCTGTCAGCTTTTGACAAACATTTGTCTCCTAAAGAAATTCTAGCAGAGGTTGTTTTTGCTCCAGCTATTAAACGAGGAATTAAAGTCTGCAAAAAATATAATTATATTAAAAAGAGTTCCTTTTTGAAGTACATTATATAACGTTATCGAGACAAAAGCAATAACGTTAATGGGATGGAATCGTTAACAAAATTTCAACAGGCCAATAATAATGTTTGGTAGAAGATTTTTTCAAATTGTTATTCTTAAAATGTTATTCCCTGAAAGTTATCTTAAAATCATAAGCCTCTTTGAAAGGGTATTTTTTTAGTCTTTGTTCAGGACGCTATTTAAGCAAGCAAGCAAATCAACAGAATATAAACACAACTCTACCTATAGAAAGGGTAACTACAGGTTGGTATATGAGTCCATAAGATCTTACAATTGAGGGAAGTTTCCTTTTGTAAAAGTGGATAGGATAGTTCATTCTTTTATTGTTTAAATATCTCTCTCTTTTTTAAATTATGTATATTTTATAACACAAAATTTTTACTAAAACTTAATAGTGAGAAACCTTCTTTAAGACGTAAAAATATAATTATGTATTGGAAGCAGTTTCCGCTCTAGGGCTTCTTAATGTAAGCATAAATTAGGAATACCTATGTTTAGTACGTATTATATATTGTCATTGGTTTCTTTGAACATCAATATACTATCTGAAACCTTTAAAATATCATTTGCAGAAGGAAAAAATCTATACAAAATCAAACGATACATTTTTATACTACACATGTGCGTTATTAATGAATAAACCATAGTTTTCCAATATACCATTGTAAATGTACATAATTCAACGTAAATTCTGTAATCTGATTAATGTTAAATGAAGCATGGCATTCGACATTAAAGGGAAATTCCCTCGGTGACTGACAGCTCTGTACATACTCAAAATCTGTTAAATTCTCAATCAAATCTGAAACATCTCTAAAATTCCTTACTCGCAACGTAAATTCATGAAATTTGGTTTTTAACCTAGTTAATAAAATATATGATTTTCGTTATATCTTTATAAACGTGTATTGAATAATAAATAGGCATGAAATGTGCAAAGAATACATAATGATAGGATTAAAATTAAAGTCGAACGAATTTTCAAGATGATAAATATTTGAACAATATTACTAGGCCATGCTAGCCAGCTTCATGTTAGAATTTTGCTGAAAACCCAATGGCATTAGCAAAAGTTATTTGAATACTTTTTCAATATCAGTGTTCATTTCTATACCTATTTTATTCAAGATTTTTTTATTTATAGACTTAATCTTCGTTGAGATCCGAGAAATTGTTCAGATTTAATATCAATATTTTACCGTTCAAATCTCCTCCAAATTTACTAAACGCTGTAAAATTACCCCATTACCTGGATAATTAACATCGGAACTAAAGGTCGGTATTTGGTGCTCGATACAAATCCTAAACTTCCAAGACAGTGCGTACTCCTACCTCAAAGGCTGGCAACGCATTTGGGAATTTTGAGTAGCTTTCCGATAAGTGCTTGTTTGCCTGGAATTACATAAACAAAAGTTGCTTATTCGAATATGCGTCATAGAGAGTACATACATATGAAAACTGGGACTAATAAACCTAGAGCAAATATTTTCATTAACAAAAGTACTTTAAGCAATTATACTAGAAATAATATATTATATAGTTATAGATATATAGTTATATATTATATGGAAGTAATAATAATATTATTGCAATATTCTTCAGTAAATGCTCTTAGAAACGCATCAATAGAGTTCAAACAAAGACCGGGTATTACCACCGCGTTCATCTTAATAGAGGAAGACTCAATTGATCTGTTAAGATGTCGTAAATTGAAATACAACGACATAACTGCGCTTGAGATGCGCGTTTCCATTAATTTGTGGACTGTGTTTGTCACTGTTTATTCGTATAGGAAAATTGTGTATTATTATACGGTTTTATGCTTGTACAAATTTACGACTGTTACATCATCAGTCTATCGCTCACTACTACAGAACAAAGGTATTTTTCAAGGAGCACCAGCTATCACGGTCTTGGACAGTGTGCATTTATCATTACCAGCCACTTTCATTATGAAACTCCGCATACATTTTTCGACTTAAATTAATAGAGCACGGTCCGGCTCGACCGGGGCCGGACTACCCTCGCACAAAAGATCAACGTAAAATAAAAGCATTCGTGCTGTCGTGAGGCAGAAGCATCTCTAGGCCGCCATGGTGTGTATCACCATGCTGCATTGTTGCATTCGCAATGAGTATGGTAACCACCACTCTTGGATTCTGCTTATGCTTTCCATCAGACAGAGTAGAGTCACTTTGGCAATTATAGGCAAATTACACAAAATCTTAATAAATTGTAGCCTACGTTTTATACTGAAATATATAAGCTATATCTATGAAATATATAAGGTAAGCTATATCTATAGTTTTAGGTTCATGAGAACGATTTATTAAAAATAAGAACTACTTAGCAATGCACATCCACCGACATTATCGACCATCATTTCAACCACCTCACCGTACAAAATCCAAAGAGCGAATCCCGACATTGTACAAACCACGCTATTAATAGCCTGGCGGCGGGTAGTTGTGCTAATTCTAATAATTTCGCCTAAAAAAATATAAAAACGTGAAGCAAAAACATTGTACCTCTTATAAAATAAAATCCGTTTGATAATAATTCAAACGGAGGAATATGAAATGTAACACAGTTAAAGCATTTAAAGTGGAGTGTAATTATAGTCGAATTTTGACCGCTGAGCTGAGAGAAATCGGTTCAGTAGTTTTTGATTCCATATGAATGCATTTACATGTTTAATTTTAAAAACAAATATTTGATCTATAATGCCGTGGCAAATTGAATGCTAGAAAGGAATAAAAATATACTGTTATCTACCTATTTTAATATACGCAGTGAGATCACTGGCTAGTACTTATTTTCTTTAAGAATAAATTCTGTACCAATACGACTTTGTATAGTAAACAATGAATAAGCCCCATAATACTTTTTACACTTTTCTTTAAGCTTCTTATCTGTTAGTGTCATGGTGTTCTATCGTAATGGAATTATTTGTAGCAATGCTAACACCAGTAATAATGAGTGTAGCAGTTCTAAATTACAGGACACATGTATCTAGACTTACTTGTATGGTTGTTTCTTTTAAGTATTCTCTCTCTTTCTTGTTGTATGTAAATGTAAATTGATATCACTGTCACTTATTATATCTGTTACAATTCAAATCTGATTAAATCATGTAAATTTCAGTGAGAATTTAATGTTTGAAAATGTTTATAATTTAATTAATTAGTTATGTAGTTAATATCTACTATCGTTTCTAGAAAATAGAATTATGTGCATGTTGGAAGCAAATAAATGTTTTCTTTGTTAAAACAAAATAACAACCGACTT
This sequence comes from Spilarctia lutea, assembly GCA_916048165.1. Classification (NCBI taxonomy): domain Eukaryota; kingdom Metazoa; phylum Arthropoda; class Insecta; order Lepidoptera; family Erebidae; genus Spilarctia; species Spilarctia lutea. The sequence goes on from OU696492.1 coordinate 7,390,360, forward strand.
CAAGAACTGGACCAAATTAAAATGGGACCACAGGAAAAGTACCAGCTGTTAAATAAAAAAAAAATCATCAAAATCCGTTCACCCAGTCGAAAATTATGAGGTAACAAATATTAAAAAAACTGTCAAGTTGATAACCTCCTCCTTTTTTGAAGTCTCTTAAAAAAGAGTTACGTTCTATTGTTCGTAGCAATGATGTGATCTCAAATGAGTATTCTTAAATCGATTTTAATTGTCTCTGAATTTATTAATAAAGTTTACGTATATAAATTGTTGCATTCATTGATTACTTTTGTATTTCTAATAAATAAAATCGATATTTTAATTGTCCAGCATATGAATCTATACAAATAAATAAAGTTGCAGCTCTCTTTGAAATTTCAGCTTTTTACTTAATGAAACTGTCAACAAAAAACAATATTTTTTTTGTATGTCTCTTCACGCTAACCTGGAACGACTGGAACGATTTTAACGAAACTTTCACTGGCATATAGCTGATAATATAAGGAGTAACTTAGGCTTTATGTGATTGAAATCAGTGAATCTATACTTTAATTTGTTTTGTTCATTTAAATTTCGACCAATCAATCAGACTTATAGGTCATATTGTCAAAAGGTCAATGAACTGATGACTTATCAAGTATTTTTTACTTTGTATGCGTCTGTCTCTGTTTTACCATTTTACTGCTTATACCTACAATCTAGTTGATAACAGTGATTGTACGATCATGTTATTTTTTTTTATTCAGCTTCAGTAAATCGTACTATCTCCGCCTCGGTGGCACAGTGGTAGCGTATGCGACTGCTGTGCATGAGGTCTCGCATTCGATTCTTGGGTCGTACCAAATTTTTGTATGATCTACAAATATTTGTTTCGGAGTTTGGGTATTTTCTATATATAATGTGTATGTATTTACAAAATAAAGGTATTTATGTATTGTATAGTACCCATACTACAAGCTCTGCTTAGCTTAGGACTAGATGGCGTTGTGTGTTAAATGTCCGAAAGATATTTATTTATTATTTAGGAAATACATTCGTAAAACTTAGTAATCCTAGTTTGTTTTGTCCTTTATCTTTATTTAACTTAGTAGTTTTCTTTTAGTAAACCGACAAATTCTTACCTGAAACGTCAGAGAAAGTTTTTAAAAGCAGAAACTTTGTTGCGTACTACTTTTTCATGACATAAGTTTTTTATTTGTCAATCGATTGAGATAAATATGCAATAAATTTGTAGTGAAGTTTATCACCATAAAGACACTCTTGAAATTAGCGCGCACAAACACACAAAGAAACATAAATTGACCAATATTCTAAAACTATTGTTTTGTGTTATGTTACATTAATAAAGACCGTTAATAAATACGTTAGTTTGTCTTCAATATCTTTAATCAGCTTGTTACAATTTTGTAATATGGTAGCAGGGTTTTAATGACTAAACCGACTTGCTTCTGTAAGTATATTTATAAAGCCTCTTGCTAACAGCCGGAAATGCGACTAAGTGATACCCAAATACAAAGTTTTGTGATCTAAAGCAAACAAAAAGCGTTTTTTGTATTCATTCCCCGTCTTAAAATACACTAAGTGGTACTGAATGAATACTGGCAATCGAGCCTGTTTCGACTATATTATATCGTACAAATATGGAAACCTAATGTGATGTTCTCCTAGCCAATTACGGCATCGGCGACCAGTCTCAACAGAGACCAGCCAACTACGCAGGAGATATTATAGTGCACAAGTGTGTGCGCAAACACATTTGCACTCTTTGTTCCCTCTCTCTCATAATCCGATGGGACGGTTAACCAACACGATCGAGGAGAGACCAGGCGCAGGATCTACAGCTTTAGTGCTCTCCGAGGCATGATTGTTCAGACCCCAACTTCCAAACTCCGAGCTGTTATTAAGTATTTCTATAATCAGAAAAACTCAATAACACTTTTGGCCGGACCCGGGTTTTGAACCCGAGACCTCTTGATTGGCAGTCGCATACGTCAACCGTTATACAACCTAATGCCTACTTGTCCGTGATGAAACAGGTTTATGCGTAAAATAAATAACTTTAACAGGTCTTATTTTATTAACATTGGATTATAAAACGAACATTATATACTTACATATAAATATAATTAGCTACAGGAAATGGCTGGCAGTACAAAAAAGCAGAACACTACATTCATGTCTATTAGCGTTAGATACACAAAAACATTTGATCTTTCATAAGTCATTCTTAATTTGATTTCTATTTTATTAATTACTTAATGTCATGTTTATAGAAATAAATATATTTTGATTATAGGGTAAGAAGATCTATGCTGTAGCAAAAAGTAATATATTATACAATGTTTAGTAGTCTATAGCATTGCGATTCAGGATGGTCTTGCGTCATAGATGTAATTAAAGAAAATATAAATTTAAAAATTAATTAAAATGTCACTAGATCTACTTACTGGTACAAGTTACAATATTATTAATCTGAAACTAAAATAAAACAAGTAATTTTTAATCTAGTAAGGGCTAAAGTAGTGATAATGGGTATAGATCAGGTCATTTCAATCTTTAATGATATACTTCCTAGCCTTTATTGTTTTTAATATTATTTGGGGTCAGCTTACAGCTTTGGCTGTATATCAGTGTATCCACGAAACGATTGATATTGAACCTCTGCTATCCTGATAGTAAACTGACTTCGAAGATTGAACCTAGCTGTCAATTTATATGAAGGTACTAACTTTCTAACAACGATTTCCATAGATGAACATGACTACGGGGACTGATGATTTACGTGCTATCATACTCCGGAATTTTGCTAGATTTCTTGGAAGAAGTAAACGCGGGTATCGATCGGCAGTCACATAAGCTAACCGCACGACTAACGAGGTAATCTGATTTTATTGCTTCTGTTGGTCAAAAGTGAAAATCTTTCAGAATAAGAAACAACTTTATGGACTTATTCAACATTGTGGAGAAACGTGTCTGTAAATTTATATTAACTAACGAACAGGTGGGCACAAAGTAAACGCCGCCAGCCATGAATTTGATCAACAGTTCCTCTATTTAATTGTTTAAATTTAATGAAAACTGTAAACACACGCCAACAAAACTATTTGTTAAACGAATGTACATTGAATTAATACATTTTATTTCTTCTAGTGTATAGTGATATACAAAAATCTATTACGATTGAGTAATTGTTACTATCTTCAGATCGGTCAAATAGATTACAATTTGACTTGAATATATGGGGACGATGACCATCTGTCTTGTAAATGTTCTAATAGTTTTAGTTTTGTAAATACTATTAATAGTTTTTGTATACGATACAGTGAAAAAGTATGTTTTAGTTTCAATTGTAAATATTTTGGAGATTTTTATTCTAAAGTACAACTAAAAAGTTTGAACTGAGAAAAGTAATAAAGTTATGATTAGTAAAGAATATGAATTTAGAATAAATAACTTCTAAACTAGCAAATTACAATATTTAGGGCTACAGAGCTATTAAAGTGATGATAAGGCCTAATTATAAATAAATTTATGTCAGCATGAAAAGTTGCTCCCGCACCTACTTTCGCATAGAATAATAAATAAAGTCATTAAGCAGTTTTACTACAGTATTTATTTCTGGGAAACGTTACTAGTTTCGAGGACAATAAGAGCCCTTTACGAAACTTGACTATACGTACCATGACACTGTGTGGCGCCTGACACGAACTCGGCAGGTCGTTTAAGTTCATACTATACTCTACTGCTTAATAGGTAGTAGAGCCACACTGATCATAGCACGAACGGGCCGGATCGATTGGGTCGGTGCTACCCTCTCTACGAAGACAAACCGAAAATGACAGCATCTGTTAATGGGTACGAGACCAGAGGCCCAACGATACCGAAGCATCTCTTGCTTTTCGTAGCAACCTGTAATTAAGGTAGCACCAATGATTGTATATTACTGTTATGTGCCTCTTAGCTTCTATGGTGTATGTTCTTGTTGTTTTTTTATCGCCTGATGGTAAGCGATCACCGCCGCCCATGGACACCCACAACACCAGAGGCGTTACAAGGGCGTTGCCGGCCTTTGGGGGATTGGGGAGAGGGATGGGGCCTGGGGTTGGGGTATGGGCCTCCAGTATCAAATAAAATAAAATAGGCCACCAAAGTGTTTATCACCATACTGAATTATTGCATTGTCTGCATTTGCAATGCGTATAGTGATCACTACTAATGATGATTTGACTGCTAATGCTTTCCATCAGGCAGAGTAGATTCACTTTTATAGGCTCAAATATAAAAGTGACTAATCGGAGAAAATTTATTCCTATTCAGCGACACGATGGTCAGCTAGTATCACATGAAAGAATTCAAGATCCGTGACGACTCCTATATCTGATTATTTAATAATTCTATCACTACGATCTCTAGTTATCGTATGTGATATCTTAACTTTGATAGTGATTAACACAATGAACATAATAATGTAGGTATGTATTTAATGTCTTCCCACGGCGAACATACCTTGAATATTAGCGCCAGTTTCAGATAAAGCCGCACCGAATAGATTACAATAATCAGTTAATATTTCGAGAGCAGTTAACTAATGAAGTAGTATAAACTGATTAGGCGTCCGTTAGAAATGAGTACTAATTCTGTTGTTAGATACTACGGTTTTCCGAAATTATGATGAACTAAAATTTCTCTAAAACTCTTTTATTTTAGTGGAACGTATTGATTGAACGTATTATTTATGTATCTATGTAGATAATGTCTATTTTTGGTGCAGGTTATGTAATTTTGGTTAACCCTTGTCATTTGAACGTCATCACTAAATAAGGACTTATTTTATATCCCCAATGAATACATACTATTGTACTAATAGTAATTCTAGACTTTTAATTGTATAAAAAGGGGCCATTATAATTGAAAACACTTATTACTTAACTCAAACTTAACTAACCACACAATCGGAACAGTATATCGGCTAGATAATATCCATAACTTGTAAGTATTATCAAGGTGTAGACCCACGCTGACTGACACGAACGGGCCGGCTCGTCCGGGTCGGTACTAACCTCTCATAGAAGATCAACCAAACCAAAATGATAGCATACATATTGTTGTTTCAGTGTCAGTATGATTGCGTGACCGGACATTTAATGATGCAGAAGCATCTCAATAAGCCGCCACAGTGTTTGTCACCATGCTGCATTGTTGCATTGTTTGCATTCGCAATGAGTGTGGTGACCACTACTTTTGGATGTTCCTAAAAAAAAAACATATAAACATCCCGAACTAGGTTAGAGCCAGCTTTAAGTGTAGTGCGACACGACGGAACTTCGATTCTTTATGTAAAGTGGCTACCGCAACTCAAGAATTAGGAGATTTTAAAGTTCGCTAGAAATACTACTGTCGAACATTTTAGGACTCCTAATGACTGTGTCAAGATTTTACGTTTGTAATGTTATTCCATGTTGAAAACATTACCAAAAAAATGCCAAAAGTATTACTAATACATGGATAAAGATATTCGGAATCAAAACGAAACAATCAAGTATCATTGATTACGTTTCAAAGTCATATGTCCGCTTGATAATCAGGTGGACAAATGACCTTAAAAAGATTGAAGACTGTGAGTGAATGTAGACCGCTTCCAAGTAGTTCTGATTGAGAGTCAGGTCTACGTACAGCAATGGACATCCTACGATAGAAATGCTTGATGATGATTGGTTTTAGTATTTGAAATTATTTTCATAAATAACCCTCTCGCAAATATAATTCCGAAATTCTTACTGGTGTTAATAAATTAGCTCTTATTATATCTGTATTTTTTGTCAATAATGTCGAGTCAATCGACCATTATGATACTAATTTTGGTAGGAAAATTCGTCTGTACCTATTAATGTTGTATGTTATGTTAGTAGTATTCTCAGAAATAAATTAATAATACAAATGAGCATACCATTTTTGTTATCACTCCATATTATCTTGATATCTTACCTTGAAATAATGTTTGTAGAGATCATAATATATGAATTCAACGATTAAGAAAAAGATCACGGCATAACATATCTATATATACGAACATCGCCTGTTTTCGATAACACATTTGTGACTGATAAACTCTTTGTGAATAAACATTGAATTGTACCGATGATTGATGTGATCGATTCGTTTATGTCGAGATTATACACAAAATTATGAGTACAAAAAAAACTAAGGATCTTTGTGTTTTTCAAGTCTTTAAAAATTGCTTCATACCAAAAGTTCTATAGAAACCAGTATATTAGTATCTTTCAACATGGATTTACATTTTTTGCTTAAAATAGTTTTCCAAATTAGGTTTGGGTTGGTTTTGAATCTACGGCTGAAGTTCAATTTATTTGTAGCGACTACAATTATATTTGTGTTTAACCCAAGTACTAAACGAGATCGGATTCTAAGGGAAGGATTATTGTCGTACTTCTATAACTCTAACTACCCGTATCCATTTAGACAGATTAGCATCACAACTGGGACCGACACGGTTTAAAATATTCCCCGAGACATGGATGGGTGGATGGCAAGCAGAGCTTGTGTTATGGGTCCTAGACAAGTGATATAAATACATATATACTTTTTTTTTGTAAATACATACATATTATACATAGAAAACACCCAAACTCCGAAATAAATATCTGTAGATCATACAAACATTTGGTCCGACCCGGGAATCGAACCTGAGACCCCAAGAACAGCCACAGAGGAGGTCGAATTTAATACTAACAAAAGAAACATAATGTAAGTCATAAACAAAATGATTTGCTCCAGTCATTTTGTTTCTTATACAATATGTGTTCAAAAATAGTCCGGAATAAATAATGTTAATAGATATGATATAAAAATAAATGTGAATTATATTAGCATTTCTTATGGTCATTTTGAAGGACATTCGCCTCATAATGCATAAAAAGTAATGAAAAAACTAATATTAATGAACGATTTAGTTTTATTTACTTGTTTAAGTTTTATTAATCCACATTTTTATGCTTTAGATATTAAATTTGTAAAAGTAAGTAAAAATATTTATTATTTTAATACTACCGAAACCTTGGTTTAACATTCGATTTAATTGTTTTTATTATCACCCTATATTTATATATTTTTTTTCATCATGCGGAAATCCCCTCGGATACCAACTCCTGGTGGCAGGTCGGACTCGAACCGACTAAAATCGCGCGCCATCTTGGGTACTAGGAGTCGGGTAACCAGGTAAAGGAAAACCCTGGAAACCCGACGTACCCAGTTTGTAGATGGCCTTCTCTGGTGTGCAAACCCTGATGTTTCCCTTGGTCTCCCCAAGATATGGGGCGCGAGGGCTGTGAAGCCCGCGCGCCCCCCACCTGAGCCTGCTTTTGCTAGGATGACAGATAGCCTCATCTGCCACCCTCAGGCTTGCGCTTATGGAGGACGAAGATCATTTTGTGATCTCCGGCGCCTGAGGCGTCTGCGATACCTGGCTCGTTCCCGGGCCTGGCGGAACGGGAGAGTTCTACACCTCTCCCGCTCCCGCTCCGCCGTCTCCTTAGCAACCATAACTTGCTCGCAGAAAGTTTATTATCACCCTCAAACCTAGTTCTATTCATACTTCCTTAAAACTTTTAACATTATAAACGCGAAAATTTCTGAGTATGTTTGTTGCTCTTTCACGCAAAATTACACAACGGCTACAATTTATAAAGATACTAGCTTCGCCTCGCGGTGTTGCCCGCGGTTGTTGTCGTAACGCGGGTAGCAGCGCGGGGTTCAGCTAGTAGTATTATGAATTCTGTATAAAGTATATCTGTCATTATGATTTAACAGCTAAACCACAAAACTGATTTGGATGAATTTCGGTATAGAAATAAATTAGACCTTGAAGGACATACTATTTTTGTCGATAACCGATAAACACTCGGGCAGGGCCGCGGGCAAAAGTTACTATGTAATAAAACCTATTTTCTCCAACTTTACGTAGCAGTAATAATAATAAAACTTTAGCAGACTAACATCTTACTATTACGTACACGAACATCATGTAAATAAATAAGTTCTTATTTATTTTAAGATGAAAGTCGGTAAACTCAACTCTGTGAAGCGCTCTTAACCATAAACCAGTCACGTAGATTATTACTGCAGAATCAGGGTGATTTCAGCACCAATACGAGGGTCGTGGCTTGTATTGCATATTGTACGAAAATCTAATTTACCGATTTGTATGACATGTCTACAGTCAGCACTTTTGAATGTAATTTTTCTAAACTATGTTCAACTCAGGTGTTCAAGAATTGCTAGTAATTACAGAGACTATTCAATATTGTTATAAAAAACCCTATGCAAGAGTGCATCTATCAATTTAACTATATTTATTATTGGCTAATTGAATTTTAGTGATGAATGCTCGATGTTTGTGATTTTTTGTTGTTACATGTTGATTACAATTGGTCTATACAGCACCAAATCCTTTATAAAAATAAGACTATTACAGCATATATTACAGTCGGCAATTCACAGAATGTGTGTGGTGTTCTAGTTCTATTTTTGAAAGTCATATTGTCTAATTTGAATGAACTACGCTCATTATGTTTCTAAAATCTGATGAGTATTGTCCTGATTGAAAAATTTATTACCAAATCGCCCGTGGAGTGTCATATTAAGAATTATGTAGTGTTATCATCCTTATTTATAAAGTGGATATCGTAATAGCCGATTATGAAAGCTTCCTTGTCTCTCCTTAACACTCTGACGACCATCAAACTATATAGGACATCGATATTACAAGGGTAAAGATGCCAATTCAACAAGCATGCTATAATAGGCCAAAACATCCTTAGTACTGTATAAAGAGAAGTCGAAGTTTAGCTGTGGACTATTTCAGTTGTTAATTATCATTGATGACTATAAATCTGCTGATGTTGCTTCGCTGTGCATCTTCTACCGCATTTACCATGGGGAGTGCTCCGAGGAATTGTTCGGATTGATCCGTGCCGCATCTTTCCGCCATCGTCCTACGCGACAGAAATTTCATCCCCATCATCTAGATGGTTGGCAGTCCACAACTGTGCGATTTTCCCGAAACTTTCTGCCGCGCACAGCAAAACTGTGGAATGAGCTGTCGCCTGCAGTTCCCGGACCAATACGACCTTCAAACCTTCAAGAAAAGAGCGTACTCCTTCCTAAAAGGCAGGCAACGCACTTGTAACGCCACCGGTGTTGCGAGTGTCCATGGGCGGCGGTAATCGCTTACCACCAGGCGATACGTCTGCTCGTTTGCCTCGTATATAATAAAAAAAAAATCTAACAGTAACATTGAAATCTCAGGCCTTATGTTACATACGGAACTACTAAGCTTATATATATATATATATATATAATCCAATTTCTACACAAATAATGCAGATACAACCTTGTCGCTCTTTGTATAATCTAATTTCCATATTTGCACGTTATTAACTCGACACGAATTGATTTTGCATTTGAAACAGTCTTCAATAGTACATAGTCATCTTCCTTTAGATTATTTACATTTGAATTGTCAATGTCACGCGAAGTTAAGTGTTTATTGTAGTGTTATTGTTTACTGGGTGTACACTAACTTGTAGGTACCATAATAATATTAGATTTTATTACTAATCAAGACTCCATCACTGTGTACTTCACATAGAAATAAATTCTTCGTGAGATTATGGAACAAATTATGGACTACAATATTCAAAAAACAATTCGACCTTAAAAAATTCAAAGATAGAACACTCCTGAATGCAAGGATCAACAACAGTGACCCACGAACAAACCGAGTTATGACACTCTGAAAGTCCCAGGAAAAACAAACTATCTTGGAACCCGCAACGAAATTAATCGTTGAAAATAAAATATGTACAAAATGATATACCAGAGACAAAATGATATAAAAATAGGTGCATTTTTCAAACCAGGAAGAACCACAGGCATTAAATATTATGGTCAATCTACTGGAGATGTTCATGGACTGCGGTGGTCATTTAGAAGAAGATGATTTATCTGTTTATTTTATCCCTACGGCATAAGAATAATTCACCAGCTACCTGCTCCAACTAACTACTCACAGCTAGCCATTGAAAAAGAGTCAAAGTTGTAACCTGATTTTTACAAAACAATGTAAACAAATGGTTACAGACATAAACAATAATAGAACCGTATACTTTCTATTTAAAAACTTATTTATTTATTTCATTACATATAAAGTATTTATCCTAATATAACATTCAGGCGTCACAAGTGCGTTGCTGACCTTTGGGGGATAGGGAGGGGATTGGGGACAGGATAGGGGGAGTGGTAGGGGTATGGGCCTCCGGTATCATCACTGACTCGGAGAAACACAGCGCCAGTGCTATTTCACACCGGTTTTCTGTGAGGCCGTGGTATCACTCCGATCGAGCCGGCCCATTCATGCCGAAGCGTGGCTCTCCCACGGTTAATTTTAGTAGCATTATAAGGATCTCTTCACCCCATTCTCCCTTTTTTGTTGCATACACACAGTCACTCACTTACTTTTTTTATAATGTGGATATATTTTTTAACACAAAATTTATTACTTTTGTTTCCGTGTTCCGTACAAGGATACAAAAAATAAAAATGTTGGGTGCAGAGTTTTTCAAACTTTTTCTTTCATACGAACCTTTTCATGACCATTAAAATGATCGAAAAAAAAAACTTTATGTTTTAAAAACGTGTAATGCATACGAGGTTATGATTGTGCTTTATTTTTTCGTCTTAAATATGTTGCCAGTATTGCATTTAAGTAAGCATAAATTTAATTTAAAGGAAACTTATTCATTTTTGTTTTGTTGTGTTGTGTTATGCATATTTTTTTCTTTTGTTTCTACTTTATTTGATGTCGCTTGTTATTGAAAGTCTGCTCAGAAAACCCTTACATTAAGTCATGGCTAATTTGTCCTATAGTCCTCTGCAAGTCTCAAAGAGGCAATAACATGCCCATATATAAACATATGTACATATATTTACATAGTTATATATAGTAATTTAAATGAAGATGCTAATGAGAGAGGAATCATAGACTTAAATTATTCATACGGTATAGCCAACCCTTGCAATTTTGTCTGCATCTCTTAAATGGAGTGAATATTGCCTGACTTTACAACAGTACAAAATTGATGCTCGTTTCAGTAACAGTGCGATGCATACAGATAGAAATCCTTGATAAATGGGCTATACAATACTAAAAGAGTGTTTTACTTCAACTCTGTACTTCTAGATAATAGTGAGATCATCCTACTATTGTCGCCTGCCACGGTGGCCTGGAAGAGATTGCATGTTGAGCGATAAGGCCGCCAATTGTGTCTAGCATTAAGTCATTTATTTAGTTATGTGGTGTACAATAAAAAGTTATTATTATTATGATGGTTTATTAAAAATGTTATCACAGCTAATGCTGGTAAATTTGAACCTAGCACGGGCTTACGCCAAGCTGTCTGAGTTGTCGATATAAGAAATAGCACTATGGAGCAGGTGTCGATTATCACAATTTTATGTAATGTATGAATATTTATTTGAGTCTAGTTTTGTGAGTGATGTGTGCAATGATTTTGGAATGAGTCCGGTTGATGAGATTATTATAAGCATGATTTATTATAATACTAGCTAAACCCCGCGGTGCTACCCGCGGTACGACAATAAATCTTTATAAATTGTAGCCTATGTGTTATTCTGATGTATAAGCTACGAGTATATTATTATAAAGTTTCATCAAAATCCATTCAGTAGTTTTTGCGTGAAAGAGCAACAAACATACTCACAAACTTTAGCGTTTATAATATTAGTAGGATTATTATTGTTTAATATTATGAACTCACTATTATCAAAAGGTTAGGGCGAGAATCTTCATCTTAATAAATATTAGCACCGATTGCAAGGAGAAAATACCTAATAAAAAAATATTAATTAGGAAATTTAATGTTACTGCACTTTTAAATGTTGTTTTTAACTTATTATCTGCGCCATGTTTAAAGTCAGAAGTTTCCCCGTTATTACTTTCTTGTATAAAAGTTTTATATTGCGAAACTCTTCAACGTTTCTTTTGGTAACAATGAAAACCTCTTGGAATTCGTGGCGAACGTTGTCCTCGCAAAAGTTGTGAACGCTGGCATTTACATTTTATAGTTTTATTTTATTAAAACTTTCTTCTAAAAAGGAGTCCTGCACTCGCTTTCATCGTACAACTATCTCTTAACATATCATATTACATATTAACATATACCCACGCAAAATAGGCGCACTGAAGACGTCGATTTGCGGAAATCCAGCCCGCGAGTTTCAATATATCATATTTATATCTTCATTTACAGCATATTTAAAATACTGTTAATTAAAAAAACAAGCTTTGACAGGCGGTGTATTTGATTCTTCGATGGTTTTGCCGTTTAGAGAGGATGGATGATAGAAGATTCACGAAAGGAATTTATAGAGCGAATGTGTGTAAAATTGTCGGAGGAGGTCGTCCACGGCGCACATTTACTGACTAAATTCGTGATGTTCTTGAAAAAGGTAATGTGAAGAGCACCAGGAACCGACGAGCATGTATGCAGCGATTGATGAATGTAGACGAAGCAAAAGAGGTATGTCAGGACCGTAGTAAGTGGAGATCAATTGTTTCTGCCTACCCCTCTGGGATAAGGCGTGTCTATACATATGTAAAACACCTTAACTCCGAAACAACGTGTTAAAAAAGGACTGAAATGTCAAAAATTTTAAAGACCTTCTCAACTTATGTTCTACAAGTTGTTTAAACACTTTAAACTGTTCATTGTGACACGAAATTTAATTTTAAAGATAATATTTATCGTGAGTTTCACGAGTGATTAATATTTTATAATTGAATCAAAATGGGAAGAGAGGCCAGAAATGAAAACAACTGGTATGCATTATGTACGTTTGAGAACATTAAAGCCACAGATAAAACTGAAAGCGCCCACCATCACACTCTCAACCGATGTATAAAAAAGTAAGATTAATGAGACAGTAAGCCATATTGAAAATTAAACCATGACTCAGTCAACAAACAAAGGATGTTATACCAATGAATAATATGATATAAAAGCTGTAGTACAAATCAATATGCACCTATGTATATAGGTATAAATCAATATGATGTCAAATAGAACGTTAAGATAATAATGATGAGACGATTTAAAACTTGGCAATGATATTATCTATGAATGGATGATTTTATTAGGTAATAAAAATGGCGTCTGTCTAGTCTATGCCTTGTTCTGTATCCATGTTCCATCATTGTGTGTTAATTGATATTGGTCTATGGTTAAACAGTCGATTAGCGCCGTGATTTAACTTGACGTTCTATCAAATATCATCCTACTATTTTTATTAGTTAAATTATCGAATCTAAGATAATTAATTATTCCGTTAATGAATTCAGTTCCTGGATTTCTGTGATTTGTAGTAGTAACATTTGATCACACTACCCTGCCCTAAGCCCTGAGGACAATGGCCTGAACGTTTTTCCTCATGTTAAAATTATGTCTTCAAATTTCTCAGTGACAAGAGAAGTAGTTTATTTGTATTTAACTTTTTCATGTTTTTAATGCTCAACTGATGTGATATCCCTTACTTCTTAAAATTTTAAGTCTTTAATAGTTTTCTAGCCACTTGGAAACAGAATTGTTAAGACATGACTAAAATACCTCAGTAAACTTCCACAATCAGATGTGTATAACATGATGTGTTCAAAGTTCAGCGCATAATAAACTCTGTATTTTATGTCTGAATATAACCATAAAAAATAGTTTATTGCTGAAGGTCAATGAAGTTTTGTACAATGACGTAATGTTATTGATAACGTAGATGCTTCTAAAGAGCATCCGCGGTGGAAGCGCGCTTATAAATACCTGCTATCGTAAATTTATATGCACGTCATTTTTAAATTCTTGTAACGGTAGTCTTGTCTGATCTGAATACTAAACCAGGAGCAGGGAACACTAGCAATATTGGTATAATGTTATGTTTTGAATTAGATAAGATTAATTTAAAATTTATTCCCCCATCCCCCAATAGCCGGCAACACACTTCTGACGCCTCTGGTGTTATGGGTGTCCATGATCGGCGGTAATCGCTTACCATCAGTCGATATGTTTGCAATACGGACGGAAACCAAAAAAAATAGATATACTTAAGATAAAAAAGTGCTTTGTATAAACGAATTAAGATAAGCTCTAGACCGATCGATAAGCGATCTCTCGTACTAATTGCAGTACGCGAGTCATTGGACAATCGGTGCGCATTACATATAGCAATTGTTTCAACTCCATGAAGCTATTTATTAACATGATGACGACTTATGAATTGATTGACAATGTTTGTGCATTAATGTTATGTGCCTCTTAGCTTTTAAGGTGTATGTTCTTGTTGGTTGTCCTAATAAAATAAAACAAACACCCGCACGAAAAGCATGACTCATTGTCACGTTCCATCTGAGTCGAGCGTGCAAGTGAGAGAGCGGTACAAGCGATAGAGAGGCACGATCGACCTAAGCGTTTAGCTTGTGACGCATATTTTTCATCAATTGTTATCACGTAAAATTATCGTCCGTAAACTGACCAATTTTTTATTACATTTATGAATCAACAATAGAGTATAATTTTAATGACCATTGTCTGTGTTTGTATTTACTTACTAAATTTAATTTCAGTTAGTAGATTGTAAATGCGTTTAAAGATAAGTTACATTCTAGTGTTTTCTAGAGTTATCAAATATTGGATAGACGTAAGCACATAAAATGCTTGTTATTTTGTGAGGAGGTTTGGGATTACTGTACTATAATGGCCAAGATAGGTTTGTTTAAAATGTTCCTTCTCTTGCAGTTATACTCGTAGTACTTTGTCGTGCAGAGATTTATCTTTCAGTCAGCTCTTAAGATAGTCATGAAATGGATAAGGGTGGTGACACTCACTGTCCTAATCCGTGACCATAAAGACAGCTTGTCTTTTTAGAACAATTTGAAGACTGAACTTCTAATGTTTGTCCTAATCAATCTTGAATCTGATTGTTCAACCAAAGGTCTTAAGTTTACTTCTCACTTACGACAAATCATCGCGTGATGAGCACGATCGTCTTTATTCTATGTCTGAGTGTTATTTATCTAATCAGAAATGTGTTTGTTTATCAGTAGTCTCGTTACCATCGTACGGGTAACTTGCGATTAGATTTTATTATTACTATCCTATTGTATTTCATTCACATTCTAACCTTTTACGTATTTTTAAGTAGTATTGTAAAAGCTTTAGCATTAGATGCAAGATTTCTAAACTACTTAATGAGCAGTAAACTTTAAAGCGAGGTAACTTAAGTGTTAGATTTTGAATTTGATTGAGTAAAGTATATTTTGAAGACAATTTAAAGAAAAGAGGGTGTAACTCAATTACATATTTTTAGTATTTTTTTCTGTTTTAATGTTTGTTAGTTCACAATTTTCTTTAGTTCTCTCTCTCCATTAAGTTCCTTTCATTAGGTAAAAACGAAAATCATAACATGAAAAGTTATTTCTACCAATTGATTCCAAAAATCACACATCACCAGCACATTAGTTAGTTATTTAAAAAGTGTTGTGTTAAAAAGGGAAAAGTAATTCAATAGACAGGCATATCAGCTGAGAAAAAAGCACCAATTCATTCACACACCTTCGATACACAGTAACCAGATGTGACCTTGAATTTAAATGAATGATCTACACTTATCTCGTTTCTAGAATGATTAAAAGAACGAATGAAAAAGCAACGCGCAATTCAATTGACGTTTAATTTTTTTCGTCGTTCTCATCTCTTTAAGATGTATGTTTCCGGAAAAGTGATAAACCAATGTTATAATAATTGAATGTACATTGATTGTAAATATAACAAACAAATCACGAACTGATGAGATATGACGATTTGGCAAACGCAATGAATAATCCTGTATATCAATCAAATAAATATAAATATATTCCTACTATATTGGTCCGACCTAGGAATCAAACTCAACGCCTCAAGCATAGCACCATTGCCACCAAGGCAGTCAATCAAGGCAGCCAGTAGATTAATTCTTTTCATATTATATGAGTTTAGTAACAAGATTGCAAAGATTAAGATACAAATAAAATGTGTTTATAGTGTGTTCCTGTAAAGTGCCCGACGTTTTATTCATGTCACATAAGCAGACCCAGATGGACTCCAGTATTAACCAGTGGCTAGGTTTATTATTTCTTTATAACTGTATGACATTGTTGCGAATAGCCACTGTTACCAGATAAAACATGTTACTAAAACTTCTAAAAAAAAACAATTAAATGTTACAAACGTTACTCTTCATTCAAAGCAAAATTAGGTCGACGAAAAGGTCAAAGATAAACTAAGCGACACATAATTTTAGAACAAGTCAACCGTGAAGTGTAATGATGCAGGAAAGCAAACGGGAGTGGCAAAAGTGAGTCTGCTATTTTAAAGGTCGCGGTATCGGTTTCACCAACATATTATAGTTGCAAATTCCATGTAATATTTTAGAAAGAAAATTTGTGCTATCAATCAAACTCATATCGACTGGAAGGGCTGAATTTGATATTCATGAATAAAGCAAACGAAATCTATAAGATTTCTAAGAAGTTAATTTTATACAAAATTGAAGCAGAATGGGAGCCGACTTGTTTATATTAGAGGAAAGTAACTAAAAATGGGCTAGTGCCTTAGTATGTGATAGTAAAAATTCTCAAATACAAATTAAATTTGTGAAATAGCGTTTGCGCTGTGTTTCACCGAGTGAGTGAGGATACCCTCCCCCATCCCCTTTCCCATCCCCCAAAGGTCGGCAACGCACTTGTGACGCTTTGGTGTTGCGGGTGTCCATGGGCGGCGGTAATCGCTTACCATCAGGTGATACGTCTGCTCGATTGCCCACTAATCAATAAAAAAAAAAAATTAAAAGAAAAAATTGAAAGAAACAACAAACAACTAACTTTTGTCGTATGCAGTCGCCCCAACGTTGTAATCATTCTATATCATCTGTACACCGCTAGGTGCCGTGAGGATAAGATGTTGTGTTGTTGACGTTGAAGTTTCGTAAGACATGTAAAAAAAATTCGTTTTCTTAATCAAAATTAGGGCTAAATAGTGTGATAATATATTTTATTAGTAGGAAATGAGTTTCATTTTATGTTTTTCGGTTGTCATTATTTAATGTAGTTGACTTATACAAGGTCAAGTTTATTTCGAACAAGAATTTCGAATTTAGAATTTCGAATTTCGAATAAGGGCTATCTATGACTATGGTTCTAAATATGGGTTAGTTATTTTTTATTTTTAAGAATGGCACCGGCCAACTCCAAAGCAAACGCGGGCTTAGACACATAAAGTAATATAAATAAATTTACAGGTTATTAAAAACTTTACATTTGGTGTGGAAATATAAGCATTGATTATTATTGTCGATAAAGAGGTCAACAGCAACTAAAAATCTTACACACATCGTATTTGAACACTTGCTAACTATGACAACACAAATTTTAGTTACTAATTCAATAACTGTCAAAACTTTCTCACCCAAACCGAAAAGTTCTCTAGTATGTTGAAATAATAGAATATATATCAGCTTTGAGAAACTTCATATTGAATTGTAACAGTAAATCTGGGAAAACCTTTGAAATGTAAATTATTGCTTATGTTTGTTTCGGGATTAAGTTATTGTGCTCCGTTTGTTTGAGGTTCAGTATGTGTGAAACATTTTCTTAGTGAGTATAAAGCTTAAATCGATATGGTTCCCAGATTAGCTAGAGCATACTGATAGAGGTAGGGTTCGCTTTACTTCAAGGCAATTTAAAAACGAAATTTCTCTGTTATAACCCACCACAGCTTCGAGAATTTTGTTTTTTCGTTAATTTTATGAAATAGTACTTCAATGTTATGTTATGATATTTTTTATAACTATTAGAGTGTTTAGTAAAGAATTTCGATAATCAGAAGTGTGACTTCTGGTGGTGTACAGTATATCGAACAAAAATGGCGGGATATGACGTGAATTCGAATAAAAGTTAATTTTAAAATACGCGCTGTGGTAGTGAAAGGCGCGTGCCTAACAATGAAATTCTTTTTTGAAAAAGGAGCTGCATTATAAAATTTATTACAAAATTATAACACTCGTTTGGATGATATTAAGACTACTATGACACGAGATGTTTCAATGTTGGCAATAAGGTAGCTGTTTCAGAATTTTTTACAGAGGACTATCTGAATCACGAGGTTCTATCCGCGGCAAAGTATTCATAAATTGTAGTCTATATGTTATACTGATGTATAAGCTATTTTATTGTAAACTTTCATCAAAATCCATTCAGGAGTGTTTGCGTGAAAGAGCAAAAAGCACTCACTTACATACTCAAAAACTTTCGCGTTTATAATATAAGTAGGATTTGCAGCTTGGGTGTAGATAATATAAATGATGATTCATCATTATTATTAACAAGGTGACATATTAAACAAATAAAAAAAAAATTAGAACATTAAATTAAAATTTAATGAGAGCATAATAGTACCTAAAGATAACATAAATGAGTTCGTTATTTTCAAAAATGCCTATAAATTAAGCCAAAATTTTTTGTTCTTATAGATAAATGTGTATCAGAATAGGCGACTTCAAAGCTAAGCAAAGATTTCTCAAGTATCAATCACTCAAGACTGTTACTCGATATCTCGTCTTCCATCCCCCACTTATTCTAGTAACATAAGCTATTTACCCTCTAAGAGAAAAAGGATTCATATTTCTTTGTACGAGTATTTAATGATAGACGCTGTCTGGTTTGAAGTATGGATAAATGAATATAGTTGATACACGAAATATTAATTTTGGTAAAACTTTGTTGAGCGATTTTATCTGCACACTGTATGTTATATTAAATGCGTAGGTTTATCATTTATAATCGGTAGTGCATGTTGTCGCTTTTTAAAATTATCCTTTTTCTGATAAACTACTCGGTCTGAAATTTCATAAAACCTTTAAACATTTTCGTTAACCTCTTTCCGCCATCGTCCTACGCGACAGAAATTTCATCCCCATCATCTACACTGGTTGGCAGTCCACAACTGTGCGATTTTCCCGAAATTTTCTGCCGCCCACTTCAAAACTGTGAAATGAGCTGTCACCTGCGGTGTTCCCGGACCAATACTAAAAGAAAAGAGAGTACTCCTTCCTAAAAGGCCGGCAACGCACTTGTAACGCCTCTGGTGTTGCGAGTGTCCATGGGCGGCGGCGCTAACCATCAGGCGACACGTCTGCTCGTTTGCCACTAAATAATAAAAAATAATAATAAAAAGAGCATAAACCCACCTCAACACGCAGAATAATATAATAGATAAAAAATTAGCTACTATTGCAATAGCGTAAATTCTAGTTCAGCTTTTTTAGTCATTTTTGATCACACTTGTTCCATATGAGGTTCGATACCACAACACTAAGCACTAGAAAGAAGAGAAAGTGGCGTGGCAACCGCTCAAGCCATTACGACATTCGTGCAGTCATCTTGATCTTAAGAGACCTCGCAATAAAACCTAAAACTTTATACTTACAAGTCCTATTGCCTGTGCAGATAGTATCTTTATTAAGTTTGAACAGTAGTATATAATAATAAGATAACTTGCCAGGTGCTCCAAAGTGTCTGAAACACAGCGACTTATAAATCTTGTGATATAAGGACAGGTGCGATGAATCTCATGAAATTATTTCAACGTTTCGTAACATGTGTCCTGTAACTGTTTGTGGTATTCTTCCAAACTTAATCAAGTTTGTAAGAATCAAGCGCAGATGTGAGTTGAGTGTTGAAGAATAGATTTGATGAGATTTAATACTTGTTTATGAAGAGATAAATTGTTTATTGGAATGTACTCGTATTTAAGGATTGTTATGTTTTATAATATTGTTCAGATCAATTGCATTGTCCAAATACGCTATTAGGATGGTGATTCATGATTTTGGCTGATTCTTGCAAGGTATTAGAGCCACTGATTTCAGCACGAGCGACCTCGGCGACTCGACCGAAGCGATACTGCCTGTAACATGTTTTATTTATATTCTGTTAGTTTGTAATCTGTGGTAGCAGAGTGGTAATATTGTACTCTGTGGTAACGAGGATTCTCTGTGGTGTATTGTGTGAGGAACGGTTGAACCATTACCAATAAATATAAAGATTGTTTTAGTACATAAGAAAATAGAAATAAACTGCTATTAAGTACAAAATAATACTTTCATTACACTGCCCTCGCAAAGAAAACCAACGTAAAATAACAGCGTTCGTACTGTCGTGTTTCGTTGGCGAGTGCGAGACCGAAGGCCCAATGATGCAGAAGCATCAGTAGGTCGCCATGGTGTGGGTCACCATGCTGCATTGTTGCATTATCTGCATTCGCAATAAGTATGGTGGCCACCATTCTTAGATTTTGATTACGCTTTCCATCAGGCAGAGTAGAGTCATTTTGGCAGGGCCTTACTTAAAAAAGCAAAACGAAAAAACTATAAAAAAATATCTACCTAATAATACCTACTCCTATAATTACTATAGTTATTGGGTACGTTTATGAAGTGATTTTTGTTGTAAATACTCATAACTTTCGCAATTTTCTGTTGTTTTCCTGTTCCGTGTTAAAAGTCACACATTCATGATAAATGATTCACAAATGTGTGACTACAAAATGCAAACACATTTTGAATTGAAAACAAAGTGTACCTTATTAATATCTAATATTTTTTATGTAAATATATGAGTATGTATGGTATGTAATAGAGATTCCTCCTATAACGTTATTGACTCGGCGAAAACAATCAACATTGTCGGAAACATTTAATCGACATTGGGTAATCGATATTGTAGAAATCGTTTTCAATAAATGAGTATATATACATACATTTACAAATGTTTGTATACTGGATTTTAAGGTCACTTTAATAAAAACTCTTCTCACTATATAACAAAGGCGATGCGGTGTCAACTGTTCTGCTGAGTTAGAAGTATCTAATTTTTTACACCGTAACTCTGTCCGGCAATGATCAAGCTTTTTTGAACTTGGAGAAAGTAAATCGTAAAAAAACTAATGGCAATAAATCATTCATTCAATAAAATACCTAATCCTTTTTCTACGAAGTAAAGTTTTCTTTTCAAGACACGATTCTACTTTCAGCAGAAATAACTTTGCACATTTATTGCCGTTCTTGTAAATCTCAATAATTAGTATCGTTGAATAACAGTAACACTAATATTTTTTGCTTTCTAAAGCTTAGCTCTTACTACCAGAAGTGCGCATATAATCATACTGTGAGATGAAAGCAGCTTTCCAGTCGGGTATTAAACCCGAGGAATAATCGGCCTAAGCCCTTAAAATCTGTACTCCTAAAATTATAAAACTCATTATTGCTTAAACAGTGTAAGAAGTACATTAAAGGTTTCAGGTAGGAAAAGGTTTGCGGGATTAAACATATCCTCCTAATATGGTAAACTTCGTAATGAATCAACTAATTTTATTTGTAGAAGAAACATTTCGTCATTTAGGTACAACCAAGTTCGGATTTTAATAGTTAACAGCTTATCTTTCATCATTTCTTTGCTACACAATCTGTAATCAACACCCGTAACCTAGCTATGCGTTGATATACAATGGAACCTGGCTATTAAATCATTTCAAACAATAACTGTACTGTTGATTTAGATATCGTGGGTTGACCATATTTAGCATCATAAACTGAAATATCAAGATTTTAACCACGATTTATTTCAGTAATATAAGTCAGGTTAAGTCGGAAATCAGGCAAATAAAAATGCTATGTTTGCACGCGACTTACAATTAAGAAAACTTCCATAAGTCCAGACAATCATTTATGGCAAACCTTAATATTTATAGCACAATTTCTACTGACCTGGTAACAAGTCAATATGGAGGAAAAGGAAAAAAATACTCTAAACACTACTAAAGACTCGATTGAACATTCGAATGAAGAAGCAACGTCTTCTTGAAACAAAAAAATAGATACTGCTAGTTTCACCGTCTGGGTTACAGTAGTAAGATTTTTTTTTAAATTTTGCAGCTCTTACCACGCAACCACAAAAGAAAAGACGCTACGCTTTTACGTTGAAAATGAAAGTACCTTTTTATTATTTTTCTATACAAAGTATTCTTAAAGTAATCTCGTATTTAAAACCTTAAAATCAGCAAGAGTTTTATCTGTGCTACTAAGAATGTTTAGATTTGACCCTGGATGTATAATTGGCTTAATAAAAATTTATAGAGCGACGCGAAGGGGGTGGAAAGCCAGTTAATGGTTACGATTTAGGTATATAAAATTGTCAAGGACAAAATTTATGACATAGACGTTCTTGTAAAAGTTTACTGCAGACGTTGGTGAAAAATATTTAAATTCTTAAGTTTAATAAACTCTACATTGCCCTTTGTTTAACATTATTGACTGTCTCGGTGGCGCAGTGACAGTGTATGCAACTGCTATGTAGTAGTATTGTATATGTTTTATTTTAAAACTGCAACCTAGAAAATATATTTTAGTAACTGACTTGGCGAACTTAGTTCCGCCATATTTTCTTCGTGTTTTTTTTTATATTTCCGAAAATATTTTTTGGTACTTATTAGATTAGAGTCGCATATCACCTGCTTTGTTTTCTTATAATAAATTTTATTCTATACAAATCTTGTCCTGACGTTATGAAACACATATAAAAAAAATTATCCAATTTCATACATTCGATCGAAAGTGCGTACATACATTTTCGTGATTCGTTTTTATTTATATAGATTTTGATTCGACAAGCGGCAATACGATTACCTTTCCCAATTAAAATTGACTTTATTTTCTTCTATGTGACATTGCCTTTATGAAGAACGCTTACAATAGATGCTTCTTAAATGAACGGTTTTTGTGGTTTACTATTTTAATTGGAAATATTTACGATTTTTTAAACTAGAGTATCTTTTCTTAAGCGACAATTAATTTATTAATATTTTTGTTTGATTTTGTTTCGAACCCAACGTAGTCTTTTCATTATCTTTAAAAATAGGTTTGGAAACAGTTTAAGCTCTTGAAAATTTGCTAAAATTGGATTTATATTATTTTACAATGGTAAATAAACAATAAGAATGTATTACTTAGGAGTTAAAGATAAAGAAATACCTAAATATATTATTACGTTTCCACTTAATGAGCTTGCACTATGTGTGTGAGTGAGTGAGAATACCGGAGACCCATACCACACCCCTCCCCTCGCCCCTACCTCATCCCCTTAAGGCCGGCAACGCACGCCTGTGACCTGTGATGTGACACCTCTGGTGTTGCGGGTGTCCATAGTCGGCGGTAATCGCTTACCGTCAGGTGATATGCTTGCTCTTTGCTCCTAATCCATGAAAAAAAATATTAGACAGAGGTTTACCTCTTCCTAATATTCTTTTATAATTTATTAGTTAAATGGATGATTGGATGATATATAATCAAGCACTCTTAATTAATCCTGGCTTAAATTATGATTTTATTTCAAGAATTGCGGAATGTTAAGATCTAAGGAAATTTATTAATATCCTATATTCGACTAATGAGTTTTAAAAGCAATGATGGTTACGGTTTCGATTGGATGGCAATTGCAAAAGTCAATATTTGGGTTTTGATTTCCGGGGAAATTGCTTCGGTTCAAAACCCAATGATTGGCATAATTTTTTTCTTTATGTAATAACATGTGTTATGTTATTACTGCAGTACTTAATACTTTATTATTTTTATAAATTAGGATGAGAATTAATACAGTTTTATTTAAGAGTATATCTTTCCGAAGAGTTTTTTATTTACTGTCTGCGGGTAGCGTCGGGTTCGATTCCTATGTCGGATCGAATATTTGTATTTACAAAAAATAAAGTATATATGTATTTATATCAGTTGTCTAGTACCCATAACACAAGCTCTGCTTAGCTTGGGACTAGATGGCGTTGTGCGTTAAATGTCTGTTCGTCTTCTGGCGCTTGGACGCTATATTATAGACATGCCAATTTAAGTTCGTCAGATGAAAGGTAGGTATATACTTATACTATACCTTGTTTTTCTTCCATGCAAACAGACTTTCCACAATTTTACAATAGTGCAAAATTTATTAATTTTGTTGGTTTTATTAATTATGAGCGTTAAAAGAATAGAACATATTGTAATAAAATGGTACGAGATTCGCTTCTACGATAATAATGATAATTGTTGTATGTTTAGTGTAATCTTTCACAAATACAGTTGTAAAAATACTAAAATCGTGCAAGGCGTACACAACTACTTCAGAGATAAGATCTTACCAAGTTACACTTTTATCGTTTCGCGGTTACACATTTTAAACAGAGGCCTTATATTGACTGCTAAAATAATATAAAAAAATCTATAAATATAGAAATGAACGGCTCAGCCGATTTAGCTGATTTTGGTTTTAAAATATTTGTCGTAGTCCAGGAAAGGTTTAAAAGGTGAATATTTTTTTTTTCGAGCGGAATATTGCTGAAGAATGTTACAAAAACGAAAGGTAAGTTATTACGCTTCGGGCAATAGGAGACGTAAACAAGGTTGCGTGGATCGGCTAGTAAAGAATAAATTCTTATCAATCTTAATAGTTAGTAGATTTTAGGCTACATTTGTTAGTAATATTCTTTGTATGCGTAATAACTAAATATACTAGATTAGATAAATCGTTTCTATTTTTGGTTAACAAATATTAAGACTCGTATTATCATTCGTATGGTAACGGATTAGGAAAATGGTTTGTCACCAGCCTTAAAAAAAAACTAGAAAATATAGCAATCCGCCATGTTATGTTGAACACCAATCAAAGCGAGTTACGTCACGTTTCTCTAAACGTCATTTTGTTAGGATATAATTGACGATCACTTACCGCTCATCGCGCTTATTACGATTATTGCGCTTTTGCGCTTATTACGCTTCACAAGCAGGCGCAAAAACACCACCAACCGTTTTGGCTTGAATTTTAAACAAAAAATTTAAATCGCAGTTTTTTCCTACATTTTTTTTTGTAGAAATATGTTTGTTTTTGACTATAGGAGATACTTCCGAACATCATAAAATAGATGTCAAAATTAGTCATTATGTCTATTGGAAAGTCATGAAAGAGTAAAGACCACAGACGAAATTGAGTAGGTACCAAATTTTACGATATTCAGTAATTTGAAATGATGTAATTTGAATTTATTTTTCAAATTACATTATTGATGATAGCTGTGTGAATTTCTGGCCACTGCTTCACTCCTAAAGGCTGTAATAAAATATTACCAAATTAATGACCTACCTCTATGTACAATACAAAAAGTGTGACTAAAATGTGAATTGTAGTTCCCAAGATTATTAAATTTCAACAAACAGACAATAGCAAAATACTTTAGCTTTATTATATGTAGTTAGAATACGTAATATAATTGGAGAGGCAAAAAACATATTTTTACACACAAACAAATTATATATAATATATATTAGTTGCAAGTCATATTCAGGTCAAGACGCTAAATTGTACTATTGTAATATAATGTACATAGATATTTATTGTCAAACAACAATTTAGAGAATATATAATAACTATCATTAAAGTACTATCTGATAAAACAAAAAACGAATTTTGAAAATTTGCTCTGACGTTTATTGATCCAATTTTATCATTCTAGACCAATTGGAAAATAAAAGTAACGTGTTAGATAAACTTAAGAACACAACACCATCTAGTTCCAAACTAAGAAGAGCTTGTACTTAGACAGGTACTTTACAACTGATATAAATACATATTTACTTTTGTATGTAAATACATCCATAGTATACATAGAAAACAATACACAAACACCGAAACAAACATTTGCAGATCATATAAACACTTGGTTCAACCCGGGAATCGACGCCGAGACAGGCAGAAAGAAAGCACATCAGTAGCATACGCTACTACTGCGCCAACGTAAGTCGGAGATTAATTAATAACACTTCGATTTATCTGCAAAACATATTGAAATTTCTTAATTGGTTAAAATCTTTATTTCAACTATCCTTTTTAACTTTATCTGTTTTATGTGTACTTACAAGACAGTTTCTTTCCTCACAGGCTCGACAATATAAATATAAAAAATAAGAAAAAATATTGTAGTACTTATATTATCGAGCCTTTACCGCCGTTTTAGCGCAACCGACAAAAAACAAATTTTACAGGAGAAGGTTTTTTTTAAATATTTTTAAAAACAAATGTGCTAGTAAATTGAAATTTTACATACATTAATGATTTTCAGACATTTACATATATAATGGAAAAAAATACAAAAACATTTAGTATTTAAGCTATTTATGTCGCTTAATTTATTTTTGCTGTCATAATCTAAGGTTGTTTTGGCATTTACGATAAAAATATCCATTAATATTACTAATACAATAAACTATATTTTGATAAATAAATAGATATTTTAAAAGGCGTTTAAATGAAATAGTTATAAAATATTGAAAAAGAAAATTTATTTCTATTAAACAATTGGAGTAATGAGATCAATCAGCATAATTATAAACTTAACTAGTTATTTTGTTTGATTTTTTTGATTTATTGATCTTAGCCCGTTTTCACTGAACACCGGGTTATCATGGGTTTTACACAAAACATTAATTAAATAATTATATCAATCATTAATTGGTAATCCAAATTATTGATATAATTAGTGAGATCAATAGTGTATTAATATAAAATTAAATTAAATATTTTTAATTCTCCTCATCCTCATCTGTTTCAGCTAAAGCATCACGTACGTTTCCATCATGCTTCATACTTAAATATTCTTGATGGTATCTGTTTGGAATCACGTTTTTGTTACACAGATCCTGTAAATCTTTGTATTTAGCTAATGAAAGTTTGAGCTCTTCGACGTATAAAGGTGTAGGCCCCTTTTCCACAATAGCTTTGTTTGCTCTCGATCTGATGATGAAATCCATGTTTATTTCGTAATTGTCACTGTCTTCGAAAAAACCGTATTGAAATTTAACAATAGGATTATTTTTATGAAATTGCACCACCCTTAATGAATTAAAATTAATCTTAAATTTTGCCGGTAATAAAGCTTGTGAAAAATTCTTCCAATCCATGAAGTCTCCATAGTTTAAAACATTTATATTGTAGTTTTTAGGCTTATTTCTAGCATTAGTAATCATAGTTGGCCACTCAGAAGGAGCCCATACTGTTTTATTACGCACAAAACTTTCAATAGTGCTATGAATAGAGTCAACAGGCATCATGGTGTGTCCGGGTAAAAGATAAGTTACCTTTATTTGTGTAATAGTAATTGCGGTTTTCACGAAATGAATTAACATGGATATCATTGCTCGATTCCTATTTTGCCCGGCACAGCTATCGGAGTATAAATTTATCTCTGTATGGGTACCTCTTTGGTCTACCATAATCAAGTATTTAAAAAGGACTGTAACAATTTCATTACAGCCCCTTTTTCCGTCGCATTCACCCCACAGGTAACAGTAACCTTCCCTTGTACCACTTTCGTATATACTTTCATTATAGTATGCATACTTCCTGGAATAGTATAGGGTAACACTTTTACCGTGTGGAGTATTCAGGACTTTTTCTAAATCAAAGCTTACGCATAAGGAGTTAGAATCAGTTAATTTGCTAATTTTTTGGTCTTTTAAAAACAGTTGCTTACATTTTTCTTTATCTAGAATGTGATTTTTATATTCAGGGGTTTGCTCAAAAATAATTTTGTTCTCAGGTGATAAATTTTTGCACTTCTCACAAAAAGCACATTTATCTTTTTTAGGCAGATGGAATCCGATATTAAAATCCCTTTTGAAAATGTTACGAAATACTCTTTTTGATAAAACTGATGATTCTGGATTATTTTCTTTCACGTGATTAACATACTGTAAATACAAAAACGATATATTTTGAAATTCTTGAGGTAAATATACTTTAGTACTTTTATTGCGACAATAATGGGATGGAACAGCAGGCAACATCTCAATAAATGATTTTAACTGTGCGACTTCTACCTCATCAGATTTATTATGAGGACGACTAGTTCTTCTGCCATCTCGAGTGGTATTCAGAGCTTTATTAGCATTTTCGATGGTGTATCTCATAGACATTTGGGATATGTTTTATTCTGTCCATTGTAGCAGATAAAATAATCGTATGATATTTTGCGAACATTACTACTGGATCTTTTTCTTCCAATCGGTTTTTCTTTAGCACAAGACAGCAGGAAATCTTTTTGTCTTTTATCACAACCTAATCCCCAATAGTTTTCAAAAATATTATTGCGATCATCTTCCGTAAATTTATTTGCACATGAGTTACCACATTTTTTATTCATACAAGGGTTTAGTTGTATACATTTCCCTACAGCAGCCTTACGATTTTTTTTTGCTAAAAGTCGTTTTGGTAAAGGTTTTATTTTCCTATATCCTCTTTTACCAACACTTGTTTCTTCTTCTATTGTTTGAACTGACTTATCTTCATCCGAATCACTGGACGATGAGGCAGGCTTCCATGAATCTTCGCTATCAATAGAGGCAATGCTGTCATGAGTCTCCAAATTCTTGGACATATTTAGTTCTTGTTGGTCAAACAGTGAACTGGTGCTCGGCTGTATTAATTGATTAATGAAAGCTGGCATAGTAGGATCATAAGTTGTTAAGTCTTTTATGTTCTGGTTATCTAAATCCATTAAAGTGTAAGTATTCTCAGTATCTGAATCACTGTATTCGACAAGTTTAGTTTGAGGTAATGGTGTTAATAATGCGTTAGTATTGAGCTCAGAATTTAAATCGGTATCACAAATAATAATATAATCGATCAACGAAGGTGATGTCGTATCAGTTAATATTGGGTCCATGTCAATATCGTTGTAGCTGTCTGTTAGTAAGAATTGATCTAGAGCTGGGGACTTATCTTGCTGTATGTTCTCGGCCCAAGCGGTTCCAGGATTACTCTCTTCTGATATGGGAAGTGGTGATATTAACTGCATAATTTTCTTCATTCGTGACTATAAAAAACAAATAATAACTTAAAAAGAATCACATAATAATAAATAAAGCATTAATGGACAAACGTAGGCAGTGATCTATAACTACGACTGCTTATTTTATACCAGTGGTGCGCCCTCGCTTTGCTTTGGTTAATAAGATTTCCCATGGGAATTTCGGGATAAAAAGTAACCACATTATCCCTGATGAACCCATGGATAATGTAGTATTCTAATGGTTAAATGGAAGAATAGTACATGGAACAAAATCGTACTGGTATTTAAGTTTTCCCCAATTCAATTACCAAAATTAAAACACAATACATACCTTTGCTGCAGGAGTCGACATTGCTGTTTTATTTGATGTTTTCGAGTTAACTATCTGTACTTTATTTAAAACACAATAAGGAAACAATAACGAAACAATAATAAATACAATTTAAAATGTTATTATGGCTAAAACTGTTTTTTTTGCTACAATTCAACGAGAACGATGTTTTTGTCGCATTACTTTCACGGAAATAAACAGGTCACGACAGGTTTGTTTATAGTAAACGCCTCATAGTCTATCACCTATGTCGGTTGCGATAACAAGTAGTGTCACTTGCGCTACAAAAAAATGATCGCAAGGCGCTTACGATAAAAATGCTTGTTGTCGCTTACGTTATGGTTTTAAAAATATATGTATTTACGATAATTTTAGCACTTGCTACAACTTTATAACGGTTAAATTTTGGCGGGAAATGTCAACAGGGATAGATCCGTTATGGTTTAAAATACTACTTACGCTAAAAAAAGCATTTTCGACAAAAGTGTCGCTTACGATAATTTGGCGGTAACGGCTCGTTATTATAGATTAATAGTAACAGTTGGTGCACAAATATAGCAACCCAAAAAGAAGTGTCATTTCTGATTTGGTTTTTCCTCGCCAATATAGAGAATGCATTTGTCATATTTGCGCTGTACTACACTAATGACATTTCTTTTTGGGTTGCCATATTTGCGCACCAACTATTACTATTAATCTATAATAATATAGGTACTACAAATATTATTTTAAGATGATACTTCGTAAACGTTTAAAATGGGGAGCAGTGGACTGCAATACGTTGTTGATGATTAAGGAAACGACTAAAATACAACATATCTACTTCATTGAATCACGCATGTAATGACAGGACAAGACCAAAAAAATAATTATAAAATGCGTGACTAATTAAATGGTCTCGTTTACAATCTCGTGATCTCGTACATTCTTTTTTGTATGCATACGTTAGTTGAATCCATACGGTCGACACAATTGCGCAATTCTTAAAACCAGTTACATATATTCGAAAGTCATGAGTTATTAATTTGATATAAATATTCTGTTAAACAGCACATAAATTATATTGAAATGCAAAAAAGAAGAACGTAATAAAAAATCTAAATCAATATTGGGTGACCCCAAGAAATAAAAGTGGTACTAGTAAGATCACTTTATTAAACAAACTAGAAAGCCAATCCTAATATTATAAACGCGAAAATTTGTGAGTATGTATACTCCCTAGTATGTTTGTAGCTCTTTCACGCAAAAACTATTGAATGGATTTTGATGAAACCTTACAATAATATGGCTTATACATCAGGATAACACATAGGCTAAATGTACAACGATACACATATAATATAAATCTTAAATAAAGTTTGAGAAAAAAAAATGTAACCATACAGGTTTCTCTTTCAAGTTTTTTAATCGACTTTTTTTATTGCTACAGATAATAATTATTCGTGGTATATACGGATACAAGATATTATTGTTATTTCGGAATGTAAAGTAGAAATATCACTATATATTACCCTTCTTTTCGACTTAAGTCGCTATAGGCGGATAAAAAGTCGTTTACAAATAAACACAAGTGAGACTGTCAAAAGTGGGTTTTGAAGGTGCCCCTGTCAAGAAAACTATTTTATAATTCTATAGAAGTCGTATAAATTTTTTATTTAAAACTGCTACTTACACAAATAATGTTAATAAAATAATTTAATAGCATTTCTTTTCTTTTTACAGATAATCGAAGACATCTGTAAAATTTCTATTGGATTAATTCGACACGTTTTCGCAGCAAACGCAAGTAAGTTTGATATACCAATTCAATATTATAAAACTCGGCCAGAACTTAGCACACAAAAATCATTTATTTATATATACATGACGGACTTAATGCCTAAGGTAATCTACCACTCAACCTTTCTGTGATGCAGAGAAAACACGAATATTGAGAGAGAATTGCATTTTGGTTGAAGCTAGTTGTGGAATAATTCTTTTGCCATAAAAAAAAAATTAAGGGTGGGTCACCCTTAGCATTGATTCTCTCTCTCTCCTCTCTCTCTCTCTTTCCTTTTCACGCACACAAAATTTCATAAAAATCGGTCTAGTCGTTTAACAGGAGTTTGGTAACAAACACTGCGACATGAGAATTTTATATATTAGATATAAGCACATACAGAGCGTACTCCTTCCTAAAAGGCCGGCAACGCACTTGTGACGCCTCTGGTGTTGCGGGTATCCATGGGTGGCGGTAATCGCTTACCATCAGGCGATACGTCTGCTCGTTTGCCCCCTATATAATAAAAAAAAACAAAAAAATACATTATACATTATATACCTGCTCTAATTAAGACTTCATCTAGATACTTTAGTCTTAAAGTATTTGCTATATATAATACAATTGAATCACAAATTCACACCACATTTCAATTTCATTTATCTTGAAATAGATATAAATTGTTGTCTAATTTCATAAGATACTCATTGTCTGGACTAACTTATCATAATTATTACTTGTATATCTCTAGAAATTAATACAAATGTGTAGATCGCACAATGAACGATGAAATACTTTTACTTTATACTAAATTATTATCTCGCATATTTATTTCTCATTATGAGTTTTTAATTTCTACAAAAGCGTTCATCCCTTAATTTATCCCTGAAGGGATTGAATTCTTAAAAATACTCCTTTAGTATTCATTCGTTCAACTCCATTTAAACTCACATTTATTTTGCACAATTTACTTAAACTCACACACACACACACACACACACACACACACACACACACACACACACACACACACACACACATACACATACTACACTACTACACACAAACCTAAATACCTTAGAATTTTGATCTCATTTAAGTAATGTTAATTTTTTTGTTAAATTAGTGATAATTTTAATTTTAATTTTGTATTAGAATGTAAGTACCTACCTTAGTATTTTTTCTTTTCTTGTTTTTGGAGGTGCAGCTGCATTTTTTTATATATATATATATATAGTATAACATTAAAATCAGCTGACAAATTATCAAGTATGTAGACTCAGTGTATTAGGCTCTGCTTTGGCATATATACGTATATGTACAGACAGATAATGAACCTGTCGCTTTTACATGTTCAATCCTTTACAATTTGTTGAAAAAAACGTAATGTTTTTTTAGCTAGTATTATAGAAGAAATAATATACTGTCGCTTTTTATCTATCCCAGTGATGATTGACAGCTCTCAAATTCAAATTAGACGCATTATAGTGAATGAATTAATTGCCTTCTCTCCTCAAATCCGTAGTCAAAAGAATTGTTGTGTATTATACACAACGATATTAAGAAATAGACATTACTATTAATCACCTTAAGTAGAATCATCCGTTTGCTCAGTTAATGGGTCGGTCATAAAAGTCAGTCACATGAAATTAATTTCAATCAATAAAACAGAACATTAATATTCTTCGGAAATTTTAGTTTGTACTATAACTTAACTGTTTATACAAGAATGCTAAAAAATACAACCAAGTACCCCTTTTTAAATTCACTACATGCTGAGTGCAACAGAAACACAAAAAAAATGCTACATACATAATAGAAGTGGCTATACTTGTACGATGAAACCCTCAGAAACATATTTCAGAATAAAAGTGCTTCGCAAAGAGTGGGGTGGCATCCTTTTTTTTTTCATTTGTGTCCCGGGCAATTTCATTTACATTTCAATATACATTTACGTAAATAATTCTCATAATTTTATTCACTAATACACATAAAGCAATCAGCAATATGGAGATTGTTTGGTAGTATTGAACTCACAACCACGAGGTACGAAGGAATTTGAATACAATACAATTTTCCGATACATGTTGCGCAAATACAGACAGGGGATTATTGAAATTTAAATAAATACTTATTTTTTAGTAGAATAATTTCATAATTAATGTTACCATCAATTACGTGTCTTAGTTTTGAAATGAAACTCTAACAATTGACTTGAAATTCTAACAAAGCGCATATTTATTAAAGTTGTTAAAGATAATTTGAAACCAAAGTAAAAACCCTTTGAAAAAAAATGGTAACGGTTTTATTAAAATCTGAGATTTCAAAGGCGAAAGTTGTAATTTAAAAATAAAATTGATTGATAAGCCAATATTAAGGAAAGAGGTTTGAGGCACATGCAAGTATGCGTATAGTTTGCCTTACTTAACTTAAAAATAACAAACCAAATAAATTGATTACGCAGATATACAAATATACTCTATATCTATACATATACGTAAATGTATGTGTGTCAAATTTAAACTGAGAAGATGATTATTATTTGTCTATAGTCCTATTGAATGACAAAGTGACCTTGATGAAATCTTTAATAACGAGGTATAAGGCTTGACAAAAATACTAAATAAAGTTCAAATTAAAAAATCAAAAGAATTATGGTCGTTATATCGTTGGGCGATCATCATTATATTTAAATAAATGAAAATATATTTACATTGTGTACCTAAGTAAAAACACGTGATTGTCGATTGTTTACTAATGACATGTTTTCACACGATGTTGATGTGGTAAAATTATATTCAATATATACATACCTATTGCATACACAATATTTACTCTGTCCATGACTTCGACTGTTGAGTCGTTTGTATCTTTCAAAAATATCAAACTTTGTTGACTGATTTAAACTCAAACCTTAATATTACAATAAAGGGTATTCTATGTAAATTATTTGTGTTTGCCATAATTTGGGATTCAAATTTTCATACATTATATTTCTTAATTTTTATCTATACAAATATATATGTATCTTCTATACAAATGAATAAAATTGGAGTGTCAGTTAGATATGTTAAAATGCCAAATTAACAATTTTACAATTATTGTCTGCCTGTCTGTTTGTTCCGGCTAATATCTAGATTATTTATGTTAGCTGCTCGCCAGTTAGAAATTTAGTTTATCATTACAATTTTCCATTAAGCAACACGAGCCACCGAACGTAGGGAAGTACCCATAACGTCTTTTTCCAACACAAAACAGTCTGTAATTTTTTGGGTTGGGATAATCTTCACAAGTACACATTTCAAAGTCACATACAAAAACAATCACCTGTCACTACGAACTCACTCATAACAATTAAAACAAAAGATTCAGTATTTCACGCACACATATACATTCTGTGTCATAAGAATGTAACACGTAGGCCTATTTGAGCTTAGACATTGACTGAGGGAATCGCCTGCTTATAGCTACTCCTTACCATTTTGCTTTTATTCTCTATGTAATTGCCGATGACAGCATTCTATCATGACACGGCCATTTGGCAAAATACTTAAACATTTATAAACCAGAGATAATTTAACAGTTGTTGAACGAAACGAATCTACGTCAATAACTGCTTAAAGAGAACTCTCACGAACAGGCTATTTCAGTAGAACGCTATTTATCATATTATATTACGTCGGTTTATCGTTTATGAGTGAACACAGAAGTTTTCAAAGCTGTTATGTATGATATATTATATTATGTATACAAGATACAATAAAATATTATTATAAATTAAAAATCCAACCTTTTAAATGTTTTAAACATAAATCGACTTCTTTTTTCTGTATGGTTGTTCAGACACAAGAGAGATATGTATGGCGTATAGTCATAGACTTTATGATAACTTCTGATTTTAAAAATGCAGGCATTTTAATTTCGAACAAAATTAAATTTGTTTGAAATTGAATTTAGCTTCTGTTTTTTTTTCTGTCTTGTCTTGTTATACTCTACTGCTGCTTTATATGACACATCTAGTGCTGACACAGGTGTGTCAATTGGATCATAGAAGGGTGACATATACCAGTTGTTAGGTGACGTTTTTAAGAAAGACTATTACAGCCCTTAGGAGCGACAGTTCATCGGTTAATGAATGTGTATTTTTTCCCATAAATTATATTATCCTAGTTCTCGTATGCTGCACACCCGTTGACTTCATTACGCTGAAACGAAATTACACTGAAAATATCTTAACATTTCCTCGTCATATTAAAAAAATATTAAAACCTGTGAAATTAATTTGAAATTCGTGGATTTTATTCAACATCTAAGGTACTTTTATGTATTCAAGTACCTGTTATAATTATTAAAAGGTATCCAACTGAACATCTCGAGCGGGGATGAAATATTTTGACCTCACTTTTAAAACCACTTCTGAAAAATGAATAAAAAAATTCCAAAATCTCTGTTGTATAAGAACAAAAGAGTCTTTTTTTATGTTTTCACCTGCTGCTATTTAATTATGAAGTACTTAAAAGTGGTAGCAAAATGCTGATCAAGTTGCCTGTCCGCAAGTCTTTATAAGGAATTAATGAATCGACGAAAAGCGATTTTTGTTAAAGAATAGAATATATAGATGTAAATTATTAGTTAATTTAATTAATATCAATTTTACTGTCAAATAGTTCATTTTGTTACTTAATTTTAAAAACTACATACCAAAAATGTTACGCTTTGTGATTTGAAGTCCAATTTTAATTGTGTCCATATTTCCTACCTAAATTTATATAGGGTTTTCAATAAACTGAAAATATCAAAGTAAAATCGAAACTATCAACGGGTCAAGGCTCTATGCCAATAATAGGTTAACACAAGAACTTGAAATGTCGATAACACATAATAGTGTGAGTCACCAAGTGTTTGTAAGGTTATGTGAGTATTACATTCCTGTAAGTGAATTGATGATTGAAAGAAATGAATTAAGGAGTTCTTTCGTTGCTTAAACTTTCCCTCTTTTTGATTCTAGTAAGAGACCCTCTTAGTAAATACTGCAACTGACTGGTTCAGTTTTTTTTTAAATATCTGTTTATATATTTTTTTAAACAGGTAACTTCCGCTCTCGGTATATTAGTGTCACATGAGACTACAAACATATATGAAATGGACGCGAAGAATACCCAGACTTGGGACAACAAAGGTTATCTGGAAGAGACCGCCGTGAGCGATAAGACCGCCTATTGTGATACCTGATGTCGATGTCGGTATTTGTATCTCTGTACAAACGTTTACTGTAGTAGTGTGGAATAAAGTTTATAAATAAATTAAAATAAATAAATAAACAAATTGTGGGTCATACAAATTGTTATACGATGTGGGGTTTGAGCATACAACACTCAGCATAAAAAGCAAAGAGGTGACTGCTTAAAACAAAATTAAAGCAGATTCATTTTGGCAGCTAAAACATTAAAAAAAAAACAGTACGCTACAATGTAGAAATACCTAAATATGGAAAACACGCTGTATTTATGGTAAAGTTCGCTTACAGCTAATATCTTTTCATTGATTTATTTATTTTTATTCAGGACAAAAAACAATTGCACGATAATAACTTACACAATGTGACTTATTTCTAAGACGTTCTCTTAAATTAATCACGCAACCAGCACCGTTATCCACAGAATAATATTACATAGTAATGTTATAAAATACGTCTTTTAAATTTTGATATCGACAAGTGAATATATCTATATCAGTGATTTTTTGATTATATGATTTCGTAATTCTTCTTAGAGGAGCTCGATTTCCAGCATTAGTTCTACTTGATTTAGGAGCAAATAAATTTTGTTTGTGTTTCCTATTCTTAAAGAGCTACTTAATATGCCAATAATAGTTAGTAAGGAGAGTATACATTTGCGAACTTGATTTCTTCGTTTGATTTTTTTAAAAATCCCAAAAGAGTTACAACTTTTTATGTATGTTTTCTATTCGTTAAAAATAGACTTTATTTCGCTGTAGCAGATGTCACATTTCATTTTTAACATTACCTGATTACATTTTGTAACCATCAGGTACATTCTATTTCAAGGAAATGTAATTATCGTAAGGATCGATGTAGTATTAATCAATTCAATTATATTCTCTTCAAAAATCACGTATTTAAAGATTCTTATATTGAACTTCAGTACCCTTTTAAAAAGTAAAGCTTCGCCATTACCTTGTAGAGTATTAAATTATTGTAGAGATTTAATGAAGAAAGGTATTAAAATAAAGACTCTACAGCGGCATTTACTTAATATTAATGTATTCAATAATAACTTACGAAACTTCTCTTTCATAAAATCGATGTCTAAATACAAGTGAATGACGTAATGAGTATAAATATAATAATAATATCCTTACACATTTCACATATATGGTTGTCTAGTCCCAAACTAGAAAAAGCCTGTGTGGTAACGAGAGCGCTAATAAGAATACAAATATATTTCTAAATACATATATATGTACATAACTACATATTATAATACAAAGTCCTCCGCCGCATCTGTCTGTTTATTCGCGATAAACTCAAAAGCTAGTGCACGGATTTATATGCAGTTTTTACCAATAAATAGAGTGATTCACGAGGAATGTTTTCGTATTTAATTTGTCAATTATTAGTATATTTGTTTACGAACGACGTCGAAAAATATTAAACGGCACATTTTTTCAGAGTTACGTATGCTATATTGTATTTACCGTAAAGAATCCGTGCGAATCCGGGGCCGGAAGCTAGTACTATTGATAAATTACATTTAGGTACAGAATATGGTCGTGTTCTTCACACGAATATTTACTGGGTGGGAATGAACCCACGACCTCTGGATTAGCAATCAGGGTCACTGACCACTAGACCACAACGAGCCCATCTTTAAATAGTAATCTTTTCATACTTGTAAATATGAAACTTGCGACTCCTTTAGTTATATTAGACCTACATGCAGTATTGCACCATCTGTCTCGTTGGTCTAGCGGTTGAGGTCTCGGATTCGAATCCCGGGTCGAGCCAAAAGTGTTATTGAATTTAACTGATTACAGAAATTGCATAATGACAGCTCGCTTTATAGTTGGGCGAATTTGGAAGTTGGGGTGGGGTCTGAACCCCCGTGCCTCGAATAGCATGTAAAGCTGTCGTTCCTACGCCAGATCTCCCCGGTTTTGTCGGAAAACTGTCCCATCGGATGATGATAGTACGGGAACAAAGTGTGAACCTGTCTCTTCGTATACACTTATAGACCCCATAGTATGTCACCATTGACTCATGTTCTCTCAACTATATAAAACCTAGTCTAAATAATCTTTCTTTTATATTATAAGGCAAGATTCTGATTAAAGGTTTAATAATACTATTGTGGAAGGTATGAATGTCGAATTGATAGCGTTATAGTTTAGCGTGTTAGAAACCAATAAATATTCAAAAACTTATATAGATGAAGTTACTTTACTTTAAATTGCGTTACTATCAAACCCTTTTGCAACATCAAAGTTGTTATAACAATGGTTTAAAAGCCCGACTAAATTCCGATCGGGTTATTGACTAAAACATCGTTCTTAACAAGTAAATGTTAGCATTATTAAATCACCAATCGAATTATCTGAACGATTAGGCACAGAACAAATTTAATTACTGTGTGCGAAGCTTGTGGTTTGTCTTATTCGAAGTATCTAACACCGACTTTTGATTAACTTTGAGGCTTTCTCTTTGAGCAAAGATTAGCAAAACCGAACATTGAACGCACTTGCTTAAATACGTTCAAAACGGTCGGCGTAGAATAAACAGTTAAACATATTTTTTTTTCGTAAAGGTATTTAAGATTGATCATGACCACTGTGAATTAAAATAAATTAATAAATAAGTTTGTCAAAAATGAACCTGAAAAACCGGCTCTTGTAAAATCCGTTAATAAAAGTTTACCTCATCTAAATGAATGAGATGGTATAGTAGTTGAATCGGTCGCCGCGCCGCTCTCTACTGAGTTGAGCCTTGTGAGTTCAAACATGTATCCATAAATTGTTGTTCTGAGTTAAGTTGTTATTTGGGTCCGTTTATTTTATGTTGCCTGCGATAGAGGATTTTTTTATTATTAAATAGGGGGCAAGCGAGCATACGCATCGCCTGATGGTAAACGATTACCGCCGCCCATGGACACTCGTAGTACCAGAGGCTTCACAAGTGCTGTGGTGGTGTGTGGGTGCAAGTGCATCCGCAATACGAGAGGTGATACGTCTGCTCGTTTACCCCTACTTCATATTAAAAAGAATATGAAGGATATGGTACATTTTTATGTATTTTAATACTACTCCTATAGCACTTTCATTTTACACTAACAATAACTGTTTAGATGCACTTGAATATAGAACAATCTGAACGCCCAACTATGCAGACAGATAAAATGAATTGAGCGCCAAAAATGTTGAGCAGATTAAAATTGAATTTAGTTTTGGATATTATCTCATGCAACAAGAAATTGAGTATCTATTTGAAAGTGAGAAAAGTTATAAGGTTGAAACGCTTGATGGCTTTACAGCTGATAGACAGTAATGTGTTTATATTTAATTAGAGTAATAACGGAATAAATTTAGTTAAAACGAACAAGTCCGTTCATATTTATGCATGTTAGTTCCAGATGTGTAAGAAAAACCACATTCCTTTTGAGACATGACCGTTGGTTTTTAAGGTATATAGAAATAATCGAGCAGATGGGACACGTGATTGTAAGTGATCACCGAAATCTGCAACTGGTGAAACACAACTACTTTACTGCCCTTTAAGGGGTTCCCAACCCCCTTATTACAAGGACAGATCTCATATACTGGGTGAAAATAAAATAATTGCTTAACACTCACCAGTATTCTCGAATTCTGTATGCATTCGCAATGAGAATGATCTTGGATTCTGCCCATGTGTTCCATCAGTCATACTATGAGGTCCCATTGGCAGGATAATACATATTATATATATTTTATTTTTTGAGCTTGGGTAAATGAACCTTAAAGAAGTTTACAAGTAGTTGCCCTGTACTTGAAAAGTGTTAGTCAGTTATTAATATTTATTACTAATTTACGATTTAACGTATCGTACAATATACTATTCCTTAGGGGCTACAATCAGAGATAACACTTGCTTTTCAGAAGCATTTGACATTTACTCTCTGCTGATGCAAATACTTTTTTCAGTAGACCATAATTTTGCGCATTAATAAGTCTTTAGGTCGTAGATCTAAGGTAACATCCACATAATTAAATTATTTTAACTGTGCAAATTCAATTTAATTAAAAAACTGATTAGAAATTTAATGAAAGATTTATATTAAACCAACGGGTGTAAAACACCTTGTGAAAGATTTGAATGTTATAATTTAGGACCGTTAACGTTGCTCCCTCGATCATGAAGAATCCCACCGTAGGCAGTGGAGCATCAGCATAGATTTTAGGTGGTAATAGTATTGGGAATTCGTTTAAAGAGCGGTGATAACTATGAAAAAAATGCCGCTAGATCATAATAGCTTCTGTAGTCCATTGGAGAACATAAGTATCTCCTTCGAACGGAGGTTTGGTCTACTACCAACCCTTCCAGCCAGTGCACACACAACGCCATCTAGTCCCAAGCTATCCAGAGCTTGTGTTATGGGTACTAGACAATTGATATTTCATTTTTATTTATTTTTTACAGAAACTCAATTTTACAAATTATCTTGTGTACGAAAATAACCACATTAATTATAAATTGTGTCGTGGTTATTATCGCCCACCTCCAGTAAAATACAGACACAAACAGACACATCTATAAATACATTTATACTATTTTTTGTACCTAAATACATACATATTATACATAGAAAACACCCAAGCTCCAAAACAAACATTTGGTCCGACCCAGGATTTGAACTGGAGACCTCAAACATTGCAGTCGCATTTACTAATACTGCGCCACCGAGGCAGTTACTTAAGTTTAAATAGTTAGCTCTCTCAGTTGCCTCCTACGACACTCATGCGATAAATAGAGGCGGTGCCACTCCGTCTCCTTAATACACCACCACACGTCTTTTCACCAGGTCAATGGAAAAAATATTTTAAGTTTTTAGTTATGCCTTTTTAATATATTAACGCTAAGTGATCTATAGTAGGTATTAATAATATTGAATATTGATTCGTCATCTGTGTGTTCGCATCTTATTAACCGCACGCGACTGAAAATGTTTGCTTTATAAACAGTGACTGTTTAATCAGCTATTATTACGTTTAACTTGATACGGACAGAGTTTCTGCATAATAATGTTATTACTAAGAAACGGCTTGTAACAAGCTGTGAAAATAAAATTTCCACATACTGATCTGAAGAGACCAAGACGGTTAGAAAGAACATTTATTATTATTTATTAGTTGTTACGGATTGAGAATTTTAATAAATTCAAAACTCCCTTGAAACCCAAATGTTTTGTTTAAATATTAACATATTTTTTATGGTGTAGAGCGCAAACGAGCAGACGTATCGCCTGATCGTAAGCGATTACCGCCGCCCATGGACACTCGCAACACCAGAGGCGTCACAAGTGCGTTACCAGCCTTCAGGAGATGTGAAGGGGGATGGGGGAGGGGTTGGGGTATGGGCCTCCGGTATCCTCACTCACTCGGTGAAACACAGCGCAGGCGCTGTTTCACACCGGTTTTCTGTGAGGCCGTAATATCACTCCGGTCGAGCCGGCCCATGCATGCCGAAGCGTGGCTCTCCCACGGTAAATTTATTCAATTATTCATGAATTTTTTTTGTAGAAGTAGAAAAAATAAAGTTGTGACGTAAACAAAGACCGTGTTGCCAATTGCCGAACAGTTATTAATTACTGGCAGTTTTTCAACTCACTTTTTTCGGTACGCCACTTATTTAAAATGGTGACTGGCTTTTAGATATTTTCGTAATCGTGTTGTAATATTGACTTGCGAGTTTGGACTGTTAAAACTATAATAAAGTATCAACTTTTGTAAATACAAAAGTCTTAAAATGTAGTTTATGTTCAGTCAAATTCGTCTAGCAATAACATGTAGTAAGTAATAATATATGAGTAATAAAGTAGTAAGCATAATAATATATGAGCCTGAGGAATTTCCTGTCAAAATGGAATCACTCCCAAACTTACACCAAATATTAAAAATTTCATCACCAAATATTCTAATAGTAGATTTCTTACCGTTTCAAAAACGTTACATAATTACGTGACAATCTAAACCACAAGACAAAAATAACTCGACATGAGTAACTGTCTGTAAATCATGAAACTTTCCCGAACTTTCTTTGAATGTCCTTGGTCGTAAAATTAAAAGTAATCAATAATTGAAAACCTTCGTAACTTCTTCGCCGTAGCTTAGTTAACTTCGGCATGCTTGATTAACTATGTGAACAAGTTAAACGATTTATCAAGACTGACTCGAGAGTATTAATATTTAATTCAGGTACTAAAATTATTTACTGTACTTATTACTGAAAAGTTTGGTACCAATTCAGTAAAGTGCTGAAGTTTGGAAATGCAAAATTTAAGAAGCTTTAATGAAATTGAAGTGTTTATTGAAATGTTTTTATAATTTCTTCTTAGTTTATCGCTATTTTTAATTTTAACATTCATGGTTAATGAATGAACTAAGGCGAAGCCAAAAACTTGAACCGTTTTGACAAAGGCTGTGTAAATTTTATCGTAATTTCGTTTTTTTAAATTACCGTTTTATAGTCTTTTAAAATGAAACATAAATTACGAAGTCTATTTTTCACAAGTGCTTATAACATCAACATCTGCAGTCAAGCAATATTGAGATTTATAAACCCAAGTCTTATATGGAATTTAAAGAGAAACACAAAGAGAATAAGAAAGAAAATATCGTTATGGTTTAAGCAGTCGCCTTGCCACTTTCTACTGCACTAAGAGTTGTGGGTTAAAATTCCACAAATTACAACACAGTGTTAAGCACAAATTGTTTTTCTAAGTCTGATAGTCATTTGTTTCCATTTCATTTAAGTTTGTAAAGCCGCCCGTAACAATAAAACATAGCCAGTGCAGGAGTTGTCTTTAAAAAAATAAGATCGAATTTGCCGATTTCAGTTAATTAGTTGAGAATTATATTACCATTGTAAAATATTTTAACTTGAATGACGAATGTTTAATATATTTTATACGAGGACAGCATTATATAAAAGGTCTCACTTACGAAGGCTATAATCAACTTTAAAACAATGATAAACAATTTTATACTAAAATAAAAAGCTGAAGAATTTTTTTGCTTCAACGCGCTAATCTTAAAGACAATTTGAAAAACGCTAAGATCAATAGGAGCGGAGCACCAATGAAAAATCTTTCATAAACGGGCTATAGGAGACGTAAACGAGGTCGCGTGGGTCAGCTAGTTCTAAATATACTCATAAATGTACTGTAAGAGACTTAAAGTCACCAAATTATTTTGTACTGATTAACGATTCATTTTCGTTCTGCTTAATTCCACTAACCTCGAACTATACGTTTGTGGTTTAATTGCTATTTTTATTATTCAAAGGACTTTCAAGTTGTTAATTACTTAATTGCGACCATAAATGTAAAAAAAAGCAATAGTAAGTAATCATTTTTAAATAAAAATCACTTATCCTTTTATACATTCATTTTTTTTAGAGACTTATGCTACTCTTGAATTTGGTATTAAGGAAACCTTCTAGTTATTTTGGACAACACAAATGGCAATAAATCTGTATCCTTCTAAAAAAGATTCGAAGAAAATGTGTTACGAGTATATATTTTAATGTCAAGGCAGTGAATTTGCCATACACTCACTCAAATTTCTGCTTATAACTCGTACAGTTGAGCAGATTTGCAATTGTGACAAAAAACCACAATTGATATTCATTGCTGCTCAAGTGACTGTGGTAAAAACTCTACTTTTAGTTTACGGTTTAGCTATAGTAGACAAAATCAGTCTGACAGGAACCTACCGCTGAATTTCCATGAAACCATCTCCGAGTTTGGTCTTATCTTACTAACAGGTAGAACTACACTAGAAAACGGTTACCATGTTGTTACGTGTATTTAACTGTAGTTGACAACTACACCGACTTTGATGACTTCGACGATTTGAAGTACTCGAACATCAAAGTACATCAGTATTAAAAAAAAATTAAAGGGGATACAATAGTGTATTGTTCTTCAATTCGTGCATGTCTAACGTAAAAGTTCTTGATACAGTAGAAATATACTGAAACATATTTTATACAAAAGTACATGAGACTACACTAGACAACGGTTATCGTGTTGTTACGTGTAGTTGTAATTAGACCGACTTCGATGACTTCGACGATTTAAAGTACTTGAACATCAACGTTTCTTGATATTGATGTCAAAAATATTAAAAAGGGATATAATAGTGTATTGATCTTCAATTCCCGTGCATGTCTAATGTAAAAGTTCTTGATACAGTAGAAATATACTGAAACATATTATATCCAAATGTAGATTGAGACTACACTACACAACGTTTATCGTGTTATTACGTGTAGTTGTAATTAGACCGACTTCGATGACTTCGACGATTTGAAGTACTCGAACATCAATGTATCTCAATATCAGAAATATTACAAAGGGAT
This sequence comes from Spilarctia lutea, assembly GCA_916048165.1. Lineage (NCBI taxonomy): Eukaryota > Metazoa > Arthropoda > Insecta > Lepidoptera > Erebidae > Spilarctia > Spilarctia lutea. Next base: position 7,435,140 of record OU696492.1, read on the forward strand.
ACAATAGTGTATGGCTCTAAAATTCCCGTGCATGACAAATGTAAGTCTTTAATACAGGCTAGAAATATATAAAATCAAATTTTATAGATAAAGTTACGTTTAGAAACGTGGATTGAAAAGACGTCAGCTGTGATTTGAATTTCAGTAGACTTCCCATGTTTCCCTTAGGTTCAGAATAAATCGTAAAGCAGTTTCTTTTTATGTAAACATCATCCACAAAAATACACATTGTATATTTAATACAAGTTTTCTGATTTTAGCTGCGAACCTTTTGGCATAAATATAACAGCCGACCCTAAAGTGAAAATATATATCTCCTAAGCGTCCTTTTTATATCAACACAATGCGGAATATTTCAAAGGTTTCAACGATTTTGACGAAGGCTCAACTCATAAATGGCGATGCTCGGCTCGGCCCTACTCGGAGGAACAGCAATAATGCTTACATTGTGTTGTTTTATATTTTTAAAATAAAAGGTGTCTCCTTCCGTTGTTCCTTTCCTGTTAATCGGTTACACACCCGTGAGTGTTGAAATGAAGTCGTAATTTTTTATGATTTTAAAAATATTGTTCCTGTCACGATAATAATAATAACTTTATTGATATGATACCAACACCACGATGATACAAATGGTATACAAGCATATGTTATGATGTACTCCTAACCTGGGTGTCTACAATGCGGTTATGGTCACTAACGTCTAAACTAGGCCGAGCCTGTATCGTAGACGTTAGTTTCTTCCCAGGTTTCAAGTATATAATAAAAAATAAAAAGTGTTTTTGAATAAAAATAGGCACACAGAATCAAAATTCTAAATAATGTCCTATAATATTTGTATTAAAGTGAAACTTTTATTTTATATTTTCAGTAGATTACACAATTTTCGCCGAGGTTTAGTATTAATATTGGGCGGAGACCCTGAGGGACAGCACTATCGCGCTATTGCAGCGACCGCAACGGGTGCTGGCTATCAGGATCATAAAGAGGTACCGTTAGATCTCTTTCTAGGTGGCAAGTTTCCTGGCCAGAACTCCACCATGGGTCCTGGAGGCGAAAGCTCTTGCGACTCTTTTTCAGTGGCGTAAGGAGGCGCGGGAGTTAGGTAGGAGTCCTGAGATTCGAGAAATCGAAGATCAGGAATTCCAACTCCGCCAGGTCCTCGTGGAGGAATGGCAGGAACGACTTGCCTGGGTGGTGGCGCGAGCTCAGTAAAGTGCTCGCGCCCTTTTCCTAAATAGAATAGAAATATTAGGGTTCCTACACAGGAGGAAGCCACCTACAAACAGTGGGTGGCCCGAGGCCCGGGGTTCCAGGAATTTCCTTCTGAGAGTGCACCTAGTTCCCCAACTTCTAGTACCCAAGATGGTGTGCGGTTTTTGGTCGCTTTGCGTCTGATATACCCACAAGTTGATGGTATCCGAGGAGATAACAGTAAAAAAAAGAGTTTTGTATTCATCTTAAAGTATTTTCTTTTTGTGTAAGCTTCAACCAAGAAACGACGTCGTGTTACATATAGCTTTCAAAATAATTTTAAAGTCTCACATCACTATTTTATTTGCTACTTTTCTTGTTGAATAAGAATATATTGTAACATAATCCTCGTAAAACATTATATAAATAAGTACTACACACAGCTGTTTTCACAGCAGCCATCAGCGTGTTACTACCAACAGAAATTACTAGAGAAGTCGATATCTTTAACTTATATTTGTTTTTTGTTTGAATTGTTGATAAAACCTGGCTGCGTTTGATAACAGATTTAAATATTTTACCCTTCATTTGAGACAAATTGTCTCACTATAAACTACATCAATACAAAATAGAAATTTAGTAGATAAGCCAATAATTGATCAGAGAAGAGGATCAAGAGATTTGTTTCGGTCTGTTAATATATATTTAAGCTGACCCAATTCTAAGCTACTAAAATCATTTTCTGTCAACATGTTCTTACTTGTAGCTACGTTATTTCTTCAACTACTCTTCTTGACAGCAAAATTAATCTAGTAAAAAATATTTTTAAACATGAAATGGAAGCACATCTGATATTTTTATTAACATTCATCATTTGGTAAGATTAATATTTTTGAAAGCATTGCATGTTTCATTAAAATATTATATACAACAATGTATAGAATAACTCTACAGCCTAAAATCGAGTAAGAAATACAAATTATACGGTGTAGCTGGCATATAATTAAACAACTCTAGAATTTTCGTTTTTATTAATATCTTTTTGAAACATAATTTCACATAAAAGCTAACTTTCATGTAATCCTCTTTAGATATCAGTTACATTACAGACAAAATCCGTTTGCTGCTAAAGTAAGGTTTTAAACAAGAGTTAAAACGTAACACTGACTTCAATGAGATTGCTGTAATACGTAATTTTTGCACTTTTAATTTTCCGGTATTAAATTAAATTCTTTCCGGAGTTTTACTTCAAGTTTGTTCCGGAAAAATAATCACCTTAGTCGTATAATCACTAGATTTAGTTTTCAAACAAAACTAGTCACTTTACTAATTTTTTTATTCAGGAATTGGTTTCATTCAGAATAGGTTTTGACTGACCCATTACGAGATTTGAATGACCACCAAGAGCCAGTAGGATTTCTTTTTATAATTTGAATATTTTGGTTATTTTAATTATGTAACTTGCATTTTCCGATCTATTTGTAAAAGCCTTATCTTCCTTTCTTTTCAAAATATACTAAATATTTATTAAATATTACTAACTGACACGTACAACTTTTTTGCATTGCTCAAAAGCCTATTTTTTTATTATTTACCGACTCTTACTAATCACAGTAAGATACAGCTTATACTATTTTTTGATAAAAGACCTATAAAGTAAAAAAAAAAAATCAATTTAAAACAGCAGATTTCAAGAAAACTTAATTCAACAGAACAACACTTCAGCTATATAGTATTGGTAGGGAAAATTTATAAAAAAAACATATGCGTTTAACACAACTTTGCCTCCCTTTTCCGGAATACAGGTCAATTTGTGTATGATAGTAATTGAACTATTAAATTATTAGTATTACTCTGGTCTTAATAGTTTCATAAAATATAATAATATTTCAATCTGCGCTTTCAATTTGCTTCTAAATCGAAACTGCGACCGCTCAGTGAATCAAATTTACAACCACGGATTTATAAGATGGTGGACCCTGTAGATTTAATATACCCGGAGATCCACTGAAATTGGACTTAAACTGTTTGCGTTTCAGATTGCATGGAGGATCAGTGGCTGGCTGGTGATGTTGGCCTGTCGGGATATAAATGCAATTACAAAGTTTCTATCAGAGTTTGTGTGTGTTTGAGAAAGGGTTTTGAACTTGCTCGTTTTAGATAAGACACCTTACCTTCTTGTATTTTGGTTAAAAAAAAACTTTTAAAAAACATCGAAATTAGCCATTTATATTTCATAGACATGTATGGTTCTACATGGTATTTTCAAAACGATAGAACTTTCATTCTTCGAAAACGCGCGAATGTCACTACCAAAATAAGTTAGGTGTCGATGAAACACACCTTTTTTTTTTAACTTGTGGAAACCCCTTCGGGCCGTCACCCTACCTAGGTTTGCGGTGGGGTGGTGTGTCGGAATCGAACCGACTAAAACCACACGGTGTGCCAACTCTGCGCCTGAGAAGGGAGGGGTCCGGGAACTGCAGTTATTAACACCAGCGGACCCCGATGAAACATACCTTAGCTCAAGGAAAATTCTAATTCATCATTAAAAGTGTAATTTTGTGAGTTGGATATTACAAAACTGTGCTATTTATTATTTGAATCAGATATAGACTTCTTCTAGTGAAAAAACAACAGCTATTTACTTACTTCACTTAAATAATGTTACTAAGAGATCAAAAAATAATCAACTCATTTATTTCTATTCGTTCCAGATTTGTTTTCTTAACATGGCAAAATTTTTTTTTGTGTTGTCCAGATGTCATTACCTTCTGTATATGATAAACGAGGATATTGTCAGATCGATTGTATTTTTATCAAAGTCACTTTGATTGACGCTTATATCGAATACTTCGTCATTATGTCATCAAACATTTGCATGAACTCTAACTGGGTTTTTTCTTATTCTTCAAAATGAATTATCTTTTACTCGTAATCTAAAACGTATTTTTACTGTTACAATAAATTTGTTAATCTTTAACTAAATGGTATATCTTCTTCTTTTCTTTTTTGATGAAATGGCAACCAGCCGGATCACTCGGATCAGCTATTTCTGCCAATGTCAAGTATTTATCGTTTTCAATTATCAAGTCTTCGAGTCCTCAAGTCGTCGTTGTGATGAAATTAATGATAAAAAATATATAAAATGTGGATGACATGAAATGGGGACCGTCTTTCGAAAAAACAAAAAACGATCTCCCATGGTAAATCTTCTTGATTCAAAATCTTGTTTTGACAGTTGACAAGACATTTTGACGTTTGTTCGAGAGTTGTATTGTTTTTAATATTAGAAACCGTATATAAAGAAGTATTGACTACCCTTACGTAGCATGACATACTTGTGTGTCTATTAATGATTTTTTTTAAACGTCATTATTGGTCCATATAATGTAATATTTTTTGCAGTGTATGTGTGTCCTATCGTGGCCCTTAAACTACTAAACCGATTTTAATAAATGAGGTGTCAATAGATTTCTTATAATGGCCCGGGTGATATAATTTATATAAATTTAACCAAAACTTTTACGTAGTCGGGTTATGGTTTTTTTTACTTTATGTCGTAAACATTACTTGCCTTGATTTGACTGCCTTGGCGGCCTAGTGGTAGCGTATGCGACTGCTAAGTTTGAGCTCTCGGGTTCGAATCCCTGGTCGGACCAAGTGTTTGTATGATCTGCAAATATTTGTTTCGGAGTTTGGGTGTTTTCTATATATAATAGGTATGTATTTACAAAAAAAAGTATATAAGTATTTATATCAGTTGTCTAGTACCCATATCAAAAGCTCTGCTTAGCTTGGGGCTAGATGGCGTTGTGTGTTAGATGTCCGGAATATTTATTTATTATTTTAACATATTAATTGGAATTATTGTGTTATTTTATGAAATATAGACAACTGAAATATAAATTGGAGTGTCAGAGCGAAAGCTTTCTGTGCAAATACCCATGGATATTGTGTCACACCATTTTGCTACTGAAATAGCTGTTTCATGTCGAAAAAGACGTCACACTGCGATAGTGGCTGTCAAGTGGTTATAACGATAAGGATTTAAAAGATAAAATATTTTTGTATGGCTGAATTAATCAGATAACGTTTAACTTTATTTATGTTTTATTAAAAAAATGTATTTTTTGTTCCTTAACTGATTTTTTTTTTGACGTGACAACGTCTTATAAATTGGTTTGCCGGGTGACACTTCAAGAAACTGCGTTACGCTCCGCTCACGTTATGCGCTCACAATGAGAGCGAGTGAGAGGCACGCGTCCCTTCCACTCGGGCATGGTTAGCCCGCCTAAGAGCGAGAGAGACAGACATAAAAAGTGAAAGGCACGCGTCGAATTATATTTAAAACGTTAAAATTAATGTTTTAAATATAATTCTTTGTATAAATAAATGTTTTAAATTGTTACTATTATTTCATCCTTCTTCCTACTATACGAATGAATATTCACATTAAAATTATTTTACCACTCAAAGTCGTTGTCACGTAAAACTTTCGCCCGTATACCGACTTTACAGGCAACCAATTTTTTTTTTTTATTGTATAGTGGGCAAACGAGCAGACGTATCACCTGATGGTAAGCGATTACCGCCGCCCATGGACACCCGCAACACCAGAGGCGTCACAAGTGCGTTGCCGGCCTTTTAGGAAGGAGTACGCTCTTTTCTTGAAGGTTTGAAGGTCGTATTGGTCCGGGAACACCGCAGGCGACAGCTCATTCCACAGTTTTGCTGTGCGTGGCAGAAAATTTCGGGAAAATCGCACAGTTGTGGACTGCCAACCATCTAGATGATGGGGATGTAATTTCTAATGAAAATGAAAAATGATTTTTGTGACTGCCTTATATTTACTCAAGTACAGGTACTCAGTTTTTTTCTTTATTTTTTTTCAGTTTTCTATTTTTGTTTAATTTTAAAACTATAGTTTAAAGGATCCCGAGGACGGTATCTGTAAAAAGTATCTGTTTGTGACAATACTAAAAAAAATCCCCATGTGCTTAGATATTATGTTAATTATAATTTTATCTAATATGGTACATATACTTTTGAGTATCAGTAATGAAACTATTGCTTAAAAATAACTATTTTTTAAGCCGATCCCGTTTTTTATCACTAATATATTACTGTTATTTAAGAAAATGTAAATACCATTCATGGCATTTTTTACTCAAATAGATACAAGTTTGTACAATGTTTCACACAAAATTACTGACGAGGTGTAAAACCCACAAAATTATTCAAGACAATGCGTATCTTCCAACAATGTTCAGAAGAATATCTTAAAAACAAAATAATAAACAAATCGATACTTTCTAATTAAGAAGAGATTACCAATTTTAGATTGGAAATTTTAAGAAGAAAAAGTACTTCAGATACCTTCGGAAGATATATTTTTAATATAAGTGGTCTTGTTTTACTTAGAAATTAATTTCTATATTAAATTTTACGTAAACAGGGATGAAAATAGCTAAATTACTCATCGTCATTTTCAAGCTGTGCCAAAAGCGGTAAAGCCTTTTTAATTAATTAGTTATTAATAATAACCTTAAAAATCCTTAAAAGAATTAGAGGCCTAATTCCGGATAAAAATTCTTAATTCAACTGATTATAAATTACACTATTTTGTTGCCGGCTAATCAATTTTCTCAGCGACAATGGGACTTGCTTTTATGTATTTTAAAGAAAATATTATTTAGCATGACTTGCCAGTTGGTGATTGCCTTACTGAAGATAAAATCACTATCATGAAATATGTATTACTGATAGAAAAAAAGTCAATCGGGTTTTTTTCAATTTGACTGCACAAATGTAGTGAAGCTCTTAACCACTTCCTTATATTATATGGGCACCCAAACCCACACCTTAAATGTTGTGGGTTTGGTTGCCCATAATATGGAAATTTTGTGTAGTCCTTTATTGTTGTTCGGAGTCTGAGTGTTCTTTGTGTGCGTTTCATGGGTCTTTGTTAAGTCGACACGGAATACATTCCTAGTGTGAAAGTTGTCTTTAAAATATATCATCCAATTTGCAATCAAGTTGCAATCATTTGCAGTGATGATGAACAATATCTAGTGATATTATTCATCATCGTTATTCTGATTTCAAGCACAGCAGTCGTTATTGAGAGCTCAAGCACAGCAGTCGTTATTGAGAGCTCAAGCACAGCAGTCGTTATTGACAGCTCAAGCACAGCAGTCGCATTCACTACCACTGCCTCGGTAGCGCAGTGGTAGTGAATGCGTCTGCTGTGCTTGAGGTCTCGGGTTCAAATCCTGGGTCGGACCAAATGTTTGTGTAATTTACAAATATTTGTTTCGGAGTTTGGGTGTTTTCTATGTATAATATGCATGTATTTACAAAAAAAAAAGTAAATATGTATTCATATCAGTTGTCTAGTACCCATAACACAAGCTCTGCTTAGCTTGGGACTAGATGGCGTTGTGTGTTAGATGTCCGAAATATTTATTATATTTATTATTATTATAATAAACATCCATCCATCCATACTTACAACCTTTCGCGTATATACTGAACAACACAACTAAAATTTCTCACATGTACAATGTACATATATATTTAGATCACTTCTATTTTTAGTGTGACGTATCAAATTTTAGTCATTTTTAAATATTTAGATCGTCGTGCGACATTACAAAATGAATTTTAAGTGATTTTTAGTTAAGGCTAAAGAGTGTTTGAACAACGGAATTAACATCAATATCGAATATTGTATAATGAATGTCACACATTTTCTGCAAAACTTTACATTTAAAATTATCTATGCCACTGAGATAATTAAAACAATAATCACCAACGTTATCACATTTTATTGTAGGTACACACCTGATAGTAAATGTTTACAATAATTATTATAAGATTATATCAAAATATTTTTAACATTTTTTATGTATAATATCGAAGCAAGCAGGCGCCATTTATTTTAGGAATATGAATAAAACATCTAAGATAAAAATGCATGTTTGCCTTGTTTTAAGGTGCAATCAAGGATCAAGTGCAATCCTATCCTGTTGTTTATATTTACGAGTTAGTTCTGTGCATATCGCTTTATAATTAACTAGCTTTCGCCCGCGGCTTTGCTCACATTTAATAAAAAGTATCCTGTTACTTATAATACCTCCAAGAATATGTGTACAAAGTTTCACGGTGATCGGTTAAGTAGTTTTTGCGTGAAAGCGTTACAAACAATCTTACTTACACATTTATAATATTAGTGTGATTAGGATTAAGCTGTTTCAATGCACATACATTCTACGAGTAAATATGCTTTTAACATGTGTGTCTATTAAAACACAAAGATAGGCATAGAGCTGTCATATAAATGCCAACATTAGGGCAGGACTGCACTTGCATACAGGTGCAACCAAGAGTCTCTTGACTGTAAAATATAACAATTCTAAAACAAGAGTACCTGTTCTTGTCAATTAATTCAATGAGGTAAATAACCGTGCGGTAGGCATGATCCCTTAAGCGTACCAAGGGCATATACCAATTATCGTCAGAATAGCTATACCTATCGTGGGTGTGAGTAGTGCTTTTAATGAGATTGGTAAGCAGGACCTTTTGACTGACTGAGTGTCTCAAAAGTGTAAAAGTGACTGAACCTTAAGTTTTGGCAAAGTTACATTTTTTTTTTAATTTATTTATTAAAATAATTACAACAGGTAACAAACAAGTCATCATTTTTAGGATAAATGTAGGTTCAGTACTGATTGGTACCCTTCCGTAATCACACAACATGATATTCAAAGTATACAGGATAACAATTTTTCTTTATTTTTTGGCAATTATACCCTAACAAATACAATGATAATGGTTTTACTACACTTTTAAAGCGATAGAGCGAGAACATTTCTTTTAAAAACAGTAGCTCGTGATTCGAAAATGTCGAGTTTGCCATCATTTACGAGTATTTCTGTAATTTCATTATAAAGACGATACATTCTGACAATAGGGTTGTAGTAAGAGGTGTTGTTTTTGAAAATGTTTAGTGAAAAATTTCTCGGTGATCTGGTATTATATCGAGTGTTAATATTAATGAGGGAAAGCAAAGTGGAAGAGTCAAGCGAACCATGGAGAATCCTATGCAGAAATAAATAAAAAACAAATAACATTAAAGAAATAATACTAAAAACAAAAAATATTTTTGCTTTCACTCATCTTTATGTTTATGAGGACTTTTGATGATTGGCTCACTGTAATCTATTATGTTAGCTGTAAGCCCTCCATAACATGAATAAATATAGTACAGTTTGATAGGTTTAAAAAACCGTCGTTAACTAATGTTTTCCTTGCACTTCACGGAGTAAGTGAGTATACCTGACCTGGACAACCCTGGGCGACGGCAGTTACCTAATATCAAATGACCCGTCGGTTTGATTGGCTTTTGTAAGATAAAAAATCATCTATTGCTTTCTCTGTTGAAAGAAAAGGACTTCCCAATTTCAGCTGACTGCTACTGCTATTGCTCAAAATGTAAATTACTTTAAATTAGAAACACAATATTGTAAGGAAACAAGAGTCTTGTCACAGTGTATCCAAGACGAACCGTATAGTTTTAATTGGTATTGACTTCAAACTTACACTGTCTGAACTTTGTCTTGAAAGCTTCACACTCCGACTAACTCTTGACTAAATTCCTAAATTTACGATTCAAGTTAGGACTTCGGCTGTGTTATAAATGAAAAAGATATTGTTTCATTAATATGAGAATTGGTCATATAACAGAAAGTTTATAACTAAAATGGAATGTATAATATGTAAGTGAGTGTGTAAGTCTAGGTAAGGTAGGTAAGGTCTATATCGAACGGGTCTTTTTAATAATCAAGGATCAACATTACATTGTTCTATGTTTCTCATAAGAAGTCTATGCTTTCAAAAGACCGGAGGCACAATTATTATGAAGCTGCTTAATAGGCAGCTATAGTATGAATCACCATGCTGTATTGTTGCATTACCTGCATCCCCTTTAGATATTAGGTCGTGTACCAGCCGGTTGAACTTCAAGATTAGAGTACGCAAGCACTACGGAGACTTGTTGACGGAGTCATCGGAATGATCGTCTATCTATTTACAATGTTTATATAGGCATATGTAAATATGTGTGTATGTATTATTATTCATATCTCATGTATGTATATATGTATGTGTGTGTATGTATATGTGTGTGTATATATGAGTATGTATATGTAAGTGTGTATATACATATCTCTGATTATTGTATTCATGATGTTTATGTTGCTTAATAATTTATTTTAACCTTTATGTATAATTCTCACTTGCTTTAATAATACACCTGCTATACACAGCTCTGCACCACCCAAAGGTTGACTGCAAGATAATGCCTATGGCATTAAGTCCGCCTTACGCAATTAAATTGCAGGTAGCTTAAATAAATTTGTAATGAGTATCATGACCACTGCTCTTGGATTCTGCACATGCTTTTCATCATCCAGAGCAAAGTCACATTGGTAGGCGCATGCAAAAAAAATATGTAGGAATCCGAACTATCCGAAGTTCTACAATCCACCTGAAAGTTTAATAATGTTTATGAATTGTCAACCTTTTTTGACGTTGTTCTATAATTTAGACAACGTTTTGTAAACAATGTATATCGACAGGCAATACTAATTGTAACGTCTACCACAATTACAGTCAACACAAATATGTTTTAAGAATCATGACAGTAATTTGGAAACCAAGAAAAGATCAATTGCGGTAAGTAAAATAAATTTCGTACTCAGTAAGTACATATCTCCTTTAGTGTGCTAACAAAAAATAATGTATTTGTAGAGCTATTACAATGTAAGCCATAATGGCTGCCCGGACTTTTATAATACTTATTTTGTCCTTTACCTATAGCGCTCTAGGGACTCATTGTACCCAAAACAGAGGCTTTTACATTTGTAATTGTAATTTACTATCTACAAGTACTATTGCGACTCTTATTTCGTTAGTTACTTATTTATTTCTGTCTTGTCTAATCTATTTTGTATTGTATAAATCTCCAGTAAATACTTTTATGTGAAGAATAAACCTATACTCGTATGTTACGTAAATTGGGATTTCATTTAAATTAGAGCAATAAATGGGTAAAGATACGTAAGCATACAATTTCTAAAGTAAAATATAGATACAGTATAACTTTTGTGTCATAAATTGAGTTTCAGGGATGTGTTTGTCCGCGAATTTGGTTAGTTAATGGTAAAACTTATTTAGGAAAACTTGATCTGCACTTATTTAAATTGCGAATTGACACATTAAGATTATACATATAATCCAAGGTAATAAAAATAGATAAATATAAAATCATCATTTGCGTATTAAATTGATTAAGATGTTAGTATTTAATGTCATGATTTTAAAAGAAATTGGATCACGTATATTCAAATTATGATCAAGGCCATTTGGATTAGGGATCGCCTGACTTAATTATCATCAAATTATCGCAAAACACTGCTGGACATATTTAACTCTTCGACAGCACGAGGATCGAACCCAGCGGTTTGATCATCAGAGGCCGTGATGTCACTCCGGTTAAGCCGGCTCGGCTTGACTGGAGTGACATCACGGCCTCATCACGGCCACAGAAAACCAGTGTGAAACAGCGCTTGCACTGTGTTTCACCGAGTCAGTAAGGATACCGGAGGCCCATACCCCAACCACTAGTTTGTTTGCACACTATTCCATAAAAAATAGAGTTTTAAAATTTAATATCTAATACTTATTTTAAAACTCTTCAAAATGTATTAAATATGTTAAGCATATGACCTTCATTGTCCAAAATAGATTAGCTTCATTTAAATTGGCAATACACAAAATGTATTTCTGCCTTGTCGATAGATTGAGACGTGTGAAGTAACGCACTGCAAAACAACCACAATAAACCGAACACCTTTAATACTGGTTTATGTTTTGGTATGTACCTATGCAAATCCGATGTTTACTGTAAAAGCGCCAGCGCTGTTAACACACAACGGCAGCGGAAAGTACTGGACAGAAGTTGAACACTATTTTTCGATGGTTTCACAACTTTAGCTGCGTGATATTTACCCGACTAAGGCTAGGCCAAAGGATACATTAATAGTTTTAGCGACTAAGCTGCTATACCCTTTTTTAATAATTGAGACTTCAAAAATATTGCAATAATGGTCCGGGTTACATAGAAATTTTGCCAAAAGATTTTACTAAATAACGTTTACAGTTTTTTAAAGTTTTCTTGTTCAAGAGTGTATTTTAAAAAAGAATAAGGTTTTCTTAGTGGACATCAGAAAAAGATAATTTTGTTTTATAAGAATGTAGAAAATACTAACTGAGGTACCGGTAAACGCTGACTAACAATTACACATCTTAGTTCTGATGAATTCTTGGTTTAGCCGCCAGCACTCAGGTTTAAATATTATTTGCTAACCACAAAGTGCACTTAGTACAATGTTCTGCAAATGTAAATGTATTCGTTAAGTGTATTTTTCAAAAGAAAATCTTATTTTATTACCTTAATCCACAGTTTTATTAATTCTCGAGTGGAAGTATAAAGAACGTCAGCTGCTCTTCATCTCGCAAAATCGTAAATTTCAAAAGGAAAATGTCGTTAAAGTTGAACAAGACAGGAGATGGGCTGAATGAAAGCTTGTGTTTTATTGTGTTACTTTGTGACTTTTACACTTACCTGGTTTTAGTGTCCATTGTTAGATACAATGTTTTAGGTCGCTCTCGATTTTACTTTTATTACTGAAGTTTTATGCTGAATGTCTTAAATATTAAAAAGGGAAAAACTAACCACTTTATTCCTTAAATTAATACGACCCTTCAAAGGTGTAGAATGGAATCTTCGAATAATGGAGCTTAACACGTACCTATTTAAGAGCCTTGGAGTTTTCAAATGCAATTAATTATTTCATAATTAATATGAATGCATAGAATACTTATAAAGCTAAATACCGATTTAAATTATACCATAAAAGACAATAGCGCATCTATTTTTTTTTACAGTAGACAGAGTGGCTAATTTGATTCATAAATAATACAGAACATAGCTATATTACATGTAAGGCCCGTTCGTGATGAAATCAGTGTAGCTCTATAATTACATTGAATGCAACATGAAGGGGAGGTACTATCCTCTCATAAAATAACAAAGTAAAACGACAGCATTCGCGATGTCGTGTTAGGTTGGTGTGTGAAATCGAAGGTCTAATGATGCAGAAGAATTTCGATAGTCTGCCATAGTGCAGGTCATCTTGCTGCATTATTGCATTATCTGCATTCGCAATGAATATGGTGATCACCACTCTTGGATTTTACTCATGCTTTCCATCAGGCAGAGTAGAGTCACTTTGGCAGTCTACCTGCTAATATGTGGGGCCACAAATATAGCTAGCAAAATCTGTGTGTATTGTAGACCAAAAGCAAGACACAAAAAAATACTTAAAGAATCAAGCAGCTTTCGAAGTGTCTGTAATATATTTATATTCATCGATGTTCTTTGTATCTGAGGGTTAACAAAAGAACTCAGATGAACACTTTTACTGAATTCTAAGAAGGCTATTTTCTGAATGACCTTTTACTCTGTCTGAACTAAACACTGCACCTATATTTGCCCCTCTACTTCCAGACTTATTAATGAGTTTACTAAGCTATACTAATATTGACAAGCTGCATGGCTTATTTGTTAGTTTATATCAAAGATTACCTTTGCACGCGATTCGTCTGGCTTCAAAGTTATTTTAGCCATTTGGGCATCTCTTTTTTTAAAAAAATACAAAATTATTGTCTAGTATGCATGCCCATTACACACAACATTCGCTGTGTTGGCCACATATATGCCAAATTAAATGGTGATTTAATTGGTGGAAATTAAAAAATCGACTTTAGTAAAAACAAAACCGTCTATAGAGTTTCGTGAGTTTGGGGGTTTTCTTTGAATAATATATATGTATTTCACGAAATATAGGTCATGCCTAGCTTGGGAATCAGAACCAGTACCTATTTCAACACAATCAAACTGCTCTTATTGCATTGTATGATCTTAAATGTTAAGACTTTTGTGTGAAAAAAAATAAACATATTATTATTATTATTTACAAAAAAGCTGTCGAGTACCATAGTACAAGCTCTGGTTAGTTTAGAGTAAAATGGCGTTGTGTGTCAGAAGTAGCGTTTGGGTCGAAAAACACTATAGAGCTCTATAAACGGAAATCTTTTACAAGGTCCTTACCACTTTGTTTTAGAAGTAACAATTTTCAAATCGAGTTTTTAATGAAATATGACAAATGTTCTCAAGTGTTACTCATCGCTCACTTAGTCACATCGTTTTCTTTTTAGTTAGATATTCTAATCAAGTTGATCAACATATAGTCACTTCAAATACTGCCAACCTAACGCAATAAACAGACCATACAGCTAAACCTACTCGTGTTATCAATATCGATAAAATACTCGATATACTTTATCAGACTCGTTATCTAAACGATATGCCAATAACATGATCGCGGCTACCGGTAATTATTTATTAAAGAGATAACAATACAAGTGTATTTCTTAATTAATACAGTATTATACCTCCCTGAGTGTACTATGTAGTATGCAAGTTTACATATGTACTTGCATATAGATATTAAAATAATATTTAACGCTAACGCCACATAAGACAAATCAGGGCTCTTGTAAATCTATTATCATTTTAATGGGGTATAATTCTTACATACATCTACCATAAAGTTAAATATCAGAAGCCAATGAAATCTCTTCGAATTGCATGCATTTTAGTTGAACTTTTTTACTTTTTCTACAACTTGGTCTAGCGCAGTTTTAAAATACACATTTTTTCTTATTCTTCCCGAGGTGAAAGATATCGATAGCACTTACGAATCTCATAGGCTATAGATTGTCAAATATTGCTTTATTCTGCGACGAAAGCATTGTTAAAATATTTGTCTTATGACTACCAGTGCTCAAAGCATCTTTCATGCCCTTGGCAGTAATGCAAATTACATTTTGATTTAATCAAGTAATTACCAAGTTACGATCAAATACTCTATCAGCAAATTGAATAATCGAAGAGAATGATTAGAAATTGAATCAGTCAATAACAAAGTGCCTACCTGTAAAAGGCGTGGGTAGTCGATGACAGCTTTATAGGTTCTCTTAATTGCAGAAACAAATATCCAGTTAATTTAATGGTATCATTGTAAATATTTAAAATTGAATTATCTCTTTTAAAACTCATTATTTTAAAGAAAAAATGTGTTGTTATTCTAGTAGTAAAAGAAACATATTCTTTTAAATGTTATTTAACTGATTTTCATCAAAGTTAATTTCAGTCTAATAGGTCATGTCAATACATTATCAACTTAACTAATACGAATTTAAGAAAATGGCAAATGGCTGGCAGCGTATGGATTTGGACTATCCATGATAGGGTTGCGGGCTCTCTTAGGGGGAGGTATTCGTCAGGACCACCGCCACCCATTGTTTGTAGGGGCCACCTACAAACAATGGGTGGCCGGTTACGTCGGGGTACCAGGAATATCCTTTCGAGGGTCCACCTGGTTCCCCGGCTGCTAGTACCTGAGACGGTGTGAGGGTTTTAGTCGGTTCGAGTCCGAGCTTACATTTTAAACTTTCCTACAATTCTGAAGACACAATTTGACCAAGTAAACTTATAAAAAAAGAAAATTAATAGATGATGACTTTTTAAAGGCATATGTCATAAAATTAACATCTCATATCTTCTTGACTGGTCTATTACTCTTGTATGATCCTGATTGCAGAAACAGGCGTAAAAATTGCGTATTGAGCATAATCAATATTATGTATCTAAATTTAGTTTATTATGGCCATACATATTTCGGAATTATTTTAGTATTAATCCTAATATGAAAAGCTGGTTATTGTTTCCCTATATTCTTTGTATTTACTTGTGAACTTGAGGGTAAACTATGCATATTAAACTTTGTGTGTGTAGTATCTATATTTTTTATATTATTATCTGCTTATCCCTTTATAGGTGTGCACAGATGTTAATATTTTAAAAAGTAATAAAACAAAAAGATACTGGCAATAAACTTACCTTATCAAGAACTCGATTATTTATCAAAGTATTTATGACAACAGCAGTTATTTATGTAAAGAGCAAAATAATCAACCAAACGATATTATCGAACATTATTATTAGCTAAATACACATGCACATTATGTGGTACATAGACATTATATAGTGTGTAAAGGTGTAAAATACAGCACTTTATAGAGGATCGTTAAACTATTAAGATTTGAAGGTTTCCTAGACATTTAACAATGTTTATCCATCAAGGTTAACGTCAACGGGTGTGGCCACCATTTCAACAGTGAGAGTGCTTTTCATGTCTCGGTGAATAAATAACGAGATCTGTGGAGTATTTATTTAACGTTTTATATCTTGAAAGTTTGCTTCATGTTTGTTCAATGATTATTTGAATTAAGTAGTAACAATTGTAAATTGTAAACCATCGGAAACCAATGGTTTATAATTCGAGAAAGGCGACCGACCTTTTTCGCTTATGGTGATCTAACATCTCACCTCTACAATCTAACAGACAACTCTTACACAACGCGCTCTCACTGGTCAAATCAACATGTTACACAATTTCGTCCCTTGTCATGAAATTGTTCTCACAGATGCGGGAAAGCGAGAGGTTGCCTAAAAAAGAAGAACACTATAATAATAGTCCTTGAAATACAACTCAATATCTGAAAAAAAATAAACTGGTGTCATTTTAAAACTAGGTGTATTTTAAGTGTGAATTTTTATATTAATAATGTATTGGACTTCATTTGTGACAAAACGGGCACGTCAGAAATGAAAATGAAGGCGATAATAAAATCGCTTGTTCAAATTTATTTCGTCAGTTCTGTTGCCTGTCTGTCACAGAAATCAAGTTATGTTTTCAGTACTGTTAAAGTTAAGTAGTTGAAATTTTGAATTGTGGTACACACACAATATTACAGTAACTATTTGAATTAATTACTACTTTTTTTTCTAGATTTGTACTTTTAGACTGGAGTTACTGAAGGACGATGCCTTAATTCCGATAATTATTACTATTTACTCTAAATTTAATTTTAAGTATATCAGTTAGTCTGTGAATAAAATATAAATTATGTCAGTAAATGGAGATTGCTTATGAGTTCAAATTTATTTCGCCGATTAAATTGAGGTGTCGCCTGCGGTGTTCCCGGACCAATTGAACCTTCAAACCTTCAAGAAAAGAGCGTACTCCTTCCTAAAAGGCCGGCAACGCACTTGTAACGCCTCTGGTGTTGCGGGTGTCCATGGGCGGCGGTAATCGCTTACCATCAGGCGATACGTCTGCTCGTTTGCCCCCTATATAATAAAAAAAAAAAAGATTATCATTGATTGTGCGACTAACGATCGCCTGCGGGTATTATTGTCTAAATTTAATATAAACTACACAACAATCCAATTACTTTTTAAAAGCATATTATTTTTATGATAAGGAGTCATTTATTAATTCAAAATAGTCTACGCTACAACTACACATAAATGTGTGGTTGTATCTACTACAATGTGTAAGTATATCATGATGTGTGATATGTGTGTGATATATCAAACAAGACTAAAATACGAAATGAATTAGAACAACTTAAGATAGATAACGAACCTATCCTAAGTAGTATGTACTAAGTAGAAGAAATACATTAAAAAGAAAGAACAAATGAAAGATACCTAAGTAGCTAAAAGTATCTCAGAGTTTATTAAGCAATTAGGCGCAAGTAGGATAATATAACAGTATACATTACTATTAACAACTTATAAAAGCTAAATGCATTTAAGAAATAATTAATTTTGTGAGCAAAGTATACTTGAAGCTTTTCTATTCGTAGACTTTATTATGAACTCTCCAAGGATAAAACACAGGTTACAGTAAAATCATCAAAATATTTGGACGGTTACTATTTAAAGCGAATCACGCGTAGAAAAGTATTAACCAGAGAATTGTAGTGCATTAGTTTACTGTTTTTATTAAAACCGTTAAATTGCTCTTTTTTATTACAATGAAACCGAAAGAGTCTTTTTACCTATTTTATTTTTGAATAGGGCAAACGAGCAGACGTATTTAATATTGTTTATTTTTTTCGGACATCTAACACACAACGCCATCTAGTCCCAAGCTAAGCAGAGCTTGTGTTATGAGTACTAGACAACTGATATGAATACATATATACTTTTTTTGTAAATACATACATATTATACATAGAAAACACCCACACTACGTAACAAATATTTGTAGATTACACAAACATTTGGTTCGACCCAGGATTTGAACCAAAGACCTCAAGCACAGCAATCGCATTCACTACCACTGCGTCACCGAGGCAGTATTGCCTGATGGTAAGCGATTACTGCCGCCCATGGACACCCGCAACACCAGAGGCGTCACGAGTGCGTTGCCAACCTTTTAAGAAGAAGTACGCTCTTTTTTTAAGGTTTTAAGGTCGTATTGGTCCGGGAATACCGCAGGCGACAGTTCATTCCACAGTTTTGTTGTGCGAGGCAGAAAGTTTCGCGAAAAGCGCACAGTTGTGGCCTGCCAGCCATCTAAGTGATGGGGATGAAATTGCTGTTGCGTAGGACGATGGCGGAAAGAAGTGGCAGGAATCAGTCCGAACAATTTAGTTTCTCTTGTAATCCATGATGAAATTGTGTATATGAACAACATGTATATTATTTGCTTTCATCTTGTATTTACTGAGCAAGGATCTTTTAATCACTGACACTGTAATCCCTAATTAGGAACGTGTCTCTGGACTCGTAATCAGTTAAACTTCATATATTATTCAGTTTCTCTCCTTAATTCGAGGTGGTACACCTTTGGTCATTATGTATAAGTCTAGGAGTCGTAAAAGGGTCTCATAGTTTGTTTAACAAGATTTCACAAAACTTCTCTTAAATATTTAAGACGAAGATTCTAATTTTGAACTTGGAACGAACTTTTAAAAACAGCTTTTTTGTCATCGCTGGAGATTGGACTGGATTTTAGTTGTGGATTCTTAAAATTATTCAATAAGCCTATTATTTCACGGGCCCACGTACAAGGGATTTCATTGATTAATAACAGGCTGAAAGTTTATACACAGCTTCGTTTTGACGAGAGACCCAACTTTTATCATTGGACCAAATTCTGATAGTGGCAGGAAAAAGCGGATTGTAATTTTTTTGAGACCTACACTCGAAAAAATATTAACATAATCTTGACAACTTTCGAGTG
This sequence comes from Spilarctia lutea, assembly GCA_916048165.1. Taxonomy (NCBI): domain Eukaryota; kingdom Metazoa; phylum Arthropoda; class Insecta; order Lepidoptera; family Erebidae; genus Spilarctia; species Spilarctia lutea. The sequence goes on from OU696492.1 coordinate 7,454,621, forward strand.
TAGGTCTCAAAAAATTACCATCAAATTTGTATGCCGATGCATTTTTTATGAAAAAAAACTTGAGAGGTGTCAAGGGACACCCGGATGGAACGAAGTTCGAAATAGAAAGACGAAACGAAAATATCTGGCTTGCTTTCTATAAGAGAGATAGAGAGACAGACAGAGAAACATGCGCACGCCGCACGGCTTACAATAGCTTACTGTAGCAAAAAGTGTCGTTACCAGCCTATCGCAGTTCACTGCTAAACTTATTTATTGATATATTTTGTATTTATATTTGATATACAGAATTTTAAACATCATTAATTTACAGCGACATCTATATTATTAAAATTAAACTACTGGCAACGACAACTATAACACGTAAATGTAAGTTCAGTTTCTATTCACAAGATGGCGCTATATATAAAATTGAAAAATGATTTTCACCAATTCTTTAAAAAATAATAACAATATTGTCTTAAAAAAAAATATTAAGACTTCGTTCCCATAACAACAATAGTGAATCAAGCAATGAAAAATAAACTAATAACAAATATAATTTAAAATAGCAAAAAGTGTCGTGACAACTTTTCGTAAGAATTTTTTCCGTCTAGCCCCCTTTCACAACGCGCGATAAGGAACTTCGTTCCAATATATATTTTGCAAGCCCCAAAACAAAAATCACATGACATGTTAGAGCTGGGGGTCACTCGGGAAGGTACCATTCACTTTGTATGCCACAAGTTTTTCTCAGTTTTCCATCGTATTTTCTCGAAGTATTGATTTTTAGAAACTGTTATTATTTAATTTGGGACACTCATCAAATCGGCGTGTTTCGCTCCCTATCCCGCTTTTTCCTGCCACTATCAGAATTTGGTCCAAAGATAAAAGTTGGGTGTCTCGTCAAAACGAAGCTGTGTATAAACTTTCAACCTGTTATTAATCACTGAAATCCCTTGTACGTGGGCCCGTGGACTATATATGAATATCAATTTAGTAGTCTTATTGGTTTGATTGTACTGTTAGCATGGTGGTTTAGGCGGTCGCCACGTACGTTTGTATCCATTTCATGTACGTTTGTAAAGTGACACTATATATATTCCTAATGTGGAAGTTGTAAAAACTAAATACTAGGAGCTTCATAGTGGATATAGTATCTTGTCCCTACAGAAAAACTACTCGTAACTTAATTGTATGTGGTTATAACACTGTTTCCATATAATAGTGATGTGTAGGTTTTTACATTTCACTGTCGTACATTTTGAGAAAATTATTGTTTTCTCCGTTCGCTTATTTCCATGGAAGCCTTTATTTCTAATTTCATTTGCAATTAGCTGAGTCTCGCGGCGCTACTCGTGGTAATTGTGGTATCTTTACAAACCCCGCGGTTGTAAAGGTACAACAATAACATACAAACAGACACTCCAATTTTATTTATTCGTATAGATGTATAGATAACTCTTAAAATAACTACCTAATGATCTGACGTATCATTTTCATAGTTCAACAGTCGACTTTCTTTTGGAAATTTTGTTATGTTTTTGTATTATTTTGGAGTTATTATCACTTCTTCGCGTGTGATTGACGCGTTCAATATTACGTATTAACAGTGTACATGTAATCCTTAGTGTAGGTTAGTAATTCGTAGAAGTTTCATGGTCAACTAAATCACATAAAAACGCATTATACAGAAAAATAATATTAATTACTAAGCTTGCAGAAAAAAGTAAAATTTTTATCAATTTGTTCTAGGAACTATTGGAGGCTAACCTACAGTATCTGCAATTCTGAACCTCGAACTCACCATCATAAAAAGTAAGATTTTTATATATTTATAATTATCTTTGTGAGTATAATCTAATATCGATTTTCAAAATCAAATTCCAAAACACACATAATGAACTGATTATTTGATGGTTTTTAAGATACGTATAATGTTTTTTTAAGAGAAAAAGCGGCCAAAATGACTCTAAAAGTAGAGAGAGATGGTGTTGAGTAGAGTAGAGACTTGACTCTCTCTCTCTCTCTCTCTGTTTTATATAATGAAAATTTATCTTTATATAATTTCAAATGAGATTTTTAATGCTACTTGAGTATAACGTACTTGATATTAAAATAATGAATAAATTATTGTACCCAATGTGTGATCATGCGAGTAAATTAATAAATTGAACATGAAAATCAAATTATTCAATAGACAGAAGTGGGTAAAGCTTTTGCGAACTCATTTGTTTTCCCAACTATTAACTACCAATCTCTTTTATGCCTAACTTAGGACTTCAAATATATTTTATGATTCCCTGTAAGTACCTTTTTAATCAACGATTAAATACTAATGGCTGCGAAATACATTTTTACTTCATTTCCAACAAACAACCCAAAAGAAAAACCATCAAAATTAATGTGAAAACTACTAAAAAAAAGTACTAACCCGAATATTATTGGTTCAGGTTACGAAAACAAGGTCAAATTTAAGAAGGATATGTTCACGCGACGGGCAGAGGAAACACGGTTACATTGTGTTATGCAATCCGTTACGTGTTGTGAATACGGTAGAGTGGATGACATTCATTTTTATGAACAACAGTTGACAATGAGTAGCCGGTCGGAATAGAAATGAATAACAATTGGATTATGCTATAGATAATCAGGCATACGTCCCGTCTGGTGATTATTGGTAGTAATTTAAAAGCTTATGTTATTTATGATAGGAACTTAGAAATCACGTAATACAATGGGGTCAATGGTTTAAGATTGATATGTAATTATCTTTTAAGAATTTACGCTGCAATTGTTTAATAGAGAAACTCATATGTAAATATTTATAGTTAACCAGCTGAACTAGGTGCTACCCGCGGTACGACAATAACCGCGAGCAACGCCGCCTGGCGAATCTTAATAAATTGTAGTCTATGTGTTATTCTGATGTATAAGCTATATTATTGTAAAGTATCATCAAAATCCATTCAGTAGTTTTTGCGTGAAAGAGTAACAAACATCCACCCATCCATACTTACAAAGTTTCGTGTTTATAATATTAGTAGGATTGTTTACTACAACGGAGCGTGTTTTAACTCGACTATCAAAGGAAGTCAAAGGGAAAGATAACAGTTTCGGCAGTCTATGTTACTTTGTAAGTTCCAGTGTAGCACCTAAACTACAGAAGTAATTTTAAGAAACAAGTTTTGTGGTAGAATGTTGTCATATTTTAAGGATTAAACATTTGAATTAACGTTTTTAAAGACCTACATCACAGATACAAACATCTGACAGATACATATGTAAAGTGTTTTCTTTACTTACAAATACAAACAATAAATATAAAGTGATACATAAATGGTTAGGTTAAAGTAAACTGAAAGTAAAAGTTTGGAAAAGTAAAACAATTTTTAGTTTTCTAAACTTTTCCAAACAGTAGTTATCTTATCTCAATAGATTAGATTACTACCGACAGAAAAAAAGTATACTATCTAGTAAACCAGAAGTATTTGGAATGGCTTTACTATCGAATAACCTATAGAACTGCCTATATAGGAACTTTCTAATACCTATATACCTATTACATAAATACTTTTTGATTCTAGTTCATGAGCAGCAATAGTCGATTTCTACCATAAAACCCATTCGTTATAATAACAAAAAAATAGGTACTTACACACAGAACCCAAAGCTAATATTATGAATGAGACCGTTTGTTGATGTTTTGTTTTAATTTAATATTCCCTTTTATCGAGAAATTTAAGCACAGATTTATTTAAACACGCTATATTCTTAAGAGCACTGTACTATCTCTCATCCAATAAAAAAAGGTATAACTCTCGAGGGACAGTTTATATAAAAATCTACGTTAACTTTAATATTCGTGTTTTCTCAGTTTGAATCACTCAAGACTTATCATTTCTTGGTAGGCCATGACTGTCTCTTTCTCCTTTAAAGAAGATCACCATATATAATTATGGTGATCTTCTTTTTTCTTCTATTTTTGATTTCAAGGTCAGGGAAATTAGTTATAGTCTACGATTAGCTGTTCTAAAGAAGTTATTGCGTGTTATCAAGTGGCCAACCACAATTAAGTATATATAATACGAGTAAAATACTTTGTAATAAGTTAGTTAAAAAAGTGTTTATTGGATAAGAAAGATAAAAGGCACAAAGGTAAAAGAAACTATCAGTCAGAGAGCGATGATTTAAATTGACCAGTATCGGAGAGTCAACCCTACTCAACTTCTTTTTTACACAAAGACATTTATGAAAACACATAAAAAAAAAAATTAAACTAAGAACTCCACGAGATTTAACTCCGCTTTTTAAATCCATAGTAGTCAGAACAGTATTGTAGGAAACGGTCAGTTTACCGCTCAAACACGATTACGAAATACGTGCATGCAACGATAAGGTAAAGTTTAACTCCCTCCGATAAATGTGACAAGTAAACTACGCGCCTGATTCATTAAAACGAAAAATAAACTAAATACAAATATTACATACAGTATATAGAAAACAACAGTTTTAGTACTAAGGTGGTTCAAATATGATGGAGACAAACGCTGTAGATGGCGCGCATGTATGTTTTGAAGGTCGTGGCTTGAATATGTGATAGCCAGACACTGTCCATAAGGGACCCACCCTTACGAACAGTGTGGCATAGTTTTCGATGGGACCGCACGTTTCATCAATTGCTGGCCACCGTTGCAGAACGTATTGTCCGTTAAAACACAAAAATTTGAATTTGAACAGTTGTATAGTAAGTGCCTGAGTGGGGCTGCTGTGTTTAAATGGGTCAAAGCATTCAAGGATAGCCGCGAAACCGTCGAGAATAAGCCGCATGACCGTGAACCAGCATCACACCAGACAACATTCACCGCGTAGAAACACTCATTTTGGAGGACCGTAGGACGAATGTTGGAGATATTCCGACTGAATTCGGCATCAGTATTGGTAGCGTCTATCATCCACGAACACCTTCAATATCGCAAAATAACGGCACCATGGGTTTTCAAGCTGTCAAACTTCGAACAAAAATTCAGGCGGTCTCATAACGCGCGTCTCACGCTCGATTCAATTTCGGAATTAGGGTGGTATATACTGGTACCCCTCCTCTACAGTCCGAATTTACCAAAGGAGCTCTCGGAGGTCAAAGATTCAACACTGAAGACCAGATAGAGGAGTTCGTGCGCACATGGCTGTTCGAGTTGCCCAAGGAATTCTTCGATACCGGCATCAAAAAACTTCCGGGAAAGAAAAATGCGTAACTAGTGAAGGAAAGTACCTAGAAAAACTATTTTTTTTTCGATTGTAAATAAACGTGTCAGAGCATTTGTCTCGATCATATTTGAACCGCCCTCTATAACAAGTTGAATGTAAAATTAGAATATAAAAATCCCAAGTAGGTATAAAGTTTCTGAACACAAGTGCGTTCGCGTGTTCTATTGATAAAAAAACATTCCGTGACATCTGTACATAAAACACGAATAAACTTGGGAACTATTTAAAGCAAACATACTGAAAGTTTATATCACTTTAGACAGTAGTATATTTTATTAAAGAAATACGGTTTTACTCATGTACTATTTTGGGGATGCCGATGTTTCACTCCTTGAATAAGAGTCCCGTTGGGTCTAAAATTAGACAGCCAAAAATGAGATGTTATTCGTAAGGTGTCGGATTAAGAATAATGTGTCATTAACTATCACTAACCATATTCGTTTCATAGGAGTTGTAAGAGCAAAATTGAGCAAACTACGTAATATAACAGCACTGTAAATAAAAAGAAACCCACTCAATTAATACAAACCAACCCGTCTAGCCAGAAAAGCCGATGTCCAGCAGTCGAGTATTAAAAGCTGTTATGGCGCGTACCTCTCGTTTTCAAAACAAAGAGAATCGTACTTTACGAATATCCTAGTTTCTCACTTCACAAACTATACGTACCAAAAGATGGTAAGTATTGAAATCTGTTTGATTTTATTCACGATAATTTGTACAAGATAGCTATGTTCAAACACTATGAATTGAATTACAATAGATAAAAAAGTATATTACAAAAATTATCTCTGCCTTTTATCTATTGAACATGGTAATTTTTTACCTAAAATTGCACTTTCATATACCCCTGTCTAATTTCCTTCATCGTTATTTCAATTCCTTTCAAAAAGAGAGCGGATTTATAACTTATAAGCTAACGTAACAAAAATGTAGATAAGACTTTACAAAAAATTACTTTTGCCCAAGTATTCTGCTTCAATTGCCGGTGTGTCTTGTGTCATGTCCAGTTATGTACTGCGCCTCACACCGACGCGACAATGTGACGTACTTCTTAATAAATGGTTGGAGACACGAAACTAACCTGTCGGGTAACCCTGAAATACACCCTTTTAAATACCGTATAGCTTTCATAACAAAGTACCATAACGACCTTGAATGTTTTAACATTTTTACTTTACAGGAGTGCCAAAAAACTGTGCTTAAACACAATGTCTTAAAGTCTAAATTAATACCTATATATCTGTCAGTTAACAAGTTACTAAAATAAATAAAACATATTGTCACAAAGAGATTCTTACAACTATCGAAATAAATTATTTCAATGTTCAAAGACGAATCAACTGGAGAGCTCATTTGCAGAATATTATTCAATTTTATTCTCTATCGCTCAAATCGCTTTTCAATAAGGTATTAAATCAATAAATTGAAAACTGACGTAAAAATGCTTTTTTATAGTTATAGATGTGACATAGATCGCGTATATTACGATCTTTATTATCTTTCAGTTTAAAGTTCGTGCATGTCACAAAAGTAACTATTCTCATATTTCATCGGTGTGGTATGAAATTTCAACCACTCGATCATTTCCCAATCTTCATATTATATCCGTGGTATATTAATTTTATTATAAAATTCGATACAATAAGAAGTTTTCTACCCGATATTTAAAAAAATAATTACATTACTTGGCCAAATTTTAATGTTATTAAATTTATTCAATATTGGGATAGGCATTTGTATTCAAACTTACTTAATCGAAAGGAATGACGAAGACGAAATTAAGAGACACTTATCACAGACAAACCTATTTAATACATTTCTAAGTGTTCCACGTTTATAACTATGTTTAAGTTTTGTATTCTAATGGCGTCAAAAATATGTTTGTTGTTTTTCGAATCTTATATCTTGTTTTCAATTCTATGAACATTTCATTTTCATCACATTGCTGCAAGTGCTGTCACATTATGAAGAATGAAATACAGGTCATTTTAAAAAAAAGTACGCATCATATTTATTGTTTCCGGTTTTCTATTTGATCATACAGATTTTATCTTTTCTTCTAAAATTTTATCCATCATACATACATTACATGATCAACCTATCGCAGTCCACTGCTGTACATAGGCCTCTCCAATAGCACGCTACTTAGTTCGATCCTCGGCTTCTCGCATCCAGCTCCTGCCAGCCATCTTGCGCAAATCATCACTCCACCTGGCCTGTGGACGTCCTACACTACGTTTGCCGAGACGCAGTCGCCACTCAAGAACCCGTTTACCCCAACGGTTATCGGTTCTGCGGCAAATATGGCCAGCCCACTGCCACTTCAGCTTGCTAATCCTGTGGGCTATGTCGATGACCTTGGTTCTCTGTCGGATCACCTCGTTTCTAATACGGTCCCTTAGAGAAACGCCGAGCATAGCCCTTTCCATAGCACGCTGAGCGACTAAAATTATATCCGATTATAACTAAATATCTGATTTCTTACAATAAGAAATTTTACCCTAACTTATAATCGGCTTTAGTATTTAACGATAAAATCTTTTCTTGGCCATGAGAAATTATATTGGCAGAAGAAAGGGCTAGTGTCCGATAAAATTTAAGTGTATTTTATTAACTTAATATTGAGCTTATTCAAAAGTTATTGTTTTTAAACAGTCATAATAAGAAGTGTCTCGATTTCACTGTGATCTCAAAAAGCAATGTCACAAATCAACTGTTTGTTTCGTAATGTTAGCAAATCTTAATTTGTTTTTATTTTTGATATTGAGTAAGTTGTTTACATGGCTCACCATATTTAGTTCCAAAGTGAATGAATGTGAATAAATTCACTGCACGTTTTTAGAGCCATTAAGCTTAGTACTAAAACGTAATGGCATAGTGGTGTTGTGAAAAATAATCAGACTATTATGTATTCATGTTGTCGATTTTCCGTTCAATCCTACAGATTTAATTTTTTCTTCTAAAATTATATCCGATTATAACGTCTGAAAACCGTCTGATTTTCTTAAATTAAGAAATTTTATCTTAACATGTGTCTGTTTTTCACTTTTTTACTAACATTACATGCTTGCAGATATGTGCATTTTCGTATCGTACTTAGGCATCAATTTCCCTTTTGTGTACAATTCTTGTGCGTCTTTTGATAAGGTTTTTGACAATTATTTTCTTCTTTTCCCATTGAACATTTTAATAGCCACAAACGTCTTGTTAAAATACTTAACGGTTAGGTTTGCCCATTTTTACTCATGTAAGCTTATTCTGATAAGCATAAGATAGTTAATGTATTCATTAACGCATATCAAATCCAATGATTTATAATATTCGAATGAGCCAATTTTCCACTAGAAATATTTTAATATAAATATTTAACACGCTGATGTTGATGCAACCACTTACTGGTGTACATAATAAATTAATTGGTTTATGATTCGTATAATTGTTATATCGACCTCTGCGTGTACTTTATCATGTTCAGCAGTGGAACATTTTAATAGCATTGATGAAAAATTAGGAACGAAACTATGGCGTACAAGAAATTTATAAAAAATCTTTAGCCCAACTACGAATAACTTCTGATGAATTTATATAGTGTTAGTCCAGAAGTAATAATTGTAGGAGAGGGTAGCGTGAGACGCGGTGATAGACAGCCAGTATATATAAGAGGCGGCACGCTCATTCGGGATGATCGCGCTATAGTCAACTTCCAACGAGGAAGCTTGAAGCCAATCTGCCTATCTTTTTATTGTTACAATTAGGTTACTTAATTGATCATATTTTTATTTTTTATTTGTGTTTTTATAATTTGATTTGTAAGTATAGAGTGCTGTTTAAAGGTTGTAAATCTTTATTTTATCATTTCCACCTTTATTCTCCTAAGAATAGCTTATGTCACCCGGACCTACTAAGTATCTATTGAACACTTACTAAAATCGGTTGATTAGGCGCTCCGGTGGAACACACAAATGGTCGAACATAAAATAATAAATAAATAAATAAATATTTTTGGGCATCTAACACACAACGCCATCTAGTCCCAAGCTAAGCAGAGCTTGTGTTATGGGTACTAGACAACTGATATGAATACAAATATACTTTTTTTTTGTAAATACATACATATGATACATAGAAAACACCTAAACTCCGAAACAAATATTTGTAGATCACACAAACACCTGGTTTGAGGATTTGAACCCGAGACCTCAAGTACAGCAGTCGCATTTACTACCACTGCGCCACCGAGGCAGTTTACGTTTTAACATTACGTTACGTTTAGTACATAGGTACATACGGTGGAAAATACATAGACTGCTAAAAATTTTACCCTTACTTTTAGCTTCACCTTAGTCATGTAAATACTATAATAAAACATACAGAACTCCCAAACTCTGAAACAAATATTTTCAAATCATAAAAACATTTGGTTCGACCCGAAAATCTAACACGAGACCTCAAGCATAGCATACACTACTACTGCGCCACCGAGGCAGAATAAATACGTGTTTGATTTGAGTATTTAAACTCATAGGTGCAGGTTTGACCTTTTTGCCTAAATATGCCAAAAGTGCTTTGTCATGCCGAACTATCAATCAAAATCTTATGACACGGTAGCCGACCACGTTGATGGATTTGACCTAAATTTTAGTGGTAACCATTACGAATACACCGCCTTTAGATCCGGTAGATTAATGTTCGGTAGTATACCAAGTGATTTCTTGACTGTTTTGTTATCAAAACTACCTACAATTTATGTGTTCAGATTTGTTAAATTTCTTAATGACATTAGAGTTCTAATTAAACCATTATTTGTTTTTTTTATGGAAGCTGATGGTAAGCGATTATCACACCCCCACCATAGATGTCACAAGTGTACTTTGAGGGATGGGAAGCCTTTGAGGGATGGGAAGCCTTTGAGGCGTATGGAGGAGGGGTTGAGGTATGGGCCTCTGGTATCCTCACTCACTCGGTGAAACACAGCGCAGGCGCTGTTGCACAACGGTTTTCTGTGAGGCCGTGATAGTTTTCGCGTGAAAGCGTAACAAACAAACTTATTTTACTTTTATAATTATAGGTATTTATATTTATTATTAAGGAGACCTTTGCAATGATGGTTTAAATTACAATTTTGTCCAATGTTGAATCGGAAATGAGTATTTAGTAAAAGTAAAAAAGTAGTTATTTTAATATTACAAACAGACACTCCAATTTTATTCATGTGTATAGATTATCAAAGTACCATATGGTAAACATAAAATCTGGTCAGTAAAAAACATTTAGATTCAAATGACGTAGAACGGTGTTAAAATATATCAAAGAATTTTTAAATATTTCTATAAAGAAACGAGTTATAAAAACTTCACACATGTTCACCAAAAAACACAAATAACAAGAGGATATCTGAACTAATTAACTACATAACTAAAACTATTAGAAAATATCGAAATACTCAACATTTTTACGCAGAAAATATTACATTACATAGATCCTTTCAGGAAGCAATAAGCGTCACCTATGGCTTGAGATAGGAGCAGTGCAATGAACGGGCCGAACGTGTCAGGGCAGGCGATATAATTGAAAAGATTAGATATACTACTGGACAATATTGAAGCTGTAGATTTTGTATATAAATACCAATTTTATCATTAATTCAGGTACTTATTATTGTCGATGACCTAGTTCTAGAGAACAAGGCTATTATAGAACGTTGTTTTGATTCCCGTTTTTTCAATTTGCATGAATGAATAATGTATTTTATAGGTGGGACGTTCTTCTTTTTTATCGACAATCTGACCGGCAAATTTTTATATTTGATAAAAAATAAACTTGTGATTTATTTAGTGAAGTGTGATTTAAATTATTGCCTCATTATTGTAGATTACAAAAACATATAACGCTGTGAAGTATTACATGTAATTTTCGTTTTATTTCAAATTTCGTAGGAATGGTATGAAAAAAATAACACCTCAGTCACAAAAGTATTTTTTTTTTATGTCTCATTTTAAATTAGAACTTTAGTTTCTTATTACTTTCTTATCAAGAATATAAACATTTAGCTCCGTTGGACGAAATTTTTTAAATAATCATTTTTTAAAAATTATCCAATACCACTCTGTCACATTTTTGCTTCATAAGACATGAAACTTTTTAATTTTATGAAAGTCACCCAATAAAGTCGCTTAAAAATCTAGTGGACACCTTTATTATTTAGCATATAATACTAGAAAACGTTATTTTTGTAAATACTAACAATAAAGTGGTTCATAACTTACTTTGAACTAAAATTTTAAGGGGGACAAAATAACTCTCGTGAATGCAATGTTTGCGTGTACCTTGCACATACAGGTTTCACGACTGTCAACTGAAGGTGGTACGACATAAAACGGCTTAATATTGCAAAATAACTGTAGTGACATTTAACGTTGGGGTCCTCTTTTAGAAATGACTTATAGAGATTTTTCTTAGTATCCAACAAAATTCTTTTCTGCATCTTCCTTTTTTGATAAGTGACTGTCTCTTTTTTTCCAGCAGTGGCCCGTGACACATCATCCCTGAGATAAAAATCATGAATTTTTTGTTTTAATATAGTATTTTTTGGCAAGATGGAACTATACTTTGTCACTCTCCTGATTCCAATGGTTTCTATAGCCAGTTGAAGTTTTTGTCCGGAACGTTAAATTGCTGAGCCTTCAAGTATACTTTTAATATAGCTTTTTATTTTGTGGTCTTTTGTGTGCTTGTAATGTTTCTTAATGATATTTGATAAGATAGTATATTTTCTGTATTATTCTTTGCCATGTTCATTATCTTTTTTACTATGAGTTGTTGTTGTAAGCACTTTATTTTGTTTCTTTTTCTGTCGCTGAAGTCTTTTCTTGTATTTCTGTACTTTTCTTAGTAATTCTTGTGTTTGGTTTCGAAGTTGAATATTTTGTCTATAAAGGCGTGATCTATCTCGTCGCACTTGTTTTCTTCCCCTGCTATTGGCAACAGACGAGGCTGGAGTCAGTGAACGAGATGTGGGACTTAATGGAAGTAGTCTGGGACTTGAAGGAGGCGGTGTAGAATCCGGAGTGTTAATCAAAACGTTCTGCAAAGTTTTCTGTCTTTCTCTTCTCTTTTTATTTCTAATCTACTATTGTCTTTTTTTATGTTCTTTTGGTGTCATATCCTTAACTAACGTTTTGCGAGCATGATATCTTTCTAAATCTTTACGTTTTACTTCTGCAACAAGTTCAGGTTTAAGCTTTCTTTTTTCACGACACCGTCGCTGTCTTTCAGCTGCAGATAATCGCTGTCTTTCAGCCGCAGATAATGCCATTTTTTCATTTTATTGATGGTAATACCTTAAATTAACAAAATAGTTGACGATAGAATAACCATCATAAAAAAACTCTATTTTGGTTATTAACTAAGGCTCTAAGTTCCATATAAAAATGACCACTCCGTCACGAGTTATACCACTCCGTCACACATTTTCGTGACAGAGGTGTAAAATAGTAGTGTTCGAGATATTCATCATTTTCTTAATTATAATTTACGCATAAAACTGGGTATATATGAAATATTTATCATAAATTAATCAAATAATATTAAAACCCCCAAATTAGAATAACATTTGGAAGTCGTAACTTACGTGACAGAGCGGTCGCTAAATAAACACACGCACCTTCTTTTACTGTTTGCAAGCGACTGACTGGTATTGCCGGGGCGTGGAAACGTATAGCGCGAGTGCGGGGTGGAGGTGGACTATTCTCGAACCTAGTGACCAAGGTCAAAGTTTCTAACGCACACTATTTTGTACCATAAAATGAGTGACAGAAGGTAGCAACTAAAATCATATACATCGGGAGACAGCCAATAAAATATTTTTTTTATTTAATAATATAAACATTAAAAATTATTTCTTCTTATTAATGTAATAAAAAAGGTTAAGTAGTTCAGTAAATGTTCTTGGATAGAAACTTTCAATGGGATTTTTTTTTACGAGAGCAGTTTGTTTGCATTACTAGTCATAGAGGGACACACTTTATTTGTATGTATAACACCTCCGTCACGATTTTTGTATACTATGTCACACTAATTTTGTAAAAATAATTATGAATAAAATCTAGTTTTGAGGATATTAAAATTATTACATTGTCAAGTGTATTTTTAGATAAAAAATTAAGTAATTTAGTATTTATGAGCAAAATATTATTTTTTTTGCGGGGAAGACAAGTCATTGTCGATAAAAAAGAAGAACGACCCACGTACGTTGTTTTTTAGTTTAGTAGTCCGTCACGTATTAATAATATTAATAATAACATTTATTGCACGAAAACAAAATAAAATACAATCTAGAACCATCGACTGACTGCCTCTTTGGCGCAGTGGTAGCGTATGCGACTACTGTTCTTGAGGTCTCGGGTTCGTTTCCCGGGTCGGACTAAATTTTTGTATGATCTATAAATATTTGTTTCGGAGTTTGGGAGTTTTCTATGTATAATATGTATTTATTTACAAAAAAAAAGTACATATGTATTTATATCAGTTGTCTAGTACCCATCACGTCCCAAGGAACGCCATCTAGTCCCAAGCTAAGCAGAGAGTGTGTAAGTTGTCCGAAATATTTATATTTATTTATATCGTAATGAATAAACATGTGTACTATAAATACGGTAAATATACATCAATGTTTCTAGGAAGTTAATCATGTCGCAAATCGTATAAATTTATTTATCGTTATTTTTTTGTGTGTCGATATTTACGATCTCAGTCCATTATACGGTACATTAACCAATTAATCAAGTATCAGAACACCTGCTGAGAGAAAAATTATCCATGGTTTCCTTAACTTGTATCTATTTAAAGCTTCAAAACATATAAGTTATAAATAGCGTTATAAAAATCTACGGAGTGTCATTGTGCTCATTTTTTATATAAAACTAGCTGAACCCCGCGGTGTTACCCGTGGTTATTGTCGTATCGTGGGTAACGCCGCGGGGCGAAGCTAGTCTAAGAAATGTAAGCCTAAGTTACTCCTTGTACCATCAGCTACCTATCAGTGAAAGTCCCATCTGAATCGGTCCAGCCGTTTCAGAGATTAGCCGGAACAAACAGACAGACAGACAGACATAAATTTTAAAAATATATATTTTGGTATGTGTACCGTACATACATTCATATGCATGCATGCAGCAGTAGAAAGCGGTTATTTTAATATTACAAACAGATTTCAACAATAATTACAATGTATTAATATAAGTATGGATAAAAGTAACGAAAAATATAATTATGATAACTAGCTGACCCACGCAACCTCGTTTGCGTCTTCTATTGCCCGTAGCGTGAAAGATTTTCCCCGTTATTGAAACATTCTTCATCGATGCTCCGCTCCTATTAGTATTAGCATGATGATATATAAGCCTTTAGACTTCTTCGATAAATTGACTATCCAACACTGACTAGATCTAAAAAGTAATCGTTAATTGAAATAAAATTTAATTTAAAAATTATGTTATACAGGGAAAGTTAAAATAGGAAAACTCATTTTTTTATTGGTACAGTTTTTTTAATGAACTATTATTTTAATCCTGAATATACAAAAGTCTACAAAAAAAACCGATGCGTCTGCACTGTGTTTCACCGACTGAGTGAGGATATCGGAAGACCATACCCCAACCCCTTCCCCATCCACCAAAGGCCGGCAATGCACTTGTGACCCCTCTGGTGTTGCGGGTGTCCATGGGCGGCGATAATCGCTTACTATCAAGCGATGTATCTTTTCGTTTGCCCACCACACATTTTTTTTCATATAAAAATATGAAAAAAAATATAAAGCAAGAAAACGGCAATCATATGTCACAACATGACAATGACTTGTTACCAAACAAGCACCAGTTACAAAGCATAATATAATGCCTAATTATTTTTATTGCTTGTCAAAGATAATAGATACATTCATTTAAGAATAAATATACAAAGCCATTCATAAACAATTCAGTACACTATTCTCATACTTAAAGTCATTTCCCAAATTAGCCCCGACGTCACATTCACTCCATGATAGATGTTACTCTATGTAATAGTTTCCGCTCATAAATACTTATGAATGAAGATCGGAAAATGTATTACATGGTATTCGGTATATCATTATAATAATACATATTAAAGAACTAGCTTTTATAGGTTATCATGGTGATTCTTTAAACGAATATAATTTGTTTATTTGTCAACCGATTGATATAAAATAAATACCAAATGTTAGGTGAAATGTACCACAATTCATAATAGAAGAATTATGGCGGAACTAGCAGTGAAACAGCCGGTCGATGCTCCCTATTATTGATCTATAATAACGCAAGACCTCACGCTGCATGAGACCGTTGTAACTCTACAGAAGCTGAAGTTAGAAACCATACATCATCCTCCATACTTGCCAGACCTTGCACACACACAATTCTAAGGTATTCTATAAGTTTTTAAATACACACTAAAAAAATAATCTTAAACTACGAGTACTTATAAAATGTATGTATTCTATTGGTACACCATAGTTTTCAATTAATTTTACGTCATCAACTCAAATAATAGAAAGGTGAATGAACTCAAACAAACAATTGAACAAAATAACACCTACCTAAAAATAGATAACAAAGAAATTAATGGTAATAGTACTTGCTATCAATTTCTTTCGGCCATTATCGGCAAACACTCTGTATTATATTATGGCTATAAAAAATGGCGATCACTCACAAGTTTCTCCTACTGACATTACTTGGAAAACGATTCTTACAAAAAGTCGTCTTTACTCGCAAACAATGAAAACAGTATACTTATTTTAAGGGGATAAAGTACATAATGTATTGCAGACGAGGTAGAAGATCAAAGTACAATTTATTTATCATATTCTTATAATATTTATAATACAACTAATTCTATATTTCTACTGAAATTTATCAGGTTATTACCATTTAACCCTTGTTTTGCGTAAATGCACTGTAAATGCAAATGACAAAAAATTCAATTAAATTTATAGTTCAAAAAGCAAACTATTCATTTTCAGTGTTAATGCAACTTTCTTTTTATTTACACTTTTTGTAACATTATGAGTTATTACTATTATTTTTAATTATTATTATTAATGTCTACACTGAGACTATGTGTGTGGTCGGTACATTTCTGTATACCCACAAAGCCCCACTAATATTATAATTGCGATATCAACTCTGTGATGCTCTCATGGCTAAACCGCATATATATCCGATACAATTGTGGCGACCTCCACATACAGCGCCATCTACCGAAGATACACTGAACTACGAAGTAACGCACTGTACCTACAAACTACACTACACGAAGTAACTACCAATCCTGAATCGCGCAAATAAAGTTCCCGCGCCGATTATCATATATACAACATCCCAACATCAACTGTTGGGATGTTGTATATATGCAGCCAGCAACTTCGGCCTCAACTGGGATATACCACACGCAGGACGCGACCGCTCCAGCCTGGTAACCCCTACGGCCTCATCAGCGTCTAGGCACAGCACACTGCACCTACGGTCCATGTAAGCAGAGCACATCTCTCCCGTCTACGCAGCAGCCAGCCACTACGCAGCAATCGACTCACTGGGGACCTCACCGCAGCACCGCGCACCGCATGCGATCCCGACTCATTGGGATCAGCGGACTTCAGCCCCGACTCACTGGGACTAGCGGCATTCAGTTCTGACTCACTGGAACTTGCGGCACTCAGTTCCGACTCACTGGAACTACTCACTCCTGGCACTGGCAAGCTCCACAACAGAGCACAGACAGCTGACGCAATATATATCGACCTCCAGTCTTGGAGGGGAGTGATGTGGCGACCTCCACATACAGCGCCATCTACCGAAGATACACTGAACTACGAAGTAACGCACTGTACCTACAAACTACACTACACGAAGTAACTACCAATCCTGAATCGCGCAAATAAAGTTCCCGCGCCGATTATCATATATACAACATCCCAACATCAACTGTTGGGCAGTAGCCCGCCAGGCATGATCACCTCGCCTGGTCGGAGGATCCTCCCTTTGTGTTGGGTGGAACATTACACCCGTTCCCCCACACAATAATTTTTTAACTTTTTAACGCGAAAACTACATACACGAAGTGAAACTTTGGGATTATTTAATTACTCAAACTTTCTTCCCATAGGAAACATGCTTACTATGTTCTTGCAAAGCATGTTTCTTCGCGTATGAATAAATAAATAAAATAAATATTTCGGACATCAAACACACAACGCCATCTAGTTCCAAGGTAAGCAGAGCTTGTGTTATGGGTACTAGACAACTGATATGAATACATATATACTTTTTTTTGTAAATACTATACATAATATACATAGAAAACACCCTAACTTCGAAACAAATAATTGTAGATCACAAAAACACTTGTCTTAATCCGACTCAGGATTTGAACGACCTCAAACACAGGTGTCATTCACTACCACTGCGCCACCGAGGCAGTCAAAATATGTAAAAAATATTTATTTCTACTCCTCTTTAAAGTTATTTAATCTCTCAACATCAGAATGCGAGCACTAATTACCTATGCCCTTATTTATAACATTTGCATATTACATTACGGAACATTCCTTTTGATCATCGTTTTGATCAAGCACTCTTGAATCCTTAATGAGAGCTTCATTAGATTAAATTAATTTAGCGAGGTTGGCAATGAAACCTTATATAATAACTTTGACTTAATACTTTGATCTGCATTAGACAGGTTATTGCTACTTTGTGTACATATCTCTGTATACTCATTATTAGGTATGTATTAAAAAAAAACCGAAAATAGTCTGACCATAAATACTTTTTGAAAATAAACAAAATATAACTTTTGAATTTGGAATGTATCTCTTTTATACGATTGTTCATAGTGTTTTCTTATTTTCGCCCAAATACATTGTAAAATATTTTGTGATATTAAAATGGAGCGGTGTGACAAAGAGAACCGAATCGCTATGCTACGAGGGAGTGACTGAGCCATATTTTTTGTGAAAAAGATATCAAATCATCAGCTCAAGTGTATTAAGCTAGTTAACTTAACAAAACCGTATTCAATTATAATAATTGCTATTATTGAAATTTATTAATAATGGATAATTACAATACAAGTGAAACTTAAATAGCAAGCAAACAAACAAATTCTTTAGCTTTATGTATTAGTATAGACCATAGATTAATGTCTCAAAAGGCAAGTAGATGGAAAGAGATTAGATTGCACGACACAGGGAATCCTAGTATGGGATCTAGGAATCAGTACCTGTTACTGTAAATATTTAAAACAATAAATAGATTATTAGGCAATGATATATAAAAATGAAGCCGATATGTTATCAGCGCACGAATCGTGAAGACCCGAACGCGCTCTAATTGAAGTGCCTCCCAATTAGTCCCCACCAAACTCAGTCATGAGGTATTATAATTAAATATAGCTATCTTTTTCTCTTACGTGCTGCTTCGTATCTTTCGTACTATTCATTTGGGAAATTTGTCAATGCATGCAGTTTTAGACCGCATGGCAAGGTTTCGGTGCAAATTATTACGTGTGTAACATATCTATTGTTTAAAAATATCATTGGTATAAGGTAAATTATATTAATACTCTAGTTACCTCATTCGTATGTTACTTTTCATCCATGATCTGTGTGTGTGTGTGTGTCTCTGTCTATGTGTTTGTTACGCTTCCACGGCTAAACCCTTTCACCGATTTCAATGAAATTTGTAATGGAGGTACTTTGATTTTTAGCAAGGCCGAGCCGTGAGCCAAACCTAGTAATAAAAAAAGCTTTGTAAATCTCTATAGCAATTTATAACATAAAACTATATTATTCAAGTTTCCATAACTTTTAGTATCCTAGGTCTTACGAAAGTCTGGGGACCATAAAATGTTGAACTCCAAAAATCATCGAAACTGTCATAGATAACTGTTTTCCTCGCTGCTAACGTGAGGAAAAAATTGTCAACAAATACAAATACACAATACATAACACAGTAAATGCTAAACAGGGGCTGATTGATTTTCTTCAAGTCACAGTATAGATATCAGGCGACCTAAGTCACGAACTCAGTAACATTCCTATGTAAATTGAATAAATTCAGTTAGATGAAACCACTTTCCGGTTAGGAGTTCCAATTTCGGTAGAAATACGATATATTCCACCTGACGATTGTAAATATGTTTAGCTATTTCGTACCCTTGCCTGAACTTCCAAATTGTATGACATCTTATGTATAGGTTTATATTAGGAGTGCTGATATTAACAGGTCAAATAAACTTCGGACTACTTATAAATTGAGATCTTTAGATTATATAGTTTTTTTTTTTTTTAATGAATAATGGGGAAACGAGCAGACGTATCACCTGATGGTAAGCGACTACCGCCGCCCATTGACACCCGCAACACCAAAGGCGTCACAAGTGCGTTGCCGACCTTTGGGGGATGGAAAAGGGGTTGGGGGGAGGGGTGGGGGTATGGGCCTCCAGTATCCTCACTCACTCGGTGAAACACAGCGCATACGCTATTTCACACCGGTTTTCTGTGACGCCGTGGTATCACTCCGGTCGAGCCAACACATTCATGCCGAAGCATAGCTCTCCCACGGTTCAATAGTACTCGTATGTAAAAGAAGATTATTTAAAAATTATAATTTTTTAATACCTTTTGCTCATAACGCTGCAGTTTAGTTTTACTGTAACTTCTTCTTTTTTACATATTTATCTAAAACATAGATGATGGGAAACAAACAAACTTTAATATTGGGAGTACGTGGCCTTTTGTGTACAAAAAATAAAATAAGGGTATTATGGCTGTTAAATATGTAAGGATAAAATAAACTGAGGTTAAGATAAAATATTTAACAGTATCGGAAGTGGCTTAGTAATTTATGCAAATGTATTTGTATTGTTACAACACAGTACAAACGTAGGAAAGGGTAACAGTGGTAAATAAATAAAAATATAATTACTTGAGAACCCTCATAAACTGTCGTCTAGTTTCAAATAAGGCAAACCAGGCAGCTAATAAAATATTGATGCACGTATTTAAAATAGGTACATCAGTAATAATCCATACTAAATTTTAAATCGACAATGGCAAGGTTTTTTATTATTGGAAGGGGGCAAACGAGCAGACGTATCGCCTGATGGTGCGCGATTACCGCCGCCCAAGGACACCCGTAACACCAGACGCGTCACAAGTGCGTGGCCGGCCTTTTAGGAAGGAGTACCTACGCTCTTTTCTAGAAGGTTTGAAGGTCGTATTGTCTGTCTTACTATTTGACTGTAACGACTTTACTTCACGGCTAAACCGCTTCAGTGATTTTAATGAAATTTGGCATGAAGATACTTTGAATCTTGAGAAAGAACAAAGACTACTCTTCACCGCAATAACCGATATACACAGGCAAAGACTACTAATTAAATAAATATAAAAACATATAAAAACAGTTGGCGTCTGTAATACAATTACACCTGCCAGCGGTGTCACAAACTAAATCGAATTATTGCTAATTCTAGCCCTAGGCATTAACATAGGTTTAATCTGTGATGTGTGTGTAGCTCCAGAGTTTTTACGTGCCACTGACCAATATAATATGTCTATTTTAACGTCTGAAATAGCAGTTGGCTTGGGTTGGTATTTATTTTGTTATTTTAAAATGCTTCTCAAACTAGGAAAAGTTTTATGTCGCGGAGATCTTAACAAATGAAACCTACACAAAAGACCCCCAAACCAACCTAAAATGACAGCAATCGTGCTGTTGTGTTTCGTTGATAAGTGCCAGATCGGATGTCCACTGATGCAGAAGCATCACTGGGCTGCCATGGTGTTGTAGCGGTTACGGATTCGATAACATTATATCTATAATAATATTATTATATTATATATTATTACATCGCGTCGTCAGGCTACCATGTAAATGTGCAACAGAGAGGGATGTCATACGCCTACATTTACGCGTGCTACCAAACTCACTCTCTCCTTAATATTAGTATAAATACCGATGTTGTTTTTGTATATAGGTAATCAGTCATCAGTCATCCTTTGAATACAATTCTTTTATCATCATTCCGCTGTTTTATTCAATACCATCCTAGGATCACAATATTTGTTAGTGGTTTGGGTTTCCCTACCTTAACCACTACAGTGTTAGTCGCCATGCTGCATTATTGCATTGTCTGCATTCGCAATGACTATGGTGACAACCACTTTTGGATTCTGCTTATACTTTCCATGAGGCAGAGAAGAGTCACTTTGACATGCCCATACATAAAAAAAAAACTTAAAACAACAACTTGTGATTAACACAAAGTGATGTCAATCCGCAACACATAACGCAGTAGAAAGTAGCGAGGCGACAGCTTAGATAACCAAACCATACGTGCCTTAACCTCACTTGACTTCAAGAGTAACTCAAATCGTTGATTGCTAGGATGATGCAAATCGGGACTTGACCTCAGACATTGTGTAGAAATGTAGATTCAGTCCGTATTTACCATCGCTTGTATTTTGGGAAGACCTACAAATAGTTGTTTAGACTACCAATCGAGAACGAACTTTAAGCCTTGAAGAAAATAGCGTACTTTTATCTTGATGTCATGTTCATGGGCGTTTATAACCACTGTCCATCACATGACTAGTCTGTAAATTTGGCCTCCGTATAATTAAAATTTAACTCGTCAGGCCGACCCATTTAAACGAGCCGAAGTTTAGCTTTTACCACAGTCAAATTGCTAGCTTTTATACCTTATCTACACTACCGATCGATAAATACAGATTTTAACATGAAATGGAAAATAATTTCAGATATTTATTAAATGTACTTCGTTAACATTTCAATACGTTTCTAGTTGCCACTTTAAATATGTATGTGTAATTGTATATTAAGTTTATGTTGTATATTTATAAAATAAATAAATGAACGATAAACAAGTTATAACCAATGATCGGAACTAAATCCTCGGTGCATCTGCCCAAAGGTAGGCTGTTGTCCCTTGATAGACATGAGTGCATGACGTTTTTATGAATGTACGTACTCATGTATGCTTTTATAAGAGAAAATTGTATTTTTCGTGAGTTATGCAATAAATTACATAGTCTGCATGAACGTATAAGCTATAATGCACGTTTATAAAACTTGAAAGGCAAGTTTTACGGTATCAATGAACATAAAACCTAGTGCTTTTGTAACTGCGCTACTGGACAGCGAAACGCTATAAACAAGTATTGTTACTGTCGAACAAAGTTGCATGCAGTCGATAGTAAGGGCATCAAGTAGAAACTCCTAAGTTTGTCAGTTCTTCTGAGTACTTTCTCCTTAGTAATGTTGCTTTGTCTTGTATCGTATATATATGTTACGCGGTTTTTCTCATTTGAAAGCAAATTTTCTTGCGGTACAATTTTAATTTTAAAATAATTTAAAAAAGTATTAATTCGAAAACTTCCTTCTAATTTTGAATTAATTAATTTTGAGTAAAGGTAGGCGGCACCTTTACCACTGTCTCAAAGAGAAAACTAGGTATAAGTACTACGTACTTAAAGACGATAATTTCATTAAAGTTAGGGTGGAATTTGCATAAATAAGTTATTCTAACTTGATGAGTAGGCTTTCTTGGACAGTAGTCGTTGTTAAACAGATTAGATCAGATCATAAAGAGTGTTACAGAGCGCCGAAGAGAAGCTTTCTGCATTGCTGTATAAGCCACTAAACCTTACCTTAGTAATAAATTAATCGACTGTGTAGAGTTCACAATATTGAGTTTATATATGTCATGTTTTTGATTATTTGATGTATGTTACTATTACGATTGATATCATTAGTTAAACGTATATGCCGGAACAAACAAAACTAAATAAAAAATGATTATAGTAAGGTATTAACAATTATAATGCGCCGTATATTCATATAAGTATTTCAATAAATAGTAGTATTTCTTATCCATCTTGATTGATTATTCTGTCGATGAGTTCTGATATCTGGTTACCACCAGTGGTCGTATTCTCGTTGTCCAATTTATAAGTACGCCTACGACTAGCCATTTGTCGCGACTCTGCTCGTCTAACTATTCCTTTTTATGTGTTTCTTACTTTGAAAATGACCTTAACCCCATATAACCATTCATCTCTTATTTCACCATCTCTTATTTACTTCCTTTAACCTTTTCCTGAGTGGAGACCCGAGCCTAGAAGTATAGAACCTAGCCTAGAGCCAGCAGCAGGGACAGTATAACAATAATAATTATTTCGGACATCTAACACACAACGCCATTTAGTTCCAAACTAAACAGAACTTGTGTTATTGGTACTAGATAACTGATATAAATATACATATATATATTATACATAGAAAAAACCCAAACTCCGAAACAAACATTTGTAGATCATACAAACATTTGGTCCTACCCGGGAATCGAACCCGAGACCTCATGCACAGCAGTCGCATACACTATCACTGCGCCACCGATTCAGTCAATAGTATGGGTTGTTAATGATGATTGTTTGATTATTGTGGAAATTATAATAAAATATTTCTTATGGTTGTTTTGTAGCCTTTGTGCGCTTTAGGCTCTGCATCGAAAAATAATTTTTAGATTCAGATTGTTTAATAATACTAAAAGACTTCTTTAAGACAGAATCTTGTAACATTATAATATTGTATTTCGACCTCATGCCATCGCCTATTCAGTAAGCCTCATAAATATAGACTTTCAGATATTTCAATTACGAGAATAAAGATTCTCTTGAAAAAGAAAACATTTCAATACGTTTCTAGTTGCCACTTTAAATATGTATGTGTAATTGTATATTAAGTTTATGTTGTATATTTATAAAATAAATAAATGAACGATAAACAAGTTATAACCAATGATCGGAACTAAATCCTCGGTGCATCTGCCCAAAGGTAGGCTGTTGTCCCTTGATAGACATGAGTGCATGACGTTTTTATGAATGTACGTACTCATGTATGCTTTTATAAGAGAAAATTGTATTTTTCGTGAGTTATGCAATAAATTACATAGTCTGCATGAACGCATAAGCTATAATGCACGTTTATAAAACTTGAAAGGCAAGTTTTATAAACGTGCATTATAGCTTATGCGTTATAAATTAAAACACAATAAATTAAATTAAGAAGTTGTTTATGTCCGAAAATCTGGCTTAAACATAATCAGCTTTAGATTTCATCTTTTATTATCCTCAACTTTTTCATTCATACTTTATCAACGAAAATATATTTGAGATACAAATTTCTAAGAATTCACTTAACATTAGTGTATATTTCTGATAATTTCAGAGCGTAAAACGATTAATAATGATTAATTACGTCAGCTTACTGT
Organism: Spilarctia lutea; assembly: GCA_916048165.1. NCBI lineage: Eukaryota > Metazoa > Arthropoda > Insecta > Lepidoptera > Erebidae > Spilarctia > Spilarctia lutea. The sequence goes on from OU696492.1 coordinate 7,479,242, forward strand.
ACTAAATTATATTAAATTAAATATATTTTGCTGGCGCGACAGCCTCACAAAAAGCCGGTTGTTTTGTTTTTTAAATATAGAGCCTGCTAAAGTTACTCTGCCTCATGGAAAGCTTAACAGAATCCGATAATGGTCACCATACTCACTGCGTATGCACGATATAATAGGGATGGTAAAGCTCCATATTCTTAATCCATTACTTCACGGATGCATAGATGGACTTGATAGTCACTTTCCCCTGTATAGTTTGAAAAAGCACGTTGAAAATCCAATAATATAGATAATATTTAGCATTACAATGGACTAACATAAATAAAACTGTGGGTACGGCATACACTCTGTATAGGTATTTAGAACAATTGAAGCCTTCAGCATTTGTTTTATTAAATTAAAATAGATTCTATACAGTCATTGTTATAGGGTTAAAACATTTTGTCTTTGTACAAAATAACGAATACACTATTTTGTTGTTGTTTTTCTTTATCCGCCGCTTCGAGTAAAACTTTGAAATGACTAAAGGTATAGAAGCGTGATGTGTACTTCGAGTTTGTTGAACAAAACTTTAATTAATCGGCAAATTCTCAATTTCTGAGGCTTAATATTTTAAGATGAAATACAAGCAAGAATACTTATAAGCCTATCGATACAAGACAGCCAGGCATATTTGAAATGGTTTTTAAGGTAACTATTAAAAATGATGTTTTTTTATTAAATATATATTATTATTAAGTCTATTTGGCGATCAATAATACTAAAAGGACTGCACGGTTGGCCTAGTGGCTTAAGAGGTCTCCACACTGCTTTCTACTCCACCAAGTGTTGTGGGTTATAAACCCACATGGAACAACACTCTGTGTGATCCACAAATTGTTGTTTTGGAGTCTAGGTGTTCTTTGTTTCCGTGTGATATATGTTATGTAAAGTCTCCAAAGACATAGGATATTTAGTTCTAATGCAGGAATTGTCTTAATATAAAATATATTCAAGCCTATGCAAAAAAAAACAAATTAATGGGTTTAATACTTTATTACTAAGTTCTATAATTTACACCATATTTCAAACTACATCATCAGATTTTTACAAGTTGGTTAATGCCAGTTTCAAAACTTCTTTACTGACTTAGTTATTAATTAGTATTATATCAATCTATCCAGCTTTCCTAGCACAAGCTTGAGTTAGTTTAAAACTATACGGGGTTCTTTTAAATATCTTAAAAATACTATTATTAGATACAGTAAGAGGATATGTAATCTATGTAATCTATGTAATCTATTAATTCATACTAATATTGTAAACTTAAAAGCAACCCTGTTTGTCTTTTTTAATGGAATAGTGGGCAAAGCTGCAGACGTATTCGCCTGATGGTAAGCGATTACCGCCGCCCATGGGTGTCCATTAGGTATCTTTCATTTGTTCTTTCTTTTTAATGTATTTCTTCTACTTAGTACATACTACTTAGGATAGGTTCGTTATCTATCTTAAGTTGTTCTAATTCATTTCGTATTTTAGTCTTGTTTGATATATCAAACAAGACTAAAATATCTTTGTAGTAGATACAACCACACATTTATGTGTAGTTGTAGCGTAGACTATTTTGAACTAATAAATGACTCCTTATCATAAAATAATATCCTTTCTAAAAGTAATTGGATTGTTGTGTAGTTTATATTAAATTTAGACAATAATACCCGCAGGCGATCGTTAGTCGCACAATCAATGATAATCTTTTTTTTTTTATTATATAGGGGGCAAACGAGCAGACGTATCGCCTGATGGTAAGCGATTACCGCCGCCCATGGACACCCGCAACACCAGAGGCATTACAAGTGCGTTGCCGGCCTTTTAGGAAGGAGTACGCTCTTTTCTTGAAGGTTTGAAGGTCGTATTGTCTGTCTTACTATTTGACTGTAACGCTTTCATAGCTAAACCACTGCACTGCAATGAAATTTGACATGGAGAGAGACTATTTTTTAGCGCAACAGACGACATACACGCAGGCGGATCTGCGGTCGAAGCTAGTGATCATAAATAAGTATGATCGAAACACTAATATTCATCAATAAATATGAAGCAAATGAGCCATTTTCATATACATATCTCTCGGCTCTTTGAGCCCACTTAACCTTTGACCGAATGATAATTAATACATGTTGCTTGTTACTTGCCTACTCACATCATGAATGTGTGGTATAGGCGTGTTTATATTTTTTTATACTTAAACATATTGAAAAACCAGTGATTCGATATTTATAGTTTTTAACTTTACGATAAACTCGCAAACTATTGCATTTGTTTTGTTAACTTTGGCACACACTACTGTCATTAAGTGCAAAAGCAGCGGGATACCGGGAGTTTTAGAAATTGATAATTTTATAGATTTTGTTGTAGTCCTTGCGAATTTCTACTTTGTCACCTCGTGTATTTACAGCTCGGGCCGACATTTTGGAAGAAAACACTTTTTTAGCGTTACCTCCGTTCGAGTTCGTGCTACGATTAAAACATTAACTGCAAAATTAAAATAAAGACAATTTTCTACAGTTTACGTGCCTATAATTTTTTCATAAACTTTATAGTTTCGACGTACGAGCACTGCAAAGTGTAATTCAACACACATTTTTGCCAAATAACTCTTTCCGAAAATTGGAATGATGCTTAATTTGTTGTACGTATAGTAAATTACGCTGTTAATTACCATTTATTGTCGGTGGAAGAAGACCCCTGACGATTTTAGTCGCAGTATCCTTTGTTATAATAAGAAAGAAAATATCACTTATCTCGGAAGGGAGTACTGAGAGAGAGCATGAGCGGTTTAAGCCGTTATTTGCTACTTCCTATTGCGCTGAAAAAGACAAATCTACCTGGATTATGTTCGATTATATGGACTAACTTTGAATTTATTCGATTATATTTTATACATAATCTTTTATGTTACAGGTAATACATCGAACTTTGCTACAGTAACTACAAGAGTTAGGTAAGAACAAATTTAACTTTTGATCTCCTCAGCACCAAACTTAACACGTTTATGCTTCGAACTTTGGGCGCTAATATCAAACTTAGTACTTTACTACGAGAATATGGGATATTGAAAGTCCTTTACGGTAATATTCACATAATAAATAGGGTAGCAGTTTCTGTGGAGAAATTCGATGTAGATATATTTATGGTTATTTTGTTTATTGTTGAATAAATTTCACCTTAAAAGTCTAATACATTTTTATATATATTTTTAAACAGTTTTTGTATTCTATTTTGTATAGTATTCGTATGTCAATTTTATTATTATGTAACCCACCCTTAGACGGTCCGTCTAATTTATATTTCTGTAGCTGTAATAAGATAAGATAAGAATAGATATATTGGAGTATTGTGAAATGGTTTATATATATATATATATATATATATAATATTAATGTATGCGTGTGTCTCAGTTAGACATAAATCTTTCAAAACGTTTTTGATAAAAATAATAATAACAATGCGTAAAATAGTTTTAAAGCTTTTTTTTCTTTGTACTTTAAGCCTTTCACTCTGTATAATGTTCGGGATACGTTTAGTAATTTCATATTTTGGTTTTTTAGTCGTTTCGCAAACCCTGGCAAAATTAGTGTCTTACTCACTCGATGAAAAATAATGAAAAAAATCTTCAACAGCGGTTTCCTGAGAGGCTGTGTATCCGATGAGAACGATTTAGGAAACAGAAATTCGTTGATTCTCAACCACTTTTAAACAAATAATTGTGTGTCTATTTATTGAGCAATACTTATTTTTTTATGTTTAGCACTACCAAAAAGACTCTACTTTGCCTGACAGAAAGCATAAGCAGAATCCAAGAGTGGTGACCACCAGGCCATGCCTATACTATGCATAGCCAATTTGACAATAGTCACTTAAAAAAATATTATGAAGTATTAACATTGAAAGCAGCAGCGAGTACCTAATTTTTTTTAAGAAAACCTTCCGCCATCTGGATTTAAATATCACATGTTGCCAGAAACTTAATAAAGAATTCATTGAACGACGGACGTTCAGAACTACAATCTGTGGGCGATCGACAAATAGTTGTTATTTTGTTCCATGACAACACTTAAAGCAGTAGGAAGCAGGAAAATACTCGGTCTTTTTTGTCTAAATCGTAAAGCATGATAACATAACCCACACTAAAGGTAAAAAGCTTTTATGGATTTACTATCTAGGTATCTCGTATAAAAGGAAAAATCATAAAATACCGACGTTATCCACCACAAAAGCCATACAAGGTCAAGCTGAATACCTTGCTGCCTTCATAAAGTAGATGCTTTATACAAGTAAGAGGGTACGTACGCATATACTTGTTTTACAAATAAAGGTCTCAGGTAATGGACTTGGATAACCACAAGAGGTAATTTGAATGGAATGAGCTCATTGTTTTGGGACAAATCGTAACCGTTTGTAGCAAATGTCATGATTGTGTAGGGAATTTTGGGATTAGGTTATAGTAACACATAAGTAATTGTCCCAAGATTTTAATGGTTTGGTAATCACGAAAACGAGGTGCATCAGTATTTAGCCGACAATATAGTTTTGTGGTTCTCATTCCGGATGAAAGCTATTACGAGTAATGTTTGCAAACACCTGTATAATTGTATCAGTATTTGCGAAGCTAATTCTAAATGAGATAGTGACCTTGATTAGGGTTTCTTGGTCATCGGAAAAAAGGTTATAGTTCCAATTTCTCAAATAAAATATTCTTGAAGAAGTAAACTCGTGGATTCTGTAAAATTTAATGGAAACAAACAATTACTTGAGTAAAATAGAAAGAATATATACTTCCATACTAATATTACAAATTAGCTGACCCGGCGAACTTTATACCGCAATTTTTCATGAATTTTCTGTTCTGGTTTCCTTTGTAGTTTGTGCTACACAAATCTTTTCCTAAAAAAATACATATAAAAAGAATTATTCAATTTCGATGCAGCCGATCGGAAGTTATGAGCGTACAAATACAAAACATTTTAATGATTCATTTTTATTTATATAGATTTGAAAGTTACGTACTATGTCTATCACGCTTTCATGACAAAAGGATTGCAAAGATTTCAATGTAGTTTGGCATGCAGTTACTTTAATACATGCACTCGGCGGAGCCTACAGCAAAACTGGTTAAGATAAACGTTAACAGTTTTATACATTAGTGTTTCACCGAGTGCGTGAGGATATCGGAGGACCATACCCGACCCCTCCCCCTTCACCCAAAGGACAACAACGCACTTGTGACGCCTCTAGTGTTGCGGGTGTCTATGGACGGCGGTGATCGCTTACCATCAGGCGATATGTTTCCTCGTTTGCAGTCTTGAAGGCCGTAGAAAAAAGCCTATACTATAGGTACCAGACTCCAGATAAACATACTTATATATTTCTAAATCTATACATACTAAAGATAAAATTACTTCCAGACACGGAACAAATGATCGTGTTAATTACACAAAGATTTGGTCTGGAAGTGAATTTGAAGCAGATAAATACATAATTCTGTCACAATGCTGTACAATATAAACAACACAAAAATGGAAATTAAATGCTAAATATTTTGGGCATATACAACACATAACGTGGATTTATCTGTTTCATCCTGGAATCATGATCCTTTCATTTACGTTCAAATAAAATATGGAGGGCTCTGGGCGAGATTCGTTTTTTAATACTGTCATACACAAATTTGAATAAACCCTTTCTTTGTGCCTTCAATTTAGGCCATATTAACCATAACGGTTTTTTGGAACCATATCACACATCTAATAATTTAATTCATCCGAATATAAGGAATTGTAGAATCAGCTCAAATAGGGACTGAGAAGAAACTTTTTCACGTCTAGTTTTGGAGAGTTTCTGGTTAATAAAAGCACCGAATTGTTTTAAGTTATGTGGGGGAACGGGTATCATGTCCCTCCAACACAAAGAGAGGATCCTCCGACCAGGCGAGTTGATCATGCCTGGCGGGCCACTGCCCAACTGTTGATGTTGGGATTTTGTGTATATGATAATCGGCGCGAGAACTATTTATTGCGCGATTCAGGATTTGAAGTAACTCCGTGTAGTGCGTTACTTCTTAGTTCAATGTATCTTCGGTAGATGGCGCTGTAGTAGGATATTGTCATGTTAAATGGAAGTTGCCACAGTTATATAAATAATCATCTCGGGTTCCAGTAACCTTTTAATGTCTAGAGTATCATGACAAATTTAAGATCAAAAGGCGGGAAACATTACAAGACAATGATTCAGAAGCATTTAAAATATGGTGATAAATATTTATATATATATATAATTAAATTTAACATTAAATTAAGAAGCTTTGGTATACAAACACGATCGATAGAAAAATTCTTAACTAAAGCCAAAAACCGTCGGCTTATTTCATATCAATCGAAACATTTACAAAAAAATATTGAAATAATTATTGTATCGTTATTTACTACAACATTAACACCATAGTTAATAATGAAACCTTATATAGTTAAATCAGTAAAAGACTTTACAAACCACTAAACACTTTATCATACAGTTTTTAGCTTCGACGATGACTAGCTAACACCCGATTCGCGTTTCAATGATACACGACATAGTCCCTTTATCCATATTTATAAAGGACAACACTCACGACAACGAACAACCCTGACAAACACATTATATTTTTACGATTATACCCCACAAATAAATAACTCCCGTCACACATAAGGTTGAAATTATTCTGTCACGTAGAGATTCTAGCGTCAGTCAGGACATAAACCTTTGTAATGTTATAGGGTTCATAAATCCTCAATCACGCTCCGGATTTCTAGTTTCAAGATGCCTTCAAGGAGAGTAATAATATAAAACTGAAACAAAATATTATGCCATAATACTTCAAAAATTACAAATACACCGGTATTTGTGACTTTGAAAATAAGTCCCAAACCTATTGTGGTCCACTGCTGCAAGATCTTCTCCCTCAAAGTTTGAGAGACCCGAAATACTCATCGATACGTTGATTTACAATTGCGCTTGCTAAATTACATCAATTCATCATTGATTATGATTGTACGTACGACGGTAGTTCCGAAGTTATGAAATTTTCAAGCAGAAATTACCATTAAAATAAATATATTTTATTAAAATTATTTTACAATACAACCTTGCTCCACAAACAGGGCAGAATCTAACTTCTAATAAACGTGGTTTTCTTACAATAAAGATTGATCGTCGGAATCGAATCTACTGGTTTTCTACGATCCACTTTTATTTTATTTATGGCCTGTCTATGGAAACACCGATTTATTCTAACTTTTCTTCCAATTTTATTTATGAGGCATCTCGGTGGCATCTATTCGGGAACTGATTTATATAAATCGAGTAACCAGCTTTGTCCGAATATTAGTAAATTAAATTGTAACGTTACTTTATAAAAAAATCTTTATTATAAATAAACGTGTGTATTTGTGTCTGTCTGTGATTTTTAGCTTGATTTTAATTTAAGTTACTGAAAGTTATGATCTTCCGTAATCTCAGATTTTCTTCTTAAGCGGTGATGTTGTCTCGACTTTTACAAATGCAAAAATAATTGAACATTTAGAACAAACTCGTTATACGAAATAAATATGGGGATGTGTATAAAAGTCTATGAATACATATAATTAATAAAAATAGCAAAAAACGTAGACAGGGAAAAGGTCAGTAAGATATTAATAATAGTTAGGATACAGTGAGCCTAAATCTGGCATGACTCACAATCACACGCAATATGAAACTCAAGCGGGTAGTACCAAGAAAATCGTCATATTTCGTAGTCGCTAAAGGACCTTTTATTGCTCAGTGACTAGAATTTAAGTGGCTTTCAAAATGACAAAATATATGAGTTATTTTAAACGAGTGCTCAATTTTCTTTTTTGTCTCTAAGTCTTTAATGGTTGATACACAGATTCGTCCTCGTATATATTTTTTTATGTGTGGCCTTGCCAAAATGACTCTTCCTACTCTAGAGCATGGACTGCATAAGCTGAATCCAAAAGTGCTGGTCACCAACAATGCATTATGGTGACCAGCACTATAGTGGTGCAAGGCGAGACACCTCGGATCACCGAGGTCACTTCCAGAAGTCGTCGGCAATGTGAAGGGTCAGCTAGTTCTTGGAGGAACTGGGTTGACACGAATAATGCCAACCCACCACGCAAAATAGGCGCACTGAAGTCGTCGAGTTGAGGAGACCCAGCCCGCCAGTTTCAAGTTCAAGACCCACACTATGGTAAAAAATAACCTGTTTGAAACTGGTTTAAGAATTTTCAAAATAGATTTAATGGTTCAGGCGTAAACAGTATTTAATAAACTCCCATTCATATGTAAGTTAGGATGATGAGTCTCTTTTAAAAATGTGCAATTATTAGACAATAATGAAAAGGTGGACTCCTTTTCCTACAGAAGATTTACATTGAAAAAACTATTAGTCCAAGTTTTACCTCTTGTACCAGCAGATTTATTTTAGCATGAAAGCCCTCAAGCACTGTAAGCACATATTTCTGAAATGAAATTGTTTTCACATAAATACAGGGAAATTATTATATCGAATCGAAAGCTTAAAAGAATATATTTTTCCAATCTGTTACTTATCGTCAAATTCACACATAACAATCTCTACATTATATATTCATGTTCCGACCAAGTAAGGGCGACTATTACGCCACGCCACTTACCTGTCCCATTTGTGAGATAGACTTAGAATATTTTAATAGTTCATTAGCGATGAGTAGCGGCTAGTACACATAAGTACTCCATTTAGTATTCTCGCTGAAGTACCAGAATTATAAACTTGTTTTTAAACTTTTATGAATGCAATAAACGGTTTAAAACTTCAGGTGTACATAGTCTTCACGAAGAAAAAGTAAAGAAGGTTTCTATTTTAAGGGCTATAATTGGTTACTGCAGTAAGGTATTTCTTGAGATGTTTATATTAAGAGCACTTTTTTTTTTCACGATCACATTCAAATGTGGTTGTAACGTAGGTTTTTCTTATTATTCTGATTCCAAATTTGAAAAGTCTATGATGCCAGATCTTCTAATGCTGGTTAATATCAGTATACACATAATATGATTAAACCTTTAATAATATTAAAAAAGGAGAATAAATATCACTTCTTGTTTTTAGCTTTCTGCTTCGTCCTGCTTAAACAGTGATTTTTTTCATTTAATTGATTTGCATAAATGTAATTAATCTCTTAAAATTAGCCAGATGTATTATATTCTTGAATATCATACCTATCACTAGCTGGATTTAATAAATAAAAAATTCAGAACAATTATCAGGTATGAATTTTATTTCTGTTAGAGGCCAATTTCAATTGAGGAAAAAAAAAAACAGAATTCATCTATAAACGTGATAAAACGTTTTTACATTTTTCAAACGGTTAATCTCTAGTAATATGAAGATACGTGAAAATATAATATTCATCCTTTCCACCTAGAAAATAAACAAGTAATTTGAAGGACTGTTGTTCAGTCCATACTTACAATTTCTACAAGTTCTGTTAAGACCTTAACATCTCTTAACTAAAGAAAATATTAGTATAATTTAACAGAATGAGAATCATTTGTATATAGAACAATTCATTTCTACAACTCTCTTCTGAAACCTCATTTTGGTAGATACAAAAAATATTTGTCATTTCATATTACTCTTTGTTTCTTTATTCAGTATGGCAATGTAATATTTGTTCGACGTATAAAGATTCTACAACTAAAAAGAAAAATATTTCTCCAAACAAATATAATATTTCTACGGTATAAAAGTGTGATTTAACTCGGGTACTGCAAACTGAATCTTGAATGAACAGTGAATGTTTTGAACGAACAAGTTCTATTCGTTATTTTAGTTCGTTCAACTAACGCAACTGACATCGATTCCTTACTACATTTTTGTTGTTTCACAACTATTTGGTAGTAATGTTCTTGTTGTTGCTTAGACAGTCTGAATCTCTTTGTAATTTCATTCCAAAGAGACAGTTTTAACTAGTTTTAAACAAAGCATTGACTACCTACTTTTAACTTTAAAAGTCAATTTCTATTCAAACGTTATTGTAATAACAATTTCTAGTGTTTTTCATCAGCAAACAGCGACTAATAAATTGTGTTATCTGTAAAATAGATTTGCAGACTATCAAAGAAGAACGTAAAAAGTATATAGATAATAACCAATTTTAACGTCCATTTCTTAATTGCTTGTTAAATATCTCCCGTCGGGTATAGGTCACTAGTCGGGCATACCTAATACACTTATATAAGTTAGTAAAACCTAATTTTCATAAAATTCCGAAATGTTAGTTAAAATCTTAGAAGTTATTTATTAAAAATAGTGCTTGTCGACATCAAATTAATTTTAAAAAGGAAGCCGATAGTCATAGAGAGTACTGGAAACTAGTTATTTTATTGCTTCTTTATGTATATCACATCAATTCTTTTTATTGAATACGACGACGAGCAGACGCATCACCTGATGGTAAACGATTACCGCCGCCCATGGACACCCGCAACACCAAAAGCGTCACAAGTGCGTTGCCGACCTTTGGGGGATGGGGAGAGGGAATGGGGGGAGGGTATCCGGTATCCTCACTCACTCGGTGAAACACAGCGCAAGCGCTATTTCACACCGGTTTTCTGTGAGGCCGTGGTATCACTCCGGTCGAGCCGGCCCATTCATGCCGAAGCGCGGCTCTCCCACGGTTCAACAATTCTGTTCCACCTATTCAATGATAAGGAGAAGTATAGAAACTGGCCAACCTTCAAGATTGAAGAGGCACTTGAAAAAGAAGACGAAGATGAAAAATATTAAATGCTACCACATAAAATGCTGACAGCGAAATATTTTAAAAATAAACATATAATTTCGTATAAAATCACATAATGTGACTTTCATATGCACGTAAACCAGGTGTTATTTTTAAACAAAACAAAGTTTTCTCAATCATCAATCGACTGTTTGATATTATTGGTTACGGTTGATTGAAAGTGATAGTTTAAGAATAGAACACTAGTTGCCAGATGTTAGATGCTGACAGGTGTTTACACCTCGCTAAAACCAATTGGATTACCTGATAGAAACATTTATTTTATTCTTTCTAATTCATGTTTTGGGTGAGTAAGCTCTTCGAAATTAGTACGTTATAAGACTTATTAAGAGTTTATACGATTTTGATTTCTTCCAATTTGTCTGCGTGATTATATAGATAAAATAGCTCAACTTTCTTTTATAAACCATTGCTTCACTTTTTATAATGTTCGCTTTTATCTCCGTGGGAGAGCCACGCTTCGACATGAATGGGCCGGCTCGACCGAAGTGATACCACGGTCTCACACAAAACTGGTGTGGAATAGCGCTAGCGGTGTTTTTTACTGAGTGAGTGAGGATACCGGAGGCCAGTACCCTTTTTCCTAACCTTATCCCAAGATTATTGGGGGTCGGCTACTATTCAACAGATTTTACCTGAATTCAGTTTTTCCACGGAGCGATTGGCATCGGACCTGCGCTACTCTAAGGGTGGAAACTGAAATCGAAGATTGAACTATTGCAGTTACTGACTTTATAATAACGATTAACATAGATGTTCATGGCAACCGGGACCGACGGTTTAGCTTACTTCTCCGAGGCACGGGTGTGAAACACCGTCATCTTCCATACTCCGTGCCGGTTAATTTGAATTTCATATACGAAAAACACGCTATATCACTTTGGCCCGACTCGAGAATCGATCTCGAGATACATACGAGAATATTCATCTGTAGCAAAACAGCCAACTTATTTTTGTGTATTGGGGTCAGTGTTGACAAAATTAGAAATTTACTCATTAATTTGCAAATAAATTTGGCACGTTTGGCCTAGTGGTTAAACGGTCGCCATGCCGTCCTCTACTTCGCCAAGTGTTGTGGGTTCAAATCCCACATGGAATAACACTTTGTGTGATCCACAAATTATTGTTCTGAATCAGGGTGTTCTTTGTATCCGTTTCATATATGTTTGTAAAGTCGCCCGCGACACAGGAATTATTCCTAGTGCGGGAGTTCTTTTATAAAAAAAAAGGTGGTATATAATTAGCAAATTACTGTAATTTCGTAATCCTCTTTGTCAGTTGTTTGAAAATGTTTCCGACAAATTCATCGTTGTTGTAAATAAACTTAAACAACGGAAGTGTGAGTACGGTACCATGTTTTGCCGGGGAAGATCTATTGTTAGTTAATTAGTGTAACCTACTTTTCTGCGACACCTGCACCTCTGTATAGTCGTACTTACTACTTACTTGCAGTGCAGATAGTATAAATACATTTTTTTCCTCTTTAATTGTTTATTGTAATCTATAAACATAAATAAAATTAAAGTGTTGTAATATTAAAATAACCGCTTTTTACTAAATGCATATGTATGTTTACACGATACATATACCAAAATGGCATTTTTTATACAAATAAAATTGGTGTGTCTGTTTGCAATGTTAAAATAACCGCTTTTTTCTAAATGCATATGTATGTTTAAACAACAAATATACCAAAATGACGTTGTTTACAATTTATGTCCGTCTGTCTATCTGTACGTCTGTCTGTCTGTTTGTTCCGGTTAATCTCTGGAACAGTTGAACCGATTTTGACGGTACTTTCACCGGCAACTAGCCGATGATATGAGGATTAACTTATGCTACTTTTCTGAGACTAGGTTTGCCCTGCAGCATTACCCGGGGTTACTACTACTAGTTACATATAAACTTAATCATAAAAAATAATGGTCGTAATTAACTAATGTTTATTTTTATAATCTCAGTTTAGCCAAAAAACTTAAGCTACGATGCCATTAATCCATTAAAAGTAAATTGATATAAGTTGTTATCAAAAGAAGGAAAGTTAAAGAACTTGGGATATTCGTGCACTTATTAATCTAAGTTAGGACACAGATAAGTGAATTAAGAAAAAGTTTCAAGCTAGGACAAAATGCTGACCTTAATATTTATAACTGGCTACTGCCTGCGGCTTCTTATGCTGGGGCCACACTAAGGTTTAACGTCAATGCCCATTATCTCGATAATTATTGCGATAATTTTTACCGCATTAAAATGGGTGGCTACACTTCAACGGTCTACATGAATGCTCATTATTGGCGATAAAAACGGCATTGAATTTACTTTAATACAAGCAAGATGGACGTCGACAGAGCTCTAGATCTCATGAGTGTAAATTTATATTATTTGACTTTATTGAATCATTACCGAATAAAAAGAAAACGGAAACAAAGAAAAAGAAGATGGTGGATGATTACTCCACTCCGACGCCATAGAACGTATTTCCAGTCAAAATCGTACGATTTTGAGGCAAATCCGTCGTAAGAAAACAAATACGTCCGCTCCCGTTGCGCTCTCGATGCACACTGACAATACGTAATGTGTGTGGCCCCAGCATAATGAGAAATGCCATTAATTATCGCGATAATGGACGTTTACCATAGGTGTAGCCACAACTTAGCGGGATAATTTGACAATGGCATTAACAATGCCATTTGGAGTTAGGCGATAGCTCAAGTGGCGGTACATCAAAGAGATTAACGCGAGAATTGATGCGATGAAGCGGCCACATTACGTATTGTCAGTGTGCATCGAGAGCGCAACGGGAGCGGACGTATTTGTTTTTTTACGACGGACTTGCCTCAAAATCGTACGATTTTGACTGGAAATACGTTCTATGGTGTCGGAGTGGAGTAATCATCCACCATCTTCTTTTTCTTTATTTCCGTTTTCTTTTTATTCGGTAATGATTCAATAAAGTCAAATAATATAAATTTACACTCATGAGATCTAGAGCTCTGTCGACGTCCATCTTGCTTGAATTAAAGTAAATTCAATGCCGTTTTTATCGCCAATAATGAGCATTCATGTAGACCGTTGAAGTGTAGCCACCCATTTTAATGCGGTAAAAATTATCGCAATAATTATCGAGATAATGGGCATTGACGTTAAACCTTAGTGTGGCCCCAGCATTATGGCTGAATATTCCTTATTTCGTGTATTTGAATTTGAAAATGAGGAACTTTCTTGCAAATTCTAATCCTTTCTTTTCTTTCTTAGAATGAAACCATTTCTTAGTAGGTGTTTACAACATGATAAGCATCAGATGACAAAATTTAAGGTTTGTTGCCCCAGCCGGGTTTGATATGCGTTGGTGAGTTGATCAGGGCCTTGTGTGATTATTCCTCGTCTCATATGTTTGATTAAAAAAAAAACGTACTTCCTTGCAAATTTTCATGCTTTCTTTTATCCCTTTAATACCTTTTCTTAGTATTTACTAGTACTTAGTATTAGCTTTATCAGCTAATAAAATTTAAGTTTATATGATGATGAATGGCAACTAGCCGGATCACTCGGATCAGCTATTTCTGCCAATTTCAAGTATTTATCGTCTTCAATTATCAAGTCTTCAAGTCTTCAAGTCGTCGTCGTGATGAAATTAATGATAAAAAATATATAAAATGTGGATGACATGAAATGGGGACCGTCTTCCGAAAAACAAAAAACGATCCAACCTTAAGTTTATAGACTCAAAACTCTGGGTTTTGTATTAATGTCAGTCAGTGACAGTAATTTTTAGGTATAGATTATAATTATCGATTACAAAATAAGTCTCTAATATAAAAGTTTTTAGATGGAAATGGTAGATTTTGGCAGTGCTACTTGTACTTGAAGCGCCTCTTCAAATTATAGGAGACAGGACCCAGTGGGGTCCTGTCACATCACATCAGTGGATGTGCCCTCTTATTGAAGGTGTTTTGCCTTATTCAATAGCGGGGCCAAATCTGACGGAATTAACAAGGATTTTCTTCTTACACCTGATGCTTTAGTGATAGATGTATTTTATATTGACAGGTATAGGATTATATCTATGATGAAGACCAAGTGAAAAAACACACAAGTCGATTCTGATCAAATATACCAGTTCGATAGTTATAAAACAGCACAATACTGTGTTATAACTAACGAACTCGACGATTGTTGCCATTGGAAATGGGATAAAATCTAATACTAAAAAAAACTTTATGATTTTTGCCATTTTCACATACAGTGCAACAGAAATATACTCTACTCCGACCAGATAAGGACCCGCCACCACCTCGTCTGGTTCTTATTCTGGTTCTGGAGGATCTTCGTTTTGTAGCGGAGGAACATAGCACCCGTTCCCCCACAATGATAACTCTTCGTTAAATTTGACTAATAATTTAACATAGACCACAATATATTACATAGTTCCTCTAGTTAGAATAAACAATGAAAGTATTATCTAGGTTTTATTTATCAACTTTTTATTCTTATCAAAACTCTTAATTATAAATTGCACTAAACTGTTCTATTCGAATAAAAAATTCTAATTCAAATATGGTAACAAGACGAAACGAAAACGCAGTAACACTTACCTTAAATCAACCACGGAGTAATGTTTCATAATTGGGAAGATAAATCACTCACCGCATTTTTCATCCTCACCGATCTACTACCGCGCTAAAAATAACAATTTTTCTGGAAGAATGCCGGTGATGATCTAGGGCCGTTTATTTGTGTCCGACAATATGAACAGACCAGTTACAACGAAACACCAGCAATATGGTGCAAGCGAAAGCGGGGACGAGAACATAAATAAAACTTGCTGACGTTCACTGTGGTTGGAGATTTTTTTATAGAACAGGATGTAATTTTTCATGGTATGTAAACTTTCTGTACTGTTATTGTAATTAAAACTTATGAACATCTTGAACACTTAACTAGGTAAGAATAAAAATATCGCTTTCTTTGTGTTTTCTCGTGTATCGTAAACTTTTCATTTCTTGATATGTTATTAAAGATAAAATAGTTTAAAAAACACACGACTTTTATTATAACGTACGCTTAAGATAATTAATGATTAAATTTATGCAAAATAAAAACTCATATCTGTTCACTAGCTTAACTAGTAGTTGGCATGTTAAATATATTTGTAATAAAACATAGCGTAACATAATAATGTTACCAAGATATCTGTTAATAAATCTACAATCTTTTATTTATAAGTTGTGTAGTATCCGTAACACAAGCTCTGTTTTGCTTGTGACTGGATAGCATTGTGTGTTAGATGTCCGAAATCATTTCTTTTATTTATTTAAGTCTATTTTTACAAGAATCTACTCAACGAATCTTTGTTCATTTTAGTCTCATTTTTTTTTTACTAATATATAATAATAATCTTTATTAACATTCCAGTTTTTACATATTTGTGTGTCGGTGTTAGCCGCACGGTGTTAGCCTGTATTGCGGCTAACTATTTGCGATTTACAATCGGACATTAGTTAAAGGGACTTATACTAATAATAATAGTAAAAAAAATGTTAGATACAATTAGTTATTAAAGGGTAAAAGGTCATAATATTTGTAGTTATTGTATTGTGTGTGAATAGTGTATGATTTTGTGTGCTGAGTGTGTATGTGATGTGTGAAGTGTGAAGGATCAATTCATTTACACAACTGGTTTCAAAAATTATTTCAATTCATGGTAACTCAAGCCTAATATAAACTGGGTAACGCTGATCCGTGTTTCACGGGCGGTTTTATGTCTAATATCTAGTTTGTTTCCTTAATAATTTTCAAGAGACTACCATCTTTTTAACCGACTACGGCGAAACCGAGCGCCAGTAATAGTTTGGCAGCCTGTGTATGTGTGTGCTAGCTATTGTATCGCTTAAACTACTGAACCAATTTAATGAACGATGTGTCAATAGATTCGTTAAAATTGTCCGGGTGACATAGGCTAGGTAGGTATATAAATTTATTCTGTAGTTTTTAATTCGTTTTAAAATTGAAACAACTGCATTTGAATTCGTTTACAGTTGAAACAACTGCAGCATCGAGTAATTAACACTGTGTTCGTGGTACTCGGGCAGCATCATTATTCTTGAAGCTACGATGCTTGACTAAAATTACCTTTTTAACCCTTAATGATTTTTGATGTGTTTATTTATAGTTTCCTTAGCTTACAGAAGGTTTAAATTCAATTACAGTTTGCTTATGTTTTCCAACAAATATGTTATCGATCGATACAACATCGATGGTTACATGTAACGTAAACAGGTTTCAACCAAATAGGACAATTATTGCAAATACAAACAATTAAATAAACACAAATTAAAATAAAAGCTTAAGTTCCAGAGCACTTAACCAAACATTGTTTTCATCCAAATTTAGAAGCATCATTAACGCCATCTCTGGCGTGGGCGGCGATAATCGCTTACCATAAGGCGATATGTCTGCTCGTTTGCCCCCTGATCCATAAAAGAATACGGCTATTAATATTTACGCGTTCATGTTATTTGGTACAATACAATTAATGAGTATGATGATTACTTAATTTAGTAATAAATAAAAGAATATCTGTTCCTCTCAAATATATTAACGAACAGTAATATTTTGAGCTATATGATCTAGTAAAACTAGTAATATAAGTCCATTCTTATAATAATAGCTGCCACAACACAATAGAAAATTTGTATCTATGGTAATGGTTATACTTAAATCCTAGATAGACTTAAAATCATGTTTCAGAGCGACTATTTAAAGGGCTAGGTATTTAGACATTTGATTGCTTGAACAATAAAGCCCTTATTCCGTGAGAAATGAGGATGATTTTTGCTTAAAATTGTTTTGCCGTTTCCGTGGCTTTTGAGGGAGGTCTGTTTGTGTTAGGATATTACATAATCCTGATAGCTTCATTTCCATCACGTTGGACTTATAAAATTGGAAGAAATGATTTATTCATAGCAATAGAAGCTTAGGTTACCGTAGTGAGGTAGAGAAACAATAGGCTTGCGGGTAGATATTTCATATTTATCAATGTCAAATCAAGATTTCAGGGCAAAAAATTCCAGTTTTGTAGATGATTATTTACAAAAATGCTTTTTTTTTTTATTTGATTGTTAGTCTTACATATAGAGCATATTTTCGTTGGTAAACAAGTATTTCTAAAGGTTTATTACAAGCAGGATTGAAAGACTCGAAGTTAGACGGCTCAGAATCTGTTCAAACTCTGGCCCAAAATTTTTAAAAAGTTCAGACTTGTCTGTAACAGTTACTTAGAGTTTTAGGCTGGCAATTTTATCTTGCGTGCGTGCATGCGCGTGTGTGTGCGGGTATTTGTTGGTGTATGATTGATTCAGTATACGGAGTGTCACTACCCCTGTTCATCCCATGGGTGTCGTAAGTGATAAATAAAGACATCAAGGGTGCAGAACAGTATTCCTGCAAACCCACTCATATGGCCAGCGTAGTATGGTAAGCCTTTCTAGGGACCTGCGTCCAGCAGTGGACTATTAGAGGCCATCGATGATGATAATTGTATAGGTTTGTCTGGAAGAAAATGCCTGTGGCATTAAGTCCGCCTTGTGCAACATGTTTGCAGGAAGTTTTAATAAATAAATAAATAATTTAATTGGAATTAATAGTATAGTCGACCAAATTTAAGTTTCTGATAGTTTATGATAACCTCTATTTACTCTTTCGAGAATATAAGGCTTTAATGTACGAGTATTTACTGGTATTTAAGTAGTATTAGGTTGCTAAAATGCAATTGATAATACTTGATTCAAGTATTACCTAATACACATCACATCTTAAGGTCTATAAAAAAATCTCAAAACATTGTGTACAAGATTAAAAGGGAAATTGCCGTCTTTTTTATGTCGATCACCATATCTGTCGCTGAACACGAGTCAAGTAATGCAAGGATCCAGTCTTGCATGCTTCACTTGATGGCTCAAAGCGATGCCTAGCGCGTGTCGTTCTTTACGATCTCGTAAATTCTGTGTAGTTTTATGGTGCTCATATATCGACAGATACAAGCTCACATAATCAAAAAATTTACATAAAATTTCAAAATCGATAGTGTTTCGTAAACCAAAGATTACTAGAATACATAAATCTTAATTGTATTTAGATCCTAAGATTCCTGGCTCATGTATTATTAATTATTTTTATTTGTTTAATATGTGTGTATTTACAAAAAAAAACTACATATACATACATAACACAAGCTCTGCCCAACTTGGGACTAGATGGCGTTGTGTGGTAGAACGTCCGAAATATTTATTTATTTATTTTATTTAATTCATTTTAAATTAATTATCTTACATGGATACATCCATAGATTTATGAAGCTTTATAGTCAAAATTTTAAAGGTACCTAATATTCTCATGTTTCTTTAAGGATACTCTAAAATAATGATTAAAATTTGATTTTCTTCAAGTTATTCCACTGAAACCAATTAAAATAGGTCAGACTTTAAAAAAAAGTATAATTTTAGTCGAGTCACAAGTTTCTGAGTTGTTTAAAACGTCGTGTTGATAGATTGTGCTGTAAAGTAAGATTTTATAGTCTCTCGGTGTTTCAAACATACAATACATATAAAAACTTTAGTAGAAAACACACATTAGTTATATATAATATATATATATATAGGTATATATATTTTTAGCGCTTATGATAACATCTTGATCTGTAATTTTCATTTATGCAAAGTAATTTAAATCACCACTATATCATGGGCACATTTTAACTATATTGTGTAATCTATACTAATATTATAAAGAGGAAAGATTTGTACCTATTTTTTTGTATGTTTGTAATGAATAGGCTCAAAAACTACTGGACCGATTATAAAAATTATTTCACCATTCGAAAGCTACATTATCCACGAGTAACATAGGCTATATTTTATTTTGGAAAAAAATAGGGTTCCGTAAGATATTTGGGTTTTTCGGACACAAGGTGTAAAAATCAACCAGAAAAGTTACTTATTTTGCGAAAATTTTCATGCTACGGGCTATATAAGACGCAAACGAGGTTGCGTGGGTCAGCTATGTTTTATATACAACGTGTATTTAGTATCAGCATTGCACCCGTGCGAAGCCGGGGCGGGTCGCTAGTTAATTATATTAATACCCAAAACTATCCGATATCATTTAAATCGATTTGAACATACGTAGCTGAGGCTATTGTTTTGTACTTGATATTATCTATATAGGTGACTGTGAGCCTCATTATAAGGTATATGAAAATTGATACTTAGACAAATAGACTAATAATAAATTTATTGGTAGTAAACTAAACCAGAAAAAGTTCAAGAACCTTTAACTCAACTAGGTCAACTCTTCTTCCTAGCCATTATTAATCCCAAGATTAGGGGTCGGCTAATAGTTCCACCTGTTTCACCTGAATATCAGTTTTTCCACGAAGCGACCGGCATCAGACCTCCGCAACCCTGAGGGTGAACTGTAGTCAAAGGTAAAACTAGCGTCAGTATATTTAAGGGCACTGACTAGATTACCAAGTTGCATTCATGGCAACCGGGACCGACGGCTTAACGTGATCTCCAAGGCACGGGTAACTCAACTAGGTCAACATTTGATAAAATTTATATAGCCTATGTTACCCAGGTATATCACGGCACAAACAAACATACATATATAGACTACCAATTAATTATCCTTCCTTTTCAATTTACTGTTTTTAGGTAAAAACAAATGCAGTATCATTCTGCAAGCGTTCACATCATATCAATATACACATGTATACATATATGACCTTCAACCCTTCTTGGCTGGTAAGTTGCAGGTGTCTTTATAAGCGGTGGAAATTTGCCGTGTCATAAAAAACCTCAAAAAATCTTGATGAGTCTTTAAGACAAGTCTTCATTATCGTAACTTCAAATATATTATTATTATTAGTGTAGAAAAGATGTACCGCCTCTCTTTTCAAAAACATTTCATTAAAAATATTACTCGCGTTAATGCTTACCTAAAAACACAAAAGCCCCTAACAAAACATACTGAACAAAATAAATAAAGTCACAAACGTACTCAAAGGAACCTCGTTTATCTCTGCCGGTTCATAAAAGTAATCGCAAGTTATAAAACGCTGGATGCTTCTGAAACAGGATACAATACATATGTTTGTTCCGTGGTTCTATTGTTGGAACCTTGAGAGTCTCAAAGAACAGTACCTACCTATATTTGGAAATTGCGATGTATTCGATTGTGCTGGTTGTGTGTAATAAGGTGAGGAAAGATGACGTCAGAATAAAAGACATTTGTCTCAAATCCCTTTGACAATGTCTGTCACGTTCCAATCCATAAAGTCAGTCAAGAAGAAATCAAATTAAGATAAAACCTTGCAAAACACATTGTATTATGTTTTAAAAGATTGAAACTTGACTTAACAACACCATGTTTATCTGTGACTTCGCTCGTGTTGAAGTAGTAGTAGGTTTAACGTAATTTTATTTGACCTCAGTATAAAAACGTCTATGTTAGCGAATCGCTTTTAAAGTAAAAGATTGAAATGAAAACAAGATACTCAATGTCATAACAGCGAGCTGACTATATAAGTGAAATATTCACACCACATTTTTGTTTCTAAGACTAATAGTTTTTTAATTATTAAGGTACGATGATATAGACCTTTTCGTTAAGGTCCATTTTTTAAACCTGGTACCCGTATGTTTCGGCGCGATTTTAAAGACGTTTCACGTCAAAAACATTTTGCTATTTCTGAAACATCAAACTTTCTTCAATGTCTGTGATGATGTAAGTACATTGATTTGATAGTAATCAATTTATTGGATAGAGTTCCAACTGTTGAATTGTAAATTGGTGATAAATTTTGATAAAACACTGTCATATTGTTTATTATATTGGTGTGTAATGTATCAATATAACGTTAATACAAACAAAAGCAATTGACACATTATTGGAACCCTGTTTAGTAATTTCTCTTTCTGAGAAGAAGAAGCCTGGCCTTGGAGCCTTGGCCTCAGAGTATACCCTTTTGAAAAAAGAAGCAAAAAACATAGTACTGAGCCATAAAATAAAAATACTTATAATGAAAAAATCAAGATATGAAATAGAAAGAAATAAGAATGCAATATACACTGTTAAGTAAGAGACATATATTCACATAAGTTAAAAAAATACGAAAAGAAGTGAAAACATATTTATTTAAATTAAAAATGAAAAGATGTTAGACCAACCAGCTGGTACCTACTTCATTATTAGAGTCCATTTAGTCTGAAATTTACGGGCCATTTGCTTGAACCTATAAAAAACTTACGATCTGCTTTTGGATTAACTCTTTAGTTTAGTTTTATTCTTAATGACCTTCTTGATGCTGTGCTTGTGTTTCAAGTACTTTATTAACAATACAGTTTTAAATATAGAAGTTAGGAATTCAAAGCCATTCTGAATCTAAAACCAGTGGGAAAGTATCTACAGTTTTAGACAGCTGAGCTCTTATCCTTCCAATTAAAAAAATATTACACAATTATATGCGAGAAATTGGACCTTCATCTGTTAACGAAAGTTTGGAATTCTAGTAGCCGAAACCTTATTAAAAGCCTTAGATGTACATAACTAACATATGCACTTACATCAATCACTTGTAGATGATTCTAATTTAAAAAAGTAAAACTAAATTTATTCAAAAGTAACCCAAGATCACAATAGATCACCTCGTATATTTGACCAGCATTGGAATCTATCCAACAAATAATTATTTTTCACAAATAAATTTAGCTCCTCTTTACAGTTTGTACTGCCAAAATAAACAAAATGTTTCAGCAAATTATGCAAATTTAAGACCAGCCTAACTTTTGACTGGATTGGAATTTATAGACTTAATTAATTTAAATCACTGAAATCTATTATTTCCTCGTAAGTGCACCTACCTGATCTTTTCTCTTCATTACCCAATCGGTTAACTGGCAGAGAATGCCTTAGGCATTAAGTACTTACATTTGAACGTTTTGAAAAAGATTTAAAAAAAAAATCTCATCCTACTTCTTATTCTCTTTCTTATCAAAGTAAATGGACTGAAAATGTGAAGATTAACGTCCATCCATTAAATCCAGATGCATAAAATTTTAAAATATGTAAATATATTTGAGTTTATTTGAGAGTAAAAACTACCTCGTTGGTCTAGTGGTTAGCGTAAGCGACTGCAGATCAAGAGGTCTCGGGTTCAATTCCCGGGTCGGACTGCTGTTGGGTTTTTCCTACAAGAAATTCTTAATAGCAGCCCGGAGTATGGATGATGGCGGTGTTGCCCGCCCGTGCTTCGGAGTGCACGTTAAGCCGTCGGTCCCGGTTGTCATGAACAGCTATGGCAATCGTTATTGGGAAGTCAGTGCCCTCAAATATACTGACAACTAGTTTAACCTTCGAATTCAGTTCGCCCTCAGGGTTGCGAAGGTCAGATGCCGGTCGCTCTGTGTAAAAACTGATATTCAGGTAAAATCGGTTGAACTGGTAGCCGACCCCAAATAATATTAGGAATAATAAAGGCTAGGAAGATGATGATATTTGAGTTTAATTTACTCTTTCTCTCTCTCTCTGTATATTATCAGTTGCCTTATTATCTATACTTTTTGTCCATCTTACCTTTCTGTCGCCTCCATGGGGTCAAGTATCTTTAAGAAGTAAATGCGAAAAAGGAAGTATCTAAGATATGGAATATATACCGTAAAACACTTTTAGACGACAGAACGAAAACTGCGATATCTCAAATTGTCCAAGATTTTACATTTGACATTTCAAGAACAAAATTAGTAATTAGTTTATGGCACCCTTTGATCGTTACTACTTCGTCGTTTTCATATATATTTTTTTATATTTTATCTCATTTTAATTATCTCCCACAAAAGAACCTGAAACACTTTGTGCCTAATTTACTGTTCTCTCTTTACAATGGAAAATTTTCAAGTCTGTAACAAAGGCAAGTGGTGTATACATCATAAATTTTCCAGACACTAACCGCGTGGCATTCATAGCGGACTGTTCTACGATTGGGTTTGTTTACTTTGGGTTTATTAACACTGTGTGTAAATAATTAATCTTCTATCTAAGATGGTTTGGTTTTACGCGTGTGCTATTGTCATGTAAGAGGGATTTCATAGATGCCTTCGTGGTGAAACAATTGTACCTCCGACTGAAACTTTAATGCAAATGACGTTCATGCATACTAACTTTCTTTAGTCTTATTGTTTTTCTTTATGTTGTTTTAGTAATAGAAATTAACATATCTATATAATATATATTTTGAAAGGTTCACTAGTAGTTAATAAAGTTAATTTAATTTTATTTAAGGTTGTCTGGAAGAAATCGCTGCGAGCGACAAGATTGACAATTGTTATTTCTATAACTTTGTAACTCATCTGTTGTCATGTTTTTTTTTATTTTAAGTATACAATACATTAATAATAATATTTCTAAACTATTAACTGTTCTGTTGTTTCTATTCTGTATTTAAGCAAGATCATAATCAACTGATTAAGTTAATTTGTAATGGTAACTAAAAACTTCATTATTTTTCTATTTTTAACTTTGGATGTTTACGTAAATTGAAATGGCTTTCAATTTGACGACAGTTAAACCTAAATAGCTTACGTATGTATGTGTAAAATCACCACTATGTCGGCCTAGTAAGGTGCTTCACTACTTAATTAAAGGAGGTTCGTCTTTGACATGGGGTGTCCTGTTGGGGTTGAAGCTAGTCCGTCCGTTTATCCACAGCCTATACATACGCAGATGCCCTTCATTTTAATTAGCTAAGTGTTATCTAAAACTGAATTAGTAATTATAATTTTTGATGTTTGTTTAACATTTAAAATTATTGCTCATTTCGTAACTATTCAATTAATGATTTTATCAAAAAGCACTAACTTGACTTATTATTGGCTTAGTTATTTGTTAGCTAGGATAATAGGATAAGCTTATCGTCACATTACATATAAAAAGTCATGCTAAAAACCAATCTATAAAAGCCGTGAAAGAGCCACGCTTTGACATGCATGGGCCGGCTCGACCGGAGTGATACCACGGCCTCACTGAAAACCGCTGTGTTTCACCGATTGAAGGAGGATACCGGAGGTCCATACCCCAACTCCTTCTCCTATCCCCCAAAGACGGACAAAGCACTTGTGACGCCTCTGGTGTTAAGGTTGTCTATGGGTGGCGGTAATCGCTTACCATTAGGCGATACGTCTGCTCGTTGTCCCCCTATTCCATAAAAAAAATAACCACATAACTATAAAAAAATCGCAGTGCTATTTTAACAGTCCTATAAAAGGTCAATTTTTAAATATATATATATACATATATATACAAATTATATATGTATATATATTTGTATACCTACATTTCTTATTGAAAAATATATCTTTCAATCACAATGTTTTCAGAAGCATTCTACTAATTCAGGTCTGGCCAAATGTTACTCGTTAGAAAATATTCATCCTTGCTAAATTTATTGAAATCCTACGAGCCGTTACGGTGACCCCTTTATGTCAGTCCTATGAAGGAAGGGTTAAGCTATCATCCTATATCCACCTTTGACCTTATATTAATTGTGATGCAACCCGTATTAAATTGTAGTACGTCGTCTAAATCAATGTTTTAAATGGGAAGTTTAGAACCACATATTTTTTAAATTAAATAACGGAAGATGTAGAACACTAAATAAAATCATAAATAACGATCTATATATTGTAGCAAGTTATACGTATGATGACTTTTTTGTGTTGCGCAGTAATAATTCACATACTTCCGGCATCTAAGTGGTAGAAAAAAGAGATAAAACAGTTCAAATATGTGTTTGTTTCTTACGCCCTAACGACTCATCAACTATAGCTATCATTTTTATATATAGTCGGGAGACAAACAATTTAATGTTCATTTAATTTCGAAAATGTTTACAGTACCCGTGTAAGTCAATTGTCAGAAAATCTACATTCCCTCAAATGAATTCAAAGTTAAAATCTCATTTTATAAATCTGTGAATGTTTACAATTTCGTATATGCATATACACATTTGCAACATGACTGTACATATGTTGATGTACCTTTATTTAAAAACCTCTTTTATACGTAGAGATGTAAAAAATAACAGGACAAGAACGTACCACGTTACTTAATTTGATTAAATTACTTTATTTCTTATATGCTTTACAAATTAACGAGACTTCAAGTGATGAAAAAAAATCTCAATGGAAACTAAATAAGTATGGCACTGATTTCAATGTGTATTTTTTTTCTGTATGTATATTCACTCTGTACCAGAGCCAAGCTCTTGAATTTTCATTATTTGCGTAAATAATGTAGCAACTGGCATTCAACGTTGACCAAATGGAAAAGTTTTCGCCCACCTCTTTGACTTTACTGAAAAAAAAACTGTCGGAGTATTGTTTCGAGATACAAATTTTCCGCCAGCAAACCTCAACAGGTACTCGAGGGCCACGGAGCCTGTAGAGAGTGTTGCTTTTTAAAATTATGTTTTTTTTTTACAATTAAGTTATGGTTACTTTTATATCAAAACTTCTTGATGTTTAGTAGTAATAGTAACAATGTTTCCAATCAAAAGATAATTGTTTGAAAGAAAATTAAAGCTATTCAATTACTTATTTATATGATTTGGAAAGTGAAAATCCATTACCTTTAAAAAAATACTACTGTACTAAACTCCGAACCGAAACCAGATACTTAATTTGACACCTAATCCTTGAAAGTTATCAAATTTATTCAACTAAGATATAAAATTATGATAGACCTGAAACAAAATAGGTAAACTTTTTTGATTAATTTTGTAATGGCCACCCTCCACGTCACAGTGTCCGAGGGTCAGGATGTCACAGTTGTACCCAGATCCGTCGTATGGTTTTAGTACGTTTGACCTTGCCAAACCACCTTGCTGCAAACGCCGGTAGCGTAACACCCCGAGAGTTTTTCCATGAAAGATACGGAAATAAAAAAGGTTAGAAACATTGCACACTCGATATATCTCGATCCAGGTACGTCCGGCATAAATGTTTTGTTTGTTTTATACCCTCTTAGTTTATTACTATAAAGAGTATATTAACAAGCCATAAAGAAGGTATTCATACCTGTAAATGACATCGAACTATCAAGAAAGGTTCATGAAATGAAGGTTGAATAAGGTATAAACAGGTGTGTACGGGTCATTGACCGTACATATGGCGCGGTCAGCATTTTACATTCACAACGTCGATTTAAAACAAATTATAAATCAGTGCACAGTCAACAGTCATAGGGTGTACTCACTAGCATTAATCATTTCACATTATATCATTAGTTTCACTAGTAATTTTGTGCGCAACAAATACTTTTATGAACGGATTGTAATGCTGGCATGCGTCCAACTATGTAGAAAGGCATCTTCAACATTTTCTGTTGTATGTACTAAAAACATTCGTAGTGTTCTTGAAAACCTATGCATAAATAATCTCAAGTCCTGGTCACTTACTATAAAAAACAAACCTAATCAAGTTTTAACACCCTTTACGCATTCGTTTTGAATTCAATATTTATAAAACTGAAGTTTAAAACTCACGTTTAACGCAATTGACGACATCCATGAGTAAATATTTAGCCGCAACTTACCCTAACCGAAAAGTCACTAACAATACTTCTTAACATGTCTTACAAACATATTACGAAGGCATCTGCCACTTTTATGTCAAGAGGTAAATGCCACTTAATCAATTGCTAGTTATGTCAAGAGAACTCCGAAAATGATTGCCATTTCTTCGTGTCCTTGTGCCACAAAGTTCGAGTATAAGTGACATATCCCCGCCCAAACATGTGATGGATGTGTAGCCCAAAAACGTTACAGTTTAGTATTATTTCACTCATAAGGCTTACTGTAATGTCTAACTAGAGTGACGAGTCTGGTGGTATAATACGAGGCAAATATATTTTCAAATCAGATTATAGACAAACTACAGCTGAGCTGACCTAGATGACCGAGCTTTGCTCGATACTTTTTTTTTATTGAATAGGGGCAAACGAACATACGCATCACCTGATGGTAAGCGATTACCGCTGCCCATGGCCAATACCAAAAGCGTCACAAGTGCGTTGCCGACCTTTGGGGGATGGGGAGAGGGAATAGGGGAGGGGGGGGGTATGGGCCTCCGGTATCCTCACTCACTCAGTGAAACACAGCGCAAGCGCTATTTCACACCGGTTTTCTTATCGGCGGTAATCGCTTACCGCCGTATACCGCCGCATACCGTGTTCCAGAACTTTTGTTAATTTATTATGTTGCAATTCAAAAAACCTGTAATTGGCTTGAAGTTGCATATCAAACTAAACATATTCTTTTTTTAACGGTTGGTTTTCCAAACCGAAATCTAGACTAATAATAAAGATTAATAATAGATTACTCTAGAAATGTTAGAACCTGCTGTAAAATCTTCTAGAGATTAGCGACCGTAATATTGTATTCATCTTGATAATTAGCGACGCTTATTTAAATCACGAGCTACTGAAGGAATCTAGAAATACTGTCGAAGCGTAGTAAGTGCTGAGAGACAAAATAAAGCGAAGTATTTAAGACTAAAGTTCTGAATGCAGCGATAAATTCCGGCTCGCTTTAGTAGAAGAATATTTTACGTCTAATATCTTTGGCAAGATATTAAAAGCCAGACAAAAATGAAATGTTAGCTACGTAAAAACCTGACTTATCCTATTCATTCCTGAATAAATATTTTGAACAAATTGTGTATTATGTCTTAAAGATATAATTGTCTATATATTTTCACTTAGGTACGAAATATCAAATCCGTGCCTCGTAGAGCGCATTAAGCCGTCGGTCCCGGTTGCCATGAAGCTTGGTAATCGAGTCAGTGCCCTTAAATATACTGACGCTAGTTTCAACCTTCGAATACTCGTACAGTTCACCCTCAGGGCTGCGGAGGTCTGATGCCGGTCGCTTCGTGGAAAACTGATATCCAGGTAAAACAGGTGGAACTATTAGCCGACCCCTAATAATCTTGGGAATAATAAAGGCTAGGAAGAAGAAGTACGAAATATCAAATTTAAAAAGGAATCCCTTTTTTAATTTTATGGATTTCTAAATGTTGTTAATGAGGGGTGTTGGTATTTTTTATTTATCAATAAACGTTACCAGTAAAGGTACTGTAGTTTTCTTAATATAAAATTTAGTATTATTATTTGTTAGTTACGTTTTAAATTTTACTACTAATCTTATTATTAATTCACTTTAGTTACTTCTACCAACACATTTGGGCAATAAATTTACTGGAAACTAACATAAATAAAATATTAATGGGTACTAGTGTTACAGAAGAATACAATTTGAGACTCATATTGACTGTTCTTGTGCGTGTCCAGTTATCATATATATACATACATACACAACTACAATACTATAAACTTGTACTATAAAAGCTAGATAGAATAACATAATGCTTATATTTTACGATTTTCTGGGAAAATTCCTATAAAGGTGTGTCCTTCTCTGTATAACGAACGGCCCGTCTATTTACGAGCGTCTCGGTGCGGAACTTGTGCTAGAAACGAGCGAGTAGCATCTATTAGGGTTGTCTAATTATAATTTATTTATTTTGTACTATGATTATGATATATACTGATCTGAACCCCGCGGTCGCGCTGCGAGGCGAAACTAGTATCTTTATAAATTGTAGTCTATGTGTGTATGTATTCTTCTAATGTATAAGCTATATTATTGTAAAGTTTTATCAAAATCCATTCGATAGTTTTTGCGTGAAAGAGCAACAAACATACATACTCACAAATTTTCGCGTTTATAATATTACTAGGATTACTTTATGACGTAGGTAGTATATTATATAATAAGATACGGGTTCATTGAAGTGTAAGCTACTTAAACCTATTTTTATTAGGTTAATATCCTAATTCAGTTTAAAAAATTACCTTTAAGAACTTTCATTGTAATGTACTTTCATTCTAATATCGATTTTAAGCATTTAACGCCCGCGTAATCTGTTAGTGGGACAATAATAAGCTATATAGCTTAGCTATATCCTTCACCAAGATCCAATCAATCTCTTTACCGATATTCGTAAAAACTGGTTAAGCGGTTTAGCCGTGAAAACGTAACAAACAAAACAGACAGACAGAGTTACTTTAAACAGGTAGCATTTGAATTATATAAGAAAAACTTTCATGCTTTATAAGTTGGTTAGTTTAGAAAAAAATGATTAATCATACACTAACGGTTAAAGCAATCTGAGGTTCGTCTAGAGTTAAACGTGTGCAACATTCAAATAGAGTATGTTAAATATAGTGTTATGTTTACATTCTACTTAAAACATAAATATTATGCGCTTTGTATTCATATGAGTGCACTCAGGCACGCTCGAATATCCGTAATAACTATTTCACTCAATATCATTCAAGAATTTTGTTAAAGTTAAACATGTGCAACATTCAAAGAGTGTATGTTAAATATAAAGTTATGTTTTCATTCTAATCAAAATTCAAATAGTTTTTACGTTATATTCATATGAGTGCTCGAATATCCGCAATAACTATTTAAATACATTATCATTAGTTGAAAGACTTTGCAAAATTTAGTGAAACCGTTAAATATTTATAAAAATGTGGCAACCCTATCAATTCAGCATTGACATTGCATCTTTAATGGTACAGACTGATGGGTACAAATGACACTTTAATTACATCGGTATCGTCTTACACTCCATATCGCAATATACAATATGTGCCAAATCACTCGGATTGTTATGAAATTCTTAGATCATTAGTCTTCATATTCGAATCTTCGGATGGTGTTCTACAAAGTAGATGACAGGCTTTAAGATGTACCTACGTTAAATAAACATAGTTATAAATGTCTAAACGTATTATGTTTTGTAATGAAAGTAATATTTTGTGCTTAATTGCGGTTTATTTTTTGTTTCTTATCTCTAAAACAATCCTGATATCTTTATTAGAATACGTCCACCCGTCCCTCACACGATACTCCACAGAGAATGTACGTAACCACAAGGTACAATCTTAGACTGTCTTACCACAGATTATAAATTACAGAGTATCAATCAAGCATGTTACAATATTCATACTATACCCAGGCAGAAAACAAATAATAGTAATATACTTTTTTCCAGCGCACGTGTTTTCCTGCCACTATGAGCCCGGGTCCATTAAGCGGGGCGTAAAAAAGCTTCCCACTAAGCCACCATAGTATAGGTCACCATACTGCACTGTCGTTATTCGCATTGAGGATGGTGACCACCACTCTTGGAATCTGCTCATGTTTTCCAACAGGCACAATCATTTTGGGGCAGCTCCTAGTATCCAAGACAGCGTGCGGTTTTAGTCGGATTGGGTCCGACATGCCACCAGGAGGTGGTATCTGAAGGGCTTTGCGCACGGAAAGAAAAAAAAACAAATGAAGTTGACAATAATACCCCACCAACTTATCAATAAGCATCGCTAACAACTACACCATCAGAGCCGTCACAGTTTTCTTTTTTCAAATAGACAGCTCCTACATTAAGAACATACACCCTGTGTCGCAGAGGATCTTACAAACACACTTGAAACGAACACAAGGTACACCCAGAATCATCCCTCACAGACTTATTAAACACAAAGAAACTTTCCTCATCCCCCAAAGGCGGGCAACGCACATGTAACGCCTCTGGTGTTGCGGGTGTCCATGGGCGGCGCTACCACGTTACTACGTTTACCATCAGGCGAATATATCTGCAGTTTTGCCCACTATTCCATAAATTAAATTTAAAAAAAGAATCTAAAGAACAATTTGAGGATCACACAAAGTGTTGTTCCATGTGAGAAACTACTAGACCAATCGTGCAGTCACTTATTTATTATCTTACAAGATTTATATTGATAAATGGTTGCGGTTCAAAGTTCATAGCTTGTCATTGAAACCAACGAGTCAAGTATCTTCATAGCAATAAGATACATTTTGTAAATACTTATAATGTTTTTGTCAATCAAATCTGTACCTTGTAACTATGTATTTTAATCATTGAACTGTTGTTCTATAATAAGATTATTTACTATAGAGTTTTGTGGTATGACTTCATTGAAATTAAAGCAGCTAGGTATACTTATATGTTGCGTTAATCTATAAAAATAAATAAAATTAGAGTGTATGTTTGTAATATCTAGTTGTCTAGTAGCCATAACACAAGCTCTGCTTAGCTTGGGACTAGATGGCGTTGTGTGTTACGTGTCCGGAATATTTATTTATTTATTATTATTTATATTAAAATAACCGCTTTTTACTGAATGCATATGTATACACGATACATATACCAAAATAACATTTATTCCAATATTTTTCTGTCTCTCTGTCTAGCTGTCAATTTGTTCCGGTTTATACCTAAAATGAGATCTTTCAACAATACTAGATGATCAGTGTCGGTTTAGAATATTGATAACGTGATATAGTAAATCCTTATTTGAGATATTTTTTTCCTTTCTTATGTAATAGTGGGTAAACGAGCAGACGTATCGCTTGATGGTAAGCGATTACCGCCGCCCTTGGTGATCACTCACTCGGTGAAATACTGCGCAGGCGCTATTTAACACCGGTTTTCTGTGAGGCCGTGGTATTACTCCGGTGGAGCCGGCCCATTCATGGCGAAGCGTAGTTCTCCCAAGGCAAATTTGTATCTGCTATATTTCATAACTAGCTGAACCCCGCGGTGCTACCCGCGGTACGATGATAACTGCGGGCAACGCCGCGAGGCGAAGCTATATCTTTATAAATAGTAGCCTATGTGTTATTCTGATGTATAAGCTATATTGTGGTAAAGTTTCATTCAAATCCATTCAGTAGTTTTTACGTGAAAGAGTAACAAACATCCATACATACATACATCCATACTTACAAACTTTCGCCTTTATAATAGTAGTATGATATGGTCAAATATTACTTACGATATCGTAAATTATTAACAGACAGAGGTACTAACGATATCGGTTTGCTTTTCCAAAGTGGCAAATAATTTTGCAATAGAATATTATCTTCATAAATACGATGACTAGGTATATTATGTTAGGAAAGTTCTTATTTGCCTACAGCAACGAGAGAGAGAGAAAGTTCTTATTTACGTTTATTGTATAGATAAAAATCATTATATTGAATCGTTCCGATTCTTGCATAGAAAACTACGCTAGATTCTTAAGATTTCACTCTTTTTCATTTATTTTAGTTAATGTTAGATATGTATCGTAAATGTCTGTATCGAGACGACAACGACGACCTTTAAAATGCAGAAAACCTTTGCTTGATTTTTTTTTGATTGATTGGTTGTCGTTATAATGCAAAATTTATATGTGCACTAATATTTTAAAGCTGAAGAGTTTGTACTGCTCAACACATTAATCTCATGAACTACAGTTTGCAACTGAAAAATATTTTTAATTGCGATAGGCTACAAGCTATTTAATATCACACTAAGACTAATACGAGCAGAGCAGAACCGAAAGATGTTACGAAAATTGGAAAAAAAATTAATCGTTTAAATAAATGAGTACTTAGTCACCAGATTTACCGACCTACTAATATTATAAACGTGAAAGTTTGTAAGTATGGATGGATGGATGTTTGTTAGTCTTTAACGCAAAAACTACTGAATCGATTTTGATAAAACTTTACAATAGTATAGCTTACACTTTAGAATAACATATAGGCTACAATTTATAAAGATACTACCATCGCCTCGCGGCGTTGCTCGCGGTTGTTGTCGTACCGTGGGTAGCACCGCGGGGTTCCGTTAGTAGATAATAATATCATCGTTATGATTAAATCTCTTTAGGCTTAGTCTATACAAGACATGGAAAAACGAAGACAGTGGGTCAAAAAACTTTAAGTATTGTGTTTTTCTCCAAAACACAATAGAATCCTTGCCTATTCATTACTAAATCTCACAAATTCAGACCTAAGATAAACGCTCTTCGTAATTTAAAATGTATGACAAAAGTTCTAAGAATTCTTAATCATATTCCTGTACCTGACGTACAAAACAATCTTAATTTATATACATGGCAATAGACAAGTATTCTGAGTCACATTGTCACGTAAAAATCACGTTACTATTTTAGATTCCCAATCAAATCCACCCATCTCGAATCTATTTACCCTAAAACTCAACCTTTTACGTGCACAAGGTAATATTCACGTCAATAGCCTCGGACATCAAAACACGTCAGGTACAAATGTACATTCGGGTCAGTTAGACCGCAAGGCTTAACCCGTTGTTTGCCGCAAAATGTGTTCACGAAACAGTAAAATCGCCTCCTGGATATTTGGTAGTTTTCATGCGTAGGTAAGTAAGTTAAAAACAATTTTTCAATTTAAGTTTGTATCTATAATACGAACTTATATTGAAGAAATGTGTTTGATATTTGTCTCAATTTTTTGCTGAAATATTTAAACGTATTTCAAGTTAATAGATGTAGTACCTTTTATTTTTATATTCAAATCTTAGTTACCATTCATATGGTCTCGATGGCAAATCTTTAAAAAAATTTCCACCCACAATTTTTCGGATAAGTCTAGCTATATTTTTTTAATATTCAGTGATTTAATGGATCGTGTTAATCTACAAAATTGCTTTAGTACTTTGTGATAAGGTTCCATATCAATGTGAGGTGAATATTTAAAGCAAGGAGATAAATCTACTTCTTCTTCAAAGCCTTTTTTCCAAAACTTAGTTGGGTCGACTTTAAGTCTTCTACTAAAATGTTATAACATTATATTAAATTGGGTATGAATACATGTAAAATTTTATAACTCACTTTTGTCACCTGCCCCGTCTACTCATTTACCCTACATACAAAATTTCATTATCGAGGTTGTTGAGCCACACTGTTTAAACTTGAACCAGTAGACTTCGGTACTACCTTCTTACAGAAGACCACCTTAAGTGATAGCATTCGTACTGCCGTCTTTTGTTCGTGGATCCGAGACTGGAGGAGGAACAATGATATAAAAGCATCTCACTATATGGCCTGCTATATCATGCTGCATTGCCTGCATTCGTAATAGGTGTTGTGACCACTACTCTTGACATCTGTTGCATATCTGTTATACATCAGGCATGGTAGTCACTTCGGCAGGCTCATGTATAAAAATAATAATAGTATAAGCCTTGAAAATGTAATATAAAACTTCACTTTCGCAATAAAATATAATTAAGAATATTATATTTTTAACTAAACTAAATGTATTTAAACATGAAACATAAATTACACTTATTCCGTTACTTGATGAATTATTCCATAATCAAAACAATTATAGAAATTAAATTCCAAGAAACTTCTGTATTCAGGCTTATGATTTTCGTTCTTGCCAAAGGAATGTATAATTATTTATTAAAGAGTTCGTTTCGCAAGAGTTAATTACTTAATAACCCTTGGGAGGGACTCCAGAGGCCATTTTGTACTTTCAGATTGTGTTACATTTATTACGAACCCATTGAGATAAGTTATAAAAATGTTAAAGTGTATTTAAATAATTTTATCAACAAAGTAAATTTTATACTTTTTTGTTCTAAGTAATAACCATCATGGTTTTTAAGTAACTGTTAAATGAAGCCCAGAAGAAGTCTAAATATAAGACAAGACCCACCAAGTTTCTGAATTTTCTGTCACCATTCCATGAACGTTTAAAAAAGTAGGTGAAACTGACAACTATTGTAACTTGTAGGAATTTAATGTCTTAATTACACAATCTATCTTTAGCATCGATATTTAGTCTATTAAAAATACTGGGATACCGTTATAGTACAAATAATTTATACATTTTATCGACTTAAGAGTGCTGAGAACTATACTCCGAGTAGAGCTGTGGGTAACGGATATCATGTTCCACCCAACACAAAGAAAGGATGCTCCGACCAGACGAGGTATGCCACAGAGCAAACCGACTAATGAGCCAACAGAACCCATTTAGGACTTCTAAGCTACCTAGATACCGTGGGAGAACCACGCTTCGGCATGTATGGGCCGGCTCGTCCGGAGTGACACCAGGGCCTCACAGAAAACCTGTGTGAAACAGCGCTTGCGCTGTGTTTCACCGAGTGAGTAAGGATACCGGAGGCTCATAATCCCAACCTTCCTCCATCCCCTTCCCCATTCCCCAAAGGCCGGCAGCGCACTTGTGACGCCTCTGGCGTGTCCTTAGGCGGCGGTAATCGTTTACCGTCCGGCGAAACGTCTGCTCGTAAGCGTATAAATATATATATATATAATCGCTACCCATTGACTGTCAACATTTCAACTATGACAGGATTAAGGCTGGCATACATATTGGAGCTTAAATACTTAAGGCATTAAGCCTTAATGGAGGAGTGAGCGAGAATAATCAATTCCCGGAGACTTTCATACCGTTTGCGTTTGGATGAAAAATTTATATTATGATATAATTTTGAAATACATTGAGAAATCTGAAATATTAATGTCTGTACAGCCAGTACAGATTATTATTATGTAGAATAATAAAATTATCTTTATATGCATGGTAGCTACTCGAAAACAGTTTAAAGAATAATAAATATAACGTGTACCCATTTTATTTCCCTCGTTCGGAAATCCCCCCGGATACCACCTTCTGGTGGCATGTCGGACTCGAACCGATTAAAACCGCACGCCATCTCGGGTTCTAGATGCCGGGGAACCATGTGCGCCCTAGAATAGAAAAACCCTGGAACCCCGACGTACCTCGGGCCATCTATGGTTTGTAAATGGCCCCCATCTATCCACCGCTATCTAGCAGTTGCATACATCAGATTTCTGCGAGTGAAAGTACCGTCAAAATTTGTATAGCCGTTCTAAAGATTAGCCGGAACAAATAGGCAGGCACCGTCTGCCGACTAAATTGTAATTTAAATAAATTGTAATTTTGTTACATGTACCGTGTGTACATACATATGCATTAAGATAATAGCGATTATTTTAATATTAGAAACAGACACTACAATTTTATTATTTGTAGAGATATAGATATATTTTTAAAAGAAAACTATGACACTTGGTGAAGTAGGAAGCGGTGTGGCGACCGCTTAAGCCACTAGGTCACACGTGCAGTCTGTAATAAATTTTAACACAAGGATGCCGTCTTTTATACAAATTTCAGTTTTGATAAAATCATTTTAAAAATAAATTGCATAGTGTCACTCAGACACATCATTTAGCTTCACGAGTTTTGCTACAAACTATCATATAAAATGGCATGATGATGTATCTTTAAATTAATTGGTAATAGTTACTTTTCTTTATCAAAATATTTGATGAAAATTGGATCTGTCGGAAACACGACATTACTATAAATACCTGTATACAAAAATAACTATGTTAATTATTATTAAAAATTAAAAGGCTGGCGATTATCTTAGTAGTCCTTACAGTAATATTAAGAATTGAAGAGGCTTATGTCCAGCGGTGGACTGTAATAAGCTGATGATAATGATGAAGTCTTGAAAAGTCGGTCAGAGTGGCTATTCTGAACGGACCAGCGATCTATTCTCCATTCCCTCATTCTCACTTTCCAATATGACGACTATTTGCTAGAACTGAGGACAAACCGAGTGCAGGACCGACAGCTTTATGTGCTCTCCGGGGAACGGGTATCGCAACTCCTTCTGAAGTTCATTATAATTTGTTGGATGTATATTTAATCATTTTTATTTATTCGTTACAGGTAATTATACCGGCTGTTAATTTAATAGAGGTGATTTGGTATGTAGTGTCAGTTTATTTAATTTAAATTTGTTAAAGCACTCGTCATAGAATTTTATAAGTACATGGAACAGATAATGTCTGTTGTTATTTAATAAAAATAATATAGTGAGGATTATTGTAATAAAGAATACTTTAATCAGGGCTAAGAAGAAGTCTATTTATGCACAATTCTGAACACATTACCCACGTCAACCTAAAACAGGATCACAGCGATACAAATTGTATTTACCCAAACTTCAAAGGGCCAGAAATCTATCAGAAATTATTTAGATTTATTGACTATCTAAATGAAAAACAGTACACAGTTACCGTGGGAGAGCTATGCTTTACCGTGGGAGAGCTATGCTTCGGCATGAATGGGTCGGCTCGACCGGAGTGATACCACGGCCTCACAGAAAACCGGTGTGAAATAGCGTTTGCGCTGTGTTTCACCGAGTGAGTGACGATACCGGAGGCCCATACCCCAACCCCTATCCCCATCCCCTTTCCCATCCCCCAAAGGTCGGCAACGCACTTGTGACGCCTTTGTTGTTGCGGGTGTCCATGGGCGGCGGTAATCGCTTACCATCAGGTGATACGTCTGCTCGTTTGCCCACAATTCAATAAAAAAAAAAAAAAAAACACAAGTTTAATAAATTATTCTTTACTTACGTCCTCTGATCTTCTTCGGATCAATGGATAAAGACTCAAAAGTTTAGTACGCCCAATATTCAGCCACATCCATGGCTTGCTTTGACTTCGAAGCTTGAGAGCCACAGATAACAAGAAAGAAAATACAGGTTGAAGATCATACGGAAATCTTTCTCTGTTGATTTTAATCACCGTAAAATCACTTATACGAATTCTTTTGATTTCGCGTTTAAGCGACATATATTTATTGACTTCAGCGATCAGTGTCAGAATACGTATTAGCCAGAACAAATTAAAATAAACATTAAAATATGTGTTACTAGAGAATTAAATTGTTAAAATGTTCAAATGTATCATGTAAACCAAAAATAAAAAAGAAAATAGTCGCAAGGCATACAAGAATGTGACTGAAATGTGTATTTAGGTTTCAGTTGTTAGTTGTTATACGATATGTGAGGTCGTAGGTGTGAAATAGATAAATGACAATTTGTTATTTATGTCAGTAATACACTTAACGCTCAAATAGCACGGTAGCTGACACTTTTAAAAAGCTTTTTTGTCTGTTAATGCTTATTTAGTTTAGGATTACATCTCGGAAGCTGAAATAAAGCAACTTCCTGCTATATGGCGGACTGGCTTGTGTAAAAATGAATTACAATGTTAAAAGTTAACTTTATTAAATAGTTATTGTTGTTGTGTTCTAAAATCCATAAGACGATATAAGGTGGTCTAGTTAATACACACTAAGTCCTGAAAACTTCGCCCAGACTCGGCCTCAGATTTATATTTGAAAGTAGCCGTTCCTCGCAGTTTTATCGACGTTTGTATACCCCATCACTTCTAATTGTTGTGTAGTTTATAAAACTTTTAAATAATAACTACACTATCCAATTCAACACGTATCATTTAAACCTGATTGATAATTTCAGCGGTTTAATGTTTAAATCATCAAACCAAAATAATAGACAATAGAAATCAGAACCACAATAACTCTAAATATATTTTATATAACTAAACTAACTAACTAAAATATATTTTATATATTTTTATATAAACTATTCATGATGTCGTTCTACATTTTGTATGTATTTGGATAATTTATTACTGTTTTTATTTTATAAATCTGCTTTAGTTCGAAACTCATTTTCTTGTTTTGGGTGGATTCAAATTCAAAATCATTTCTTATCTTTTATTTACAGGAATTTATTCAGTAAGACCCGATAGTTGTAGGCTTATATACAGCTTCTCATATATTTACAGGTTTTTCATAGTCAATAGTCGTATACGCGAGTCTTCAAAAGAACCGAAGTGGGCGGCTTATATTAACATAATTTGGCCATCAGTGAAATCGACTCCCCGTACCTAAGAAAATAACTTTGATATTTTTCTTATATGCGATCCAAAAATGTATAACTTTCCATCATTTTGAATACGCATTTAATATAGTTTACGTATTTTTGTGTATTTATTAGTTGAGGTTTATCTATTATTTTGAAACATTTAGAACAGAAAAGGTTTCAACAAAATCTGCACTCGTTCTACACACTCATTAAAGCTTGTAACTTTGTACCGAAAATACAAATCTTGTTAATTTGTATAGTCATTTTATAGTGATTTCGACAGAACTTTCACTGGCAAATAACTGATGATATAAGAAATAACTTAATCTACTTTTTTAGACTAGCTTTGCCCCACGGCGTTACCCGCGTTTGTAGTTGTACCGTTGATAACACCGCGTGGCTCAGCTAGTTCTAATAATAAAAAATAAAGAGACATTTTGATTATTGAGAAAGCACATAGGCTACTCTGTACTACGATAATCGACATACACGAGGGTAGAGCCGCTTTGCTCTATTCTGATATACATAAACATACTAAATTTGTGTAAATAGTTACATTTTTCAACATTACCTACATAAAACTTAAAAGATTAATTTCATTCTAATCAAAAGGAAATACCGAAATAGAACTTACAGAATTTTATTAAACCAATCTAATCGTAACATTTATGAGTGCCAGAAGCAATAAAAGTAATTTCTTATTCAAACAATTAGCTGAAACCAATTTAGATATATAGAGAAAAGGCTTTTTTCGCTGTTACATACACCCGCTTATCCATCCATCAACATTGTAATTGAAACCTTTCTTATTAGGCCCGCCTGCCTGTCAGTCTGTCAGGCATCGTTCAGTTTTATTGGACTGTCGGCCTTATTGGAAGGTAGCTGCCCGATGAATTGCCCATTAATTTGTAACGGAATTGCATTTACTATATGTGGGACAGGGAATGGAAATGCGTGGTCGTGAATTTTTCCTGTTATAATTCTCATTAGAATAAAAATGTCTATGTGGTAATTAATTCTAACTGATATTCATCGTATGAACAAAAAACTAGGACTTAGTTATTTTACCCAAAAAATATTAATCTACTCATATTTTGCTAAGAAGAGTCCTAAGTCCTATCGACAACCTTGAATCATGACCCACTTTGCCGATAAATAGGTTGAAATCGTCAAAAAAAACAAATATTTTCTTCCTAAACAGTGCGTGCCGCATTTAGGTTATTTTAAACATTACGCAAAGTACGTCAATAATGGATAGAGATAAATGTAAATTTACCTCTATCATCACTGCCGTAGGTAAAATATTAGATAAATCAGTATTAGTCATACCTATATAAAATCCATGTTACTCGTCAGCAGACTAGGATAAAATGCGGGATAACTTTGCATCCATTCCGTGGGATCAACGCTGCTTTGGGATCTGTAGCAGAGAGCGTCCACCTTGGCTGACGAGATCACTAACGTCATGGAATATTATGTTTCTTACAGTGATATCATCGGCTCTAAGACCCGTCCCTAGTACAAGTGTGAGTCCACCCATGCCGTCGCTCAAACACAAGCGGCTTACTAAGCATAGACCAGGGCACGTGCCTGTGGCGACCCTGTTGTTGATTGCCTAAAAGCAGCTTTTAGGCGGAATGCTAGTAGGATTATAGTAGAGCAGATGCCCAGCATATTGCGCGGCTTGGCCATACTCTCGTCTCACACCATACGGGCAGCTAAAAGTTCTGGTGATTGGCAAAAGCCGTGAAGTCCAACCATTGCCAGCCCACACACTGAAATACCCCGATGGATCACTTGCCTGTCAGCCGCAGGAGAAAGCGAAACTGCTTGTGGACCTCTTTGCGGCTAACTTTTGAATGGACGATCGTGGCGTGCACCCACCATTCAGACCAGTGACTCCACAATGCAGGATATTCGTATCCGTCAGATTGGTCCTCTACCTGGAAGGTCACTCCTTGCTAAATGATCGGCAATACGGCTTTAGGCCGAACCGATCCACGAGTGATCGTCTAGCGTATGTCACTCACCTTTGGAGTGAGGAATAGCCTCACCTCAAAGTCCCTCTCTTGCCCCTATCATTGAGAGAATTCTGAAAAGCTCTTCCAACTGGTCCCCTTTCTCCCTTCTTCTACAGGACAACACGTAAAGGCCTTCGAAATAACCCTTTTAGAGTGGTAGACATACGCTCTCGAAAGAAACGTTTCGGTTCTTCCTTCTTGTGTCGAGCGATCAAAACATGGAACTCACTACCACCATACGTATTCCCCTCACATTATGATCCCGGGTCCTTTAAGCGGAGCGTGAAAAAGCATCACCATTGAGGATGATGACCACCACTCTTGGATTCTACTCATGCCTTCCATCAGGCAGACTAGAGTCATTTTGGAAGCCTGATCATAATAAAAATATTGTACTATACCTACTTATTAACATTCAACCTTTGCACAAATGAAAAAGATAATATTAGTCATATTTAAAAACAAATCGCTTCCGAACACCGTAAACAAATTGTAAACACTGTGTGTGCTATATCTAACAGCCCTTAGCAGTGAGGGGTGTTGAATAGGGAATCCATTTCACTGTGACCCAGTTATATGGCACATCGTAACTGAGCTAACCAACTAGGAATCTATACTAATAATAAAGCTGAAGAGTTTGTTCGTTTGAACGCGCTAATCTCAGGAACCACTGTTCCGATTTGAAAAATTCTTTCAGTGTTGGATAGTCCATTTATTGAGGAAGGCTATAGGAGTATAATCATCACGCTAATACTAATAGGAGCGGAGCACTAATGAAGAATGTTTAAAAAACGGAGGTAAATTTTCACGCTACGGGCAATTGAAGACGCAAACGAGGTTGCGTGGGTCACCTAGTATCTAATATATATATTTCTCGTCTTATATTGTTGCTCACGATGAACACCAATACTATCTAACAAATTTTTACTTTTATTTTTATTGAATGTGTGTTTTTTGGCGTTCCTTAGAATAGGTTATCATCACGCTAAGACAGATTGAAAAGACACACAGACAAATTTGCGAGAGTCAGTTAGTATACTATAAGGTTACATTATTTAGAAAAGAATTTGCTTTGAATGTACCTACCTAATTATTTTTGTTATCTTTATTTTTTTAAATAGTAAGATATATATATTATTTATATAATAATAGATAAACTATAGGAGAGCCGTCTGCGGTGATACGGATACGTTCTGAGGCGACCATACAATCACATGACTAGAAAAGTACTAGGTATCGAAACTAAACCCCGAGGGCGAGGAAGACCCCGAATCACTTGGATGTCCGTAGTAAATAAGAAGCTCAAAGTAGCCCAAGTTAACAAAGAGAGGACCCAGGACCGAGCTGCCTGGAGACGCATGATACGGAGCGCCGACCCCAAATAAAATGGACGACGACTTAAAGACTCGAAGACTTATAATTGAAGACTATAAATACTTGACATTGGCAGAAATAGCTGATCCGAGTGATCCGGCTGGTTGCCATTTCATCAAAAAAAGAAGAAAGTTCAACTACACGCGAGATAGAGTCTATAAACAACTAATAATAATAATAAAGTTCAAGGCCAAAATATTTATAAATGTTATAGAAAGATAAAATATAAGACGGTGAACAAACCGACTGTTGACAGTTATTCACCCACTCTGCCAAATGCAATACACTTTAGTTTCAGTATTGGTATAAAAATACGCAACAGCTGTGTGTCTGAAGCGAGTAAATACCTATTGTGTACTGAAGCTGTTAGCGAATGATAGGATTCGGATATTTGTTCACTCGTCTGTCGGTACTGAACGAGTCCATATTTGTTATTTCGATTTTGTTCCTGAATTTCAAAGGTATGCCGTGTCATTTTGTTATCGGGTGCGCACTGTCTAAACTGCTTTG
Source organism: Spilarctia lutea (assembly GCA_916048165.1). Taxonomy (NCBI): domain Eukaryota; kingdom Metazoa; phylum Arthropoda; class Insecta; order Lepidoptera; family Erebidae; genus Spilarctia; species Spilarctia lutea. The sequence continues at coordinate 7,522,763 of OU696492.1, forward strand.
AACTCTTAAAATAGGGGATTTGTTCCGTTTTTATACATGATTTCCTTGAGCTTAATGATTTTTCACTAAACAAATGAGTTAATTTTAACCTTATCTATACTTATGTATTAAATTAAAGAGTTTGTTTATTTGTTTTGTTGAACGCTCTAATCTCAGAAACTACTGATTGTGTTATATGATAAATTCATTTAGAGAAGCCATTCTACGTTCTAATAGTAGCTGAGCATAAATGAAATGAATGTAACAAAAAATTATTAAAGCTAATGACGCAGATCAATGGATCGGAAATATAAAATCAGCCAAGTGCGTTTTTTTTTTATTATTTAAGTGGCAAACGAGCAGACGTATCGCCTGATGATAAGCGATTACCGCCGCCCATGGACACCCGCAACATCATAGGCTTTACAAATGCGTTGCCAGCCTTTTAGGAAGGAGTCTCTCCTCGCTCTTTTCTTGAAGGTTTGAAGGTCGTATTGGTCCGGGAACACCGCAGGCGACAGCTCATTCCACAGTTATTGATTTATATCAAGAACTCCCTTAACGTTGTATTATTTTTAAATGAAGCTATAACATTTACATATTTATAGTCGATTATTAATCATTTAGTTAAAACATCAGTTCAATATGTAAGTGATGAGACAAGACTGTAAACAACCCATCATTCAGCACAATGTAAATGCAGAGCGTTATCATAACAATTAAAGTACATTAACCGATTTTTCAAATCATACTATTTTGAACATCAAAACATTGTAACAATCAACGCCTTGTATATTATAAAGAATGCTTCTTTCAACATGGCTAGAATAACATTAGCACTTACCTTAATGTTCGTGTATAAACAATTTTACACTACATACGCAATCGTGTATTTAAATAGTACTCTATTGTATTTGAAAGGAAATTTATTGTATCCTATCTAGTTAATGCTATTTATTAGGTTTTATTGCAAACTAGCTGACCCGGCGAATTTTGTATCTTCAAGTTCAAGTCAAGCCCAAGTTCGTTTTATTATTAATGCTCGCCTCATCTTTCCATGGGTAGTACAGTGGTGGTTTAGAAAAAAAATACTCTTTTTTAGTTTTTTCTTAATACAAATATTGTCCTTACAATACACATAAAAAAGAATTATTCAATTTGGTGCAGTCGATCGAAAGTTATGGGCGTACATACATTTTTGTGATTCATTTATATAGATATCTTATGCTACTACTATATAACATTAAATATCAATTCATAATTATTAATTTATTTCTAAGATTGTGTGGTAACGGATTAAGAATACATAATGTCAACACGTCTATTCATCTCATGGGTGTCATAAAAGTAAAACCTCCCATTGAAGTAGAGGCTTATGACAGTGCATATTCTTTTTTTCTTCTTGCACCCGTTTTTTCTCATCCCAAGGCCTGGAAGAAATTCGGCTCAACCGGGACGGTACTACCTTCGCACAGAAGATCACCGTAATATGCCAGTGATGTGCTGTAGTTATGGTAGGTACCATTAAGTGATTTTAAAGAGTTGTCAGAGCAGTAACAGAGAATTTTAATGAATAAACCCGAGATAAAACTAATGAATTATAGCAGGACACGTATTATATGACTATTTTTATACCTATACAAAAAATCAATACTAATATGAAGCTTAAGAATTGGTTTCTCGTTGAATCTTGTTGTCTTATTAAAGCTCTTATGTCAGAAACCATTTTTTTACTTTGAAGGATTCTTTAAATATTGGAAAGTTTATTAAGGAAGGCCATAAGTTGTATAACATCAGTGAAAAATTTTGAAAAACAAGGTTAAATTATTTTTGAGAGATACGAACAACTTGCACGGGTTAACTGGTAGTCTATTATATTCATGGTGTCCCTGACGTTCTTCTAAGAAGTGGCTTACGGCCAAAATTGGACTAGCTGTTCATGATACAAATATTTAGTCATATTAACTTTGTAGCTCAGTTAAACTTAATAGGTATACGATGCCATTCAATGTTTTATAGTATCCATTTTTTATTAGCACCCAATAGTCAAGTAGATACAAAAAATATCCTTCATATATTTAGAAACGTTAATAAGTATCGTTTTGACTTCTAAGGATGTTTGCCAAGAACTTTAAATTGTACATCCGCGTCACATCTAAAACCGAATCTGTCGAAACTTGGTGCTAGGTGGACAAAAAATCTGTTGTTAGGTATTTTGGTATTTTTAATGAGAGTTAAAATTATGACACAAAAACTGTCGGAAATCTATTTAGCTTTTCAAGCCCCGTTCCAGAAGATGATTTTACCAATTAATGGTAAAATCTGATACTAGATCGGGGGGCTTGAGAAACTAGCTAATAGATGTTTGAACTTAATATCATCTTTGGGGTATACGTCATCGCTTTACTTTTGCACCGGGCAAAACCTATATGTTTGTGTGATCTGCAAATACATATATATATTTTCATTTATATAATATATATATTTGCAGATCATACTAACATTTGGTCCGACTCGGGAATCGAACCCGAGACCTCAAGCAAAGCAGCCGCAAACGCTACCACTGCGCCACCGAGGTAGTCAATATATGAGGCAAAACATCCTCATCGTGTAACTAACCTATTTTTATATTACTTGAGATCCAGTTATATAGATAAACATCTCCAAAAATCTGTTACTCACGTTAAATATTTAACGGTCAAAGTTATTTTAGTAGATCGTTAAATAAATATATAATGTCTATATTTAGACGTGGTTTGTACAACATTGTATTTATCCCAAAAGTGTTTTTTAAACATGTATATATTCATGATAATACACCAAAAACATCCACTATGAACCGCTGAATAATTTAATACGATAAAGCGAGTCGGGTTGCTCTTGCGATTCACAAAATCCGGCATTAAGGCTAAAATCCCTTTATTTTCTATTCACGTATACCTTTATTTTGTCGTACATTGAATCGCCTGCCGTATGTGACGCGAGTGTAATGGAAAATTCATATTTTCATTAATAAATAACACGAAGAATCAGAATTTAGCATAAGTCAGATATTATAATTTATATTAGACAGCTTAAAAGCCAGTAGGTAGGCTACATACTGAAATGTTTTTGTACAGTAACCGTTTTACTTTTTTGGTTTGTGTTTTGGACATTGAATAATGCTTGTAGCATTTGTAAATAACACAGGTTGACCTTGCTGTGCTATAAGTGACACATTAAGTTATTTTCGGGAGTCTGAATTTTCTTGAGCACACTCATACCTACATGTAATACGAGTAACTTATTAATTCTAATAATAACTGCCTCGGTGGCGCAGTGATAGTGAATGCGACTGCTGTGGTTGAGGTCTCCGGTTCAAATCCTGGGTCAGACCAAATGTTTGTGTGATCTACAAATATTAGTTTCGGAGTTTGGGTGTTTTCTATGTAAGTATTTACAAAAAAAAAGTATATATGTATTTATATCAGTTGTCTAGTACCCATAACAAAAGCTCTGCTTAGCTTGGGACTAGATGGCGTTGTGTGTTAGATGTCCGGAATATTTATATTACATTATTTATATTACTATTAGTATACAAATATTATGCTATAGGAATCTAGTAGTCGCTTAAGAAGTAAAGGTACTGAAGTAGATGTCACTACGTTTCAACTACAGGTTACAAGACAAGAAAATCGACAAGCGTTGATTAAAGAAAAGTATCGTCCAATTTATCAAAATAAACTAAGTATAGGGTAAAACCGGGATAGATGCCCCACTTTTTGAAAAACCTTCATAATTTAAAAAATATTAATTTTAAATGGATAATTTCTGTGCAAGTAGCTTGCTTAGTTATTTAAGTTGGATTATTATTTGTTTTTGCTGACCTATCAATTACAGATTTTGTAAAATGTAGGTTTCTGTAAAACCCTTTTTTTTGGGAGGGACGCCTACCTGTATGTATAGTTGCCCCACCATGAAAATAACAAGGAGGATAGATGCCTGCAGTGCGGGATAGATGCCCTTCATACTGTGTAAAATAGCAATTCTCCAAGAAACATGGTTTGAATTACGAAAAACATTTATTTTAATATGATACAAACAACCATAAATAAATTTTAAAACTATTTGTTCAACAAAAGTATTAAATCTTAGTTTTTAATATTAATTGTTAAGTTTCAAAGAACATACTTATACTTTTTTTACATTAAATATTATTTATCACCAAGAATAATTGGGGTCGGCTACTAGTTCATTGTGAAATAACTGAATATCAGCTATTATATGGAGCGGCTGGCATCAGACCTCCGCTATCCTGCAGATGAACTGAATTTGAAAGTCTAACTAGTAGCCATTGTATTTGAGGGCACTGACATCTCAATAACGATTGTCCTAAGCTGTTCATGACAACCGGTACAGACGGCTTAAAGTGTTCCTAGGCACGGGTGGGAAACAGCGCCATCTTCCGTAAAACTTTTATAAGAAAAACCCAACAGCAGTCCGATCCGAAATTCGCACCCGTGACCACGTGATCGGCAGTCGCTTGCGCAAACCGATAGATCAATGAGGCAGTCCCAAAATGTGAAGTTTTCCTAAATAAAATACCTAATGAGCTAAATCAAATCCCGTAATATCCTGTATTTCGTAATGACGTTATATTTTTAGCAACAAAACGCCTGCGCATGATTCTAGATGGAATACCAAGTCATCAGAATATTTCGTTTATCTCCAAGGATTTTTTATTAATTTCATCGAAAGCTGACTGTTATTGTACAAGAACATATTTGGGTACACATGGTGTATGGAGGGATAGATGCCCAGCTATTTTTTTAAATACATTGAAAACAAAATAGCAACTATTTACATTTAAACGCATCCTTAATGAACCAGTGTATTGACGTAATAAAAAATATAATATTATTTATTACTACTTATAAAGTTATACAACGTTAAAATAGTAACTTTGAAAATTTCTACGTGTTAGTGAAGCTAATTTCGGATATAAATATACACATGAGCAAAACAAATCCTCAAAGCACGACAGCTCATGGATAAATTAGGTACAGGGTGACAGAGGCTCCTACTTATACTATTAATTCTTAGTTGCGATTTTGGGAAGTTAGGTTTCTTGGATGTGAGGCATCTATCCCGTTGCGGCATCTATCCCGGTTTTACCCTATACGTTTATGCAAAAATAAATTTTATAAAACTATATATTTACACTTTTAATGCAAATAAGCAACTTATAAATACATATATACTTTTTTTGTATATACGTACATATTATATATATAAAATACCCAAACTCCGAAACAAATATTTGCAGATCATTCAAACATTTGGTCCGACCCAGAAATCGAACTCGGAACCTCAAGCACAGCAAGTCACATATGCTACCACTGCGCCACAGAGGCAGATAGTTAAGACATTTTAAAAATAATGTTAATTTTATATTATTCAATTGACTATTTAAAAAATTACTTATAATGCCTTCATCGTAGGTTTGTATCAAATCTGATTTTGTCAACGACTATGGTTGTCTTTTAGGATCTTCAGTGCTACCTAGTTATTTACTTAAGAATTAATTACTATTAATGAATAATCTTCTTTGTAAAGAGAGAGCTCAGTAATTAACTCAGGCTTAACACAGGACACCGAACCTTTTTATAATTTGAGTGACAAGAGATGCCTAGAATTGAATAGCAAAATTACAAGTCAAGAGGTGCAAAAAATATCCAGTAATTAATGTTCTTCAAATTTTGTTTTTAAAAAGTATTTTTATACGAGTATCTAACTAACTAATAATTACGCTATCGTATAATATTCTATAACATATACGCTATATGCATATAGGTTATTCTAAAACGTAATAAGACTAATCATGCCCACACGCCCACCACTGAAACTCCTACAGGTACACGAGGATTAACAGCAGTGACCCACGACTTATAACACTCAGGAAGTCCCAGGAAAAAATAAACTGTCTTGGATCATATATCTCTCAAATGTAATTTCTAAAGTATCGATAATTTACGGCTCCTTTCTGTCAATTGCTTCTCGACAATCCTCACAAATAAAATAATGTAGTGTTTCCAATCCTGATGTTATCAAGAATTGATTGAAATAAATAAAAATGAACGACAAAAAGAAAAAGACTACCTAAGCAAATAGCGCCATTCTGTGACGATAATAGTTATATATACGGCCACTCCGTTGAATTGCAATATTAAACTAGCAGGAATATCAGCGTTTTTGACAGGATTCAATTTACTGAAAGTAGCGAGATAAAATCACGTCATGAAACTTTGTTACAGCTAGTACCGGAATGCCATACAAAAGAAAAATTGAACACTATATATCACACAAACCAAATTCATTAATTTTCAATTGTTAAGTATTGTTTTTATTTTTTTTAACGTATAAGGGGTGAACGAGCAGACGTATCGTAATGATGGTAAGCGATTACCGCTGCCCATGGACACCTACATAAAAACAAGTATTCAACTAAATTCAGCTATAGTCATTTGAACTAAATTACAAATTATATGGACAGAAATCCCTTAAATTAAAGTTAAAAATAAACCGTTTCATTTACATTAAAGCTTCATAGTCATATAATCATGTAATAATTGTAAAATAACTAAAAACCATGAATTTCATTGGACCAAACATAAAATAGACTCCTTTTAGGACATCCTTTTTACCGTAGGAGAGCCACACTTCGGCATGATTCGATACCACGGCCTCACAGATAACCGGTGTGAGACAACGCTTGGGCTGTGTATCACCGAGTGAGTGAGGATACCGGAGGCCCATACCTCAACCCCTTCCCCCAAAGGCCGGTAACGCAGTTGTGAAGCCTCTGGTGTTACGGATGTCTATGGGTGGCGGCAATCGCATACCATCAGGTGATACGTCTGCCCGTTGGCCCACTATTCCATATATAAAAAAAAATATTTGGACAGTAATATAAAATACGTTCAGGTTATTCATATCCCTAACATTTTATAATAAATGCATTAAGACGATGATGAGAAGTTCTTGTTCCAGAAAAGTTCAAAGGTCAAGTTTAAGGTACAAACAATAGAAACGAAAGTTCAAATCTATTGTGGTTACAACTTTGTGTTGTAATACCCCCGTTTTTCAACAAACCAAGTTTGGTAACTGTGTTCTAATGTTTTCAACAGAGGTTGTTTGAGTTTAGTCTTCTCGAGGCAAATTATGTTTACGAAATACTTACAAACTTACTGTTGGAGTACTTCTTCTTAATTATGATGTATTAAAATTGTTTTGTTTATATACATTGTATCTGACTTAGCTTGTATAAAAAATGTATTTTTAAGAGGTGATAAGTTTAGTGAAATAATAAAAAAAATTAAACGATGTACTCTTTTTTCATTCTTATTTTTCTTGACGACGCCGAAGCCAAATAGGCCTAGGTGACATAGGCTATATACCTACATTGTATCGAAACTTTAGTTTTTTACTTTTTAGGGTTCCGTACCTAAAAGGAAAAAATCCAAACCCTTATAGGATCACTTTATTGTCCGTCTGTCTACGTCCTTTTTCTTAGGAACACGTGGAGATATCAAGCTGGAATTGATATCAGATACACAAGTGTACTGCCCCTTGGAGCTGTGAAAAAACTAAACTTCTAAGCCAATGCTTGCTGCCAATTTTCGACACTCCCAAAGATTTCAAGACCTACAGGGTACTTTCTGTGAACTCAGAATCTTGGAATTTGGTACGAAGCAACGTCTTTTAGCACAGATAACGTATGGGCCTCAGATATCCTCACTCCCTCGGTAAAACACAGCGCAATCGCTATTTTACTCTGGTTTTCTGTGAGGCCTTAGTATCACTCCGGTCGGCCCATTCATGCCGAAACGTGACTCTCCCACAAATAAATATGTTTATTTAATATTTATTTTGAGAAATAAAGTCCTATAAGCATATTGTTATTCAACTTAATATAATGAGAAATTTTGAATTAACCACTACTATTACAATGCAGGGCGCCCTGTGGTACTGTGGACTGAGGACTGGACGATAGTTGGATTAATTGATTTATAACGTCCTTGGAAACAACCATTATTTTCCCTGTCTTGTGTTTTTAGAGTCGAATAAATGTAAAAGTTCAATTTAAGCAACATTCACATAACTCGATACCAACCATTATCCACATACGACAAAAGAAGTCAAGAACGATTATATACAAACTTTTTATCTCTAACCAAGTTTCAAGGTCTTTATGACTTAGTTACATTGTAGCTCCACAGCGCAAAATTACACTTTATAAAGAAACAGCTATACTGCAGTATATTAATATTATGTCTCCTAACAAAGTTTAGGTTGTGTTCTTGTATTTAAGAGCAGCAGGTGTGTTTTATGTTTTCTAAAGTTTTAGTCCACAACAACAACAAGAAGATGAACAAGAATCAAAATGAATTTTATTTTAAATATCTTATTTTGTGTTTGTGCTTATAGAAGGCATACACGTCTGGGACTTCTGCCTCGGTGGCGTAGTGGCAGCGTATGCAATTGCTGTGCAATTATTTAGGTCTCGGGGTCGATTGCAGGGTCTCAGGCAGATCTGCAAATAATCGTTTTGTAGTTCGGGTGTTTTCATGTATTTACAAAAAAATAGGATATTTGTATTAATATCAGTTGTCTAGTAACCATAACACAAGCTCTGCATAGCTTGAGACTAGATGGCGTTGTGTGTTAGATGTCTGAAATATTTATTATTATTATTTATTGAGTCTAATTTCAAGTGACTATAGATTAGCAGCTGATGAGTCGTCATGAGCCTATTGCAGTCATACAATGGCACGGTACTTTGATTTATTTTATGCTTCTCACATCCACCTCCTGCCAGTCATCTTACGCAATCGTCACTACACCTAACCATTTTGCATTTTACACTATGTTTACCGAGACGCGGTTTCCATTCTTTTTGAAAATTCGGTACGGGGATATATGACAAATCCCGAAAGTATGATAAACATTTAAGAAATGGGAACCTAAGGTCTTTAACGTAAATGTCAAAGTTTGTCTAAACTTAATTAATAAATTAATTTTGTCGGTGTTAACAGCTTTGTTGTATAAACTTTGTTGTTATTGACATTTAACAAGGACTTCAAAACATTTGACTACTGTAAACTGTAGACGGGTATTATATCGTTATTATGTAGGAGCATTTTTTTTTAAAACGGCCTTTGATTATAGTACTACTCATATTGGGAATATTCCAGAAGAAGTTAACAAGGCTAATTTATATAGTATATACGCTTTTATCTCGTCAGGTACTGCCTATGAATCATATACTTCAGCCTACTGCCGTAGACTGCTCAACGAAGGCCTCCGTCAAAGAACGCCAACCATCTATGTCTAAATGTTCTTTGCCCAAAAGATCGCCACAGACACATTATCCGTTGTCCTTCACAGCTCACAGTATTTTGGTTGTTGTTTACTATTGGTTGTTTACATAATGACTTTATGTATAAAAAAATAATAAAGTTCATTACATATTTGGTATCCCATTACGAAAGGTCTTTACCGAGACAATTGAAATTATACTAGTCAATCTAATAAAATACCTAACATTTTAAACAAAACGGTCGAAATTTGAGCTGTACACGATATATCAACTTTCATAATAGTCAAACAATGGTCGTTACTCAAATAATGAGGATGTTTTCATATTCTATATGCAACACATTTCATTATAATTCTAAAATGAGACCAAAGTCATAGACATGTGTATTCAGAACCACTGACCTGGCAAAATTGTGCTCCATTCATTGAATGAAAGGGAAAAACTTTCCGTGTGTTTATAATTCTTTTACTTTTGTCAGTTTATAGAACATTTACTGTTTTTATAATGCAATTATTCTGACTGTTATTACTATTTGATCAGAATAATGATGATGATTTTATTTGATTTATGAATATTATGAATTATTAATATTAATATATCCATTCACATATTATACCCACCGAAGGTAGGTAGAGGCGTTAGAATATTATTTGCTATGTTTCTGATACATACACGTCATGTTACGAAATTCGAGTTCTTTTATGGAAAGCCACTCAGCACACTGGCATATTTCACATCATACTTTTTGTTTAAAATAATTGTATTTTATTTTCTTCCTGAACAAATATCAGTAGATATAAATTTCGTACTAGGTTTTGCAAATTATATTTCAATAAAAAATAACTTTTCAATTCAAGAAACAAATTTCTGAAGATGGAATAATAAAATAAAAAAGATTTCTAATATACAGAAGCATGGTAGGTATTTAATATGTAAATTTAGTTATTACATTTAAATTGAGTCTCGAACAAATAACGGGAAAGGTATTTTGCTAGTTGAATGGTTTATTTTATTTCCATACCAATTTCCGTCTATTCTGTTCCGTTTCGCCGTTTAACCCGGATAGTGAAACTATTACCTATGTTAAAAGGTTTTATGTAAACTTGTATAGCTGTTCACTCCATCGGAAGTGATCTACGAGTATTTTCAAAATGGGTAAACAGGTTTGTCACGAATTGTTGCAATGTGTGAATATACTGTGCGTACTCGTATTTGTCATTAAACAAAAATAATAACTAAACAAAACTTTAATAACATGCGTCATATGTTCTTTGATAAAAAAAATATTTTACTTACTTAATCATAATTGCCGTTTTATACATTTTTTAAATTACTTTATTTATCAGTTTACTGTTTTGTGTGTGGATGAAAGAAGGTTTCATTTAATGATTTAACAGTTGGTAACTATGTAGGTTTGACAAAAAAAAAGTTCAGGAGCTAATATTACGATCCTTTTGACACTTCCTTTATTACCAGTTTAGTAGTTTAGAGACTACGGTAGAACATACAAACATAGACTACCAATACTATACCATCCTTCTGGCTTAGACGTAGACAGGTAGAAAAGTAACCAGGAATGTATAAGCAAGATTTTAGAATTGATATTGGTATTTTTTTCATATTTATTCTGTACTCTAAGGATTCAAAATATTTCAGAAAATCCCGAAACAAAATCCCTGAATAATCGTTTATAACTGACGTAATCAGTTTAGCTAAAAGGTTTTTATTACAATATTAATACTTTGTGGTATCTTTGAGATGCTAATTGAATATAAACGAAACTTGGCTAATATAAACTTAGGGTTTATTTTGGCTTGAGGCAACAGATAGGATGGCTTTGTGAGGTTTTTTAAATAAAAAGCGTATGTAAATACGCGATTGCATACTAAAGCCCCGCATAAAAGGAAATGGAGTCAGCACAGGATTTGGCATTAGCAATTGAAATAGCAAGCTCGCTGAGGTGATTCGCCCGTAGAAAGCTCCGTATCTTCTGTTTCATCGAATCTTAATTTAGGTATTGGCTTGCAGTTTTCCTATTTATTCTGATCTATTTTGCATGAGTTTTTTATGGTTTGAACTATAGTATTATTATTTTTTCATGTAGTTCGGCTCATGGCAAATCAATATTTACAGTTCATGACAACGATGCTTGAAATTATCACATCACATCACATTATCACAAGACCACAGTAATCCTTGAGAGTGTATTCTGTTTATGTGTTGCAGAAAATAACCAATATTTAACAACAAGTTATGTCGATTAAAAAATGTCTGTGCGTACTCTCGTTATCAGTCTATTTAAAAAATATCATTTAATTTTATACGTCGTAACCCTACAATGTCTGCATTAAAATCCAAACGACGAAAACCATAAAAACGTCTTCCACGATAAACTTTTACGTCGACGTTTACAAGGTGGGTCTTAAATTTAAATAATGACGTAAGTGAACAGTGTGAATTTAAAATCCTCTTCTGTTCGTCCAAATCTTCAAAGAGTGGAATTACAAACGCCGTTTCGATTTTAGAATTACTTTCACTTTAAATGTCGGTAGTGAATTTAACAAAGTGACTCAAGTCATTTATATTACGCTCAATAACAAAAGACTTGTAAATTATTAAGTACGACCAATTATATCTGAAGCTGCTCTTTGTTTTAATGAGCAATAGTCTTTTGAACTGCTGTAATGGGGAATTTCATTTATTTTACTGTCTGTTAACTACCAGATATTATGATGGCTTGTAATTATATTTCAATGCATTTTCAAGGCAAATGGGTCTAAAGAGCAGACAGCAGGCAAGTGTCTACTGCTACCCGTGGACACCTCTAATTAAACGGTAGCGAATTATGGGGAAAGGAGTGAAGTCGGTTGATAATTTACCGTTTTATTGTAATACAACTAGAGAAATTGTAATATCACGGCTTTGACAATACAGCTGCGACATAGCTAAGCCAGTATACTAAAATAATTAAATAAATATTCTCATAAGGGCACAATAGTTGTGGCTTCTGAGTTTTACACAAAAACACAATGTAAAAAAAACAATTTGAATTTCGAAAGCTTCATCTGTTATACCTTTGATCGAAGTTTGGGAGATTATAATGTCTAACTTAAAAGTCATTTCATGCGACAATATTCCAACCATACGTTTATGAATAATTCAGGAAGCCACGTTGTGCTCAGCGATAATATATGTATATTCCTAAACCGTTTAGTGGTTGGTCTTTCAACTGGTGTTGTGAGACTTAACTAAGAAACAACGGCATCATAGACGTCTAAAATCGCTTATTATGTCAGTGGCATTAACACAATCCTCAAAGTCTCCTGAATTTCAACGTTATGTCTTTGCAAGCTATGGGCTTTAATTCGTTCGCAACAAATGAAATAATAATTTCAAACACCTTTTTACGGCATGCAGGTCACAAATACGCAAAAAAGGAATAAAGATTGATTTTCAAATGTCAATTTATATTTACACTAGCTGAACCCCGCGGTGCTACTCGCGGTACGATGATAACTGCGGGCAACGCCGCGAGGCGAAGCTATATCTTTATAAATAGTAGCCTATGTGTTATTCTGATGTATAAGCTATATTGTGGTAAAGTTTCATTCAAATCCATTCAGTAGTTTTTACGTGAAAGAGTAACAAACATCCATACATACATACATCCATACTTACAAACTTTCGCCTTTATAATAGTAGTAGGATAAACGTTACGGTTTTCGATTTACATTTAATTAGGTTACATTTACTCGTATGTTGAAATATAGAACAATTGTTTTTTGGAACACAAGAATTCCAATTGACAGCGATTTGAATAAAACTTGATTCGATTCTCAATTGAATTGCTGTGCTTGCAAAATCGAAAAGAAACTAGGCTTTAGAAGTCAATATTTTGATATAAAGAAAAAATAAAGTGTTTTATTGTCTGACTTTGGAATCAAAGGGTTATTCTTCTGTGTATATAATAAATGCGAATGTTAGATCATTTGTAACGCATCCATGCTCATATCACTAACTGATATTAAAAATCCTTACACTACTGAAAAGTTTATTATCAGCGAATAACATAATAATATGCACGAGAGAGGAGCAGCGGACAAGACTTAGTTATATTATTAAAATAAGTATGTAGTTAATAGAGTTAAAATAAATTAAATATGATTAAGGGAGATTAAACATTTAAACTACGTTAAAATAATGTATAATACTGAAAATGAGAAATAAATATTGATATGGATGCAGTAGATAGATAGAAAACTCTTTATATGCACATCATAATATTAAAGGTGACCCTATATAAGAACACATAAAATATACGATATATAGTGTACAAAAGACGGCTTTATTACCGAAAGCAATCTCTTCCAAGCAACCTTAAGATGGATCAAATGTTTCGGAGAAACAGTAGTAGTTGACTGTGCACTTACACATATGTATATAAATATGCACACATAGATATAAAACACATACTTATACATAATAGATATACCTAACTATAATTACTTAATTAAATCACATATGAAAAACAATACCTACATAGAAGACAAGGTCTTAATAGTTAATGATACCAAATTGATTATATGTCTACTTGAGGCAAGTTAATTTCCGTGCCGAGCTAACAGAGTGGTAAACAGTTATCCTAATATTAGTATAGCGATCAGAGTGGCGGTTATATTACAAATATTATATTATCTATTAGATGAATTACATTTTGATTATTAGTTACGTAATTAAAGATATAGAAATTGATATAGAACATCTTCCATGGGAAATATGTGATACCACGGCCTCACAGAAAACCGGTGTGAAATAGCGCTAGCGCTGTGTTTCACCGAGTGAGTGAGGATACTGGAGGCCCACCCCCCCAATCCCCTCTATGATGGCGCAGTTGAAATGCATATTACCCCAGGAAGGTACCAACTACGCCAGCGTTGGAGAATCCCTCTCTGGACGTCCACACTCAGACCACAACGCGCCTGATGCCCAGGCTGGCAGGCAAAACTACGCTCAATCATGCTCAGGGTAAGAGCAGTGACACTATGGCACCCCCTACCACGCTAGTCGTGGACTTTTGCAACATCAGGCACATAGTAATCTTGATGCTGTCCATTACCAACTCGAGACAGCAAAGCCAGCCTTGCTCTTTTTGACAGAGACGCAGATATCGTCTCCAGCGGACACTTCCTAGCTTACTTACCCTGGGTACGGTTTAGAACACTCCTTCATCTCTAAGGCCGGGTAAGGTGTGCGTGTACGTCAGAGACTGAGTGATACCGAAACTGACCGACTCATCGAGCACATCCAGATGGCTACAGATTTCGTGCAGCAGCTGATTCTCTCCGCAGAGATCGTCGTACTTGGCGATTTTAACGCCTACCACGCCGACTGGCTCAGTTCCAGTAAAACGGATCATGCGGGGAGATTTCTTCACGATTTCACCCTGGCATACGGCCTGGCACAACTGGTTACCACGCCCACGTGAGTCCCTGATGTGGAGGGCCAGAATCCTTCACTGTCGGAACAAATTAAATTTTAAATTATTAAAAACATTTGGTCCAACCTGGGAATCGAACCCGAGACCTCAAGAACAGCAGTCGCATACGCTACCACTGTGCCACAGAGGCAGTCAATATACTCGTAATATGGCCTGTGTTAGTCGCTTCTATAGTTTTATACTTTCCAAAAAGTGAAGACACGTGATAAATTGAACTCTTTGAGGTACTGAGCATCTTTGAGTATTTCACAGTTCCTAATAAATCTGAATCTGTTTGTCCATTCGTAATCTGTGTTAGTTTTTTGAAGCGGAGAAATCTTCGAAAAATAATTCTGTCCACTGCACAACAAATTTTAGAAATAGATAAGTTTAACTTAGTGAAAAAATACGACTAATACATGACGTTTGAGTTGATCGAGACTGCATAAGAGATAATCGCGAAGAGTATTGGTAATATTAGAATCGTCTGAGTAGAACAAGTAATAAATAATATGACTGCGTTTGAAGGCACAAATTGTTTTTATCCATGTTTTTGTGTCCAAAGATCAAGGATCAAAGATCATTTAATGGTCGTATTATTCTTAGTGGTCATAACTAAACTGATGGACTCAACTTTCGATAACTTTCGGAATTGTCGATAGAGATATGTGGACGCGCTAAATAATATAAAGTCTTAATGACGACAGTTAAAGGTCAAATCTAGATTGACAATCAATTCACATATTTTTCAAGAATAATCATATTGACCTTGGTTTCAGCTTCGTGCATTTTCAACCAGGAATTTCTGTAGTAGTACTTTACGTGCAGAGTTACTGACTTGAAATTTCGTTCTTGAATTTATCATTTAGAGGCGGGCAGCACCGAACGTGTTGTTGCGGGGAGCCTGGGAAAGTCTTATATCCAGCAGTACATTTTTTTTATTTTTTTTTCAATGGAATAGGGAGCAAACGAGCA
Organism: Spilarctia lutea; assembly: GCA_916048165.1. NCBI lineage: Eukaryota > Metazoa > Arthropoda > Insecta > Lepidoptera > Erebidae > Spilarctia > Spilarctia lutea. The sequence continues at coordinate 7,538,551 of OU696492.1, forward strand.
GACGTATCGCCTGATGGTAAGCGATTACCGCCGCCCATGGACAGCCGCAACACCAGAGGCGTTACAAGTGCGTTGCCGGCCTTTGGGCGATGAGGAAGGGATGGGGGAAGGGGTTGGGGTAGGGCCTCTGGTTTCCTCACTCTCCGGTGTAACACAGCGCAGGCGCTATTTCACAACGGTTTTCTGTGAGGCCGTGGTATCAGATGTCTTTTAGCTAAGGTGATAATAATTATTTTCATTTTTGGCCCTTTCTATAACAGTTTCGTCTAAACAGTGAAATGTGACAGCACGGGCGACGTAAGTTTTCCAATCATCTCATCACTTCCTAGCACTTAGTAGTAGTACTGAGTTCATACAGAGATCCACAAATTGTTATTCTGAGTCTGTTTGTTCTTTGTGTTTCTGGTATGTGTGTTTGTAAAGTTCTACATATTCAGGATAAATTCCAAGAGCGAGAGAGAGCTTTCTACTAGAGAAGAGTTAGGACACTGCCATGTCTGCAATGCACTAACACGTCACTTCTCATTATAGATGTGACATTTTTCTTTAATTATATTTCGTGGTTAATTATAATGTCTGATGTGTGAAAGGTAATTAAACTGTGTGAATATTCATCAACTTATTCAAATTGACGTTTTTGACGGTGACACGCATATTAAACGAAAATATATTTTCAACTCTTTTGTATTGTGTCAGTGTTGGCTAGTTGATGTTAGGTATTCATTGTGTGAAACAAATTTTATTACTTTTTGGTCGTATTCATACAAAGCTAAAACTTTGTATCAGTTATTATTATTTTTATTTTATTTAATAGGACAATCGAACAGACTTATCGCCTGATGGTAAGCGATTACCGCCGCCCACAGACACCCGCTACACCAGAGGCGTCACAAGTGTGTTGCCGGCCTTTGGGTTACGGGAAGAGGGATGGGGAGAGGGGTTAGGGTATAGGCCTCCAGTATCCTCACTCACTCGGTTAAACACAGCGCTAGCGCTGTTTCACACCGGTTTTCTGTGAAGCCGTGGTATTACTGGCTCTCCCACGGCTAGTTAGAGTCATAATTTGTTAGTTAAGAGGAATGGTACTTCTCAAAGCAATTAAAGATTTTTCTTCAAAAACGGTGTTCAATAATTATTCAGTCATATTGTTATTTCTAACATTTTAGATAGCTATTAAGTCCTGTGAAACAAATAGATGTTATTGAAAATATAACTATGAATAAAAGCACATTTATTCAGGCCTCTTTTTTTCTATTACAACTACTTTAAAATAAACTATCGATATATTGTTATTTTAAAATCGTACAGAATGACGCACAAAACTATTTCAAACTTTCAAATGTATGTACATTGATTTATTGTAAAAACACTAAACTGCGTATGTTTTGAAATATGGCAATTCTGAGGAAGTGTTAAACCTTAAACATATATTTTACTATTTCATTTAAAATACATTTTAATTATTACCTTAATATTAATAATAATAATAGTGTCCCTTATGACGTAGGCGACGAGTTAGTAGATAAATCGCGATTTCTCTTGCCTAAAAATGTATCTGTGTATCAGTCAATAAAGTACATTTCTCTATTCTGTATTTTCTGCACTCACATCTTTACTTCCATAGCACAACTACTCAATCTATCTAATAAGAAATAATATCTGAAAACAAAAGAAATAAATATTCAAAAAAATTAAAGTTATTTCAATATTTTGGATCTAACATACAACGCCATCTAGTCCCAAATTAAGCAGACTTTTTTTTTGGAAATGCATACATATTATACATAGCAAAACAGTAAAACTCTGAAACAAATATTTGCAGTTTAAACAAACATTTGGTCCGACCCGAAAAATGAAATCGAGACCTCGAGAACAGCTGCACGCATATGCTACCACTGCGCCACCGAGGCAGTTAAATCGAAAAATAATTTCAACATGAATAAAGTCAAAGATTTGTGTTTTTTTATATTCAATAATAATGGTAATTCTATCGTTCAAGATATAACTCTATTTAGCGACGCGAATTTGCCATTTGAGCGATTTAAAAACGAGCTCCAAGTAGAAAACTTTTAAAATATTAAAAGGAGCAGGTAGCATTTAAAATGATTGGAACCTCTTGGAGTAAGTGTGTTTAATTTCTTCCTTAATGGAAGTTTTCGTCGTAATGTATGCTGTTAAGGGCAAAAACTCTACCCTTTGTGGAAACGGTGGATTTCAAAATATAAGTGTGTAGGTGGATAGAATTTCATATACCTACTACCATTCTATACTTCTTTTAAGATTAACTTGCTCTGTGGAGATATATTTTTTATTTATTTAATACATCATGCACTTTGGGTGTATTGGCGGACTTAATGCCTAAGGCATTCTCTAAAAGTCAACCAATGGGTGATGCAGAGAAGACAAGAAGTAGGTGCACTTATAAAATATATCTTTACCATTTTATTCATGGAAAAAAGAGAAATTAAATTGTGACTTAAGAAAAAATAAGTCGCAATAAATGATACATAAACCACTAATACACAATTTACAATACTTTGTGAGATTTATGGCACATATTCATCCAGATTCTACTCAAATACCATATTCTTCCAAATAAAGGTTAAAAATCTATTGTATTTCTAAATACATTAATCATATGTATTACTAGCTCTTCTTACTAACTTACTCTGTCCGTGTGTCTGTTTTCGCAATGAAAATTAACCTATGTCCTTCCTTAAGAATCAAACAATCTACATACCAAGATTCATTGAAATCGGTGCAGCGGTTTAGCCTTGAAAATGTTACAAACAGACAAAGTTACTTTGAATATATAATAATAATATTAGTATGTATAAGAGGTTCTGAGTGATGCAAACTATTACGTATATTGACAGCACAAAACGTCGGAGTTAATTACAGTCTTTCAAGTCTCGCACGATGTCCATTTCCATCAGAAAGAAATGTGTTTTCTGACAAATAAAAGCGATAAACCATGCATCAGTCGCGCCACATCACGTAATCGCAACATCTCATAGACGTCAATCGGTACGTAATGTTATTGTAATGAAATATACAGGAAGTGTACATTTTCGTTGAATATTTTAAAATAATAAATAGTCTTTCATAGTCTACTACTGGACATAGAAACCTCAATAACCTTTAATAACCTCAGTATAGTCGGCCAGGTTTTGGCCAACTACACTAAGGTTATTAAAGGACTTCTCATGTCCAAGATAACGTTACCATGGGAGAGCCACGCTTCGGCAGCCTGACCGGAGTGATACCACGGTCTCACAGAAAATCCGTGTACAGCGCCAGCGCCGAAACAGCACAGCGCTGCGATTCACCACAGTCCCCTCCCCATCCCTCAAAGGTCGGCAACGCACTTGTGACGCATCTGGTGTTTCTTTTAAAAAAATGCCTTTATAACGCAGTTTTATATTTCTTTACTGCCTTGAGGTTAGCTTTACTGTCAGATTAGACTAGACTTCTATCAACTCTAAGCTTTAATTTAAAAACGTACTATGACAACACTAAGCAGTTTTCTTAATTTTGATCGGTCCAACGAGTAATTCAGTGTTGGCTGTACAGACCCGATTGGTTCTAACGATTGGTTTAGAAGATTTTTTTTATCACTTTATCGACGCGCTTACGTACCATTAATACAAATACTCGTAAATAAAATTGGAGTGTCTGTTTGTAATATTAAAATAACCGCTTTCTACTACATGCATATGAATGTATATACGGTACACATACCAAAATATATATTTTTAAAATTTTTGCCTGTCTGTCCGTTTGTTCCGGCTAATCTCAGGAACCACTGGTCCGATTTGAAAAATTCTTTAGGTGTTGGATAGTCCATTTATCGAGGAAGGCTATAAGCTATATATCATCACGCTACTACTAATAGGAGCGTAGCACCAATGAAGAATGTTTCAAAAACGGGGGAAAATTTTCACGCCACGAGGTTGCGTGGGTCAGCTAGTACAAAATATAAACTTTATGGTATATAGTCTTTAAGTTAAGCCATAGTTGGTGAACAAATATAGCGAAAGTATAAGGTTTTCCAGTTACAAAGTGAACATACAAATTTGACTACCAACTCCTCCACTTAAAGTGAGAATAAATGTATTTGTCCTTTTTGTCTTCTCCTCAAGTAAAGCCCTTTGTTTTGATAAATGTACCCAAACTAAAAGCCATACATACATGCGTGGCTTCGAACTAAAACAATACCTTTTATTCGTAGGCAAAAGGTGTCCTTGTACCGAAACGGTTTGTATAAGACCTCGCAATAACCGAATAAACTCCGCTAACTATACTTTAGAGAAAAACAGCCCAGCTGCGATAATACGCGTTATCCTCTATAGCTTATAACACATTTGTGGGTGTCTCATATCAGCTTCCGTTGCGTTATCGCAATGTTGGAACACTTATCAATTGATTTAATTAAATTAATATTGGAAAGCTATGTAGGTCGTTATCGCACGTCCTTGTCTCAAGTACCGGTATATCTCTTTGAGGGCAGTTTGTTCGTAAATATGTTTTTCATTCCATATTCGATTTTTATTTGTTTTGGTTACGTACTTTTGCTTATTGTAGCGACCGAATACAAATAATGAGAAGAGAAATATGCTCTATTCAAGGAAAACAAGTATTTCAAGTAAAGAAAATGTAATGGAATGTTTCATCATCAACATCAACACTATTTAAGTTTTTTTTATTGAATAGTGGCAAACGATCCGACGTACCACCTAGGTCACTAGTCGGGCATACCTAATACACTTATATAAGTTAGTAAAACCTAATTTTCATGAAATTCCGAAACGTTAGTAAAAATTTTAGAAGTTATTTATTAAAAATAGTGCTTGTCGACATCAAATTAATTTTAAAAAGGAAGCCGATAGTCATAGAGAGTACTGGAAACTAGTTATTTTATTGCTTCTTTATGTATATCACATAAATTCTTTTTATTGAATACGACGACGAGCAGACGCATCACCTGATGGTAAGCAATTACCGCCACCCATGGACACCCGCAATACCAGAAGCGTCACAAGTGCCTTGCCGACCTTTAAGGGATAGGAAGGGGGATGGAGGAAGGGGTTGGGGCCTCTAGTATCCTCACTCATTCGGTGAAACACAGCGCAAACGCTATTTTACACCGGTTTTCTGTGAGGCCGTGGTATCACTCCGGTCGAGCCGGATTCATGCCGAAGCGTGGCTCTCCCACGAAATCAACTTGTACTCCCACGAAGTTGACTACAATCCATAGCTCGAAGGTAATGTCCAATAGGGGAGTATTGAGATGAAGTTTAGCTTACTGTACTACTCTCGAAGTATTAAAAAATAAAGTGAATTATAAAAAATACATGAAAGTACTACAAAAATATTCTTTTAAAGATATAAAAGTTTTCGCTGTGCTAAAATTAGGTCACCACTCAACGTGAGAATGTTTCTCTTGCATACAAAACAGACCGCTTATGTGAATTTCAAGCGGAAACAACATAATTATATTGTGTATAAAATATAACAAAACAGGACGCATACAGAGTTAAGAATGTAAATAAAAGTATTTATTTTTTTACTTTTAATTAAACAGGTCGCGGTTTCAGTTGTTGGTTGTCAAACAAATAACAAGCTGGATGTTTTTAAATGTGCTTATGTATTTGACGAAATGTATACTTATTGCAATATATTCTACATACGTTATGTAGTAACAAAGGTTTTGTTGTTCATTTAAATATTTATTTAGGACATATTTTTCGGAAATCTAACACAAAACGCAATCTAGTCCTGAACTAAACAGAGCTTGTATTATGGGTACTCACCAACTGATATTAATATATATGTATACTTTCTGTAAATACATAACTAATACTCCAACTCCGAAACAAATATTTGCAGATCATAGAAGCGTTTGGTTCTACCCGGGAATCGATCCCCGGACCTCAACGCAGCACTCGCATACACTATCACCTAAAATTGACCGCAAAATTGATGATGTTTATTATGACATGTGTGTGTGTGTGTTACATTTCGAAGCCATTAATATTCATCGTAATTGTAGCTATGAAATGCAAAAACACTTTTCAAATTCGAGTTGTAGTTGAAAAGATTAGCTTTTTAAACTATAAAAGCTAATTTTTCAGCTTAATGATATCAAGCACATACAAAGCCTAGTTAGTATTTATTAGTCTATTCGTTTAGATAGTATCAGTGTACCAGCACACATTTGTGGTTATTGTTGTGAAATACGAATGTATTAATTCACACAACGGCGTATAGTGACAAATCATAATTTCTTGTGGGTGTACGCCGCAGACGGGCCCTTTGATTTTGTGGCGGCTTGCCGCACGTGTGATGGCGGCGACGCGATCAAAGTGACCGTATCTAAGCGAATGGACTATACCTATTTGTTATCCGAAGGCGTTAAATAAAATTTTTCTTCTTTAATGAAGATGATTTGGAGCTGAAAAATATACATTTAGAGTAAAAATTAAGTTTATTTCAAATATATAGAACAATTCAATCAAATAACTTTAACATGTTCATAAACTACATTGAGATTTATAATAAATCTAAAAATATTTAACGTCAAATTTAACGTTAATTTACTCTGATCTACTCGAGTAATTTCTACTACAAAAATTCCTACCATTACCTTTCCTCTTCAAAAACTTTACACTCTTAATTGTGTCATCGATACTTATAATCCCCAGTGACTATAGAAGAAGTAAGAAGTACTATTAGGTCGTCCTATGACCAAAAGCGTATTTAAAAATAAAGTCACCAAAGCGAAAATATTTTTGTTATAGACATGACACGGACATACATCGTTGTTTAGTCAAAGGACTAAACAACGATGTATGTCCGTGTTCATGTATGTGTATAAATGTATTTAAGAAAAACAACAATGGAGCTGTTATACATAAATCTACATACTTTCTGTACTAACATCACGGCCTATTTGACAACGTTGGTGTAAAGCAGCTAACATATATAACATACTGCATATTAATAAGACACCTGTGTCTAAAATATAGCCCGAGGGAAAATAATATAGCCGATAAGTTATAAAGAAATTCCAAAATACAATATCCTTTTTGGCAAAAACTTCAAATTTATTCGAAAGGCTAATGTATAAATGTTTATTGAAAATTCTGTCTGATGTATTTGATATAGAGTTTTATAAAAGTAATAAAAAAATCTTTAATAATTTAGTTTAAGTTTCTAGAAGCTTTTTAGTACTATACTTTAGGCTTTACTTTCATGTTTACATAGTTTAAAGTGCTTTTTCTCTTTTATTACAAATTAAGAATAATATTACAAATTTGAGAATAACTCTATCAATATGGGTGTTTTTTACGCTTTCATGACTAAACTGCAGTTACGGTTTCGATGAGATTTTTTTTTCTTTTTTTTTTTTTGTTGAATAGTGGGCAAACGAGCAGACGTATCACCTGATGGTAAGCGATTACCGCCGCCCATGGACACCCGCAACACCAAAGGCGTCACAAGTGCGTTGCCGACCTTTGGGGGATGGGAAAGGGGATTGGGGGAGGGATTGGGGTATGGGCCTCCGGTATCTTCACTCACTCACCGGTTTTCTGTGAGGCCGTGGTATCACTCCGGTCGAGCCGACCCATTCATGCCGAAGCATAGCTCTCCCACGGTTTAGATTTAGCACGGAGATACATTGATTCTTGAGAAAGGACAAGATTACTCTTAAACGCGATAACCAATATACACCCGAGCAGAGCCACGTGTTAATACTAGAAGCTGTATGAATATGTTCTTTTTTGTAAGAGATTCTTTCAATTTTGCTCGTTTGACTAGAAATTTTCATTAGTAAATATTACTTGAAAGGCTCCTAAAGCTGTCTATTCAACGAAACCCATTACCTTTAACGTCTATAAACCTACACCTGTGTGTATGCATTGAAGGGTTTTAATAACTAAGGGTTGGTAATTACGCCCTACCGTTGGCCCCAATGTTTGAGCAACATGTGACAACCTAATCCTTCATTTAAGCATTTTAGCGTATCGGACGGATAAGCTAAAAAGCCGGTGCTCCATTCCTGATTTCGTATTTAATATGTAAATTCTATTTACTGTTTTTGTTATGCACGCATATGAATATGTTTTAGTGAAACACTTTCAGCTCTAAGCATCTGTATACCTTTATATGTATCTTAATAGGTTGAATGGTTATTTTGTGTTGAAAAATGGATTTCGTATTGTGTTCGTAAAATTTGATTCTTGCATGGTGTGTCGATAAAATATGAAATTACCATCGTAATTGCCAACATTAGTTTAAAATGCATAACCTAGGTGTATTATCATGTTACGTATTTCGTTATATATATATCTATCAATAAATAAATAAATAAATATTCCGGACATCTAACACGCAACGCCATCTAGTCCCAAGCTAAGCAGAGCTTGTGTTATGGGTACTAGACAACTGATATAAATACTTAAATACTTTTTTTTGTAAATACATACATATTATACATAGAAAACACCTAAACTCTGGAACAAATAGTTGCAGATCATACAAACATTTGGTCCGACCCGGGAATCGAACCCGAGACCTCAAGCTTAGCAGTCGCATACGCTACCACTACGCCACCGAGGCTACTATTGATAACTTTTGCATATTTACTCGATCTCAGAGTTCAGAAGCAGCACCAGAAGCAAGCAAGAAGAAAAAGATAGTAAACAATGTCTAAAAACATTAGATCGACTCATAACAAAATATACTTAAGGGTTGACATAAAATCCTGAAAAATCAATATATAGGTATATAATGGAATTGAAACACAATTGTACACACTATAATTTTTTACAATATTTTATTTTCTCTCCATCCAATATTAAACCTGTGAACCGTAAAGTGAACGATATTCGTGATAAAGTGATGTACTATTCCACAACTTAAGATCGCAAAAAGGTCAAACTTCATGTCATGAATTCTGCTAGAAAATACATGTACCACAGCCTCGTTTAATAGGAAGCGTTTACCCGTGTTTATTAACATACTTAGTGAATTGTGTTCTTTTACCTTAAGCGTCTATTGTACATATCCTTTCCAATTATTTTATTTGTATGTGGTCCGCTTGTTTTTTATTCATCTGTAAGGTAGCAAGAAAATAATAAAATTTCATCCTTTTGCTTCCAGTTCTTCATTCCTTTTGTTGAAACAGGCATTTGTTCAGCAGGACTGCTGTCCTTACCAATAGCAATCATAGCTCTTTATAGATGAGAAAAATCCTTTTTCAAATTTTGTAATTGAGATTTCTTTTGATTGTTGAATTCTCTCCAGTTTTTTACCATTAATTTTTCAATTATTTACAAAGCTGCCACATTTGTCAAACTTAATAAGTCTGATCTAATATTCTATTATATTATTTCACGTATACAAACAAATGGGAAAATAGATAGCGGAGTAAACAGGGAGCAAAATTCAAGTGATGTGGGTCGACACGGCGAGTGTGTAGGGGACAAGGCGCGATAAATCATAAAGAATGCCCTTCAACCGCCCTTTTCGACTGGACAACAGCCTCGTGAAGACGGTACACAAGTGTACGTAATATGTACTGTATGTGTCGGACAAAGAGTAGAACTAAGGTTAATATTTATTAGGCAACAGTTGTGAACCTGTTAATTCATTAGATTAATTTATTTGTTTATGTTCATTTGAGAAAAAAACATAATTTAATAAAAAGAAATTATACATGTGGTGATGGATCAAAAATACGGTGTTTCACAACCCCTATTTATACTGTGGGCGTCAAAACAAACCCAAACTACACCGACATATACTGCACAGAAACGAAAAACTTGAAACAAACCAAACCATCTAACCAGCGTGGTATAGTGGACCAAAACATCCTTTCAAAGAAAAAGCCTATGTTCAGCAGTGGGCTGTTAAAAGCTGTTGATGATTAATGAAAATTGGAGTCCAAACAGCTTATCTCTTCGATTTAAGAGGTCCGAAATAGCGGCAATAGAATTTAATATTTTTGAATTATAGACGTCCACGTACGCCGGTAATCAGGTTATCCCTGGTGAAGTGCTTGTTTACCCTAGGACCATAAAAATATCTACGTTTCTAATAGGTATCATGAAAATGGAATCGGAATAAAAGTTAACATGCTATCCAGAAAAATCTTACCTGTATTACCTTTTTTTATTGTATGGGGGCAAACGAGCAGACGTATCACTTGATGGTAAGCGATTACTGCCGCCCCTGAACACCCGCAACACCAAAGGCGAATCGAATCTAACTTTAGGTATAAAAATATATACCTACAGTTAGATACATATTTTTATTATATTTCTTAGATGTTATTATCTTTCATTTGTCTTAATTAAGATAAATTATTATGCCTATTTTATTATCTCCATTTTACATAAAATAGAGCGTAAAGAAAAATTAATGTACAAAAGCGGAGTTTTCTAAATTTCATGGCTTTCTCATTTGTTTGGTTGTGACGTCCGTAAAACAAATGATTCAGTGTTTATTTAAGCCCCCAGTCTTTTAACCGATTTCAAAACGTAGGCAGTTTCTTAATTTTCCTCATCCTTTTTTGTGTGTTTAGGTTTCTTTTTTAAATTGAATACATCGTATTGGGTTAGTTAAACTTAAGAATAATAATGAAACATTAAATTTGAAAACAGTATATCACAATTTTGTCACTTTATAATCAGTGATAGTATTTAAATTATATAAGTGTGTTCTCCCAGCCGGATGTGTTCTCACACCTTTGTAGGTGTACAAGTGTGTGCGCAAAAACAGGTGCACTCTCTGTCACCTCGACAAATTATAATATTGAGTAGGTTTTTTTTTATGAAATATGGGGCAAACGAGTAGGACACCTGCAACACCAGAGGCGACACAAGTGCGTTGCTGGCCTTTGTGGGAGGAGGAGAGGGATGGAGGATACCCCTCAGGTATGGGCCTCCGGTACCAGCTCCGTAAACACAGCGCTTGGCGCTGTTTCACATCGGTTTTCTGTGAGGCCGTGGTATCACTCCGGTCGAGCCGAATTCATGTCGAAGCGTGGCTATCCCATGTACAGATAATATTAAAATTCACTTATCGTTTTGAGTCTTTCATTTATTGTATTTGCATTAATTAAATGTACGTTTATGCTAAAGTATATTTAATAAGCTGACTTTGATACGTTTGAAAACAAAATAAAAACAACTCGTATTTAGTGCTTCCTAATTATTTATTTTTAAAGAATCTTTCGGCTCATTTTCAAGAAAACCAAAGCACGTAATTAATGAACAAAAAGCCCTGTAACTTTATTTTCTAATTGAAACAATTGTGGAAACCAAATATAAAAAAAAGGTCCATATTAAAAGATATTTTTGGCACCATACATACAATAAAAACACCTCCAGTTTCCTGCTTGCTCTCAAAAAGTAGAAACTGAATAGCACATCGATCTTAAGCTCTTTCATGCCACTGCTTGTGTGTAGAGTATACCGATTTATCTTTTGACACTTCTACGGACAAGTTTATAGCAACGAGATGATATTGATTGCTTCACGTGCAATAGAATAAAACTTGAATGTACGATCCATCATATCTTATGTACTAGTACATAAGATAATATTTTAGTATAAACCCCTTTTTTAAATTAGTATTTGTAAGAAAAAATCATATGTTCAAATATTGGTTTGTGAGTATGTAAGTGAGTAAGTTTGTTGCTCTTTCACGCAAAAACTACTGAATGGATTTTGATAAAACTTTGCAATAATATAGCTTATACATCAGAATAACGCATAGGACAATTTATAAACATATAGCTTCGTCTCGCGGCGTTGCTCGCGGTTATTGTCGTACCGCGGGTAGCACCTCGGGGTGCAGATAGTTCTTTAAAAATGTGTAAAAAGCACTGAAACGAAGTTAGTTTTAAATATAACTAACAATTTAAATATAGTTTAATGCTTATAAAACCAAACTTTTATCGATTAACAATAGTGGGGCGACTACCACATATAACACAACAATAACCTACTACAGCGCTATCTACCGAAGATACACTGAACTACGAAGAGTACTACACGGAGTAACTACAAATCCTTAATCGCGCAATAAATAGTTCTCGCGCCGATTATCATATATACAATATTCCAACATCAACTGTTGGGCAGTGGCCCGCCAGGCATGATCACCTCCTCGCCTGGTCGGAGGATCCTCCTTTTGTGTTGGGTGGAACATGATGCCCGTTCCCCCGCAATAGCAAACGCAAAAAGAATGTTGTATTAAATAAGATTCCTATATTTTTTACAAATTCATAAGCCCTGTATTTCCTAACAAAAACAAGCATAAATCTGTGTGTGGCAATGAAATAAAATGAATGGCATTTTTGAGAATCATATTTCAAACGTTAAACGGCGTAAACAAAACATTAGTACTATAATTTTTATGTTAATGTTTGAAGAAAAATATTATTGTCAAAGTTATTGTTAAAGTAGTGTCATTAGTGTAATGGGATCGTCGTCACTATGATTAAGTGAATGTTGAAAAAATACAATGAGTCGCGATTTAGGAAAGGCAAATAATAATATTATCGAGACACCTAACACAGAACGCTGTCTAGTTACCAACTAAGACTAGCTTGTACTATGGGTACTAGACAACTGATATAAATACATATTTTTATTATAGATACATACATATTATAACAAAGAAATACCCAAATTCCGAAACAAAGATTTTCAGATCATAGAAACATTTGGTTCGAGCATTCGAGCAGTCCATTAAAAGACGCATTAATGTAATAATATTTCTCTAGTCAATCTCATTTAACCTGTATATAACTAGAACAAATAAAACAAATTCTTATTGAAACCCTAAGTAAGCAGCAATGAATTAAAAGCTAAGACATTGCACTTAAATCAAATTCATTTTACCTACAATAAGCATGAGATTAGTTAATAAGAAGGTTATAATTGAGTTTGTCGGTATGACATATTAATAAAGAAGAATTTTAAGAAAAAATATATAAAAGTGACTAGGAAAAAGTATGTGGAATTGTTAGCCATCTCATTTCTGAAGTCCATTGAAAACAATTCAAATTCATATGCCAAAAAGATTAATAATAGTGAAATTTCTCAGTAGAATAAATAAATAAAAGCTTCTGGAAAAAACCACTTTTGTAGATATGTATTTTAACAAAAACCCGATACGTTTGTCAAAAAACATTAATATCTTTGTAATTTAGCCTTAAAATATCTGAATAAAAACCATTGAAATTGTTTTTTGTTTTAACGTATCCGTACAATGATTCATACAGGTGCTATTCAGAATTTCAGACCCGTTTATCATTACGGCAGTTACAAATTGTTTTGCAGATAAAAACATACAAATAGTATGTACACAAACATCTGTTCTCTGTAGATTCATGCCTTTGTATCGATAGCTTTTAATGTAAAGATGCTTAGTAAATGTATTACTTTCCATGTCACAACAATTTTTGTTTCAAAAATTTCACTCAGCGTTTTAGAAACATGCGTCATTTTTGACGTACATACCTAATACACGTCTAGATTATAATTTATTAGATTAGATTTGATTAGATAAATCTTAGTTTGATATATATACATTGTACTTGAGTGTGTCTTACAGTATTTTCTAAGCCAGTGCGGCATAAATTAAGTAAAATTCTGAAGTAAAATTGTCGGACGCAATAAGGCAAGGAAGATTACGGTAATCCTTATATTTTTAATACTACAACTGTTTTAAATTTCGTAGACTTTGATTAAATATTATTCATTTGTCTATATTTATTTTTGGTGATAGTCTTCATTTAATTGCTTAATAATAAATGCATTTTCTGGCGACTTTCATGTTATACTTTTGAGACAGGCTTAATGTTATCATAGGTGAGTTGAAAATCAAAATTGTTGTTATTTTTTGTAGTTTTCATTTGTTTAAGCTTCAATCTTAAAAAAAACATTTGAACAGTCACAAAGATATATTTAAAAGAAAATAAAATGTATCTAAATTTTCATACAGACGATCTGAAAATTGCACTGAACATAACTGATCAATTTAACTTGCAAATGTGTAAGAAATTGCTTGAAACATCCACTTAAATGAAGATCGGTACATATATATGGACACAAATGAGTTTTATCGCAAAACACCCACGCGCGATGTAAACGTATTTCTATTTTAAGACGAAATTACGACGACTTAATATATTGTTTTCCATTTGGTAAATAACATTACCACAATACAAGAACTCCAATCCATGTCTGAACGGATAAAGAATATGGAGTGTCACCTATTGATCTCATACGAGAAAGCCGACTAAAGGAGGACAAGGGCACTGCAAGTAGAAATAATACTAGACACAAACCTTATACCAACTCTTCTAGCTAACGTGATATACTAGACTATAACCTTATTAAAGAACGACCTAAGTCTGACAGTGGTGAATTAAATGCTGTTATTAATGATGGTGATCAATTCAAGAGCATAGTTGCTAGACTAATCTTAGACTAATTTCCTAAGTCGGTATCCATGGAGTTCAAACTACAACCATATCATAAGCCGTAGTATATAACACAGGTTACAATAAAAACCATTCAACTTAGGTGCCTATTGTTTATTAATGCAAGTGTTAGGGTTAATCGTAAATATGTCACAATTTTATGAAACATTTCACAACTTTTCTTATATTTTAACCGGACTTTACAAGCCTTTTCGTTAAATAGACTAATTTGTCTATTTACATGTTAAAAAAACATTAACATGTGCCTATCTAGGTTAGACATTATTGTATTACTTTTTATTAGTTTGCATTTAATTGGTATACATATTTATCAAAATTAAAAAATTGTCTTCATGTACGTACCCAATCTTTTCTATCCTGGATTAATCATGCATGTCTCAACTTGTTTTGTAGCTCTTACTTTTATCTTATCTATTTCCGTAATTCCGATATTGATTTTTTATCAAAGAATTTTCAAGTACGCCTAATAATTTATTTGAACAAAGCATAAAATTCCCACTATCAACGTCATTGTTTATTTACTTGATTAAGGCCAAGGGTAGCTATTTATCTAGTACTGGTCAATTCCACTCACTGGTACTGTGTTACTGAAAAATCAACTATTAAGGAATTAATAGTTGAATTGTCAACTACAACTCCAATTTCCGTAATGGTTTGACCTTAGTACCACTATTATGTTTTTTAATTCTCTCTTGTGTAGCAACAATACTACGATGTTGATGTGATGTTTAATTGCAGCTGTAATCTGCGATAGCTGTCTTCTTGCTTGTACTGTATGTTAGTAGTCTACTGCAAGACCTAGGGCCCCTCCTAGGAATTTTCAGGCGACTATACCACGCTGGGTTGGCTTAGAGTTTGTGCCAAGTTTTGCTTGTTTTTGCAGTCATGGTGGTGATATGGCATTTGATGAAAACATCAACTGCCATATAATTAAAAAAATAATTAAACGTTTGTGACTTATTTGTGAAAAGGTTGTGAGGCTATGTCATAAATTAAAACTATCACTGTCAATCTCTCTCTCTCTCTCAATAACATTCATAAATAAGAAAGAAAATAAGCCCTAACAAACAACTAGAATTGTCATCAAAGCGACATCAAATTTTCTAACACACTATATATTAGAATATTATCATTAGAAATTAAAATATACTGGGTTGTTCTATCTTCATCTCATTCAATCTTATATTATTCTTGTGTAATCCGTACACTGAAAATTATTTTTTGTTTTTTAACTTTTTCTGTTACAACAAAAAGTTAAAAAATATTTAGTTTCATAAGTTTTTAAAATAACAAAAACATAAGACACGCTGCTTGTATCGGTTTACAAAAGTATTTTCTAAAATAAATTCTGCTGCATAATAAGATAACTCACCTTTCTATTAGACATAACTTATAGCCTGTGTTACGCTCAACTTGAGACTATTTTGCTTTGCATTTGGAATTCAAACGAATGTTTCAAAAATGTTCAGTTCAAGCCAAGTTTTACTTTTTTTAAGTTTAGTTTATATTTACAGTGTAAATATTTCTTTAATATTCGAGCTCAAAGTGCAAAAGAAACAAAAAATGCGGAATCTACGTTTTATAATCATTACTAGCGTCTGATTACAAGGAATAATTCCAATTAGTTTTATAAACATTCAAGTACTATCTATTCCAACAATTATCTTAAAGTTTTGGAAACACTTTGTTAAAGACAGAAAATTACTTCCTTAGTAAAAATTAATTATTATTTAAGGTATTTTATTCATTGATTTAAAATTGGTATAAACCTTTAGTATGAATTTTATTACCCCTGAACTAATTTAAACTGTATTTCAGGAACCATGAAACTAAACACATTAATTAAATATTTTAAACATTTATGAATACCAATAGGTTTTTTTTATTATGGACTATTTTTTCTAACACACAGATTTTTTTGATTTCAATACATTTCTGCAATGTTGTTTAGGTTTAACTACTTTATATAATTTTAAGTTTCTTTATGTTTTCTGAACGACTCTTTCTCTACTAAGAATAGTTGAAATCAGACTCCAAGATGTACTTTTTCAATATAGTGGTTAATTCATTAAGTCCGCTTCTGTCAGAGCTTTGTAATTGTAAAATAAAGCAAATAAATAAAATATATTGGAATGAATTCTCAATAGCAGAATTTTATTCTTGGCATGTCTCATAAAACCAACAGCCGCTCTCACCACCTACTACTAGAATTAGTTGAGTCTCTCTCGATGTATTTATCTTTTTCCAACCTATTTTTATTATTCTCTGATAGTTTTGAAATAGGTGGACTGATTTCTCAAATTGTCTAATGTTGCAGTAGCAATTTCTTTTGCACTATTAGAAACAAAATATCAGCTTTTCGCACTGGGGGATTTTCGTACAGAAAAAAATGTCAGTGGTATATTGCCTTGATACCTAACCAACTTCTTCCAGAAATGACAAAAGCAGATACGGTACAAAGCACACACACAGAACAGAAAAAATATGTACCTATAAGCCGTAATTAGACTGATTGGATTAGAAGTTAACACGAATGCTATTACTTATGCCAAGCAAGAATTGATTCAATCAGCTAGTTATGAAAGTAATATATTCAGGTTCTGGTGTTTATATATATATATATATATATATATATATATATATATATATATATGTATATTATGTTGTTATCTATGTTAAGATAATTCGTTAAATGCCGACATGAGAGGACCAGTTGTTATAGCAAACTTAGGGGGAGGCATATGTTTACGTCCTGCAACTCAAATGAGACGATATAAATGCAATGTATTTATTTGTTTGATTATCTTATGAGTTTTTTATATTACCGAAAATTCATTTACTAAACGTCACCATAGTGACCTGAATTCGAAATCTAA
Organism: Spilarctia lutea; assembly: GCA_916048165.1. Lineage (NCBI taxonomy): Eukaryota > Metazoa > Arthropoda > Insecta > Lepidoptera > Erebidae > Spilarctia > Spilarctia lutea. The sequence goes on from OU696492.1 coordinate 7,555,948, forward strand.
TAATGTTTCTATGGTTCGAAAAGCATGCAATAAACTTTATACACTAAAGATACCTTTCAGTTATAATATTTCAATGGGAAAATATGTCTTTAGTTAATTTATATATATGTATGCCGCTTATTCTCATTTCCATTCATCTACGGTTGTTTGGAAAACATTGCTTCAAGCATAAAACTGATACACTGCTGAACAAATGATTCTCCTTAATTATAAAGAAGGCTTTGGCCAACCATACAACGCTACTGATACCAACCAACCCGGTATAAGATTGTGTCAGATTTTTCTTAGCAGCGCTGTTATCCTACGTAGTTCTTGCACTTAGTCGGATCTTACATCACCCGCGGTATGAATAGGAATATTGACAGTCCGTATTTGTTATCCGTGTTATCCGCGGTTCTTCCCGGTTTGAAAAAGTTGTCTACCTATTTTGACTTCATTTTGTCTTCCGCTTTCGTATTGTTAATACATCACAACACGGGTATTAATATTGCATGAAGTTTGGATTATTGTTGACATTTCATAATATTTAACAACAAATATGTACACACTGACGTTACGTTAAAATGTATTATTGTATTTCATATTTATCTAATCTTTGCAAGTTAAAATTCGTTTGTGGCTTATACGGTTAAATCCTCTAGGGAATTCCCCTTCTTCGTTATTGTCATAATGGCCTACATCTTTTAAGCCAATTAAGGCATATTAGTCATTTTGTTTAATCCTAACTATCTGTCTAGTTTTTTTATTAACTTTACATTTGTAACAATTACAGACAGTTGTATAAATATCAATAGAAATATAGATTAACTTAACTTAACTTTTACCTATACCTGTTAAATCTATATTAATATATAAAGTTGAAGGGTTTGTTTGTTTGCTTGAAGACAAATCTCAGGTACTGGTACAGCTCTGATTTGAAAAATTGTTTTCGTAGATAGTCCATTTATCGAGGAAGGCTATATACTATCACGCTAAGATCAATAGGTGCGGAAGACCAATAAAGAACTTTTATAAAGCAGGGGAAAATTATCAAGCTACGGACAATAGAAGACGCAAATGTGGTTGCGCCCAGCTAGTCTATTAATATAATCGTAATAAATCCGTTTTACAAATGAATTTTTCTACTGAATTTATATCAAATATTACGTTATTACCTTTTCTTAATTGTTTAGTATTTGATTGGACTGTAGCTTAATTACCAAATCTATAACCCAATTTCCATTGGTATTCAACTATCGGATATTGACGCTTTTATTTGGATAGTACCCGAAGTGAAGTCAGTTCAAACAACGTACAATAATACCAATGGCTTATTATTTTACATCCATACATATCGTTCACATAAATTATATCTATCGTTTCACATGAATCAGCAAATTTTAACAGAAAACCATTAACAGAACCTCGTCATGTTCCTATAGTGGATGAAACATAATGTCTCGTATAGCGAACAATGCGAACCTATGCTACACGGGAAATTACATTCCAAATCCTTACAATTACATTTAATGCCAATAATGCAAGAAATTCTTTGGTTTATTTATATAGCAATTTAACGATATTCCCTCCCTGTTATCTTATGGTCTAAATATACATCGTAAATCTACACTTGATATTTTACACGTGTAGAGTTTATTTGTTGTTAGCATGCGCTAATCTCAGAAATTGTGGATTCCTTTAAAAAAACTTTTACTGTTGGATAGCTCATATAACAGGAAAACCTATAACTATAATTACATACCGCGGCGGGGCGTATTAGACACCTTGTACATTCCACACGCTATATAGCGTCAAACTATGATCAATTGAAGTCAAGCAATAAATGCTGCAAAAAAGGCGAAATATTTATTTTCAGAAATTAGTTTGCCGAGACGCAGGCGAAATCGACAATCGATGTTCCTACAAAAATCGCCTCTGAGCACGTATTTAATACGAAATCGTAAAAATGAACCAGACTATAAAACGAATGTGAATTTATGATCTAATATCTTACTTAATACAAAAACTGCAATGAATAGCGTCTGTACTTTATTACTTACCGCAGCGGGGCGTATTAGACTCGTGGTCTATTCCACACGCACGCTACAGAGAGCCAAAGGAAAATAATAAGTAACAAGGTTTGTTACTTAGCTGTAACCATGTTATAAAGTTCAATAATTATAAAAAAAAAAAAAAAAAAACTAAACTACTTTCCACGCCTACTTTGTATTAGTTTTAACTTTGTTTCGTTAGATCTTTTTTTTACACGGGGAATGCTTTTACGCATCATGCCCTCCATAGGGAGATGAAGGCGTGTGACTCCCGGACGACCGGTATACCCACTAAACTCCGCGACGGCCTACCTCGGCAGTCGAGAGGAGCTCCAGGAATGCATCGGCGGCTTCTAGAGTCCCCCTGCCGTACACGACACGTACCCGCTGTCCCGAGTCGTTTGCAGCGGTCACATTTCCTATTTCACATTGAAACTTTAGCTAATCAAATTGAAAAGATTGCGTAATTTAAAAATAAAATGTAAGAGTGAAATCTATGTGGTACTTAGGCCTGTCTGCGAATCCTAAAGTCAAAAATACGTGATATGTTTAAAGAGTGTCTATTACACCAAATATGGCCACAAAACAATTAACCTGATTGATAATCATCGCAGAGTATTGTCACCAAAATAATAGATGCTATATTCCTAAAATGGTTTCAGTGACGTTATTATGACTGTATATATTTTTTTAATTACTATTTTTATGAGCGTTCATGGTTGTTAGAGTCGTTTAATATTTTTATCGTGTGGTCCCCTGATAAGGTAATGATTTTGGTTGAATTTGGCTTGTGTAGATGTGTTTGAACAGTGTGATAAAATACGGGTGACTAACCTGAAAGAAAACACATTTGTTTACAGAAATAGATTCTGTGAGTGTCGCAATCTACGAGTATAGCGACATATAATATTACTTGCCCTGTCAGACTGATTTATTCATCAACATAAAGCGGAAACCACTGGGGCTAAAATTTGACTTTTTATTGTATAGGGGCAAACGAGTGGACGTGTCACCTGATGGTAAGCGATTACAGCCGCCCATGGACACCTACAACGCTAGAGGCGTGACAAGTCCGTTGCCAGCCTTAGGGGGTTGGATATGTGCTTCCGGTATCCTCATTCACTCGGTGAAACACAACGCAAACGCTTTTTCATCACCCATTCATGCCGAAGCGTTTATCTATTTGTCTCAGCCTCTTTCTATCCAGTTTTGGACGTAGGCCCCTTCCATGCTCTTTCACCTCTGACGGTCATGAGCCGCTGACATCCAATATTGACTTGCAGGACCCGTGATGTCGTCCTTCCATCTCATTGGTGGTCTACCCCGCGATCTTGTATGTGACCTTCGAGTCCACCTTTTGCTACTCATTCGTGCAATATGCCCTGCCCATCTCTACTTCCGCTCAGCAATCACCTCAACGACGTCCCTAACCTTGGACAAGACCAACGTCGAAGCGTACTTAGGTATAATTAAGAAAAATATATAGTAACGTTGCTACAGTTACTTAAGTTGAGTGTAATATTTTTGACTTGTGCACTGTGTTTTCGGTAAACTATCTGTCATACCTACATAGTTATTTCAGACAGTTCTGTTGGCGTCAAATAAACTTCCTCTTCGCTAGAATTACTCATTTTAGGTTTCTCACTTGTTTTCAAGTTTTTCGTTTTTAACCTAAGGTTTTAACAATATGACGTAAAAGTGAGTTTTTAAGAAATTAAAAAAGGTTATATGATAAATTCGGCGTTATGGAGGTAGAAAATAAATAGATTTAATGATGTTTTGAATTCACAAACTTATACTGCACACGATGTTCTAACTTCAATTTACTTTATTCTCTAGCTGATAAAAACGGCTTTTGCACTCTGGTATTGTAGGGCAAAAATACACTTTCCGAGATGGGGGGATGAAAAATAATTTAAATACATCTTAGTTTCTTTTTAACAAGGTAGAGTTTTGCATACTTTTTCTAATTTGTAATTCTTTTTTAACCAAAACACCTAAATGTATTTATGAGCTAAAGTTCAAACTATATACAGATTTTTTTTTATTATAGGTTATTCCTATATACTGATGATCACGATTTTAAATATATCATACATCACAAAATCCAAAGAGAGAATTTTAAATAAACCATAATCACAGTATTCCTAAATTTAATAGAAATTATGCTAATTTAAAAATTACTTATGTACATACATTTATACAAAAATGTTTTATTCAAAAATATTTTATTCATGAACTCAATCTTAGACCCTCAATATAAGTATAAAAGTATTGTTTGTAGAAATAAAATGGCTAACTCTGGTGTTAAACTAAATCAAATACCTACAAATATAACTACGTATTAATATTTGTTATAAACAAACGTAATGTTTTAGTTGAAAGGGTGAGTAAGACGCTTTCTGTTCTGTGAGCTGTCATTCCTTCTTTTCAGGGATTGATAAATAGCAGTTTATTTCCTACCATTCGATAAGGATTATTTCTGGCATTATTTATATTTCAACCTGTTCTCGAATCGTGTATTGATGTGTGTTGTAGTTATACTGACCAAGTTAGGTAAACCTCTGAACTTAAAAATGTATTCCAACTTTGAAGAACTCTTAATAAAACTATTTTTATATAAAAAATCATTGTGCTTTCTCTACTTGTCGAAGAAACTCCAAAGACTCGGTTAGAAATAGAATGCTATACTACTACAAAGTAGGTGTGTTTGTACACAAAATCATTACTTTTAAAAAATTAACTCAATCTAGATTTTTTTCTTTTCAGATCCAACATTTTAAACACCAATCAACGGCGCTAATGAAGCAATCCGCAGTCGGGATATTGAAGTAGCAGCCGTTCACATTGCCTTCCTAGCGCAATAAAACAACGCACCCGGCTGACTTCAAGCAAAATATTTAATTTAAAGAAATACCAACTTTATAACAGTGACAGAAGAGTCATATTCATTCATTATTTCACACTCAAATGGCTCTGTTCCGAATTGAAAATACAATTCAAGCAATATGTCAATTAAAGCTCACACTCAATTGTAATCAAACGGGCCATTCGAAAACCAAAAAGCTTCGAGACCAAGTTATTTTTCAGACTTGATTCGTCATTGTGATACTTTGAGCATCGTTACAAAGTAACAAACAAAACCAATGTATGGTAACGTCAGGATTACGAAAAAATTAATCGATACCCAATTAAGGGCTTCGTATGGCGACTCAAAGTCATAACTCCCACCGTTCACTGCATAGCTTTGTTGCTTTACCTTCGTGTCTTCTTATATTGGCGTCTATTCTTTTGCGACCGGCACTAGCCTCGATAGACTTCGAGCCGGATCTCAGTTCGGAGTTCAATATCAGTTCCACTAATTCCACATTGAACTACACCTTGGACGACAATATCACATTCTATAAAGCCGGTCATATAAAACATTTAAAATATTCCACTCCAGTTGCTATATTGCTCACATTAATTTTTATGATCGTTATTGTAGGAACTGTGATAGGGAATATTCTTGTATGTGTTGCCGTGCGTTTAGTGAGAAAATTAAGAAGACCAAGTAACTATCTGATCGTATCCCTAGCAGTGAGTGATCTGTGTGTAGCTCTAATGGTGATGCCTGTAGCCACTGTGTACGATATTATGGGAACGTGGCCTTTTGGACCAGTCATTTGTGATTTCTGGGTATCAAGTGACGTTCTGTCTTGTACTGCAAGCATACTCAATCTTTGTATGATCTCAGTTGATCGGTATTATGCCATAACGAAACCTTTAGAATATGGTGTTAAAAGAACACCTCGAAGAATGCTATTTTGTGTGTTTATTGTATGGGTAAGCGCAGCATGCATATCTCTTCCACCGGTCCTAATACTGGGTAACGAGAAGACTGAAACATCCTGCTCTGTGTCGCAGAACAAGGTGTATCAAGTTTATGCGACTATGGGCTCGTTCTATTTACCACTGACAGTAATGGTAATAGTTTACTATAAGATATTTAGTGCTGCTAAGAAAATTGTGAAGGACGAAAAAAGAGCTCAGTCGCACTTGGAGACACATTGCTACCTCGAGATAAATGTTAAGAACGGCGGAGCGGCGGAGGCGAAACTTTTGGGGAACCAATCTTCGCAGCCTCCCCCGAGAGGCTCTACAGCGAGCACAAATACCACGGTAAGTGTTAATATAAATTACATTGAACTCATTGTCCCAAAGGAATAACAAATAATATTTGTTATCAAAGATTCTTTAATTAATTCAGGGAACAATGTTGTTTGTTCTGTATTTAGACAACCAGGCAAATAAGTAATCAAAACAGACTGCCTCGGTGGCGTAGTGGTAGCGTATGTGACTGCTAAGCTTGAGGTCTCGGGTTCGATTCCCGGGTCGGAACAAATGTTTGTATGATCTGCAAATATTTGTTTCGGAGTTTGGGTGTTTTCTATGTATAATATGTATGTAGGTATTTACAAAAAAAAAGTATATAAGTATTTATATCAGTTGTCTAGTACCCATAACACAAGCTCTGCTTAGCTTGGGACTAGATGGCGTTGTGTTTTAGATGTCTGGAATATTTATTTATTATTTAAACTAACGCTGTATTTATATCTATCTAGGCTGCAATCGTAAACTGTAATAATATCACGTAACAGATTACTACTCTAGCAGCTTCATATGTCTAAGACAGATAGTTAATGACACAAGGTTAATGGTTGAGTTTAAGCAATTATTTTGAACTTATTTGGCACTTATTGTGTGAGACTTTTCTTTTTGTTTTATGTTTGGTCTATATTTTATTTCTAACCTATTTACTTACTACATTTTATATTAGTTTAAAACTAGAAATGAACACTTGTAATTGGCTCTCTGATCACTAATCTGCTTTATTTACTAACATCTCTAGCTGTAAGTTTTCCCCTAATAAATAAATAAATAAATTCTACTCGAATAATGATGTGGTTATCCTTAATGTCAAAATAATGCGAATATCTAATTTAATTTTACCTCCACTTTCAGTATGCCAAATGTCAAAGTCAAAAATTTACCAATATTCTGTTTTACTTTGTTATAGTGCAGCGTGGATAAAACAGAGAGCACAATTGGAAGATGCTTCAGCGGCCAAAGAAAGTCCAACGAGTCTCAATGTCCAATGTTGCAACAACCAAAAACCCCCGTGAAACCAATTCACACTATCAATAAATCACCAACACAATTGGTGCCACCAAAAATTGAAATTAAACAACGACGTAAGCAATCGTCAGATAGTAATCAAAAAGTTACGACCAATAGAATCCGTTCCTCGCTTTCCAGTTTTGCTCAAAAAAGCCACATCGCCAAAGACTTGTTGCACCCATCAGTAGTAACACATAACAAGAAATTACGGTTCCAATTAGCCAAGGAACGCAAAGCCTCAACGACACTAGGCATAATAATGTCAGCATTTATAATTTGTTGGCTTCCATTCTTTTTATTAGCCTTGATTCGGCCTTTTGTTAGAGAAGACGCCATCCCTGACGCAGTAAGTGCTATCTTCCTTTGGTTAGGCTACTTGAACAGTTTGCTTAACCCGGTAATCTATGCAACTCTGAACAGAGATTTTAGAAAGCCGTTTCAAGAGATCTTGTTTTTCCGATGCACTAATTTGAACCTTATGATGAGGGAAGAGTTCTATCATAGTCAATATGGAGATCCAGAGCAACATTACTGCACAAATAATACAACTAAACTTCACAATTATGATGAAGGTGTTGAAATAGTTTCTGCAGTCGAAAGAGAGGAAACTAGAGCTTCGGAGAGTTTTCTATGATTGACAATGCCGGAGGTCGATACCAGAGACCTAGATACTGTGATCTAATTAAGACTTTTTAAGTAGGATCGAGTTCAACAGTGTTGATTTTATCGATTTCATTCGGTTAAATAACTTCTGTATTATAAAAGGCTGTTTCTACCCAACTAGTCGTTACTTTTGTAAATGCACTCAAGGTTTCATTTGATGGTGTTATTATATAAAAAAAACACATTTGTGTCTGCAATCAGTGGATCTTCTTGCGGATCAAGTAACATAGAAGCTATTGTACATATTACAAAAAATCACAATTTACATTATAATTACGTTGTATATTTTAAGTATGTGCGACACAGTCTTAGCCACATTTGATAAATGGATAAAGTACCTAAATTATATGTGTTAATATGATAAGATTTGTTTAAGTAACGTAATAAGTCACTAAGACTATGAAAAGTGAGTTATTTGTTAGTTCTGGAATGACCAAAGAGGAAGATTAATTTGTGAATGATAACTTGTAAAGTGTATAAGATGTTGCGAATTTCATAAACTTTATTGATAGAATTGTATTATATTGTTACATAATATTAATGAACAATGTGTATGACAGTAAAATAGTCAGAAGTATTAATCCATGTGATAGTAGGTATAGATTTCAACTTTTCTGGGTTTCATAGTCTGTTGTTTGTGTACAGATTTTTTTACTATTTCTATTATTTTTCAGACGTATTGTTATGCGATTAACTCCTATATTATTTGTAAATAGTGTTACATAAATTAAGTAACAGTACTCACAGTAATTAAAACAGATAAAAGGCACTGCCACATGTGGAACTAAATTTATACGCTACTTAGAATAATGTTATTGCTTTATACATCTTTATGCGTGGCAGCTTAATTTTTATGTATTTGCAAATAAATATTTCCAAGAGACATCAAACTGATTATTATTTTGTATATTTCACAGTAATTGTTCTTTAGTTTCCATCTATTAAGATTAGTTATAGAACTTTTTAATATGTCATTATAATAATCAATTATATATTATTCCTTAATTATGAATATTAGGTAAATATTTATATATGTATATTATTTAGTGTTTTATTTTAAACTAGATTTACTAAGAAAGAAAACCAGTGTTGTAAAATAATTTATGATACTAATGACAGTCTAGATATAAATAAATATACGTATTTATAAGTAAAATTAGTTGTAGCTTAATATAAAGCAGATACCGTGTGGGGAAACTACGCTTGGAAAAAATAATTTGTCATTTCAATTCGATGTTTTATTAATAAACGTACATATATAAAAATTTCTTTGGTGTAGTTTCTTTCCAGTGTTAATATTGTGGTTGTTAATAATAGTTGTAATAATAATAATAATAGACCACAAACTCAGTTCTATTAGATCTAAAACTCGTTTTGTAAATCTTTAATATTTAGAACAAATGCCATATTCTGCCAGTAAAGTATACTATTTAATTTAAATATGGAAATCCTCCTATCAAAGAAAAATCCATTGTACCTTACCTGAGACTTTTGAAAGCTATCTGTGTAAAATAATCTTTAAATATTAAGAACTGGTTGTAATAAATAATACTATACTACAAACACTTTAGTATACTAAGTTTCAGTTTCAAACAGTTTACACACCAACTTCAAATAAAATATGTAAAATTAATAAAAAGAATTAAGTGTTGTATATGGCTTTATGAATTCTTAGTTTACAAGAACGAGAATGATGTGTTTGGTAACTGTAAACCAAATAATATATTTTATTGAAAATATTATATCTTTGAGTATAAGGGAAAAATTACATAAAATTAGAGGTTTTCAACTGGGTTGTAATAATTTGTACGTTTTATTTAACCTTAAATTTCCATCAGTTATGAATTGATTAAGTTTTTGCTATAGAGAGTATATATTCCTCTGCGATCCATTCAAATTGAATAAAAATACTACCCTGATGGATTGAAAATAAATACAACTTTTTTCAATTCATAAAAAATGAAACCGACTTCAATGCATCTCTTGTGATGCGATGAAGTCGGTGCATTGTTCTTAAAACTAAATTTCCTGTAATATTTTCTTAAAAGTATTCCTCAGATTGAGGAAATAGGTTTAGATATTTGGTATAGGTTACCAATCAGTTACAAATAAACAACCAAAGCAAAAATTAGCAGACTTAGTCGCGGGTAACAGTAATATAAGTCTTTGAAATGATATGATTGTCAAATTCGTAAATAACGTAATGACATATGAATATCAGAAAGAAACTTCGTTACCAAATTATGTAAATATGTGAACCAATAACTGAGTAGAGCTCTTTAAGTACAAAGCATTATTACGTTTGTTAATACTTGTAGGGACAGTTTCACCAGTACCTGATGAAGTTTCAGATAGTTATCTGACTACATACTATTTGACAGATAAAGGTTGATTATTAGGTATTTATATGTGTATCTGACATATATATATATGTCTATCCAAGAGTTGTGAACCCTAAATCTGTTGTTCATCAAAATAGTCTATCAAGAACTTGATTGTCAGCAAGTGGTGAAACTCGGTCTTGATGTTTTATTTTTCATTTATTTATGATATATATTCATTATCATAATGTAAAGTGATTTATAACTGTTACATAGCATCGGATGTTAAACGTTTTTGTAAAGATTTTTACTTTGTCGTCATATAATATGTCTTGTAATAAACTGTTTTCTGATCTTTTGTAGCACGAAGTTGACTTTCGTTTCTTTTTTTTTTATTTAACGTGTAGAAAGACGTTATTATTTAAACTGTAACTTGAACTAATACTGTTTCGTACAGAATTGTTTATTTTCCCTGACTTGATACAAGTTTCAAATACCTCTATGAAGTCTAAATAAGTCATGTGATGACAATACAAATCCATGTAGGTAGATACCTACATGGATTTGGGCTTAAAATAATAATGGTATTACAAGTACTCAGTTGATTATTTACTATGAAAATACCTTTACAAGTTTAACATTCGATGTGGAACACTAGATTTAGAATTGACGTTGTAAAACACTATGTGAAAATGTAAAATTTTAATATATGGGAAACTTGTATGGTAGCAAAACGAATGGAGTTCTTATCTTTTCAAATCATTATGTTTTTCTTATGTAGGGGTCCTAAAATCGACGAAATAAAAATTAGATTTTATCTTGTCTGTTTTATTTTCCTTTCCAATTTATAGATTAAGAGCCATTCTGTGACTGATATCTCGCCTCCTATCCCTGTCTTGAGCAGTGTGCAGGCCACTGCCACTAGCCAAGAGTAGAGCAAACTTGGTCTGCCTCCTAGCCTCATCGCAAAATGGCCGAAGTATTTGAGGATTCTGCCGAGGCATGGGGTCAATGAGTAGTCACGAATGTTCGTTTCCTTTTTGATGGATGCGTTGGTTCAGTGTCCTGTTCAGGGTATTCGCAGCATCAATAGATACCGCTACCGATAACGCTACCTAAATTCGACGACCGCAACTGACTAAATATGAACGGCATATTTTATTTTTCCTAAATCCTGATGTGATATTCACATGGTGATTGCCAAAACAATACAATACAATTATAGGAAAACCTGTTAGGAAACTCACTAACTGAGAGTGACTATTTCACCCAGGTTCATTATGGAGTCAAAGGAATCTTGTTTGAAAAACCCTGGTGTAATGACATCAGAACTATTATAGCAATATTTCTACGTGTGACAGTAAGTATATTCAGAATTGCATCATTAAATCTACATATGAGAGTCATGTAGCTAATTAGAATATGTTCAGGTTGCTGCTTCGTTGATCTGGTGGCTAGCGTATGCAACTTAGCTGCTAGTCAAGAAGTCTCGGGTTCGATTCCGGAGTCGGGCCAGTTGATATATCGTGTTTTTCGTATATGAAATTCTTATTAACTTGCCCGGAGTATGGGAAATGTCGGTGTTACCCGACCCGTGCCTCGGAGAGCGCGTTAAGTCGTCGGTCCCGGTTGTCATAAACATCTATGATTATATATATATCGTTATTGAGAAGTCAGTGCCCTCAAGTATACTGACGCTAGTTTCAACCTTCGAATTCAGTTCACCCTCAGGGTTGCGGAGGTCTGATGCCGGTCGCTTCGTGGAAAAACTGATATTCAGGTAAAACAGGTGGAATTAGTAGTTGACCCCAAATAATCTTGGGATAAGGCTAGGAAGAAGAAGATGTTCAGATAACTTGAGGTTAAGCTCATGTTAGTCGTTTTATTTAAACTGTAAATTGTACATTCAACAATTAAACTCACTTTTTTATAATATAGGGGGCAAACGAGCAGACGTATCGCCTGATGGTAAGCGATTACCGCCACCAATGGACACCCGCAACACCAGAGGCGTTACAAGTGCGTTGCCGGTCTTTTAGGAAGGAGTACGCTCTTTTCTTGAAGGTTTTCACTAATTTTATTGACTTTAAGGAATAAAAATAGTATAAAGTCAATAAAAATAGTGGAATAGATACAAGTGACTTTACTTCTACAATGTATTTCAACAAGTATGATCTATAGCCGACAATTGAGAGTACAAATTACATATAAATTACTTGTGCTACTGTATAATAAATAAACTGATTTAGCCAGCTACGCACTCGGTTTTGAGTCTCAACGTAATAAGTAAGTACTTTTATGAATATGGATAAACTTAAGCTGATCTGTCCCTAATTGTCATTGGTAAAGGCAGCCTAGGAACAAGTAGTTTAGCTTAAGAAGGTATGTGTCTTCCCAGACGCGAGAAAAGTAAAGGTCAGAAGTGAAAACAACGATGTTTATAATTAGACTGAGGGTCTTTTTGTAAAGTAGAGTTACAAAAATACATCAGAAAGTAACACAAAAATGCAACTAACCTTTGCCTTAGATTACACTAATTTAGACGATTGCAAAGTCCGTGAAATCACATTTACTGTATGTTGAAATCTTAAGAGGTGGTTTCATAATCTGTTATGTAGTTGATTAGTTGATTAGTAGATAACAAATACACAAAATTAAAAAAAAAAATAAGTCGACATTACATACATGAAGTGCTAGAAAATCCTTTTTTACTTGTAACTCCTTTTTTATTTTTTAATGTTGTTGAATTATATGAAAATTATTAAAAAAAAACCCGACTGCGTCAATATCTGCCATTTTTATTAAATTTATTGAAGAACTCAAAAAGAAAGAAGGAACTGACATTTTTTTTTTTTTCAAATTTGATGTATTCAGTGTCACTCTCATGACTGAGACGACTCTATTGACACCACTTATATAAAAATACGACAAGCCGTTTAGACTCTAAGGCAGCATGCCAAATATACATAGAAATATACATATAAACATACACTCGTAAACCTAGCCCTCCTTCTTTTTCAGTCAGGTAAAAATAGCGATGTAGAATCCAATGAGATTTAGTTTCAAGCCTTTAAATATAATTTTATAGCTATAATACCCTCGTTAATTTATTAAATGTGAAGGAAATTATTCAATACATAAACTAAAGATGTCGTTAAAGTGACAATATCTGTAGATTTATCAGAATAAGCAGGCGATAATCTCGTACTTAAAGCTATTACTGTAATGAAAGGGATAACTTTTAAGGTCTTCTTTTATAAAAACAAAATATTGCTACAGACTATAGTATGGTATAGAAACATACTTTGTAAGTATGTATATATGTATGTAACTTTACTATCATTACAAAGCTCAAAGCTGATTTAAGGAATATGTTAGCTCTCTTTACCTAGCTGAGATGACTAATGAGCTCAAAATCAGATCAGATCCTATCTTGAGATAAGTAAAAGTGGTAGTTAGAATGCAGGATTGAATGAATAGAAGGTAAGTACACAGGCATATACTTTGTAGAAGCTGAAAGTAAGAATTTATTTAACAACTAGCTGAACCCAACGGTGTTTACCGTAGTTATTGTCGTACCGCGGGTTACGCCGCGGCGCGAATCAGTCCAGCATTTCCAGAGATTAGAAAGTATAAACAGATAGACAGACAGAGAAAAATTGTAAATAATGTTATTTTGATATATATATAATATATATTTATTTTTAAAAGCGGTTATATTAATATTACAAACAAGCACTCCAATTTTATTTATTTGTATAGATATAGATTAATACCACATATAAGATGATTAAAATATTTAAACAAATAGCAACTTGAATTAAAATGCGTGTAAATTAACTAGACTGTTGATTCTTTTTGAAGAATAAATGTATATACACTGTAAGCAGAACAACAAATGTTTCATACATTTATTAACAGGAATCTACTACCAACACGAGTGAACACACAGATGAATGATTATATTCATTCACCTGGAATAACATGCGCCACACCTACTTCAGTGAATCGGTAGGTAATGATCACATATTGTACAACACACACTTGACTGATTTATTGAACAACGTAATGATTAGACTATTGTGACAATTACAGTCTTGATATCTGACACCAAGCGAGACTTATTCGCGAAAGGTGTGATACATTCTGTTTGCTAACGTTTCGAACAGTTTATACCTACTTGTGATCACGGGTACACACACACATGCATACATACAGGTGGTGCGCTTGGCAACGCTTTTTTGATTCACTAGGCTTGACGCTAAAATATTGATGATGATGAAGTAATCATCCAATAGTATTAACTTATTAAACAAGTAATGAATATTATTTTTAAAAAATCCCGACTGCTTCAATATCTGCTATCTTTATTAAATTCAGTTTTCTTTTTTAAATTTTGTTCTTTTTTGATGTACCCAGTTAGTACTCTCACTAGTAAGACGAATCTATTTACACCACTCACGTAAAAATACGACAAGCCTTTTAGACCTTAGGGCGTGCCAAGGAAATATAAATACATACATGCACTCGAAAAACATAACCCACCCTTCTTTTGCAGTCGTATAAAAACAGCGCATCTTAGAAATAGGTACATACTTATTTTCGAACTATATACCTTAACGACAGACTTCCATTATGAAAGTCCAGACTTCAAACTGCAAAGATCTTGAAAATCAAACACAAAGAGCATTCTATGAAATAATTGAGTTCATAAAATTTGGTTAGACTGCCAAGAAATGGGTGGATGATGTCAATTAACCATGTAACAGTTTGTAAAATTTAGTACTAATCCTAATAACTATCTCGAAATTATGAGGAGCAAATTGAACCATTTCGATAATAAATAACTGTCTCGTTTTAGCACAAATTATAGTTAGCTTGTTGGCAACTCATGACATGGCAATTTACAAAAATAATGAGATCATTATGATCGTGTTACAGGTCTTCAGATTTTTGAATGACACAAGTAGCAAATTAACGACGAAAGCTAACGAGAGTATTGGCACTGATGGTAGAGACCTTGAGTATTTCTGACTCATGACTTATGAAAAGAAGAAGCACTGAATACAGTCATGAGTAAAGCGATTTTATAGCATATTGTAAATAAAAAAATAATAATGAAATTATTATTATTTATTTATGAAATTTGGATGTGTGTAACTTTTCTTTTTGTTCGGAAATCCCCTCGGATACCAATTGTGGTTATGTCGGACTCGAACCGACTAAAAACCGCACACCGTCTCGGGTACTAGAAGCCAGGAACCAGGTGCACACTCGGAAGGAAGTGCCTGGAACTCCGACGTACCTCGGGCCACCCATTAATTGTAGTTTATTTCTATATACCGGATGTCTGTAACTAGCAAAACTATCAGAGCAATTTATTTTTACGGAATAATCAGAAAGTAGTAGATAGTGTTATGTATATTACTATTAATTTATGTTACTGTTATCTATGTTTTAGGTATACTTCACAGGAATATCCTGAGAAGTCTCTCACGATATTGCAATTGCTACAATTAAATATGAAAGCCTTTAGATTCTGTTATCTGGGTTGCTTACAAATTCAAGTGTCCTACAAGCCGACAAATTTGGAATTAACCAGAGTAAATTTTCACTCATAAATGGATGTATTGTTAAGGGACAAAGAGTTTTGATACCTGTCAAGTTAAAACAGATTGTTCTCAGAGATTTACAAAATGCGCACTTTGGCGCGGCCCAAATGATTGCCTTAGCTCGCAGTCATTGCTGGTGGCCATGTATAAACCAGAACATTTGAGATTTAGTCACAAATTGTGTAGTTATTGTGTTGCTTAAATCAGAAAAATACCTCCAAAAACAAACTTGGGTGAGGGCTGATAGGCCGTTTCAAAGGGTACATATTGATTTAGCAGGTAAATTCCGAGATGTGTATTTCTTGTTATTAATTGATTCTTACTCTAATTAGCCAGAGGTTCATATTATGCAAAATATTACTACGAATGCCGCTATTGAAATTTTAAAGATTTTTTTTGCACATTTGGCCATCCAGATATTTTAGCAAGCAATAATGGGAGCCAATTTGTTAATCCAAAATTCGAAGGTTACTTAAAGGTTTATGGTAATAAACGTAAAAGATCTACTCCTTATCCTCCTGTCACAAATGGCCAAGCTGAAATTTATGTTCAAATCATTAAAAAAGAATGATGATTAGATGTTTATATGCTGTTTGCCATTACGAAATAACACCATATTCCACCACTGGCATCCCATCTGCAGACTTAGTGTTCAATTACAATGTAAGGTCAAAAATGTCGTTATTGATCATCGTAAATCTCCAATGCATGTGGATAGTAATAATTTCAATTGGGACGGCAAATAGAAGATGGGTGTCATTACTAAAGTTTTGGGAAATTGTCATTGTCGAATCACTATGGAGTCAAGGTGGGAGATTAGAAAATTTACCAAAAAAATAAAATACTGGATGTGTGTGTGATAAATGGATATCTAGGTACTGCAAATAAACAAGCAAACAAAGTTTTTTTTTTTGGTGAAATGGCAACCAGCCGGATTCATCGGATTCACTCGGATCAGCTATTTCTGCCAATGTCAAGTATTTATAGTCTTCTATTATCAAGTCTTCAAGTCGTCGTCGTGATGAAATTAATGATAAAAAATATTAAAAATGTGGATGACATGAAATGGGGACCGTCTTTCGAAAAAACAAAAAACGATCAAAATATTTTTTGATTCTCAATACAGAATCAACAAAAATAATTGACATTGACAGATATCAATTTTGACGTTTGATATGTCATGGTTTACGGTTCATTCGAAATTAAATTTTATAGCTCATTAGCCACTATATATATTTATAATATTTTATTACATATAATATATTAAATAAATACTCAACCATAAAGCTCTTCTAGCTCAAATATAGGTCCAAAAAATCTCTGGATTTTTAAGCTATGATTGGCTGTATCTCTTGAAGTATTTTTCGTTCGTTTCTATTGAAGCCGCATGCTGTGTTTTGCTGCCGATTCATGCTTTTTATCAAACATATACTTTATAAATATATATTTTTTAACTCTTAGAAATTTCTTTGATAGTTTGAGAAGTTTTTTAAATGTATAAAGGTATATTTAGTAATGGATATACAGTAAGTATGTTCATATATTATTAAATAAAATGAAAAACTATTTTTCAACAAAAGTTAGTGTTTTAGAAAGCAGCATACTGTTGTTTAAGGCTCTTGTTATGTTACTTGCATGGGTAGTCACAGTCGCTGCAAACACAACAATACAGGTTCACATTGCAATGTGTACTTTGGGTTCAAAAGCTTGGAAAATTCTTTGATCTACATACATTTTTAGTGTAAAACCCACCACACATTTATTAGTCTTTGAATCGTGGTCATTGCAGAGATGTATTATGTTTCAAGTGGCTTCAAGTTTTTTGCTAATGCTGATAATGTAGGCCTATGAGCTAACTTGTAGATTCTGGTATGAGTTTTTTTTTCAGTGTGTATATTTTTATTTTAAAATTTAACCAATTTATTTTTATTTTAAATCGCTATCATTAATAAGTGCAAACAGTGTATCGGCAAACTTGTCCCGTTGCCAAGATCTGCTAATGTTTTTTTTAAATCTGTCATCACTTGCTTTTGGCAAATTTAGTGCGAAGAATGGCAATGACCTAAAATTAAGGAAAAAAATAATATCCGCACATTTTCCAATACTAGACCCAAACAAGAAATAATTGAAGATTTTATCTTATCATTTTATCAACGTGTTGATTATTTCCATACGAAATTACAGCTTTCTAGCACTTTTGCTGCTGTGATATATAATGAAGACAGACGGACAGATGAAGGTAACATGTCGAAACTATTGAGAATTCATTTTCTCTATTTTGGTTCTTCTTCTTATCCGATACGCTCTTGACAGAGCGGTCGTGATCGTTATGTAGTAGCAGTTTTAGGAGATGTGATGCGTTTCACGACGTTTCACCACTGCTGCCTGTTCGAGGACATCCCACTGCAATCGTCCACTAAACTGCCCACGGCAGACTTGATCTGGTTAGTCCAACGCGTAGGTGACCTTCCGCGTCCCTTTTATTTTGGTTGCGGAACTGTAAAAACAAGTAAAAAATGCTATCACACGATACACTTTGAATTTTTTTATTAATTGTACTCAGTCTTAGACTATTTAATAGTTAATCATTTTTTTCTTAGACTGAGCAAATAACTAAAAATGAGCCAAATTATATTATGAAATATAAACCGTTGTAGACAGAATCAATTTTATAATAGTAGTCTCCTCAAATAAAATATTGAAATCATAGTAATATGGTACTGTATAAAAAGAAACGAACACAACCCTGTTAAAAAAGCGAATATTTGTCTTTTTGAAAAACAAGTCACTAATGTGCATAAGCGTATGAAATAACCAAATACGCCATTTACATAACAAGACCGTTATGTTAAACTTACTACAATTGTCATAAATTAGGCACTGCTATGACGACTGTGCTTCTCCCATTTTGACGTAGATTATATTTAGTAATACTTTATAATTTTGTTTTATGACTGATTAATAATGCAAAAAGGCGTCAAGTTTTCATATTGCTTATTTACTGTATCTGTTTATCTTTTTTTTATGGATTAGGTGGCAAACGAGCAGAAGTATCACCTGATGGTAAGCGATTACCGCTGCCCATGGACACTCACAACACCAGAAGCGTCACAAGTGTTTTGCCGGCCTTTGGGGGGATGGGGGGAGGGGTTATGAAAAGACCTACGGTAACCTCACTCACTCGGTAAAACACAGCGCAAGCGCTATTTCACACTGATTTTCTGTGAGGCCATGGTATCTCTCCGGTCGAGCCGGCCCATTCCTGCCGAAGCGTGGCTCTCCCACGGTAGTGTTTTTCACAAAATTTAAATTTATGACAAGTATTTGAAAAATTATTATTGAAAGATACCTGATCTAAATTTGCCTAAAGTTATGCGAATCATTTATCACTTTATCTTGAAGTTAAAGTATATTACCCAATATTTTCATTAATTTTGAACTCCAAGTCTTTCGTGTGGCACCAATTCATCCTAATATTTAAAATTTTAAAGTAACTCTGTATGTCTGCTAAGCTTTAATGACTAAACTGCTGCACCGGCTTCAATGAAATTTCGCTCAACGTAGGCCATTTTACAGCGATAATGGCTTAACCGCGTGTACGCGCATTTGCCATGGTCAAACTAGATCAACTAGTATTTAAAATTATTATACTCTTCTTACAGAACACAATATTATAATGTACGGGTCAGTTTCAATGTTCGAGTACACATTTCTATTTACGGTTTTATTTCAATAATAAAATACCTATATTTTACTAACTTGGCTTGCGTGCTTAATAGCTAATATATTGAATGCGAGTAATAAAAAGCAGAAGCAAATAAATCTCAGATATTCTATCAGTTAACTCTTGATATTTAATAGTAAGAAAAACCTACGCAGTGAATTTACTGGACCCCAGACATTTAGTGCGATAAATCAAATATCTGGAAAGCTATGGCGACAGTACTAAATTACATTGCCATAAAACCATTAATAATCTTTGTCAGTGGGTTAGGAAATCCATAGCAATCTTATTATATTGACTAAATTTTTATTAAGTAACTTCTGTTTAGAAATCAATATTGACTTATTTTTTTGTAATTACCGGATTCTGATCAGATTCAGAAGGCGATCGTTAATGAAAATTCAGTGCACTCGAACATAATCACCACCAGTTAATCTTCAAAGTCAATTTATCTCAGGGTTGCAGAGGCCCATAGACACGGCGCTCCACACGCTGGCAGAATGTCTCAAATTTCTTGGCAATCGACGATTCGAGCCGGTGTCCGTTGAACGCGGTCTAGAGAGAGGAGCTAATACTGGGGAGCCCCGGCCCAAATTTCTAGGATGTACCTGGTTCCCCGGCTCCTAGTACCCGAGATGGTATGCTGTTTTAGTCGGTTCGTGTCCGACATGCCACCAGGAGGTTGTATCCGAGAGGATTCTGAAGGGTATCAGAGGTCCGAAGTCAGGCGTTCTTTGGAAAAAAAATTATTCAGGCAAATTGGCAAAATTAGTAGACGCCCCCAAATACCCATGGGAATAATGAAAAGAGAGATATCAACAATTTGTAATGGCCTATAAATTAAATCAAAAGTTTTAACGTACCGCGGTTGTACTTTTTCAAACTTTATCTTGTTATTTTTGAAGTTTTAATATTTCCTTTTTGTGTGACACAGAAACTATACAATTAAAATACGTTTCATTAATCTGCAACAGCGCATCCATTTGAGATTGATGGACCTATTTCAATTCTATGCCAGCAAAAACACACAAATGCTAAAAGCTCTAGCGACACGCTGACGGCCTGATTGATTGTTTGACGCAGAGAAAGCGCAAACTCGTAGTAGTGTGAATAACTTTTACACAAACGAATATTTAAACTATTTAGCAATAGCGTAAAAAATCGCCATGTGTTCTATTCGTAATATTACTATTATTTAAGCATTTACGGCCATTTCACACAACCTATCTCCAGTTTAACCTAGAGGTAGGTTATTGAAAACGTTTTGAATTTATCTTAAAGATAAGAAGATAAATTCAATAAGATAATAAGGCCGGTAACGCACTTGTAACGCCTCTGGTGTTGCGGGTGTCCATGGGCGACGGTAATCGCTTACCATCAGGCGATACGTCTGCTCGTTTGCCCGCTGTATAAAAAAAAATCTGCTTTTTTTTTTTCAACTAAAAGTTAAATTACAAAAGTATTTTGTTCAGAATTAGAACTGTTTCTTTTGAACCACTTTGCGATATTAAGAAGACATTATTTTTACAAATTCTTGTCAATAAATATATCCTCATATGTTCTAATAAATGTTCTTAAAAATATGTTCTTTAGAAAGTAAATGTTACGTATTACAGAAGCTTAGGTGTTACTTCGAATGGAGAAAACTATTTCCCCTTCACGAAGTTTACCAAAGTAAGCTATAAAACATAATACACTCGAGAGCAATAATCGGGTCAGATTGTCAATAACTTTTAAGAGGTTCACATTAACCATATATATGCAACGAGCGGTTCGGACAACAACACGAATTACCGTACTAATATATCAGATGATACGTGAGAAAAAAATTTGACTAGACTTCGAGCGGGAGAAATTGCTTTCATAAAGGTATGGGGTTCTCTTCTCCTATTAATTTCCTCTAAACTTTAGTGTAAAGTAGGTATTTGTCTATGTGGTCTTGCATACGTAATGGTTAAATTGTGAAAGTTGTGTTATGGCATTTTTGTTTTAAGCTGAGGTTGACAAGTAAAAAATACATTTTAATACTTTAATATAAAAAGTACTTAACTGTATCTTGAATAAAATTTACATCACCAAGGTTCTTAACTTCTAAAATTTACTGGGACTTTTATGTGATTTGAAATCATTGCTCTCTAGTGTATTATAACTTGCAAGTAAAACAGACGTTATAGATTTAAGATTGTCCCTGGACTCTCATTCTTACATAACTAGCATACGGCGAGATAGTTCCCACATCCTAAGGGACTACCCAAGAGTTGGCAATCCAAACTTGTATATCGTGGGAACTTTACCATGTGGTCCACTAGAATATGGTATTATAATGTGTTGTTAACAATACAATGTACTGGTTTATTACATTGTACATTGTGCCTTCAGGGCTGTACTTATCTCCTGGATTAATTGCGGTTGAGATTAAAATATATATATATATATATATATATACGTACTGTATAGTACGGAGGTATGTTTCAGGAGATCTTTTGATATATGTGGTTGGCAAATCCGTGCTTGGGAATACGACTTCGTTAATCAAATCGGATTTTTTTTTTAAATAGAGTTTAGTTAGTCACTATAAACATTCAGGTCATGGAATATTTAGACTGTTCCTACTAACTACTACCTATTTTACCTGGTGTACAATATAGTTAAGACTATTATATTCTATGTTACAGCTGCCAAGGACATTATTAACTCTAAAGTCACAAGTGCGTCATGGTCTTATGCATCCTCTCCCCACTTTCACCGAAATCAGGAGAAGCGGGGTCGCCTCAGTTTCAGATAATCTCACTCATTTGATGAGTTTACTTCTACTCACCGGCCGAAAGCAGAATATTCGTTCTAAAACTGAGGATTAGGAATAGGAATCAATGTAGAAATACTGCAGTAAAGATCTAATTTATTGAACAGGCTAAGTTAAGCCAAGGATTTTTTTTACATATTGGCTGCTCCCCGCGGAGTGACGCGTGATCATTGGTATACCTACTAGTCTAGAAAAAAGTAGCCTAAGTTACTCTTTATATCGCCAGCTACCAGTGAAAGTCGCGTCAAAATCCGATCTAGTTATTCCAGAGATTAACCGGAACAAACAGACAGACAAATACATTTATTTTTAGTCTTAATACCGTATCTACTTTCATATGCGTTTAGAAAAACGTTTTTAATTTAGAATTATAAACAGACACTTCAGTTTATTCAGATATTCAATATCAACTTATAAACGAAGAAATCTAGAAAATGTGTTCAACACTTCTACGGTTACTTACTTTCTTGTTATAATTTCAGTACTACAATTAAAGTTACGCAGTCTGGTATCTGGTTTCAATTTTATATTCGTTCTAAGATATTGTTGTTGCCGTTTTTACGAATTTAGTTCATAGACTCGCAAGAAAATGTTGATCCAAAAGTTTCCTCATACTCGTACTACATTTTCTCCTGAATACGTAATCTTTGCCGCGGATGAATACGTATAAACAGTGAGGTAGATGTTGGTAGTTCCCCAACTAACTTCCGATAAGTGGGATGTTAAAGGAAATAGTTTTCTGATTATTTTGTAACCTCACTGCCGCTCATAAATTAACTATGCGGATATATAATTTTACAATAAATTTGAATAAAATAATTCAAGGAATTTACTGGTATTAATCATCATCATCATCATCATCATCAGCCTATCGCAGTCCACTGTTAGTTTGATCCTCGGCTTCTCGCACCCAGCTTCTGCCAGCCGTCTTGGTTTATTAATAATTTATTCCAATACCGTAATTGCACACAAATGTGTGTGTGTGTGTGTGTGTGTGTATGTATGTGTGTGTGTGTGTGTGTGTGTGTGTGTGTGTGTGTGTGTGTGTGTGTGTGTGTGTGTGTGTGTGTGTGTGTGTGTGTGTGCGTGCGTGTGCGTGTGTGTGTGTGCGTGCGTGTGCATGTGTGTGTGTGCATGTACTTGCGAGTCAAATACAATCTTTTAAACTCTCCATTCGCTTGGTATTAGTCAAATGTTTTTGTACCGGGTCATTTATAGGTACAATGCAATCTCCTCTGTATATGACAGAAAAAATCTGGCCTTCCACGTAGTGTTCGAACGAAATAGGCGATCAAAGCAGTATGGGAAAGAATTCGAAGTAATTAAAAGATTTTATCACGGGAGATGAAGATAGCACCTCGAACCATGTCGCGTATTTTAAAAGATGACTTAGAACTTGCAGCCTCTAAGCGACGCACTGGTCATTTCTTAACTGATAAATTTAAAATGAATAGAGTGGTAAAATCAAAACAACTAGTTAAGCAGTACGCAAAGGGAGGTCACACAAAAATTTGATGAATTTTTAAAAATAATCGTATTTATGCTTAAAGCTCTAAAGAAGCAATTAGTTAACAGAGTACAACATGAGAATTATTCGACTTCATTGGTGGTTTGGTGGGGTGTCAGCTATGAAGGAGTTGCTGAGCCATATTTTTGTGAAAAAGGTATCAAAACATTGGCACAAGTGTATCAATATACCATTCTTGAGTAGGTCGTTAAGCCCCTTAACAACATCAAGTTCAATAACCAAAAATGGTCCTTTCAGCAACACTCATAAAGCTCGATTTACTCAATCTTAGTTAGATACGAACATTCCGGACTTCATCAGAGCCTCGAAGTTTAAAGGACTATACTCATTCATTTATTTGGGGTATACATAGATCTTAATAATTATTATAATAAATGGGTAATATGTGACCCTTTTACATTCTACCATTATATACGTATTTTTTACGTAAGTTAAGCATTATTTAAGATGTATACTTAAAAACAATCAGAAATATAAATACCCATTTAAAAGAAAAAAAATAGAATGCCAGAAAATATGTGACATAAAATGTCACAAAATTTTAAAATTAAAATCTCAGAAAGTTTATTAATTAATATGTGAGAAAATTTCATAATTAAAATGACAGAAAATTTATTAATTAAAATGTAAAAAAAAACGATTATGGTAACGTCAGATAATAAGATAATTAAAATTTCATAAAACAACTTGCAAACAAATTGGTAACTTGGAAAAAACAGCTTTTCTGAGATTTCATTAGAGCAATTACGTTTCTTTTTTCCTTAAATCCTAGTGCTAGTTATATATTCCATCGTCATCCAAATGGTTGAACCACTTCAAATAAGCTATATATTTTCAATAGTTTTATATTAATGTATTAAACTAACAGGCTATCTTCATGCTTATTCTTCTTTTTCCCTTATTTCTTCGTTATCTTCATACTGAGAGCATAGGCTGGCAACTCTTCGACGCCGAGCGCTAGTCGGTTCACATGGCTTACTACACTTTTGTTTGGATATGACATTGGTTTTACTAAGGGCAAACATATTATGCAGTGGGGCCCCAGAATTCTTATACATTAGACATTTTTGGAGTTATTATGTCTCCAAGGCCGCTGTGGCCAGGAGTAGACGTGTGTGCCAGTCTACGTAACGTACATCTCCATAGGAAGGTTGCTACAAATAAAGCTAAAAAGTTCAATTCAAAAGTAACTGCGTCTGTTTGTCTGTTAACCTTTACAGCGAAACCGTAGCAATAATTTCAATTAAATTTTCTATGGAGGTATACTGCGTTTATCGATATATACGCTTGCGGAGTTGCGGGTAATAACTGGTTAAGTATAAAAATTGACCACTTCTCATTATCATATTTCACTGACGTTATGAAAAAAAAAGTTAAAAACTTAATTGTTAATATCGTTGAAATCTGTAAGAGCGCGTGGCTATTTTGGAAATTCCTGTGCCGAACTAAGCCTCGAACCAATTTTATTTTCTCCCAAAATTAAAAAGTATTCTTTTACGGATTATTTTTAAAATTACATTTTCCTTTATCAAATTTCACACTTCTGTTAAAGAATATTTTGCTGATAATAGGATTGAGAATAAAGAATCCTGATTTTAAAATTGTCATCAAAAGTTAGAATAGAAAAAACGCTGAAAAGTTAGGACGTGAATATGTACCTACATTTTTTTACTTTCTTCTTTTCTGACAACTCCCAGATTAGGAATATACATCCTGTGTCGCGAGGGACTTTACAAACATAGATATAATAATAATATATTCACGTATGTACCTATATCATTTGACTGCCTCGGTGGCGTAGGGGTACGCGTGTGCGACTGCTAAGCTTGAGGTCTCGGGTCCAAATCCTAGGTCGGACCAAATGTTTGTGGCATCTACAAATATTTGTTTCGGAGTTTGGGTGTTTTATATATATAATATGTATGTATTTACAAAAAAAAGTATATATAAGTATTTATATCAGTTGTCTAGTACCCATAACACAAGCACTGCTTAGCTTGGGACTAGATGGCGTTGTGTGTTAGATGTCCGAAATATTTATTTATTTATTTATTTATTTATTATTCTTTACTGACATAAATACATTCAATACATTATGGGATTCCTTAACACCTGCGCTAGTAAAGACTGTGTTGCAGGTGTTAGATAGAAATAGTAGACAAAAAGAACATCCTGACCCAGAACAAGAAATTGTTGGACATTTCCATGATAAATATCATTGAAACCGGTGCGGTAGTTCAGACATGAAGGCGAAATAGAGAGACAGACAGAGTTACTTTCAAATTCATCATATTATAGTACTAGCTGTTGCCCGTGGCTCCGCACGTATATATATCAGTTTTAGCTCTAAATAGTAGCCTGTGTTATTCCCATGTATAAGCTATATTACTGTAAAGTTTCTTCCAAATCCGTTCAGTAATTTTGAGTGAAAGAGTAACAAACATTCTAACATCATCACAAACTTTCACCTTTATAATATTAGTGTGATGATGTGATGTGATATATACACATTACACCGTGGGAGAGCCGCGCTTCGGCATAAATGGGCCGGCTCGACCGGAGTGATACCACGGCCTCACAGAAAACCGGTGTGAAATAGCGCTTGCGCTGTGTTTCACCGAGTGAGTGAGGATACCGGAGGCCCATACCCCAACCCCTCCCCCATTCCCTCTCCCCATCCCCCAAAGGTCGGCAACGCACTTGTGACGCTTTTGGTGTTGCAGGTGTCCATGGGCGGCGGTAATCGCTTACCATCAGGTGATGCGTCTGCTCGTTTGCCTCCAATTCAATAAAAAAAAAAAAAAAAAAAAAAAACACTCTTTTGCAAAAAAAACGGGCACTTAAGCAAAGAACTATTTTATAGTTACTATTAGTTTGTTTGACAATTTTAGGTATTGTTATATTCAGAATTTCATAAATTAATTAGGAAGGAATAGGTATCATCAGTTTTATCATAACATTTTGATTAAATTATTGAGAAATAATGTTTAAGCTCAAAACACTATTATTGTACCTGCTCGCTAAATAAAAATGAAACGCGTTAATTTCTTGGTTTTTCTTGAATACATTAAAAGCAGATAAAAGTTTAGTATTGAGTGTGACCCCCTCTTGCTGAAATCACGGCTTGCATTCGTCTGGGCATGCTAGCGAGTATATCTTTTATGGTTTCTTGGGGAATACGTTCCCACTCCGCGGTAATCACATTCTTTAGCTCTCTGATGGTCTGCGGAGCCGGCTGCACTGATCTCACTCGTCGCTTCAGAACGTCCCAGACATGCTCTATGGGATTGAGGTCCGGACTTCTAGCTGGCCAGTCCAAACGACGAATTCCGACTTCTAGCATATACGCTTCCACATCGCCAGACCGGTGGGCGCGAGCGTTGTCGTCCATAAAAAATGAGTTTTCGCCAAGAGCGGTTAAAACGGGTTGTGCATAAGGAATTAGAACTTCCGCTATGTATCGGTGTCCAGTCAGTGTACCGTTTTCGATGAAGACTAACTCCGTACGATCCATGGAATTTATTCCTGCCCCAAACATAACAGAGCCCCCTCCATAAGGTGTGATTTCTTCAAAAAATGCCTCTGCAAAGCGTTCTCCTCGTCTACGTAGCACTCGCCGACGTCGGTCTTCACCATGCAGAGATATCCTGGCTTCATCGGAGAACAATATCCTATCCCAGTCTTCATGAGTCCATGACACACAATTTCGAGCGAAGCTAAGCCTGGCAACTCGATGTCCACGGAGTAATTTAGGGCCGCGTGCCGGGTGATGACTGTGCATATTAGCAGCGAGAAGCCTCCTCCTGACCGTCCATAGACTAATTTGCACATTTCTTACTTCTTCGAGGCTGTTCTTGAGGTCCACATAAGAAGATTTGCGATTTCTCAACGCTTGACTAACTAGAAAACGATCATCCCGTGGTTCGGTACATGTCTTTCTGCCAGAACCAGGCCTTCTTTTGATGAAACCGATCTCTTGATAGCGCTGCCAGGTCCTTTGAACTGTCGACCGACTCATATTTAGCCTCTGAGCCACGAAGCATTGGCTGCAAGCTTCTTCAAGCAGCGCAATAATTTTGCTCGCTTTTATCACTTTATCTACCATTTTCGAGATTGCTAAATAGCAATAACAATACTTTTAAATGTCAAGGACATCAGATAATTTATTAAAAATTGACAAAAAGTTAATTAGAGTCGATATTAACTATAGGGAATTCGCGCCACAAAATGTAGTTAAAAGTTGTTTTCTTTGAAAACCAGGCTCAGTCAAAAATTTTAATTTGGAATGTACTCTTATAAACATTATGGCACTTTTATAACTGGCCAGTAACATGTTCAAATGATTAAAACCTTTTTGGTATTTTATTTTTTTCAGCCAGGAAGAAAATCGAAACCGCCCGTTTTTTTTGCAAATGAGTGTATATAAATAGTAGTACATGTAGCCTATGTGTTAATACGGAATGTCAGCTTCCTGCATACCAAATCTTATTAGGTCCATTCGTTTGCGAGTGAAGAAGTAATAAACATACACGATCATAATCTTTCACAATCACCTCCATAATTATTATAGTTTCATAATTATTTTGATCAACAATAAATAAATAAATATTCCGGACATCTAACACACAACGCCATCTAGTCCCAAGCTAAGCAGAGCTTGTGTTATGGGTACTAGACAACTGATATAAATAC
Source organism: Spilarctia lutea (assembly GCA_916048165.1). NCBI lineage: Eukaryota > Metazoa > Arthropoda > Insecta > Lepidoptera > Erebidae > Spilarctia > Spilarctia lutea. The sequence goes on from OU696492.1 coordinate 7,584,481, forward strand.
ATATATACTGGTTTTATTTTCTAAATACATACATATTATACATAGAAAACACCCAAACTCCGAAACAAATATTTGTAGATCACAAAAACATTTGGTCCGACCCAGGATTTGAACCCAGGACCTTGAGCACAGCAGTCGCATTCAGTACCACTGCGCCACCGAGGCAATTAAAACATATAAAACAATTTATAATGATTCACAACAATTTTATCAGAGTTTACTTGGTTTTCAAGTAATTCCAAAAAACCAAAATCTACTGTCTGCCCATCCATAACTTACAGTTTTTAAAATGCGTAGAGCCTTATGAGAAGAATACTGGCGAAGAAACTCATGGCTACTCTTTTTAAAAGTCAGATCTTCAGATAAAATAGTATTAGTATTACATGAAAGGTAAACAGTATGCAAGCTGTCGTCACCTGAATTTCATTTTAGGAAATGCTCCAAAACATAACGTACCACCAAAAAAAAACACACAGTAATACCGTTGAAGATTTGAAGCTATTAAATGTAAGCCAAACATAGAAATAAGAAGGTAATTTTGTGCTAACTCTTAAATTAATTTATTCACCTACCAACAATAAAAAAATTGGCAGTCATAAGGACTGCCAATAGAAGTGAAAACTTATAGCTTAGAGTGTTTTTTGTAAAATTTGAAATTTTATAATGTTTAAATTAAAATTATCAACATCAAACATTAGCGTGTCGGTGACGCGAACTCATAAGATTTTCTCCTACCAAAAAGTACTCAACGGAGCTAAAGGAGTTTTCACTTCAAAAATGAAAATGATTTCTTGGAATGTTGTATAAAGCCATTTAATATAATACTGCGAATAATAGCTTACATAAACAGCCAAAATTAAACGACCCAAATAATTACTACCTTACTATGGTAATAAAAAAGTGTCGTACCGTACACTGTGTTGTAGATGTAGAGTGGAAATACAAAAGTCGTACTTTGAAATGCCCTCATAAAATAACGAAATAACAACGTATATTACGAGTATTTGCAAAATATGCGAGTACAGTTTTAAACTTTAATGCCTTATATGACAAAGAATTATATCTCTCCTACATCCTCTAAGAGACAGGCAAATGTGAATTATACGGCCCCGTTTTCATCGACTATAATTTTACTAAGTTTATTTCCATTTTTGTAGTATACAAGACAATTTAATGTAATATATAGTTACTCTTGGAATCGTAAAGGAAAATGTTAAACAACAATTTATATTGGAACGAAGTTCCTTATCGCGCGATATGAACGAAAAAACGAAGGGGGCTAGACGGAAATTGTCGCGACATAATTTGTTGTCACGACACTTTTTGTTGTTACGACACTTTTTGCTATTTTAAATTTTATTTGTTATTAGTTTATTTTTCATTGCTTGAAGCAACCCAGATACTATATATATATCTATATGTATATATATATACTATATATATATATATATATAATAGATAGATAAGATTTCGAACTTTTATATATACATATCATCACTATTATCATAATCATCATTTCATCATTTTCATCAATTCATCATTTTCATCACTTTCATCATTTTCATCATCTTCATCGTTTTCATCATTTTCATCATTGTCATCACTTTCATCATTTTCATCATTTTCATCATCTTCATCATTTTCATCATTTTCATCATTTTCATCAATTCATCATCTTCATCACTTTCATCATTTTCATCATTTTCATCATCTTCATCATTTTCATTATTTTCATCATTTTCATCATTTTCATCATTTATCATTTCCACCATTTTCATCATCTTCATCATTTTCATCATTTTCATCATTTTCATCATTTTCATCACTTTCATTTTCATCATTTTCATCATTTTCATCATTTTCATCATTTTCATCATCTTAATCACTTTCATCATTTTCATCATTTTCATCATTTTCATCATTTTCATCATTTTCATCAATTCATTATCTTCATCACTTTCATCATTTTCATCATTTTCATCATTTTCATCATCTTCATCATTTTCACCATTATCATCATTATCATTATTATTATTATTAATATTATTGTGTACACATATATCATAAAACTAGAAATTACGTAAAATATTGAAGTAAATATAATATTTGTATCGTCTTTCTATTTCGAACTTCGTTCCATCCGGGTGTCCCTTGACACCTCTCAAGTTTTTTATATTTTAACCACTCCTCAGTGGTGGTTAATTTTATACTAAAACACCATGTATGTAAATGTTTAAATAATTACTGTATTATACTTAAAACAAACCTTACACACAAATTGTAAATCGTGTGTAAATTATTATCATGTCTGATTTTGCAATACGATTTACAGATTTTGATAACAAGCACATGTGTAGTTTCCACATACGACTACGACAGCGTCATCTGTTGTAAATGCAGCAAAATATTGAGAAAATACTAGTTCTACATCGCGATATAGAAGTTTACACGAGTTTCTTTAGTGTTGTGGCGACCTCCACATACAACATAACATACTGCAGCTCCGTCTACCTAAGTTACACTGAACTACGAAGTAACGCACTACACGAAGTAACTACCAATCCTGAATCGCGCAATAGAGGTTTTTGCGCCGATTATCATGTATACAACATCCCAACATCAACTGTTAGGCAGTGGCCCGCCAGGCATGATCACCTCGCCCTTTGTGTTTGAGGGACATGACACCCCGTTCCTCTACAGTACTCGTATATAGACAAATTCCCAACATTAACCGTTGGGCTGCCGTGGCTCGCCAAGCATGATCACCTCGCCTGGTCTGAAGCTCCTCTCTGATTTGGAGGCACATGACAACCGTTCTTCCAACGACACATTATACACGGCACAATTATTAAAATAACTGTATTTCTGTTACATTAGACGTATAGTGACAAGTAGCAAATACACGAGTAATAAATTCACCAAAATTAGTACTCGCGAGGTATGATTAGAATTTCAAATGAAACCTTACGATGGAGCTGAATGAAAGTATAGTTTCATTAAATTATATTCAGTCATTAAGGACTGACTGATCGATAATTTTTGTTGAACTTGACACTAATTCTATACCAATCCGTATGGCCAGTGTGGTTTAGTAGAACAAAACCTCCTCTCTCTCTGGCGAAGGTTCTTCTGTTCTCTTACATATGCGAATTCTTTACGCCTCTATTGGACTAAACTAGAAGCATCAGCATTGTATTTGAACGATTTCAGTTTAAAAAGTTGATTGATATTCCGTCGACTGTTTTGAAAATAAACCAAAGTATAGGTTGTGTCTACGCTTTTACCGATTGAGAATTCAAAAATATCATAGATCCACAGAAAATAACATGTAAGTATGAGTGACTATGTCGTTAATATGTCGCGTTTAGTCGTCATAATGCATAAAGCGTACTGTGAGGTGTAGTAAAGCCTGTGACACAGTGGCAGCGAGTAGCGGGTATGAGAGTACTCAGGTTTAAGTATACATTTTGACAATTAGTTATTTATTTTAATGGAATAGGGAAAATCAAGTAGATTTATATCTGATCTAGATTATTACTTTCACCTATGGACTGCAACTAAGAACTTATTTGTGAAATGGGCCTTTAATGTCATAAGGAGATCCTATTCGGTGAAAGTAACAAATGAATTGCTTTGTTGTTACTTACTTAGGTCGAACTAGCCCATATTTGACATGAATCATGTCATTTTAGGAAAGTTAATTAATATCTTAATTTATTATCTTACTTAAGTGCACCAACTGAATTTAACATGTATGAGAATAAGAAAAACTTTTTTGCCTTTATATTACATAGTTACTTATAATTATTAATAATGTTTAAACAGTGTGACTGGAAAGACAAAATGGTCTTGGACTCAGCATATGGATGACGATGCAGAGTCAATCATGATTCATATAATCTTAGAATAAGCACAATGACACCATCCTGACCACGAAGATAATAATTAGTAAACATTTAAAAATTAATAACACAGTAAGTTGTGGCTACTGAAAACGTTGTATACAGCACCGTCTTACAAACACTAGTCCAGGAAAGTCCCACTACTATACTGCTAAGTGATCTTACTTGACTGACACTTAATATATTTTAGTATCCTAGTCTATATAAATATTAGAAACTCGGCTGTGAGATCAACTTGCACGCATGCTTTTCATATTAAAATATAATATATTAACTTCAATGACATACCAATAGAAGACCGTAACTGCTATTTTTTATCAGATGCTGCTTAGTGGTCTATATTATCATTTACCATAACTTTTTAATAAACAATAAAAACACACACAAGTTTAAGTAAATGTGATTCCAATACAGTCACTTATCGTCACATTGACATAAAGCAGAGAGATAAAAGAAGTTGCGCGTTTTTAAATCATTTAATCGCTTATTTAGTAAACTATAGGAGCACAGCTCAAAAGTTTCCTAGAAGTTGCGATGCCGTGCGCTAGGGCGGGCACCTGACAATCATTTCGCAGAATTATTGACACAGTACTGTGTTGACTCGGTTTACCAACGAAATTATGCTTGGGTTGTAATTTCCAGATTTGTGGTAGCTATCAGATTGAATTATGATCTCAACAGTGTTATATAGAGCGTACACTTATTTTTTTGAATCAATTGTAACTTATTAATATGTACGACATAATATTCATATTTAAAATACAATTGTTACTATATTTTACCGGTACATATTGAGTTTTACATACCTAATAATGTAGAAAAATCTAACATATGGAATGATTTCCGAAACTCATTTCAGATGTTGAAGTTACCAGAAGTTTTAACCCTCTTAACTCTGTGGTACTATAAGGGCAAAAAGGTATTTGTGTCTCTTGAGGTCTTCATGAGTACCGGTGGTCACTTAAGATCAAACGTAAAGTCAAGATCAAAATGTATTTTTCATGAAAAGAAATTGAAAATCGTATTTTATGTGGACTTTAAATAATTGATTAATACACACAATAGCAATACCAAGTGAACCGTCTGTTCTATTGTTACCGATACTATAAAAGAAAACATACCTACTTGTGTCACTTAGTCAATGGCGCAAAGATAATGGCGCCGAGATTAATTCTATCTCGTCGTACAAATGCTGGATGAAAACTTCGGTCTTTTCTAATTATGAAAATAACTGTCAGATAAGGGACTTTCAAAGAACCCTTATAAATATATGTTAAATTTAATATTACTTTGAACCTCTTTTGTGGCCAACTCAGGTTTCATTTAAAAATTTACATAACATGTAACGTTGCTGGTTTGCGGATTTTTTTTTTCAGTTATTCATGAATCCGGACAGACCTTAAATTTCCGGTCGTCTAAATTTTTTCACTTAAAATTCAACGATATTTTTATCCCCGTACCGAACTTTCTTGGTCCTCCATAAATGCATGGAAAACAAATTGAATTTAAATTGACCTCTGCTTAAATCTGCTATATACTTACATATAACAACTCTAGCATTCTTTATGTCAAGTATTTGACATTTTTTGAAAAAAAATCGCATTCAAAATATGGATCAAATTTGAACGGATTAGATTTTGAAGGAAAACTTATCTCACTGACAATAAAGAAAGTCTAAAAGGTCTAGTTAATGTGCCATATTGACATAACTCACACGTTTAAAAATGAAAACCACTCAAAAGATAGCCTAGTAAAAAGACGATTATAGCTAGCGTTTCATGCTAGGGAAAATCTAGAAACTGACGATCGAGTTCAGTGACATATTGAGAGAGACCTATTTCCAGCATGGTAATGATGCTTAAAAAGCAACATACAGTAAATTTGTTAGTTCATTAATCTCATTAATGTTAAATTCATGTAAAGATAAAAAGATACATTATTCATATAAGAAGGTCGTATAAGTCCATCTCGTTACAATGCTGTAACAATACCCATCCCCTCCCTCTCCCCCTTCCCTTCCACATCCTCATCCCCTATAGGCCGGCAACGTACTTGTGACGCATCTGTTGTGTTGCGGGTGTTCATGCACGGCGGTCGCATGCCATCGGGCGATACGTCTGCTCGTTTGCCCCCTATACAATAAAAAAATAATAGTGAAACTGGTATTATAACCGTGACTATAAAAACTCATATTAAGGTATTTTTGTATTGTGTTAACAAGTGACTATATTTAACTACTAATAGCGATGAACTACGATATTGTACATCGGTTGTTCGCCCGTGTGTTATATTCACGGAATCTCTAAGAGAATTAGTTCTGCATGATATGATTGAACATTACCTGCTTTGATTAATGATCTTTGAGCCATTAGACGCAGTCAATCATTGCTATAAGCATACGTAACTCTGTGTAGTACTAAACACCACCCTTCTTAAGATAATAGGTATTGATAAATACTGTTATGTTTAACAGTAACACCATCAGGTGTTACTGTTAAAGATAACTGTTTTAACAATCTTACCAATTTCAAAGTTGAACGGAACTTTTCGCATAGAATTTTTTTAATTTACCATAATTTTAAACGTTAAAAATAAAACAGTGATAAAATTAGTCATAGACCCGGAGTCTTGCACTATTTTTTGTGATCATAATACGTTAATCAATAACAAGATAAAGGTGAAAAAACTATAAAACCTTTTGATAAACTTATATAGTCTATGTGGACCGGATCACGACGAACCTATTGATACCTCAATCATTAAAATCGCTTGAGCAGCTTGAGAGCTGCGTTCCGTTTCGATGTGCTGTAGTTGAGTAAAAAGTATCTATAAAGGCAAAAATTTATAAATCGATTACAAAAGAATCGATACTCTTATAGTTAGAATGTTCGAGAGCTAGCGGGCTTAAATCATCTGTACTGCGGCCTAGTTTCTCGTAAACCTTTTGTGTTCTTGGGGTCATTACACAGCGCAGAGTGAAATATTTCTTTCTGCAAAGGGAAAGGATTGCCTGACCAAATTACGGCCTGGACGTGACAGAGTAGGTAAATTGCCTTTATACTCCATAAATACTAGCAACATGCCTCTAAAGTAACATTATGAAAGTTATATTTTAAGTCGTATTTTTATGAAATTGAAAAATATATTTTGTGCAAGATAAGCTTTTTCTAATGCTCGCTACCTTGATTATCGTATAGGACTTATCGTTATGATATAGATGGAATTTGACTTAAACAAATTACATATTTTCTGTTTCAAGTCTTCCTTCTCTTTGTAGTGACGTTATCTTACATTATATGCTCCCTTACGCGCCTGTGGGTGTCGTACCCAAGAGAATAATGGTGATGCCACTACATATTCTTAAGCCTTCTTAAGATTCTTCCTTCCTGTGCCGAGCGGTCAAAACCTGGAATACCGGTTTCCGTACCGGCGCACGTATTTCTCTCCCACTATGATCCCGGGACCTTTAGGCGGGGTGTGAAAAAGCATCTTATTAAACCGCCATAGTGTGGGTCACCAACTGACTGCCTCGTTGGTCTAGTGGTTAGCGTAAGCGACTGCAAATCAAGAGGTCTCGGGTTCAATTCCCGGGTCGGACTACTGTTGGGTTTTTCCTACAAGAAATTCCTAATAGTAGCCCGGAGTATGGAAGATGGCGGTGTTTCCTGCCCGTGCTTCGGAGAGCACGTTAAGTCGTCGGTCCCGGTTGTCATGAACATCTATGACAATCGTTATTGGGAAGTCAGTGCCCTCAAAGTGACTAGTTCAACCTTCGAATTCAGTTCGCCCTCAGGGTTGCGGAGGTCAGATGCCAGTCGCTCTGTGTAAAAACTGATACTCAGGTAAAACCGGTTGAACTGGTAGCCGACCCCAAATATTGGGAATAATAAAGGCTAGGTAGATGATGATGATGATGATGAGTGTGGGTCACCAAGCTGTATTGTACTTATTCGCTTAGAAAATGGTGATGTGGCTACTGGATTCTGCTTATGCTTTCAATCACGCCGAGCTGAGTCAGTTTGGGAGCCAACACATAAAATAACCTTCATCTCACGAAAATTAACACGTATTTATTTATTTCTGTTATCTCAAAAAAATAAGTTTACGAATGGTGGTTTGTTCATCGTACATAAAAAATAAAATTCCATTTGGACGAAATCTCTCTGTAAATATAAAGGGCTTTTCTTTTTTTCTTAATTCTATTTGAATTTATGCATGTAGTGTATACCTATATGAGTTGTGCACTTAGATTAAGACTTTTACTGTGTTTTGTTTTGTATTTACGATTTTTTTAGTTTAATAACTGTTGGTAAACCATTAAATAAATAATAAAATAAAATCCGAACTCTACATAAGTTCAGAGAGCTGAAAGAGTGCTCCGTACCTTTGATTCTGGGGGGCAGAAACCTCAAAGGTCAGGCACAAACTTTTGACTCTTGAGTTGAAAGTAATCACGAGCAGTGGTCGTCACTTACTATCAGATTAAATCACTTATCCGTCTGCTAGATTAACACCAATACCCGTATTTTCCTCAGTGAATCCTCATTTAAAATAACATATCATTTTTAAACGAGGAATAGTTTCAGTAAAAAACATTATATAAAATTGCATCTCTCAACTAACTTTAAGTTTACCGAGAAAACACTCAGCTATTGTAAGAGAAAATATTCCTTAAATACATATTGCACAAATAAGCATGAATTTGTTGTGAAAAGGTTAAACTAACTTTGATTGATGAGTATTTCTTAAAAATGGGTTTTAAACGTTTTTAAACATAATCAACACTGTTAATGAGGTACTCGTAGCAATGTTAATATCGTAACCCATCGAAGTGACATTATTCTGTCATTGTATAGAACTTCATAACATTTGCAAGCTCAAATGTGTAATCATCTTTGCTGCCTAATCACAAGCTTACAGACACTGACACTAGAATCGCATTAATACGAATTACATATCCAATCAATCAGAAAATACACCAACAACGACCAGTTTGGCACTCAATCGAAACTGATTGGAGGTCAAACGATATTGATTAGTTGGTTTAAATGACTGCCATAATTGAGCGACCCAGGGTTGCCTGAATCGCTCAACTGATAGATGGTATTCTAATTTCAGGACCAGTGAATGTTCTTAGTTCGTCAACGATTAGTAACGTTACTTTACTAGATCTCGTGAAGAGTGATTGAAATAATAATCCCATCAATAACTTACTGACATAGTCATAGAAGAGCACATAAACACTTCTTTCGTAAATACATATTATACATAGAAAACCAAATCGAAACGCCGAAACAAATATTTGCAATTCATACAAACATTTGGTCCGACCCGGGAATGGAACCCAAGACCTTGAGGACTCGGTCAAGCACAGCAGTCGCGTAGTCACACGTAGTGTATGCGTCTGCTGTGCTGAGGCAGTCATGTAGTCAAATTTACAGTAATTGATGCATTCTCATGTACCGCTCATAGCCCAGTTGCACTCGGTGATTAGAATCAATTACAGAGGGTAAGCAACGATGGCGCGGTCAGTACCTGAATGGGTGGCCGCTGGTGGCATGTTACCATGAGCGTCTTCGTGATTCGGAGGTCACTTTAAGTAGTCGGTCCCGGCTGTTATCATAGGATAACAGTCGTGAAGCTTAGTCGGAGGCCTTTGGGCGGCTTAAAAACACTTCCAACGGCAAGATTACGTAGCCACAACGTTGTCTTGCTAGTTCCCAACCCGCACTTGGCCAGCGTGGGGACGTATGGCCTTAGCTCTCTCCTGAGAGGAGACCCGACCAGCAGTGGGACATTATGGGTTGTTGATGATATATTCTCGACTTATAACCTATAAGTACCTACATACATATCGTGAACTGAACTTGATGAAAGGCTGTCATAAGTCTCAAGCTAATTAATATTAAAAAGCTACCTTACTTTGTTCAAAAAGCTTATGTGCAAACCAAAACACGATTAAATAATCTCATATTGCTATTTTATAGCATTCAGTTTGCAAATGCCGTTATTATTTCGCCAGTAAGAAGTCTCTACAATACCATATTCGCTTGTAAGTCATAGTGACAATAAAAAAATTGGTTGCCTGTAAAGTCGGTATACGGGCGAAAGTTTTACGTGACAACGACTTTGAGTGGTAAAATAATTTTAATGTGAATATTCATTCGTATAGTAGGAAGAAGGATGAAATAATAGTAACAATTTAAAACATTTATTTATACAAAGAATTATATTTAAAACATTAATTTTAACGTTTTAAATATAATTCGACGCGTGCCTTTCACTTTTTATGTCTGTCTCTCTCGCTCTTAGGCGGGCTAACCATGCCCGAGTGGAAGAGACGCGTGCCTCTCACTCGCTCTCATTGTGAGCGCATAACGTGAGCGGAGCGAAACGCAGTTTCTTGAAGTGTCACCCGGCAAACCAATTTATAAGACGTTGTCACGTCAAAATAATCTTGTCGAAAAATCAAGCATTTCAATTTCAATGATCAGATTTGGTTCAGTGACGAGACTAAATTTAAAATTACTACTAATACTTTTATTTAAGGCCAGACGTGATTTGAATTAGAGTTAATTACTAAAAGGGAAAATCTCTAAAAGTAAACACAAAGGGTTCGTCTGTAAAGAGGGTAACCGCTTGTCAGTCTATTCATCTTAAAACAGTGTTTCAAAGTCGTGACGTAGGTGTGAATATTAATTTAGTGTTATGACCCAGAAGGGTAAATTTAGTGTCTAATACGGGTATGCTTAAATTGTGATGTGAAAATAACTGTTCACTGTTTCATTTTGCTTTGATTGTCTAATTAAATTGAAAATTTAATGAGTTTGGTATTTGATAGCCTCAAATCAGTTCACTAATGTTCATTTAAATTATTTATAGAACAATGACGGCAAGAGATTTTAATGTTATTGCTATGGTTATAATTAATCATATGATAATCACAATAATTAAAAGCGATGCATAATCATATGAATCACCAGGTAAACGTTAAATTCACCGAATACTATTAAATTATTGGATCTGGTGAGATCACATTACGGATCATAATTACTCTTGATTGACCTGATAAAAAGATAACAAACTCAGTTTTCATTACAATATCCTACTAATATTATAAACGCGAAAGTTTGTAAGTATGGATGGATATTCGTTACTTTTTGACGCAAAAACTACTGAATGGATTTGATGCTTATCCGTTAGAATAATAACAGGCTACAATTTATAAAGACGTAGCTTCGCCTCGCGGCGTTTCCTGCGATTACACAGCTGGTAGCACGGCGGGGTTCAGCTTGAATTCAATAATACCATTTATTTAATCTATCTTATGTATAATCATAAGTCCTCCTAACCTTCTCTCAAACTAGGTTGATTACGGCTAAGTACTACCGATATAACTGAACTTCGACTTTTTACATGGAGGAACCACCATCAGACCACCACCACTCAAAAACTAGGGGATTTATAGTTATGCTGAAAGAGTTAGCTTAAAGGCTTTTTAAGACCCCAAAATATGTTTAACGATTGTCAGAGATATTCGAATAACAATCAGAATTCGCGGCTTTACGTGTTCTATTAGGAAAGAAGGGTTTTCAACATGTTAAGAAATAGTCCCCCATCCATAGGCTGACCTGGTAGAAATTGCTTAACTTTGCAATGTTTTAACCTGTTTGGTTATCAAATTATCTCAGTCTTCTACTTCGCCAAGTATTATGCGTTCAAATCCTAAATGAGACAACACTTTGTGTGATCCGTAAATTGTTGTTCTGAGTCTGGGTGTTCTTTGTGTCCGCTACATGAATGTTTGTAGCGTCCCCTGCGACACATGCCACGAAACTACACCATTAAAACCTGTTTATAGAACTACATCGAGTTACAATTTACTACAATATGCGAACATAAATACATTTGTTTAGTACAAAACCATTGCTGATTGCGTGTCAAATGCTTATAAAACAAACAAATTAAGTCAGTAACAATTTTTTACAATAGAATTGGGACTTATGTTCATGACGTCAGAATTTTTAGGGTTCCAAGTGAGACTGGACTTTTTGATCAAAAACTTTTATTTAACATTATGTTAAATTCAATATTACAACTCTGAGGTAGACATCATTTCTCGTGTAGTGTTCGGCATGCAATATCAATCATAAAAATTAGTTTATTAATTCTCTCTTTCTTAAAACTATTACTAATACACTTTGTGTCAAATCCTTACATTTGTAGGCTAACGTCGGCAGCTATAATAGTATGAAACTATGCTATTGCTATCAGCACAACATGAACCATACACCGAGCGACTATTAAACTAACTTCGTCAGTTCTTTACGCTACGCTAATGGGCCAGTTATAAGCCTTTGAACTAATTATATTCGAATAAATACTGACATATTATTAAATAATATCTTAAAAGGTGTTATAGTAAATTATGATCTAAAATTTGCAATGACAAGCATACAACTGCAAATAAAAGTCAAACGTGATCTTTAGATGTGTGATTATGTATTTCAAACGTACGTTTACTGTATACAGTAATTGTAAATTTATGTACATATTGTAAAAAAATGGCACCAGAAACAGACATTTTCCACGTTCTCTTTGTACTTTTTTCTTACCTTATCATACCATATTCATTTTATAACAAAACAAACTTATTAGGAGAGAAACAAATGTAGTATTTTGCAAAAATGCTCAAAACACATAACCCGACTTAATAATAACTAGTGATAACATTTACACAGCCTATGTCACTCGGCGTATTATTAGAAATTTATTGATACTCTATTCGTTCAAATCGGTGGAACATACAACATAATGAAGACTACCAAAACTAGTACCTTTGGCTTCGCCGTAAGCGGGTTAAAACTAATACCAAAGTAAATGTGAAAGACCAAAAGTAGAAAGTAGTCTATTAATAAATGGTAAGTTAGTATCAAAGAGTTCTTATCTTCGAGTAATCAGTTGGCAACCATTCCGTTTGACCCGAAACTTCGTAACAGAAACTAATATGAGTATGAATTAATTTACATTTCTAGTAGCGCCTGTTGAACTGATAACATCGAGTAAAGAACACGCTAACTAATTTGTCGTTTCTTTTTATTGCTTTGTAAATTGGCAGCGGTTGCGTTGTATAATATTTAATTTTATCTTTAGGTTGGGTTGTCGTACTATTGATTGTCATGCATTCTTTAAAATCCAGTTCGTTAGTAAAGTATTCATTTCTGTTTTACTTTATCTTTAAACCAGCTTTTGTCTGTAGATCCAGCCGTGTGTATGTCGGTTATCACGGTAAATAACAGTCTACGTGTTAATTCAGCGTCTGATATATATCTACATGACTGTAAACTTTAATCCACATCCATTCAGTATTTCTTTTGTAAAAGAGTAACAAACATCATTTTATATAAAATTTCGCATAATACTAGCTGCCCCCATGTTACCTGCGGTTGTTACTGTACCTCGCTCATCCTACGGGAATACTAAGGCATGTGATATTCCAGTCCAGATACACTATCTTCGGAGTGAAACTACGGCCTCATAGAAAACCGGAGTGGAACAGTTCTTGCGCTGTGTTTCACTGAGTGAATGGATACCGAGGAGAATACCGGAGGCCCATAACCCCTCTTCCCATACCCCTCCCTATCCTCAAAAAGCCGGCAACGCACTTGTGACGCATCTGGTGTTGTGGGTGTCCATGGGCGACCCTGATCACTTACCATTAGGTGATGCGTCTGCTCGTTTGTCCCCTATTCCATAAAAAACCTAAACAAATACAGTGCTTAAAAATACAGTATTGCCTAAAATTTTATTCGTCTTGTAGAAAGTTCTTAAAAATCCTTGGAATACACATAGAAAGTCGGTTTAGTATCTACTTAATATATTATTTAATTCTTAGTTATATTTTATACTTCTAAAGCAAGAATGAATAATCAATAATATGATCAAATCACCGCATGTGTATAACTCGGTAAAACTCCAACTTTACTCTAACTACAATTCAAAACCTTTTCCTTCGATAAAATCAAAAGCACTTAGTACTTGCCAAACTCTTCATGTATCATTTATCTTTACAAAACTTGAGTTAAGTCAAGTTTAGTCAACCATGATTTTCAAAATACACGCTTAAAACTTTCGAAAAGTATTTATAAATTCTCTTCAGGCAAGATTCATTTAACAGATTTCTCAACTCTTGAAAATTTTTAATTATATATTGTATTTATCTATTAAATTTTAAATGAACAAATAAATTAATGCGCACGTTTGAAGCAACCATTTTGAGAAGTCATTAATTGAAGATTACTAGCTATTAGTCACTTATTGAAGAAAAGCGTAGTAAAGATGTTGTTGTTTACGGCGCGCGCGGCGTAGCGTTTTACCTGCCTACGAGAAGCGATAATGAAGGGTAATATTTTTAGCAATCTATGTATTTGTGTATATTCCATGATACTGTAACATATTTTAATGAATGAGGAGTCAACAGATTCGTAATAATAGCCCGGGTGACATAGGCTATATACATTTTATCAACGTTTTTACGTAGTCGGGTTATAGTTTTTAAAATCATACAAATATTATAAACTTCTTTTTGGGAGAAAGGCATGTTATGTATGATACTCTTGATTTGTAGCTGTCCATCAGATGACCTACGAGCTCTTGCCATCTCCCCATCACCCCATGCCATAAAATACCTATTTATTTATATTTATGCACTAATGACGCAAAGGCGGACTCAATGCCGTAGGCTCTTTCTACTAGTTGACCTTAGGGTGATGCGGAGCTAAACATAGTAGGTATATGCACAATAATTAGAAGTCTATATACAAATTATGAGTCTTAAGTTGTACATGTATAAACGAAGTATGGTTTAACGATAATATACGAAAAATATAAAACAAATAGTCTGTTACATGTATTAAGTATTACGACATTAATTAGCATATGTATGGTAATTTTGATGGACGAGGTTTACCCATATTATACATAGGCTTACAGCGATAACCGTGACGTCACAGCTAATTACTTCATTATAATTTTGCTGAGGTGCCAGCTAGGTATTTCAATTAGATTTACATATATTGAGTTTGAAATAATTCAAAACTAAAATGAATAACTAATTTACAATTTTAACTTTTATTCAAACAAACTATGAAATTATGATTAAAAAGATATACTTTTTGTCACAGGGACAAATTAACTAGCTTATGCCTGTGTATACGTCGGTTATCGCAGTGATTCTTAAAACAGTTATTTATTTCCGAGAGATGATATATTTAAGAATATCAATTCGCGCAATTCTTCTAAATATATATATATATGTAAGAGTTGCGCATTGAAAGATATTAGATTATATGTATAAATTTAAAACTGTTTTTATATATGTTTGAAGGAGCGCAAGTACGTTGACACCGACCGTTGGGTCTTCGCCCTACAATCAAGCGGAGAAGAGTTTTGAACTTATTTAACCTTCCTTCCTCGGTAAAAAAGAACAAAAGAATGAGTTTTCTGTGAGACTGCGGCATCACTAGTATATATCCGGTCGCGGCTCATTAAATTTGCTCATTGTTTTTTTCTTTACTTTAACAAGTTTTTAAAATGTTTCATGTCTTGTAGAGCACGTCGTGCCCCGGTCGTCATGAACATCTATGGAATCATTATTGGCAAGTGCCCGCAAATCTGAGGATAACTAGTTCACCTTTCGAATTCATTTCACCCCTAAGGTTGTTGGGATTCGATGCCAGCTTCTCCGTATAAAGACTCACATTCAAGGAAACCATTAAAATGAGTAACCGACCCCAAACAATATTGGGAATAATAAAGGCTAGAAAGATTAATCAAAATAACAGGTTAAACGCGGTGTTCATCCAATGGATCTCATTTTTCAGTCTCAGTTTGCGCAGGCGAACAAATCGCTGTATACCACTTAATCTTACTCCAAGATTAAAAAATATACCAATTTTATATTATTATTAAACAAACACATACAGACTTGAGCTTGACTTTTAAATTAGCACACGTATTCATCCCTTTTTAAAATTTTAGTTCATGAAGCATCCGCGGCACAGTCCGGTGTACATAGCCTAGATTAATATTAGATTACAAAACCACTCGTGGGCAGCATTGTTAAATACTCATCAAGATTTAAATCCAAAGTTATTCCTACAGTTTTAGTAATTAGCTCAGCTAACCCTCACTAAAATACACCCAAACACCCATATGGTTGTGTTAAGTTAGTTTTAATTGGAGCAAATATTATGAACAAAATTTTGAAGTACTACAGAGAGTAATATACTTGTATTTCGACGATTAAAACTAATTTATGAACGTCCGCTGTAATAGTTGTTACGACAGAGGAGGCTCTACCCAGTTTGCAATGAGACTGCTGGTACTAGATGTGTGTAGTTATTTTTATTATTATTGCATTTGAAAAATATATTAATTAACTTAATTAATTTTTCCTAGTTCTGAAATTCCCTCGGATACGTCCTGGTGGCATGTCGGACTCGAACCGACTAAAACCGCACGCCGTCTCGGGTACTATTATATATTATATTAATTATTATATAATATAAATTAACCTGTTAACCACAAAAAGTCGCGTAATTAGACTAGGTTTATCTCACTGTTGAAATGTTTAATTATAGTAGTCCAATTCATGATGAACTGTTATAAATGTTCTTGATCTTCATTAAGAAATAAATTAAGGTAGACACTTCAGTCTTTAAAATGTCTTTAGCGTCTCGTGTAAAAACTTGAATGAAGCTTTACTACGTCCAAAGCGTACGATCAAAGGGATAATGACTATGTTCTACACACACACAAATCATAACGTAATTTTATTTAAACTCTATTATATACTCTATCTACGTGAACTATGGGAATTAAAATAAAGCAATTCCAAAAATGATTGAAATGAAACAATAAGAAAATAGATATATGTATATAGTTTATTGAAGCTATATGTATAAAAGCGAAATACCACTCACTGATAAATCACAAAATCTCAGAAACTATATCACCTACAAACTTGAGATTTGGCAAGTAGGTTTTCTATAGAGTGTAGACGGGTGTCTACACTCTATAGATATACATAGCTTAGAACGGATTTTATAAAACTCCACCCCTAAGGGGGTAAAACGGGGGTTGGAATTTTGTACGAAAGTCCTATGTTTTTGAAGTAAGAGACTTGAAATTTAAAATATATGCTATATAAATAGTATAGAAGTGTACTAATAATATATCTTTAGAAATCAAACCCTCTTTTGGGGTTAAAACGGGGGATGGTAATTTGTACGAAAGTCCAATGTTATTGAAGTTAAAATAATTATGGCAGGAGGATTTTAAATTATATTTAAATATAATAATTATCATTCATATATACTAACTGAGCCCGTGGTGTTACCCACGGTACAACAACAATCGTGGGTAACACCGCGGAGCAAAACTAGTATCTAATAGATTTTAGAAATACCTTGGCAAAAAATATGTCTAATAACTGTGAATAATAACAACCTGAATACACCAGTCTAAACTCTGTAGTCTAAGCTCTGTAGCTTACCTATGCTTAACTTTGCATCTTTAATGTCTGGGTCGTTGGAATTACATTTTTATGACAACAGTGGCAGTAAACAATTTTAAAAGCTTAACTAAGTAATTAAAAACTTTTAAATATTAACCAACCGGCTGCTGTTAGACAACACTGTCCACTGACAAATTACAGAGTTACCAACTTTTAGACGTGTCCATGACAAAATTAAAGTTACATGTACTGAAAAAATTAAATGACAAACTATGAAAAATAAATATAAATGTCACTATCCACTTTTAGGCTTCATTATAAGGACATCGTTATCAAGTTGAATACATTAGATTTGTCAAAACGAAAACCAAATTCAAAGGGTTGACTGGTAATCACCAAAAAGTTCTATTAACTCACTTCTGGCTTATTCATTAAAGTTCTCCTAGCCGATAAGTGCTACGCGACTAGTCTCCAGACCAGCCAACTACGCAGGAAATATTGTAGTGCATAGGTGTGTTCGCAAACATAGGTGCAATCTCTGTTCCCTCTCTCTCATAATCCAACGGGACGGTTAACCGACACGATTGGGGAGAGATCAGGAGCGACCGCTTTACGTGCTCTCCGAGGCACGGGCTCATTCGTTAAATGGGCTCCCTAATATAAAATCATAGTATTGTGACTCAAAAACTTTTACAAAATTTCATTTTGATAAGACCGAGTAAGTTTAAATTTACTTCATACGCAGCTAGTAAAGCTAATGGAAGCGTCTTCAAATACAAATAAACCTAGGTTTGTCGTCTAAAATCTGTTATCAGAGAGAGACAGAAGGCTGTCACTGACAAACGATGATAGGAAACAATTGAAGTTATCGCTGCGTAGCACAGTGACAGCTGACCAAGAACTTTATTTGTGATAGGATTTTCGGAAATGGAGATACTAATTTCAGTCCATTTATTAAATATGTACAAACACTGGTTAAAAACGGCAGCCTGATTTTTTATCTTTCATTTGTATATATTATCCCACTAATATACCCGAAAGTTTGGGAGTATGTAAGTGAGTATGTTTGTTGCTCTTTCACGCAAAAACTACTGAATGAATTTTGATTAAACTTTACAGTAATATTACTGTACTGTAGCTAATACATCAGAATAACACATAGGCTACAGTTTACAAAGATACTAGCTTCGCCTCGCGGCGTTGCCCGCTTTTATTGCCGTACTGCGGATAGCACCGCGGGTTTCAGCTAGTATTAATATATTTGGTCTGTATCCTTTTCTTTTTGATTGTTACCTTTATTTGTATTTGTATTATCTTCTCTATCTGTTAATGTAATTTTGCTATGAATCTTGTGTTCGAAATAAAGTATTGTGATTATTTAAAGGACTACAGATTACAAAATATTTTAATAACAAACACTGCAAATATAAAGTAGTACTAATAATACTTACATGGAAGTTTAGTCACACATAGATTTCACACACAGAGGGACACAACATACACACACTGAGATTTTGTCAATCATAGATGACGATCGATGAAAAATGAACAATAAATTTTGTTCATTTTTCATTCATCATCATCATCATAGGCCTCTCCTTAAAAATACAGTTTTGGCCTATTAGACAATGCTGGCCAGACGGGATACTCTGTTATACGGCGTAATTAGCTCTCTTAGTCACCTCTTACAACGCCCATGTGATAAATAGGGTTTGTGAAACTCTTTAATCTTAAACCGGCTCTACATCGACAATATACATTTTTAATATTTTTTTATTTTATTTAATAGGTGCAAATGAGCAGACGTATTGCCAGATGGTAAGCGACCAATTCCGCCTATAGACACCCGCAACACTAGAAGCGTCACAAGTGCGTTGCCGTTGCGTTAACTCACTGTATTTTTACAAATTACAAATATCTAATTGTACTCTGTCATGCTTAATTGGAATACATTTTGAATATAAGAAAATAGATTCAAACAATGCACATGTATTGTGCGAAAATTTGAGCTCAATCTTTGCAGAACTTTGTGAAATATTTGAAGCCTATATACCACACACCAACATAACAGTTTTATACGTCATATATATAGAGATTATTTTTTATTATCCACACAAACACATTCCACCCATTTTCAACAACATTCTATGTTTGGCCTGGCAAATGAACCCGCCTTTACAACAAACGTCTCCCATAAATTCTAAAAGACGAACTGCTATATTACTCATCAATGACTCCGCAAAAATATTACAACAGAAAAGCAGACTGCCATGCCACTCACACACGCAAAGGTTTATTGAAGCCTCAATATAGACGTAAATACTTCAGTGTCCCAAAGTCATTCTGTATACATTATACCTACAGTGGAATCTGTTTTCAAAGATCAAACATTTAGTTCCTTATTAACACGGGTTTCGTGCCTATTAAAGAGACGTATTTTAAATTACTGTTTTTCTTTAGCGTTTTAACTTGGTTTTAGTAGATTAAATTTTCTTTCATTATAAAAGTTTCTAACTTTCTTATGTAGTTACTGGATATTGCTCTTGGCTTAGCTTACCTCATTATTTCTTGCTTTTTATTACTTTAATATTTATTTTACCAACTAAAGGGAGACATTTCTAAAAAATCCTTGTGTATAGGCAAGGTGTAAAGGCTGTTCTTTAAATAAATAAATAAATATTTCGAAGCGTTGTGTGTTGTGTACACAGCGCCATCTAGTCCGAACCTAAGTAGAGCTTGTGTTATGGGTACTAGACAACTGATATAAATACATAGTATACTTTTTTGTAAATACATACATATTATACATAGAAAACACTCAAACTCCGAAACAAATATTTACAGATCATACAAACATTTGGTCCGACCCGGAAATCGAACCCGAGACCTCAAGCACAGCAGTCGCATACGCTACCACTACGCCACCGAGGCAGTTAACTTTTTTATGGCTGTTGATGTTTTTTGATGAAGTTACTTATATTTATTTATTTTTTAAAAAGTTTAGTAACTTTATATACAAAATGTATAATGGTGGATATAATGCCAAATGTATTATTTACCAGTCTACCGTTGGGTAGTGCGAAAATGAGTAAGCAGGTGCAGTACACTTTCTTTAGGAATCTTGGATTAATCCAGAATGAATCAAATATTAAGTAACTTAATAATCTATTATTAGTATAATTTGAAAAGGCGAAACAGATCTATTTGTATACGATCAGGTAGTTAAGAACTACAAGATCTTAAACTTGTTAGGTATCTGATTTCTCTGAAACTTTTTAAGAAGAATGTAACATGGGAAATACGTATGTAGTATTTTAATTAAGTAATAAGCATACATATCTATTGAAACATTAAAAATGATCTTTAATCTTTGGCATGTTGCACATACACACAGACACACACATTTAAAAATACTCGTGGCATTTGGACATTGTAAGAGAAAGCGGGAACACACACACGCATACCTTTATTCGTGTAGACAAACACACATTTACAAGCTGAAACCTGAAAGCATTTCCTCTGTCTGTTGTTTCTCTCGGATCATTTGTCAATGACAAGGGGAGCCTTGAACAAGCCACAATGAAGGTTCAAGGGCATTAGTTTTATTAGAAAATTGTCAGTCATGATGCGATGCAAAGTTTAAAAAAGATAGATTGATTGATGAATATTTTTTTACACACAATTATTTACTCTTCATAAATAATGAACTTTTTAACTTATATTAAGTCTATGTCTATAGGGTAGTGTAATATCTAAAAGCAATCCATATCAGACAAGTATAAAAATTTAAAAAAGCGATATATTTTTGGAGTACCTATGTAAACTTTAGTTGTATAAATCCATCCTTATATTACAACTCTTGCCATGGGAGAGCCACGCTTCGGCATCCATGGGCCGGCTTGACCGGAGTGATACCATGGCCTCACAGAAAACCCGTGTGAAACAGCACTGCGCTGATTCACCGAGTGAGTGAGGATACCGGAGGCCCTACCCCACTCCCTTCCCCCATCCCCCTCCTTATCCCCCAAAGGCCGGCAACACCTCTGGTATTGCGGGTGTTCATCCAGCCACCACCAGGCGATAAGTCCGATCTTTTGCGGCCTATTCAATAAAAAAAAAATGCGAAAGTAACGAAGTCTGTCTGTCCGGCTTTCGCTTTCAAACCACTGCACTGATTTCAAAGATATTTGTAATGGAGAAACTTTGATTCTTGAGGAAGGAGTGAGAGAGAGACCCGAGAGGGACGCCGCGCGTAAAAGCTACTACTCAATACAAAAACTTTAGTTCATAACTTTGAACAGTAGGTAACAAATTTCATTCATATACAATATATATAATACCTTAGGAAAACTCAATTTAAATCATAATTTAGGATTCAGCATTCTTTACGTGGTAAAATTATTTGTTTGAAAAAATAACATGGCCATGTCCGAAAGAGTTTGAATTAAACTACTATAGGATGGAGACTGAACTCATCTGACCAGTTACGTCAGCTGTTACGTCACAGAGCACATAAACTTGATCGAATTTTACGTAGCGATGACTCAGTACATCATCTATCATAGAAACCACGTATTGTATTTGAAAGCTCTTAGATTTATTTTGGTCATTTGCTATGGTACTATATAATATATGATATGTATATATATTACTAAATAATATATGATAATGTTACCTTTTGCCGCCATGCCAAATTTTATTGGAATCGATGCAGCGGTTTAGCCGTGAAAGTGTTACAGTCAGACAGTTACTTTCTACATCTCTTTGAAATTAGAAATAATCATGGCTGCCTCGGTAACGAAGTGGTAGTGAATGCGCCTGCTGTGCTTGAGGTCTCGGGTTCAAATCCTGTGCCGGACCAGGTGTTTGTGTAATCTACAAATATTTGAGGTTTGGGAGTTTGGGTGTTTTCTATGTTTAATATGTATGTATTTACAAAAAAAAGTAAATATGTATTCACATCAGTTGTTTAGTACCCACAACACAAGCTCTGCTTAGCTTGGGACTAGGTGGCGTTGTGTATTAGATGTCCAAAATATTTATTATTATTATTATAATACCCGATTAATTGCGTATGTTTGTATGTTCCATCGTAGCGCCTCCACTTCAGAACCGACGTTAATTAATGAGTTCTCGAGTGGCATACGCTGTATAAGGTTTTGGAAATTTCCTTATTCTTTAAGAAACGGAACCCTAAATATTATACAACATTTTTCGAAGTAGTACATTTGCCGCAGTTTTACAGAAGACCTTGAACATTATCTTCCAACCCATAGCCTTTGTGCTTCGTCTATGACGCATCGACATTATGATAATGAAAATGCTCAAACATTTTTCGTTCTTACGTCAAATGTTTGAAAGATATGATGTATCGTTGTTGACTAAGTCAGGTTTGTTGAGTTTTCTTTTTTGTAAAAGTATTATCAATTACTCTTGTAGCTAGTAAAAAAAAAGTTATTCAAAATATTACTTTGAAATAAATTATAACGTAGTAAATAATATAATAAAGTCCCAAACTAAGCTGATCTTATACTAAGGGTACTAGACAACTAATATAAATACATACATATTATACATAGAAAACACCCAAACACCGAAACACAAAAAGTATAAATGCATTTATATCAATTGTCTAGTACACACAATACTAATGTTGTGTGTATTAGACAACTGACTAAATGGCGTTGTGTGTTAGGTGTCCGAAATATTTATTTATTGCGTTACGTTTGCCAAGATGCTATAGATTAATTGAATAACTATCTAAGTCATATGAGTCAACTACATTACTATTATTATTTTATACTAGCTGAACCCCGCGGTGCTACCCGCGGTACGATGATAACTGCGGGCAACGCCGCGAGGCGAAGCTATATCTTTATAAATAGTAGCCTATGTGTTATTCTGATGTATAAGCTATATTGTGGTAAAGTTTCATTCAAATCCATTCAGTAGTTTTTACGTGAAAGAGTAACAAACATCCATACATACATACATCCATACTTACAAACTTTCGCCTTTATAATAGTAGTAGGATCTACACCCATGCTATAAATCCTCTATAAAAGTTTCTGAAACAACATTAAAACAACCTGTAACCATATAGTAACCATATTATCATCCAAACGAGTGTTATAATTTTTTACTAAATTTCATGCCGCAAATCGTTTTTCAAAAAAAGAACATTGTCAGGCACGCGCCTTTCACACATCGCCGTATTTAAAATAACTGTTATTCGTATTCACGTCGTATCCACCATTTTTGTTCGATAATAGTTTTGCAAAAATGTATAACTTTGTTGTTTTTACAAAAATGATGGTTTCAGAACATTTTATAGAGGATCCGTATCATGAGTGTAGATAAAGTCTTGTGCAACTGTACATAATAAGGTATTAAAACACTCATATGATACTATTATCACACGAGGCTGCATAAGTAACTATTAAGGAGCCTATTTCTACCTTTCCTGATCTCTTGTGGGGAATTTTCGCTTTTTCTTATAAACTTCTTAATATTCTATTTGTATTGTTATACTAGCTGCGCACCGCTGTATTACTCGTAGTTTTTGTTACTTCGAATTGGAAGTATAATAAAAAATAAAAAATAATTGATTTTAAATTTAGTTTTCGCGTAACCCTATTCTTTCTAAAATCAAAGTAGCCTATGTTAATCCTTGTAACATCAACTATCTGCCAGTGTATGTCCCAGCTCAGCTGTTATTGAGATTACCCGGAATAAACAGACAGAGAGACAAAAAAAATTAAATTTGTTTTTTTATGTTTCAGACTCTACTGTAGTTAGTAGAGTCTGAAAAGTGTTCGATTTAACGATGATAAATTTTATTCCCACCAACACAAAGAGAAGAGCGAGGTGATCATGCCTAGCGGGCCACGGCCCAACGGTTGATATTTGAATGTTGTATATACGTTAATCGGCCCGAGAACTTCAATTGCGCGATGCACGATTGGTAATTTATTCGTTTCCTTCGTTACTCCGTAGTTCACCGTATCTTCGATAGATGGCGTCGCCACAATCTCCTTCAACTCTACTCTTCTCCCAGCGATGTATAATGCAAATGCAAACTGCATTCACTGATTTGTATTAACGAGTGCCGATATCTTTACGTTAAGGACGGTAACGTTTCAGATCATCTAGTATGTTTAATCAGTTGCAATATACAACCAGGTATTTATTTTTAAATTACAATAGTTATTTTAATAATTTGTACATACTACAATCTCAATAACGATATTAGATGAAATATATGTAAGTATGGTGGTATATATAATATTTAGCCAACATGATTTGGGTAAATCCAAGAGCTTTCGCAATAAACGTACAAAATTGGGTCTCTTTATCGGTTAATACCTCAAATCTGACCCTTTCTGACCTCTCTATCAATTTATACAAGGTGTTACATAAAGCTGTATCCATACTGTAAGAAAATAAGAGTCTCGACAAAGTATAGGCGTAAGGAAAGTTTTTTGTTTTTTTTAAATTATTTTGACACTATTCTGCCTGATCTAAAGCATGAGTAGAATAAAAGAGTAGTGGTCAACATACTCATTGCGAAGGCGGACAATGACCCTTGTAGATGCTTGCCCAACATTGGCCCTTCGGACCTGCACTCACCAACAAAACATGATAGTGCGAATACTGTCTTTTAAGTTTGGTCTTCAGTGCGAGGGTAGTACCGGCCAAGCGGGGCCGGTCCGTTTGTGCTGAAATCAGCGTAACTCTACTTCTACTATTGAACCGATGGAACCGACTTTGTTGATCCTTTTTTATTTTCAAAGCTGGTGTTTTCCATGTGGTCCCATATCAATTTGAACCAGTTATTGTAAAATTTTGTTTTATTTCATTCATACTGTTTGTGTTGAGCCATTCTAAAACTTAGGCATATCTGTCTTTCGTTGTTAGTTAATATTTTTTCTTCTCTTCAACTTTTTTAGTTAAATTTTAGTATTATTTTATAAACATCAAAATTGATAATTTATAAGCGTATTAAAACGAATGACAACGAATATTTATTAACGAATTAAGCCGTTTTGGAATAATCACATAAAATGTTCTTTCATTCTAGGGTGTTTTCTATGTATGATATGTAAAAAAAGTATATATGTATTTATATACGTTGTCTAGTACCCATAACACAAGCTCTGCTTAGCTTGGGACTAGATGGCGTTGTGTGTTAGATGTCCGAAATATTTATTTATTTATTTATTCTCATACTCCTTCGATGCCTTGATGGATTTAAATTAGAAGTTTTACATCTAACGATTTATTGCTAAATCTTGAGGCATTTAGAATAAATAGCAAATAGTTGGGAGCCATAGTCTGGTAATAGACTAAACTCATCACGAAATTTCGGTCGTCACTCCAAACCTGTCGATCCTGTTCTGAATATTTATTTCTTTAGATTTAGCAAAAGCTATTTAAATGATTGATTATATTACTAACCAAATACCATTATTTGGTTAGTAATATAATCAATACAAAAGAAAAAAAATCATAACAGAATGCGAAAATAAATAACCAAGAAATGTTCAGGATATGTTGATTTTTTTAAACTTTATAATATACATTAAAAGAACATTGAATGGGTACATCTATAATCTATACTAATAATAGTATAAAGCTGAAGAGTTGGTTTGTTTGGTTGGTTGAATGCGCTAATCGCAAAAAGTTCTTGTCTTTTAAAAAATCTTTGACTGTTATATAGTCCAGTTATCGGAGAAGGCTATAGACTATATTCATCACACTACAACCAAAAGATTAATGAAATTGAAAATGAGTTACGCAGCGCACGCTTTGGAAGCTCTGGAAGGGAAAAAACCCCTCATTTAGGCAACATATTTCATTGATACTCAGCTCTCATGGTTGCAGTGTGATGATAGATAGTCTTAGCCTTCTCCGATAACTCACGTCACGCAACGGGCAATAGGAGGCGCAGACGACATTGAGCGGGACAGCTCGTATTGTAACAAACTTTTATAAGTAGATAGCTTCCTTTGCTATAATGTCCTGTGGTTTTTCTTGATTGAAAGTAGACCCTCTGCTAATTTGAACCATATTATTGTACCAATGGAATCCCGATTCGTTCAGACGATCTGGCATGATTGAGTTACAAAAACATGAGTTATAAAGGCACTCTATAATCAGTTAAAAAGCAAATGGACAGAAACTCAAGTTAACACTAAATAAACTCGTATCTGAATTGCGATCAACTTCAAACAACAACATTAGCAATGGAGGTAATATGGTAGTACTGCTATTTGGTCCGTCATTTCAGAAATTACGCTACGGTAGCCTTACCCACATTATTTTGGTCCGAAATATCAGTGTGATCTCGTCTATTTCAGATTCTTTCCGTTTTATTTAATGCTAATTTTATGTAGCTATACTTGCAATTGACTGACCTCTTGGTGTATGTGTGTTTTATTTATTCTTTATTTACAGATCTTAGCAACAATTAAGACTATGTCGCTTATTTTGCATGTATGTATCTATACTAATATTATAAAGCTGAAGAGTTTGCTTGTTTGAACGCGCTAATCTTAAGAACCGCTTGTCCGATTTGAAAAATTCTTTAAGTGTTGGATAGTACATTTATCGAGGAAGGCTATCCGCTATATATCTTCACACTAATACAAATAGGAGCGGAGCACCAATGAAGAATGTTTCAAAACCGGGGGAAAATTTTCACGCTACGGGCAATAGAAGACGCAAACGAGGTTGCGTGGGTCAGCTAGTTTAGAAATATAAAGGTATATTTATCAATCAAGTTTGAGATCGTGTGTGAGATATCCGAGGCTATTCTTAATAAATAGTGTTCATAAACCAGAGAAAACTAAAGTAACTGATATTCATAGTATTATTTTAACCTCGTTTGCGTCTTATATTGACGTAGCGTGAAAATTTTCCCCCGTTTTTGAAACATTCTTCATTGGTGCTCCGCTCCTATTAGTAGTAGCGTGATGATATATAGCTATAGCCTTTCTCGATAAATGGACTATACAACACTGAAAGAATTTTTCAAATCGGACCAGCGGTTCCTGAGATTAGCGCGTTCAAACAAACAAACTCTTCAGCTTTATTATTAGTATTGATTTAAATATAAAAGTTTACCTAAGTAAAATATTTTTGTTGATTGTTTTAGTTCACAAGATTCCGCCATAAAATTCAATTCCATGTTTCTTCCATTACCCTGTATCTGCTGAAAAGAACGTACTTGTTGGGTCGCGGTCTCGAACTCAGCGGAAGTGAGAAGGTGGCGGAGGCCGCGCGAGGTCATCTTTGTGACAATTTATATTTACGTATTTCACTATATCTTAGGCATCCAGCCTACAATATTAAAAACTAGTACCATATTCTGTAAAAAATTCAAACTTGTGGCGCCAGCACTTCCGAAAAAAAAATTTGTAGATCATACAAACATTTGGTCCGACCCGGGAAGCGAACTCGAGACCTCAAGCACAGCAGTCGCATTCGCTAACGCTGCGCCACGGAGGCAGAATTGTGAAGTGTCGCTATATAAATAGGTAAATGATATTGACTGTTTTATAAATGAGCTAATATTTTTTTTATATGAGCTTCAAGAATTTAAAAAGTAATCTGAAGTCAAACAAAAACAGACACAACTTTAATATTGTCTTGACAGGTCAATTTAAGTTGGTAGGTACTAATTCATCATTTTGTTTGTGTCTTTGTTATATTTCATCACCATTTGCGAGTTCTACCTTAGAATTATATTTTGAAACTATTTGGTATAAACAATACCTTTAAATCAAATTAAACGATACATTTTAAATGTTTATAATTTATTTTGCCTTTTGACAAGTTTTTCTTGTTTATAATTTACTGTAAAGTTTTTAATACAGCGTAAAACATTGTTTTATGTAAAAATCTTGTTGGCAATAATTATAGGACCGTTGTAGGATTCATCTGGCATTTACTTATATTAATAAGTGGTCGCCTCATGGGTAAAATTCAATCAAATTTTTAACCGACTTTAAAAAAGGGAGAGGTTTTCAATTCGACTGTATTTTGTTAATGTTTGTTACCTCATATTTTTGGCTGTGTGAACCGATTTTGATGATTCTTTTTTATTTGAAAGCTGGTGCTTCCCATGTTCTTGAAGTCGGTTTTTTTTTGTTAAATTTGTGATTATTTTATGTAATAATCTTGTTAGCAATCAATATAGGATCGTTGTAGGATTTTCGTCTGGCATTTACTTATAATAATTTATAATTAAAAGAGGTCCTGATTTTACACAAATTCAACCTTTTTTTAGCTTTCTGCAGTCCTTCTTCCATATAAACTGTAACCAAAAACTGTCAAAAAAAAAAAAACTTTGCCCTATCTCATACTCTTTCGTTCATATAACTTTCGTATAAAGGGTACAAAGGTTTTTCTTCACGTACAACTTATTACGTATTTATAATGTTTATAATGTGTAAACTCTACAATAATTTTATTTTCCTATCCTTTTCTAATACACCAGACAATATCATTTACATTTCATTACTGCTCTTCTTTCCATCCCTTGGTATCAGTAAGATTTTGCTTTAGAGTGATAAGGCCGCCACTTGTACGTACCTAGTTTTAATCTAACCGTAATTAATCTGGTGTACAAAAAAGATATTTATCTTTTTTTTTCTTTATTTATTTAATGAGGGCTTAGTCACGAAGTGATTATGTCGCTTCATGATATTTATCATTATTACTATTTACTAGTCGTTCGGTCGATCACTTAATGGTCGAAATTTAACCATAATTATATTTTATCTTTCTGTATTTTTCCTAAATATAAAATTTAAGTATGTCGAATATCGTACTCCTCTATTCGAATAATCTTTTTAAAATATAGATATATAAATTTTGAATTATCTCATAAAAACAAAATCATTACTATGAATTGTTTTTTTTTATGAAATAGGGTGCAAACGAGCAGACGTATCGCCTGATGGTAAGCGATTACCGCCGCCCATGGACACCCGCAATACCAGAGGCGTCACAAGTGCGTTGCCGGCGGGATGGGGGAAGGGTGGTGGATGGGGTTAGGCCTCCGGTACCCTCACTCACACGGTGAAACACAGCGCAGGCGCTGTTTCACACCGGTTTTCTGTGAGGCCGTGGTATAACTCCGGTCGAGCCGGGCCCATTCATGCCGAAGCGTGGCTCACCCACGGTAAAAGAGGCCCTAGACCCCACACGAGGTTTCCCTGTGTTGTATGGTCTGGTGTCTTGCATTCATTCGTTTTGCAAATCCCTTGGGATAAGTGTGCTTTAATATATTTCGATCTTTATTCCACAAACACTTCAAAGTTATCACAGTTACTGTCAAACTGTCGACTGCACGGAAAGTGTGGTGGTGGTTTTAGCGGTTACCTCCTACTGCGCAGAGTGTGGTGAGTCTGGATGTTTCTTGTGTCCGTTTCATATGAGTTTGTAAAGTTCCCCGTGAGATAGCATATATACCAAGTGCTTAGAAGTACCTACTCTAAAAAAATAGGAAAAGAACACGTCGAAAAATGTGTTTTTTATGTTGCACCATGCATTAGGCGATTAAACACCATCAATCTACAACAGCAGAGAAAACCAATCATCACAAATTACGCCCTTTCACGGGTATTAATAAGAGAGCACATACAATTTTTTTATTACACAGAGTCCCCACTGGCCAAGCTTTTATTTACTGCTTAATTACCTGCTCTTCGTATATTTCACCAGTTATGTGACGGTTACACAAATACTGTCTCACAAATAAGTCCGAAAGACTAAACGTAGTCCCATTTAATTATATTAAGAAAGAAGCAAATTAGTTCCTCCAATAAAGCATAGTCATACTACGTTAGTGCCTCTATTTTTTTTGTGATCATGCTTATCCTTTACTGTATTGCCCATTTCCAATTTAATTTTGTAAACAATTTGGGGTCTTGTGATCCTGATTTAATGGCACTCTTATAGCCATGTGATAATAAAGTAATTAATCAATCATTTTATCATTAAATCTTCGATTCTTTACATCCTTTCACTGAAATCTTGAATAACAAGTAAATTCATTAGATAAAATATTACTTACACTTACATATTCGTGGAAGAACCTTGAGTCAGCAGAACAAAATTGAGTCAGTTCGACTGGCGTGCCACAAAAAAGCAAAATTAAGCAATTCGACTGTACGATTTGCCTAGTGGTTTTAACGGTCACTTCGCCGCTTGCTAATGCGCCAAGTGCCGTGGGTTCAAATCCCACGTGGGACATCACTTTGTGTGATCCACAAAATGTTTTCCTGAGTCTGGGTGTTCTTTGTGTCCGTTAAATATATGTTTGTAAAGTCTCCCGCAACACAGGATGTATATTCATAATGCAGGCGTTGTCTTTTAAAATACTCGTACCTATATAAATCAATTGTTAAATATCTTGAATTTTATGTTGTATTTATGTATGTATGTATCTTTTATTTTGCAATTTTCTACGTGGCTATTACTTTCATTTTTTTCGAGGCGCTCATAGCCGAGTTGCTCTCGGTAATTAGAATCAATAAGCAAGTAAACGTAACCAATCGTCGCGGTCAGTACCTGTATGAGTGACCGCTGGTAGCATGATACCAAGAGCGTCTCCGTGATTTGGAGGTCACGTTAAGCAGTCGGTCCCGGTTGTTATTATAGGATAACAGTCGTGAAGCTTAGTTGGAGGGCTTCGGGCAGCTTAAAAACATCCAACGGCAAGATTACGTAGCCACAACGTCGTCTTGCCGGTCCCCAACCGGCACTCGGCCAGCGTGGGGACGTATGGACTTAAACCTCTCCTGAGAGGAGACCCGAATTGGTTCGATGCTTAAAGACAATTCCTTTAATAGAGTAGATGACTGTATCGTAAATAAATACCGATGTCTTCTTCATTCAAAGGAATATAACAAAAGATTTTAAATAAATTAATAATTACAGCTTTTCATTTATATTGAAAACTAGCTGACCCACGCAACCTCGTTTGCGTCTTATATTGCCCGTGGCGTGAAAATTTTCCCCCGCTTTTGAAACATTCTTCATTGGTGCTCCGCTCCTATTAGTAGTAGCATAATGATATATAGCCTATAGCCTTCCTTCCTAAATGGTCTATCCAACACCAAAAGAATTTTTCAAATCGGACCAGTGGTTCCTGAGATTAGCCGGAACAAACTAATGAATATCCAGCAACTTTATACATATAACACATATATATTGATATATAAAATTATTAATAAACACATACATTCACATATCACTCTCACAACAAAAGGAAATACACAAAAGTACTCATCTCGTAAGCCCAGTCATTTCGTATTGCCATCAATAAGAACTAACTACGGCAAAAACTCTTTGACTTTTGTGGGGGCACAGCTATACAACGCACTTCCAGCGGACGTGAAAGAGGCTCTCTCGGTAAACGTATTTAAAAAGAAATTACAAAATCACATTTTAAATAATGAAAAATATTAATCATTTGTCGCCCTTAACTTGGGCCACACAACCTGGATCGCAGCGAACCTACATCTCAAGACATATGTACCGTTTCGCAATATTTATATAAATGTATTTTTTTTTGTAAGTACCCACTTTTATCGGGATAATAGTTTTGTTGAATATTTTTGTTCTCATGTAAGTGATTAAGTCTTTTTGACAAATAAAGATCTTTAAACCGAAACAGACAGACATACCGATAAAAATTTTAAAAATATATATTTTGGTATGTGTACCGTATATACATTCATATGCATGTAGTAGAAAGCGGTTATTTTAATATTACAAACAGACACTCCAATTTTATTTATTTGTATAGATTATAATCAAATCAACTGCCTCCTTGGTCTAGTGGTTAGCGTAAGCGACTGCAAATCAAGAGGTCTCGGGTTCAATTCCCGGGTCGGACTGCTGTTGGGTTTTTCCTACAAGAAATTCCTAATAGCAGCCCGGAGTATGGAAGATGGCGGTGTTTCCTGCCCGTGCTACGGAGAGCACGTTAAGCCGTCGATCCCGGTTGTTGGTTATTGGGAAGTCAGTGCCCTCAAATATACTGACAACTAGTTCAACCTTCGAATTCGTTTCGCCCTCAGGGTTGCGGAGGTCAGATGCCAGTTGCTCTGTGTAAAAACTGATATTCAGGTAAAACAGGTTGAATTGGTAGCCGACCCCAAATAATATTGGGAATAATAAAGGCTAGGAAGAAGAAGATTATAATCAAATCAAAATAGATGATGTTGCTCAATTGAGCAGTCTAAAACAGTGACGTCACAAGTTTGTATTTAGTACATTTTTCATACAAAGTTAGTTTGACAGATGATAAAAAGTAAATAATTTGACTATTCTCATCTATTCTTGGGCGGGTATACACTAAGATTGTGAATTACATACGAATCTACATTAATACAGTTATATTTTATAACATTTAGAGAGTTTATTTAACTTAGTCGTACGCTACTCTGCTACAGTAAAGTTTTAATTAAGTTAATTTTGCGTACATAGACAAAACTTTATCCCGTCTTCGAGCGTACAAAGTACCAGAGGTCGTACAAATTTGCCTAACATATGCGTTTTAATATAGCAAGTTCTATAATTGGATTAAATATTGTTTTAATAAATTCTTAATAATAATGATTCAGTTCTCAGCCTCTTCACAAGCTGTCAGCAAATGATCGTACAACCCGTCGGCAATATCTGCGAATCTGGCTTAATGACGTACGAATACAAACTAATTAGTTAATACTCGTATTTCACTGAACAGAGAAACAATAATGAGATTACGAAAGCAAGAACAATATACGTGCGTCGGAGCTTGCGTTGGCAACGGTTCTAGATAGGCAAAGGCGAGGTGAAGGGCATCCCAGTCGGGTGCACAGATGTTTCCGACGGGTAATACTTATAAATTTGGATCCGTTTGTTGTAGTGATCAACCCACCAGTTCCTGTAGGATGATAGCGTGATGCTATACTAAAGACACTGTAGCCTATATAAATGGGCTATACAACATTCACAAAGAATTTTTTAATTCGAAATAGTTGTTCCTGAGATTAGCACGTTTCAGCAACAAGCTAACAAACTATTTGATTTTGTCACATCAAAATTAACTAAACGGATATCGCATGAACACAATTGTCAACTTATAAAATCTTATATCTCTATCTAAATCAGAACTCTGAAAGGTACTTCATTATATTTGAGGTTCATCGAGCACCCTCTAGATGATGCCAACGTTCACAATGCGTCCCTCATCAATTGTATTCAATAAAAACATATTGTGTTATTTGTCACATTTCTGTTAAAGTTACTGAACAATCAGAATATCATTAAAACTAAATCCCGTCCGTCCTACATCACACATGACCAACTTTACCCGAATCACAAATGTCCATACAAAAAGTAGAACCTTCATTATTCGACGCTCACAAGTTTTTGTGATGAAATTGTCCATAAAAACTGGATATTTCGCACAATGGTTGATTTGGTCGTGGCACCCCAATTTCTATTAGTGTCCCGAGTTGGAGGAGAGTGTCAATTTTCCTTGTATCCAAAGTGACGAACAAAAAGCATTCAATTGGCTGTTCGGTAATGTCTTAGGAGGATACACTTCTATAAAACAGTAAATACATTTAGAAACTTTTTGTTTCTGTTAAATTTGTACAAGATAACTTTTGGTGTATTACGATACGGTAAAACACACACATCCCATGCATTTACGTAATTAGTCGTACGTACGTACATAATATACTTATCATTGTGAAAACTTTTCTTTTTATATAATATATATTGGTCTGTATATATACATATATATATATATATATATCTGTGTGTATGTATATTTGTGTGGGTATAGGTGTGTATATGTAATGTGAATAGTGTATAATATTTGTGTATGGATCTCCACTGATATTTTTAAATACTCGTATTAATGTATTACCTGTGTGTAAGGTACTCTAAATTTTGAAATGCCTAATGTCCGTGCTATGGTTGTCTGGTAGAAATCACCGTTAGCGATAA
Organism: Spilarctia lutea; assembly: GCA_916048165.1. Lineage (NCBI taxonomy): Eukaryota > Metazoa > Arthropoda > Insecta > Lepidoptera > Erebidae > Spilarctia > Spilarctia lutea. Next base: position 7,618,912 of record OU696492.1, read on the forward strand.
GACCGCCAATTGTTATACATCCTTCCATACATCTTAATCATTTGGTTATACTGTTTTTTTTGTGTATACAATAAAAATAAATAATAATATAGTCCCATATATCAAACAATTGATCCAACCTAGTCAAATGTAGCCTATTTTTGTGAGAATCTTATGTTCTTAACATGTAACGTGGTCACATTTGTGGAAACATAAATTTTAAAGTTAAAGAACTGAAGTTCCTCTTTACTGTAAAAAAGTCTAAGTATTCCACTAGACATTGAGCCAATTTTGTTTCACTAAATTACTTTTCTGTTCCACATCATTTATAAGCACATCAAACATGTTTCATTCCACTCGACGACTGAAATAGACGAAAGCTAGTGTCTCATTACAAGCGGTTTCGAGTTAGGCCTTAAATTCTTTAAAGTAACTTAAGTTTCATTATGTTATGTTGCTGTAACTTAATTTTTCGTCATGCCTTTGTTTCATAGGTTTTATTTTTGACTGCCTCGGTGGCGCAGTGGTAGTGAATGCGAATGCGAATGCGGCCTTGGGTTCAAATCCTGAGTTTCAAAATTCAAAAATTTGTTTCTAAGTTTGGGTGTTTTCTATGTATAATATATATGTATTTACAAAAAAAAGTATATATGTATTCATATCAGTTGTACTACCTACTCATAACACAAGCTCTGCTTATCTTGGGACTAGATGGCGTTGTGTTAGATGTCCCAAAAAAAAAAACATTATTTCTTGCGTGTATTCGCATATGTATATTCTGTATATACGTTAAAATTTTGCGTATTGTGCTGGATGCTGAAATGTATGCATTCCGAAGATAAGACATACTTAAAAGTATTTTCGAAGTCGCTAATCGCTCGTAGCGTAAGACTAAAGCCTTCTTATATAGTACGTATGTCGATGACTTGTGCCATCTTTGTGTTATATAAACGACCGGAAAATGTTATTTCTTACCTCACACTTATCTATCGTGTCAGTCTGGCCGTGGATGAAAACACACAGAACATTATTATAGTTTGAAGGTCACACAATATTGAAGTTGATTTTAAGACGACTTCAAGTGACAATCATATTATCTACTTTAACTGTCAGCTTGTTCTACTTGGACTATTGGAATAACATAAGTACAGCAACTTGGAATAGCTGCTTAAAAAGGTTAAGGAAATAGATGCGTAAATGTTACTTTATAATTAAAAATTAGTTTTAAGGATAGATATCCTTTTCAAGATAGGTGAGATTACCAAAATGAGGACCTCATAGCACATTTCAAGTTTTGTCTAAAATAACCTCTATTTTCACACAATTTTCCCATAATGCAACCATAACCATTTCGGTGATAAAACATGTAATTGAAGTCTCCAAAGAACTTCAAATACTTTTTGATGTATCTCTACAGCAAAAAAAACATTCTGTTGTTTTTTTTTAATTTTTTTTATTAAATAAGTGGCAAACGAGCAGGCGCATCACCTGATGGTAAGCAATTACCGCCGCCCATGGACACCCGCAACATCAAAAGCGTCACAAGTGCGTTGCCGACCTTTGGTGGTTGGGGAAAGGGAATGGAGGAGGGGTTGCGGTATGGGCTATCCTCACTGACTCGGTGAAACACGTCGGTTTTCTGTGAGTGTGTGACAAATAAATTATTATCTAATTAATATCCTAAAATAATTTATGATGATAGTACGATAAAACCTTTATTTCATCAACAATTGGAATGGCTTGACTACCGCACGGCAACACGAGAATAATTACTATGTTAAGCAGTTGTATTCAAAAAGGACTCAGTGCTAAAGTAAGGACCTAATTTACTTATGTATTTATACAACTCCCTAATATTTTTTGTCTAAAGGATGCCATTAGGTACACTTTATTATATGTAGAATGCTGAGTGTAGTTCCTTTAATTTTCTCCTACACCAAACTAAAACAATTATTTAGGATGAAGATTGACTATTATTATTTAAATCCAACTCACTCTTACCCGCTGATATAGATGGTCCATACTGATATTCCCCTTTAAATCTTTTTTGATATTATTTTGATTATATTACGGTGGTAATAAGGTAGGTTACGTAGGTATTGAATATATAATTTGTAAGGTTTCATACGCAACACGATAACGTAGGCATATATATATACGTGTTTTACTCCCGTATATCTTTCTTAACCTCATAAATTTTCTGTAGATATTTGAACACGTGACTTCGTCGGTCACACAGGTCTATACAACCTTAAAGTAAATATTTGTGTGCATTCGAACTTTGAAGAAGCCACATTGCTTTTTTATCATAATTACACTATAACACTTTAAGTGACAAATATAATTATTAAAGTATGTCATTATGAACACTTTAATAATTATAGCTTTTTTAATAATATCTACCTTGATCGATAAAGTGTTATTGAAATGAGTTACATCCTAAGGTACGGGTAACAGTTACTTCGTTAGTTATGTATAACGAAAGATTATACGTAACTAAACCATACAATATGAAACTTTATTGAACTTTTCCAATGAAAAATAACTAAACTCTATATTTTTTTTTTTTTTTTTTTATAATTTAAAATATTTTAAAATCTATATTATAAAGTCTAATTTGACTATTTTTGTTTTGTTGTTATGTGAACACTACTTTAGTAATATGCACATGCACATGACACATAACACAGAATACAGGCTAGCATAATAGTTAACAATCAAAGTGAGTTTGTGTTGTCAAATTTTCGCCACTTTGCCTCTTCATGTTGACATTTTCGATTTTCGTATCACGTATATCAGAGTCCAACTTGATATATATTAATTCATTTAAATTAATAAACTACCTTCGAAGTTTACGTCGTAGGTAGGCTCAAGAGAACAATATAGCCATTTAACCGTTTACTCACTTCTAATATTTGTTTTTTATGTCAAAATATACAACAAGAAGTCTAATCGTTCAAGGAGCTCTAAATTAAACAGACTGAATTACTTTGGTAAACGAACAAGAAGATACGTGATACCATTTTTGTTAAATGAATTTCCTTCAGATCTAATAAAACAAGTACATTCAAAAGATCACTTTAAAATAGAACTTCACAAATATTACCTGACTGCCTCGGTGGCGCGAGTGAAAGCGTAAGCGACTGCTGTGCTTGAGGTCTCGGGTTCGATTCCCGGGTCGAAACAAATGTTTGTATGATCTGCAAATATTTGTTTCGAAGTTTGGGTGTTTTCTATGTATAATATATATGTATTTACAAAAAAAAGTATATATGTATTTATATCAGTTGTCTAGTACCCATAACACAAGCTCTGCTTAGCTTGGGACTAGATGGCGTTGTGTGTTAGATGTCCGAAATATTGTCCGAAATATTATTAAAAATATTATTATTATTACCTCTCATTATGTCCCCAAGTAATGATAACATCCCTTTTTCCGTCCGTCCCTTTTCTTTTATTTAACAATATATTTTTTATCTGAATACACTATATTGCATATGATTTTAAATAAATATTTTTTTATAAAAAAGATAGGCTTACAATATAGCCATTTAACCGTTTTTAATGTCAAAATATACAACATTCAAGTAGCTCCTAAATTAAACAGATTAATTTAAGGAGTATAAAGTTTCCCTGCACCCGCTACAATTAAAGGCTATAATTAGCTATATTTATATAACTATTATTGTATTACTAGCTAGAGGGGTACCGTCGTAGAGGTAACTCAAACCTAAACTGAAATCATTGTGTAAACGTGCATGTGACAACACCGTCGCTTCTAATCCAAACAAAAATATAACAGAAAATTCACACTGTCATCTTTTCACTAACGATTTGACTTTTCCCGTTCCCTCGATAATGGTAATGTTCTTGACATAAACAAATGTGTTTTTATTTTCTACTAATACAATTTATATTCAAAAAGAGGCAAAGTATCGAATAAAAGTTTTTAACGTTCAAAGTGAAATAGTTCGTTTCAGCATAGACAAGAGAATGGAGGTAATTAATTCTGTAGACAAATTATGAAAATCTTTTTGTTTTTATTTCAGTCATCCTATTTCTTATTCAAACTATACACTCAGTGAATTACGATAGCCGCATCCGGAGGATCCAAAATAAAGCAATTTATAATATTTAAGTAACTTTAATTAATTGCTAATTTTACAAAGTAATAACTTAACGCTAATTATATTAGTGTGAAGTCCTCCTCGAAGTGTGAAGCCAGAATCTTCTTATAAACCAATTTTACAAAATAAAACCTGTAGCTAACTAGACTAGTGATTCCGCCTCGAAGTGTGAAGCAAGAATGAACTTAAATTATGTGTCTGAAATCTGGTGGAGGTCCAACGGCGCCATTCTTATCGTAGCACATTTCGCAGATCTCAAGTGCTGTGTGAAATGTTTAGGGATACGTAACATGTGTGGTGGATTTTACTTTGAATGGGATGTTTTCAGTAACTGCAAGTAGATTGTGCATGCTGTATTAGATATTTTTTTTAAATAGAAACAACGAATGTACAAATCAATGCAAGGGGTCATCTTTGAAAAATAGATTAGACACATAGTATTCAATGAATTTTGATTATCCTGCCTGACATGCCTGTATTCTCTTGCATCAATGGCTAATTTTGTTCTGACCTCGCGCTTTTGGGTTAAGGGATGTCATTTCTATACATCTGTTAGTTGTCACTCAGGTTTATGTTTTTAGAATGCAACTTAGCTAAGAAACTGTTTAGTTTTTTTTTTAAAGAGGTAATCCCGCTCTAGGAATAACTCCTATGTCGCGGGGGACTTTACAAACATACATGAAACGGACACAAAGAACCTGGTAGCGTATGCGACTGCTGTGTTTGAGGTCTTGGGTTCGATTCCCGAGTTAGACTAAATGTTTGTATTAATTGCAAATATTTATTTTGGAATTTGGGTGTTTTCTATGTATAATGTGAATGTATTAACAAAAAAAAAGTATAAATGTATTTATATCAGTTACCTAGTACCCATAACACAAGCTCTGCTTAGCTGAGGACTAGATGGCGTTGTGTGTTAGATGTGCGAAATATTTATTATTTTTAGACATTATGATCGAGTAATTGTTGTGAGTTTATGTAGATATAGAAACCGTAGTAAATGTTTTAAATGTGTTTCGGAAAAAATCCCTGCTATACTGCAATGTGTTGTTAGATACTACATGTACCACATACATCGTTCAAGGCACTACAATACTAAGAATAAGGAAGAAAATAACTACTATAGCTAATAGAAAAATACGATGTTTGTTTGAGCCAGATACCAATTCTGTTGCTCCCACAGCTTTCACTTGCACTTCGCTTAACAAGAATCCAGTTATAACAAATTTAAAAGTAAATATAATCTTCAAAGTAAATGGAGAGATAAATCTTTGTGAACACAGTGGGGACTGATTTGTTAACGTGTTCGCAAGGAAGCTGTGTAGGTATGTAATCCGATTATTTCTTAGGCCCAAAGAGATTACTCGAGTTTCTAAGTACATGTGTTTATTTACAATCCCTAACTGAAACTGCTAAAGAGGTCCGAGCAAATATATGAGACTTTTTGCTGAGGATTACAATCTCACTTGGTTCAAAGGCTTTAAAAAGTATGCTTTGACAAGAAATAAATTAAAATATAAATCACCTCGACAATTTACGTTAAGAGTATTGAAATTCATTATAAGCCTACTACTGTCCACTGCTGGACGCCCACACGCCCACAGGCCAGGTCGCAGGAGGTAGGCGAAACGAAAAACTCAAAATCAAACAAAGTGGCAAGCATTTAGGGAGACCTATGTACAGTAAATCAATTAAACATAAATTATTTTTACTTTTCCACTAACAATTGAGTATGTTGAAGTTAAATAAATAAATAAATATTTCGGACATCTAACACACAACGCCATCTAGTCCCAAGCTAAGCAGAGCTTGTGTTATGGGTTACTAGACAACTGATATAAATACTTATATACTTTTTTTTGTAAATACATATATATTATACATAGAAAACACAAAATAACTAACATACCTCTATTAAAACTACTTAATTAACTAAGGTTTGTCTTCTGTGGGAGGGTAGTACCGCCCCAGTAGAGACGGCTTTTTTTAATCCCTTATAATGTCATTTACATGATACAAAAGCATGGTAAAACTCGATCAATCTGATAAACACAAACACGGAATATAAAGGCACCACCACCGAGGCAGTCTAACATTGAAACCAATAACCACTATTTGTTATTCGGTACTCAGTTATTTTCTTTACGTTGTTGCCATCGCATTTAGGGAGACCTATGAGAGCTATATTAATAATTCAGTATGTTAAAGTTTTATAACTAACGTACCTAGGTAAAAAACTACTTAACTAACTAAGATTTGGAATAGATTTGAATCATTTCATCAAGCACCTGAAGGACTACAAACGAGTTCTACTTATACGTAGGCCTGCCTTACTTACGTAGTAATTGCTATCATTCAGACATTAATGGCTATCTAGATAGGTAATCTGAGCAAATGAGTATGAAATGACCGGTAATGTAATTTCAACATCGATAAATTTTATCTAAAAGTGAACGCTGACTTGTACACGGTTTTAAAAGACTTTTAGAAGATATTTCATTTGTTCAGATAAATTATCATTAATTTTTTATTCAGGTAATGCTGAAGGAGTCACAAATGTATGAAATTTTTTTACCTTTAGTAGTTTTACAATTCGAGTAAGAAAAAATTGAGTATTATAAAAAAAATAATCATATGGCCTGTGCCACATAAGCATTACAATTGATGGTCCTAGTCCAATTTTGGAAATAGAATGATAGGAATTAAAAAAATAGTGGGAAACTAATTCAGATTTTTTTTTTCTTTTATTAGGGGGCAAACGAGCAGACGTATCGCCTGATAGTAGGCGATTATCGCCGCCCATGGACACTCGCAACACCAAAGGCGTTACAAGTGCATTGCCGGCCTTTTAGGAAGGAGTACGCTCTTTCTTAAGGGTTTGAAGGTCGTATTGATCCGAGAACTCCGCAGGCGACAGCTCATTCCACAGTATTCCACACATTCATATATTCTCATATACCTAACAACAAGCTAGGCAAATACTGTATTATGTTTATTCAAATTTTCTCCAATTTTGTTATTCATAATAAAATTATTCTAAAATTACCATGGGTTACATAGCATACAGGTGTAAATTTATGTTATAACCATAAATATGCATAAAATTTGCAATAATGGTGTGTAAAGCAAATTGTATGCAGATTTAAATATGCTTTGGTGATGACACAGATGCACGGAAAAACTTGAATGAGTTTATGTGACATCTTGCAGTTAATAAAGTGTGTACCTTATATTGTTTAAATAATAAAAAAGAATGTACGTATGGGTATTTAGATGTAGAACATTATATGAGAAAACATTCGTTAAACTTTAAACTGAATCATTTGATTTTTTTAAGAGACGGAAATGAGTTCCAAATGAATTGCTTTTTTGTAGCTTAGCCTGAGAACCTGCAAAAATCTAGTTAAGGATAAATCAGAGATTTCCTTAAAATATTATGTAACATTTTGTGATAAATTAAAAACTTATTTGGAACATATATCAGTACTATTATAATTTAATTGCCTAGCAATCCAAGTCACTATGACAAATAATTCTATCGGCATTGGTAGATTACTCCGTTTTGATCTTTGAAGATTATTTTGTTAAAATTAAAAGTAATAAAAAGACTTTACAAACAAGCGTTTATTTAAATGCGCTAAAAAGATTAAAATAAAGTTGTTCTAAATTATTTATATACCATACTGTGGTCTACATACTCACTGTGAAGGCAGACAATGCAACAAAAGCATGGTGACCCATTGATATGCATCTACATTATTGGGCCTTCGGTCTCCCACTCACCAATACGACAGCACGAATACTATAATTTTAGGTTAATCTTCTGTGAGAAGGTAGTACCGCCTCATTCGAGCCGGCCTGTATGAGCTACAAAATATACTTTCTTCTAATTACTTATGATGTCCTTACACAATTTATATGATACAAAAGCATGTTAAAATCAATCAATCAGATAAACACAAACACGGAATAAAAATATTGACAGGACAGGACAAACACTTGACATTTTAAGGAAAACGACATTGAAATCACTAACCACTATTTGTTATTCGGTACCTAGTTATTTACTTTACGTTGTTTTTTTCAAATTCCCTTACAAGTAGGTACGTTGTTTTATTAAAATCAATTCTAGAAGAACCTTCATGAATAAAATAACACGACCTTTCGTAATACTTTGATTGTTTATTAATACTAATAATTACTTCAGTAATTAGTAACATGGGTTCACTTAACTTAGGAATAGTTTATTAATAGTCAAAGAACACATAAACATTGACGAGCACAATCACGTATAACTTGCTTTTACTGTAAAGATGCTGAAAGCTGACAGCAATAAATAAATTATAGGTCCCGCGATTGAGGGTTCATAGTTAGAGTGATACCACGGCCTCACAGAAAACCGGTGTGAAATAGCGTTTGCGCTGTGTTTCACCGAGTGAGTGAGGATACCGGAGGCCCATACCCCAACCCCTCCTCCTAAGAAATCCACAAAAGCGAGTTAATAAAAACAGTAAAACTTGTCTCTCTAACTTTGTTTCTCTTATTCTTATTAACAAATCTCATAAGTCGTAACAATCTGAGATCGTTCCTCTAAAAGATACATTAAAAGGGTATCAAGCGGGCTAACAAAACATATGTAGTAACAAGCAATCTGAAACCCTTAGTAATTAAATCAAGAACAATAGCTACGGACATTATAATTATAACCCTTTTAGAGGCAACAGTAACGGTGCATGTCTTATCATATACATGGGTCGTTTCGACCGTAAAGGGTATTACTGTTACATTTATCTTCAAGAACAATTCTACCCAAGAGAAAGAGACAGAATAGAACAAAGATTATTTAAATAACATATTGTTTTATGACACGTTATAAAGAATTTATCAACAATCCTTACTTCCAAACTAACGTTATAATTCGAAAGTAACTCTATCTGACTGTCTGTCACCCTATCTCGACTAAATCCCTTAACCGATTTGCACGTAATTCATTAGATAAATAGATTGAAGCTTGAAGAAGGACATAGACTACTTTTTATCTCAATAACCTTATGGTTATTGCGATAAAAAGTCGCTCGGATCCACTCGCACTCGAATGCAAAAAGTAGTATTTGTATGAAACGTTTAATATTTAAGTAAATGTCAGTAAACACAATGCGAATAAAATTTCTACCGGTGACGCAGCATTATAAATTCCACTTGTCAAAAAAAAAACGTTGGCACTGCTGCGGAAGCTAAGTTTTAAGGCACATCAATCCACAAAAATTATCGTAGAGTCAAACCTACACAACATATAAATTATTTCAATAAACATATTTGATTAAGAAAAGGAAAAATAACTGCACCCAAATGAAAAATAGATCATAAACGGCTGGAACTTAGAATGCGTCTACTCCCGTATGAGATGCGTTCAGCCTTGTGAAATAAATTTATTTACTTTTCTATACTAAAGATTCTGTATAATCTGCAGTAAGTACAACTCGAAAACAACCTTATAATGCCCTCAAGATGCGTTCAAAATGGAAATTGCAAATTATTAAATATACAGATTTCACATTGTACAATGTTTTATTAAAGTGTAGGAAAAAAGGGCCCGTATAAAATATTTTGATGTTAAAAAGAAAGAATGTTTACCTAACATTATTTTACAGTTTTCAGAATTTAGATCTGTGGCGACTTCCACATACCGCACAACAGTAACCTACTACAGCGCTATCTACCGAAGATACACTGAACTACGAAGTAACGCATTACACGGAGTAACTACCAATCCTGAATCGCGCAATAGAAGTTCTCGCGCCGATTATCATATGTACAACATCCCAACAGCAACTATTGGGCAGTAGCCCGCCAGGCATGATCACCTCGCCTGGTCGGAGGATCCTCCCTTTGTGTTGGGTGGAACATGATACCCATTTCCCCACATACCTAACATTATTTTACACTTATTAGAATTTAAATCACTCTCGTATCGTGTCGTTCAATATTTATTTCAAGACGTTTAAGCGCTTCTGCATTTTAAATAATCTATGAAGTTAACCTAGCAGTATAATGTTCGTTTAATGTATCGCTTTTTTAGGGTTGGCGCCGAGAATTCTTGAGTGTAGTGTACTTGTTTTCCTTTGTACGAGTATATATTGTCAAAGATTTCCTTTACATTAAAACCTTGCCCTAAATATCAGGACGCCGTATTACTTGTTAGTCAAGTTGTCAAATATCCAGAAAACTAAGAGTTGTGTGAATTTGTGGTTCTTGGAGGTCTTTTTTTTGTTTTGTAAGTTTTGTAATTGATCTTTCGCAGCACACTACAATTATCCTAACTTTTTGTGCTATTGGTACTTATAAAATATGTGATTTTTTTAACGTTTCGCCTGGTGGTAATCGTTACCACCGCCCATGGACACTCGTAATACCAGAGGCGTCACAAGCGCGTTGCCGGTCTTTGGGGAATGGTGAGGATTTTCTCTTGTCACTTTTTGAATGTGTCTTTATTTCATACGTCAATGAAGTTTCACATAAAGCTGTATGTTGAATTATTATGCCATAATATAAATATAATAATAATTATATTTAATAAATATTAATATGCTTAAGTTCAGAATTGGACTTTAATAGTTAATTCTTGATTGTATAATAATTTCAGTCTTGACAAAGTATGTAGTTTATGTAATCGCGACTAAAATGGATTTTTTCTACCCGTATACTGGTTAATGTTAGTTTTTACCTATAAATCTTAGGATTCACCGACATGAGTTGGAAAATGTAAAGATTTTTTCGGTCTTTTACCATTCAAATTTTGTACATGGTAGGTTTTACAGTGACGGCTGGGAAATGTTGGTTTTGAGAATAAAAACAAGCGGTTAGGTTATTATTATTTTTTTAAACGAAAAAAACTTGCTATTAAAACAAGAAAAACCCTAATCTAGACTTACAATGTCACTAAAACTAGACCGTTAAATTGTAAGAAACGAAATCGATCGACAATCTATCGTTTTATTATAAAACTAGCTGACCCAGTTAACCTCGTTCCACCAAATGTTCGTTAATTCTGCTCATTAACGAACATTTGGTGGAACGAGGTTGATTTTAATATTAAAAATTATTCAAATATTTATTAATAAATATCATAATTTAATACTGTAGGGCGATAGGGTTACCAGTGCAGAAATTATAGACGTCTTTGGTACTTTTGATCGTTTATTCTGGTTTCTGTGTAGTTCATACATATATTCACAAACTTGTACTTATACATATAACCCTATGTTGGGAGTGATGAGGACTGCGGGGCTATCGCTCAACACTACCCTTCCTACGCTACGTGAGTGTCTTAAGAGGACTGCGGGGCTATCGCTCTAGAAGACCTCAATACTTAGCAGAACCTGATGACTGCGGGGCTATCGATCAGGTCAGCTATGCCTACTGGACGTCAGAGTGGACTGCGGGGCTATCGCACTCTGAGTCGTCTAGCTGTCGACTGTTTGAATGGAGGCTGCGCGGCTCTTTATATAGGCCTTGTGCGACCCCCTCCACGATGTGATGCGCGTCGATTGAGACAGATAGTCGTTGTGCGAGGGAGAAAGTATTCGGGTTCATTACGCACGTTATTGTCTGCTACATTCTCCCCCTCTGGTGCTCTTCTTAACGTCCCGTGAGAGCACCAGCATCCTTGCGAGGTCTTCCTCTTCGACGAATTGGATTAATAGAGTTTGGCAGAACATCATCTCTTCTCTCGAACTTGGTCAAAGCAGACGTATGGTATCTGCCAATTGCTCTTTCAGGTGAATCTGGATGTGCCACCTCATATATGGAAACTCCATGTTTCTTGAGTATAATGTAAGGACCATCTCGACGTGGAGCAAATTTTGCGGAAAATTGTTTTTCAATATTACTGATTGGATGTGTCTCAACTAAGACTAAGTCTCCAATTTGATATCCTGGATCAGGTCTTCTCCTAGTGTTTGCCTTAAGTCGGTTTGATTCCAGATTATCTTCAATGTTTTCTTTCGCAAGTGCCAAATCTTGAGCTAATTGTTTTAAAGTTGGAGTTATTCCTTTTATAAAGTTCTCAGATTCTATGGTACAACTTAAATCATGTGTTAAATCATACGTGGTTCTTAATTCGCGACCAAATGTTAAGTATGACGGTGAATAGCCTGTTGTTTGACAAAATGACGTGTTCATAGCAAATCTAATTGCAGGTAATGTAGCCGGCCAATTGTGATGCTTGTCTTTAACCATCATTGCTATTTGTGATTTCATATCTCTATTCTTCCTTTCTACGGTGTTCGGTTCACTCAGCAATCTACTCGCGTATTCTACAGGATGTTCATGCTCGCCCTCCCCCTGCACTAAAACTGCGCCGATAGCATATTGACTTGCATCTGTTTTGATTGTAAATGTCAAATTTTCATTACCTTGTTTCAGTACTGGTGCTGTAGTCAATGCAATTTTTAACTTGTTAAAGGCTTGTTGTTCTTCCCAATTCCATTGCTTTGAATTGTAGTTTATTCAATATATCGCTTAACTGATGAATTGCGTCTGATGGCAAATCTTTAGATTCAGACATTATAATGCTTTTCAAATGCGGGTAGTTTTTCTCAAAAATTGTGGGTAGTTTACAATAAGTCAATTTATTTTCTTGACATCGGTAGCTAACTTCATAAACGTTGGGCGTCAAATGTAGGGCGATAGGGTTACCAGTGCAGAAATTATAGACGTCTTTGGTACTTTTGATCGTTTATTCTGGTTTCTGTGTAGTTCATACATATATTCACAAACTTGTACTTATACATATAACCCTATGTTGGGAGTGATGAGGACTGCGGGGCTATCGCTCAACACTACCCTTCCTACGCTACGTGAGTGTCTTAAGAGGACTGCGGGGCTATCGCTCTAGAAGACCTCAATACTTAGCAGAACCTGATGACTGCGGGGCTATCGATCAGGTCAGCTATGCCTACTGGACGTCAGAGTGGACTGCGGGGCTATCGCACTCTGAGTCGTCTAGCTGTCGACTGTTTGAATGGAGGCTGCGCGGCTCTTTATATAGGCCTTGTGCGACCCCCTCCACGATGTGATGCGCGTCGATTGAGACAGATAGTCGTTGTGCGAGGGAGAAAGTATTCGGGTTCATTACGCACGTTATTGTCTGCTACAATACTTATTATCCTATTCCGGCAGAAGACAAATCTAAAACTACAGAAATCATGAAAATTGGTCCAGCCGTTCTTGAGTTATAAATGGTGTAACTAACACGACTCTCTTTTTTATACCTATATAGATTACTGCCGAAATTGTAACACGGCCATGACTTGGCTTGCAGACTGCCAACGAGTACGAAACGATGAGCCGAGCACGCCATGATATGTCTTTTTCAACATTTACCGTACCTTTGAGGTAAACTCTCAGATTTACCAAGTAAAAGGTGGTAAAAGTTCGAAATGAACGATGATCACAGAACTGTTCGGACTTTTACCATTAAGAGTTGTTAAATCTTAGGTTTTACTTGGAAATCTTTTACAACTGTACAGTACAGTAACTTCAAGTAAGTTCAAACTGGTAAGTCTTGCAAGTTTCTATTAGATGGTAACTTCCGAAATAAAAAAATAAAGGTACAATACAATCACCTCTGTTTCTAAAATTTTGTCCAGTATTTTGTATAGCTTCGTATTCAAGTTGCTAATTAGGTTCGTCTGCGTTCAGATGAACATTTAATTGTTATAATTGCTTATGTATAAGGTTTCATACGGTTGCCGTACAATTCTATCTTTTATAAATACATTATATTTTACTTGGAATCGGTCTAAAAGATGTTTTATCCGTCATGATCACATACGTAGAAAATACCGCTTATAGTTTCAGAAACTCACCGAAACCGGAGGCCCATCCCCCAACTCCTCCCCCATCCCCCAACTCCTCCCCCATCCCCCAACTCCTCCCCCATCCCCCAACTCCTTCCCCATCCCCCAACTCCTCCCCCATCCCCCAACTCCTCCCCCATCCCCCAACTCCTCCCCCATCCCCCAACTCCTCCCCCATCCCCCTTCTCATCCCCCAAAGACCTCTGGTGTTGCGGGTGTCCATGAGCGGCGGTAATCACTTACTATCAGGCGAAACCTCTACTCGTTTGCCTCCTACTCCATAAAAAAGAACTATTTCATCACTTTTAGATTTCATTACAATAAAAATAAGTAAAATATTTTCTTCGCGAAAAGCCACTATGATATTCATTATTTTTATTATTATATTCTTTTTCTATATATTTAACCATCAAAAGACCGATACTAATTTGAAATAAACAAATAGACAAACTAATAAAAGTTACTTACTCATTTGTTGAGGAACGGGTGTCATATCCCTCCAACACAAAGGAGGGTCCTCCGACCTAGTGAAGTGATCATGCCTGGCAGGCCGCAGTACAGCTTATTTGTTCATTTTTAGAAATTGTATATATACCAATTGGAGTGAAAATTACTAAATTTTAGTTCCTCCGTAGTTTGGTGTGTCTTCGGTAGATGGCGCTGTGGTATTTTTTTGAAGCGTATGTGGAAGTCACCACACATTTTAGCGTCTCTTGAAGTCAGTACCAAACAAAAATTTCTTAAACGTACTTCATAGAAAACTTTAGAAAATTCCAAATCTCACTATGATTTGTTTGATAAAATCTAATAATCTTTATATTTTGCAAGAGATAAGACGTAATTGTGCAAAATTTCAACATCTACCTGATAAGTGTCGAAGTACATTCTGTTTAAAAGGAATTCTCGATATTCTTCGACGTAACTAACAAAAACAGTGTTACTTACAAACCACAACCAGTTAAGCCGCTGTACGATAAGGAGGATTATCCTCATGTATTTCCCTATCTTAACAACTCGAAAAGAAATTACCAACTCCACTACTATCATTAAAGGTCTGATTAGACATCAAGGAACCCTAATGTATGTGTGTATAAAAACTTTACTGTAGGCGTACACGTTATTAGGAATTCTCTTTTTGGCTTACAGGTAGATCCACTGCTATAGGTCTTGAGGTGTGTGGTTTTTAGTCTATTCGAATCTGACATAACATCACGGTTCAGAATGAAAAAAAGTGTGGGTGTACACAATGGCATTTACTGTCATTCAGGCCATTGTATGGCGTCTCCCGCTAATGACGTCCATTCCAAAGAGTCGCTTAAACTCTTGATAAGCCCCCGTAGCACATTTTGACTTCATGGTTGACCTAGTAAGAAGCGGTCGCCACACCGCTCTCTACTGCGCCAAGTGTTGTGGGTTCAAATCCTACGTGTATTCTTCGTGTCTATTTCATGTATGTTTGTAAAAGTCCCCCGCTACAGGATTTAAGTATATAACTAACGCGGGAGTTGTCTATATTTATATAAAAAAGATTCTTACAATATATTCAAGAGAGATCTATCAAGAAACCCTAATGGAAAATGTATTATTTTGAATGCACATATATATCTATCGATGAAATAAACCTAAAGGCAACCTCGATATATTACGACAATACGACATCCCACTTCAGCGGGATCGTACGTGCTCCATTAGGATGCTATTGGGACACGTTTTCTGTACGGCAGGTGGTTTCAACGCTCTACGTCAACACTGTAACTTTACACCCATTAATTAGGGTTTGAAGAAAACTGGTACGACTGGAATCGATAAAATAGCAACGTTGTGGCTAGGCACATTTGAGTGCCATATCGAGAATTGGAGTCCAAATGACAGCACGGACAGTGTAATGATTGAAGAGGTTACATCACCGCTTTCAAAAGTCCAATTCGGAGCGGTACAACTACAAGACTTTGTGTGATCGACAAAATGTTGCACTGAATCTGGGTATTCTGTGTATCCGTTTTGTCTTTATCTCTAAAGTCCTACACGACACTGGATATATTCATGCTCTGGAACCTGTTTTTTTAACAGAATTAAAACAAAAAAAATATTAGTAACGCCCACCGCTCACTAACAGAAATAAGTTTATGTCTAAATGGGGTTGTGTATACCTCCAAAGAAATTAATGTAATTGTTAAAATTCAGTAATAAATCTATTTCAAGTTTGTATTATTCTTTAGGATTTATCAACTTTTCTTGCTTATTTAATATGTTCCCATTTCCCCAGTTATTTAAGTAACAATAATAATAATTTGCAAGATTTTAATCGGCTAGTTACGTCATTATGATGTCGCCATTTGTACATGGTCAGTCATTTGATGTATTATTTTATGTAAACTATTTATGTTATGTACAATAAAGATTATTCTATTATATTCTATTCTATTCTATTTCTGAATAAGTTATATGTGAAATTACGAACCATTATTTTATTAGAAACATACATATATAACTATTGTAACTTCGGTATGTATGTATATAGAAATGGGCTGTTGTTTGTAGGCACAAAACAGTGAACGTCAAATAGTAATTAACACTTGTATGACCTTTGCTCTTTAAGAGAAGGGTCCTAAGCAAAGACTCTTAAATTTAAATCAAAATAAGCCTTATTTCATTAAACTATTAAAGTTCTTTTTAGCTTTAAAACTTTAATATCCACTATCTACTCCAGCGGGCAGTTGTTGTGTCAATTCTCGGTAATAGCCCACGCATGAAGGCTTCTTTGCTATTATCAAATAAAACAGGAGCTTCGGCTAAGTTTCCTAAGCAGGATATCCGTTATACAGCCGAACAGTTGTTCGTTTCACATCTAATTCTTACTTATATTCCATACTCGCTGTATGTTTTCTTCTGAAGCTAAACTTAGTTAGTTTCCGTCCTAAGATTATATCCTTTATCACGGGAAACTTTAAAAAAATACACAAAAGGAGACTAAATCACTTTGGTTTTGAATTTGGATTAATAATAATATCGGTTTTATAAAATCGCATTATTATTAGAACTAAAGGTATATTTCAAATTTCAGCTCAATCGTCAATCGGAGAGTCTATCAAATTGAACTTGAAAGATTTTATTACAGACAAACATCGGGACAGGTGAAACTTAATAAAAGCTTGTAAAAGTAGCCTTAGTTGCTTCTCAGTTCATCAGCTATAGCTGCCAATGCAAGTTTCGTTAAAAATCCGTTTAGCTGTTTCAGAGATTAGTCGAAACAAACAGACAGAAAAAAATAATCCCATATTTTTTTAATGTAGTTACCGTATGCACTTTCAAATGCATTAGGAAGAAGCTGTTGATTTAAAATTACAATCAGACATTTCAATTTCTTTTATTCATACGGATAAAACTTCTTGTAACAGTATCTGGATGATCGTATTTTTTTTACCATTTTCTTAAACTCATTCTAGCTAGATCGTTTTTTCACCCCGAAACCCCTTGCATACTCAATTTCGAATAATAGACGAGCAATTTTTGTATATATTATATATATATATATATATATATACAAAAATTGCTCGTCTATTATCGCTAAAGGTATTAGACTTAATCCACATTGAATACTTTTATTCAATCAAATTACGAGCAACAGGTAACATGCTTATAGAAACTATTCATTCAATATACTATTACAATGAAAACTGGAGAATTCCCATGAATTCAACGATACATTTATGTATACAAAAATGCGGATATCATTGGCTGTATTATGTACGCGCGTACTTGACCGGACTCCGGAGATTATGGACCCTGACTCACAATGGACAGAAAATTGTCCGAAGACAGTTATAAGATTAGGTCTAAGAGGGCTTGAATTGTATAAAAGTGTTCAATTATGAGAAAATGTAAGCGATGTTTCGTGTCGTGAGTATTTCTATTTAGTTTTGCCACGATTATATATGTATGTTATTCTTTTGTTATCGTTAGAAACCATTTGTGTACCGTAATCAATGTTGGGTCACATTTGTTCTATATTTCTGCTTACTTATTTGATATTTGTATCAATATTGGTTTCGTTTTCTATCGTTTATTTTTTGTTTATGTATTTGAAATAGAAGAGATTGATTTACTTTTGTTTTTTTATTATTTTGTGAACCAATGTTATTATAATTATTACAATGTGTGCTAAAAGTGAATTTAAAAGTATTCAGTAGACGATTTATTGCAGCGATAAATTAAAGAAAGTTATTAGTTTTTGAAAAGACATCACTGATTGTCCTTATATCTTGCGTGTGAATATTTATTGTTTAATTTCATAACCATGAGTTTGATTTTATCATTGAAATAAAAAGCATAGTAAAACTGTAATGTTTGGTAAAAAAACAATGCCTCAGTTTTACTTAAATATAGAAGGTAAACAAACAGTTGGGTCATAGTTATGGTAAGTGATAACCGCTGTCTGTAGCCAGCTGCAACTAAAGTGCATAAAGTACCGAGATGGTAAAACAAGCAACATACTACAGCGCCATCTACCGAAGATACACCGAACTACGTAGTGACGTTACTACACGCAGTACACAACACTACTAATCCTTAATCACGCAATAGAAGTTCTCGCGCCACACCCCAGGTCTTGGCGTAGGTCATAGCAAGTAAGTTGGGTCTATCTCCGACCTGTTACTGATCCGGTCGCGACACTCGGCCTTCATAGCAGCACGTGAAAAATTCGAGATCAGAAGGTGTTGGACCAAAGAAGATCCTTTTTTTCTCCTGATTTCACGCTACCGTGTTACTTGTGTCGCTGATCTCGATCCCAATAGTGGTTGCAGATAAGCCAACTGCAACCAAAACTCTAGCTGCAAAGCCGAATTCAAATTTAAAATCATTTATTTTGAGACACTAAGTGACATTTATGAACGTTAAATTGAAGCTACAGTTAAAAATCTTTTTTTTTATTATATAGGGGGCAAACGAGCAGACGTATCGCCTGGTGGTAAGCGATTACCGCCGCCCATGGACACCCGCAACACCGGAGGCGTTACAAGTGCATTGCCTGCCTTTTAGGAAGGAGTACGCTCTTTTCTTGAAGGTTTGAAGGTCGTATTGGTCCGGGAATACCGCAGGCGACAGCTCATTCCACAGTTTTGCTGTGCGCGGCAGAAAGTTTCGGGAAAATCGCAAAGTTGTGGACTGCCAACCATCTAGATGATGAGGATGAAATTTCTGTCGCGTAGGACGATGGCGGAAAGATGCGGCAGGTATCAATCCGAACAATTCCTCGGAGCACTCCCCATGGTAAATGCGGTAGAAGATGCACAGCGAAGCAACATCTCTACGCAGCGCCAGAGAGTCTAGCCGAATTGGAAGATCCTGGCAATCGACGATACGAGTCGCCCTCCGCTGAATGCGGTCCAGAGGGAGGAGCTGGTATTGGGGTGCCCCTGCCCAAAGATGAGGACAGTATTCCATGTGAGGCCGAACCTGCGCCTTATAAAGCCGAAGGCGGTGGGCCGGAGTGAAATACCGCCTCGATCTGTTGAGCACACCAAGCTTTTTCGAGGCCAATTTGGTCTTGCCCTCCAAAAGGCCACGTAACTGTACTTCACTCGATACGTCGACACCAAGTACTCCAATATTGGCAGAGGCAGATAGGGGAGTATCTTCAAAACAAGGGTATACGACCCACGGAAGAATAGATCCTACATGAGATTAGAACTCACGACACTTAGCGCAATAGAAAGCGGCGTAAAACTACTAGGCCAATTGTACAGTCATTTAACCGTACAGTCAACCAATTAATAAATACGAAAGTAATCCAAACACAAATAATTATAAATAATATGATATAATATTATCACTTTACGCACAATAGTCAAGTTACACAAACATACCGCATATAATAGTTAACATTACTACGAATATATATATATACACCAGATGTAAGAAATTCACAGCAATATTCAGTGATGGTCGGGTTCATGTAACTAGATATTTCGAACCAAAATTACTATTATTCGAGTATTCGTAGTCTCTCCCGGAACAATAATATAATCGTAAATATATATACACTCTCAAGCCTGTATTCCTAAGGGTCAGGTAGGAATGTATTACACAAGAATATTTTGCTAATCATGTTTGTATATACATTCGCGTATTTTCAATGTCACTCTCATTTATCGCTTTGAAAAGTAGAATGTGGGCAAATGAGAAGTACAGGGTAAAGTTAATACAAAACCAGCTACGTCCGGGATGCGGCAGCCATGACTACCGCCATTAGTAAAGCTATATGATTCTGGATAAAGTTGATTTTAAGCAAACAGAACACGTTTCTTTTGCTCGTCATTTTGTACGTACCTAAGTAGTAACATAAAATTGATAAACACAGACCAAAATCTATTTATTTTACACATTGCCGGTGGGTCATAAGGTAACGCCTCTGATGTTGCGGGTGTCCATGGGCGGCGGTAATCGCTTACCATCAGGCGATACGGCTGCTCGTTTGCACACTATATAATAAAAAAAAATACATTGCCTGGACGCCTCGGCTATTATCTACCTCGATAATTGAGTTTTCTAACAGTGACGGAACTTTTCGAATCGTGTTTAACCGAACAAACAAACTCTTCATCTTTATAATATTGTATGCCTTTTATATTTTTGTCTTACAATTAAAGTTTAATTAACAATTTAATTGTTTAATAGAAATAAATAATACAGATTAGGACGTTTTATGCAGCAGTATCTGAAATATAATTAAAATGGAGTGTCTTGTACATTTTTGATGAAACATGAATAAACCTATTGAGATAATAAATTATACTGTGTAACACCCAGCCTAATGCAAGCATTCACCCACATAAATGTATGCAAAGAGCGGAAATTAAATTTTGTTAAATTCTCAAGCGCTGCATGAGTTAGGGAAACATCTTTTTATACATTATATATCAAAATCGTTTTAATGAACTTTACCATTATTTTAGTCGCTTTGGAAATAGAATTATATTACGTAAACGGTCAAAATGTAATTACCTTTTGAACTAATAATTTATTTACTACCAGCAAACATTCTGGTACCAACTAAAAAAACAGTAAAATTAATATCGATTGCCACCAAACTTCATATTAACAACAGTCAGATTATCCAATCTTAAGATTGCTTAAAAACTTTGATCGTATTGGCTGCACTATGAATTTTTTTTTTTCAAACATAAATAATAAAAAACAAACATATGTTTCTATGTAACTCTTGTTAGTGACTCATAAATAAGTATATCGAAAATAATACACAATAAATTCATACACACACACGTCTCACAATATAGAACAATAATGCACGATATAACCCTTCGGATTATTTCGTAACCACGAGGCAGTTGAACCTGTATCTTACACAAAGTTCAACGAGAAGCGAAACCTGAAATATTCCCGCCCAGTTACAAGAGATTTCAACCAAAACAATCGCAAAACAGTTAGCTATCTCGATTCAGGAGTTTTGTACATCACTAATAATTATTATAATTTCCAATTTGACTTGAATTTTCCTTTGAAAAATGTACAATACAAACGAATTTCTAACATTAACAAAAAGGGTTTTCTTGTTATAATTTAATTAAGAGTAAGGTAGGCTGTAGAGGCTCTGTCGCATCCCGTTTTATCCTCGGGGCTCACCAAAACAATCCTAATTGGTTTGTACAGCCAGCAACCAAAGTCACTGACCATGTTGCAAATTTACATATTGTAAAAGGTGAATAATAAGTTAGTAGTACGGTAAATTGTGTATTAAGATTTAATGAAGGTATGCTTTACCTTAGCTTTAGCTCTCGAGGTATTTGAAGTAGGATTAAGGGTAGTAGCTATTGGCGAACTGTCTCTCTACCTACTTCGAAGAGGTGCGAGTATAGTAAGCTATGTATATATATGTATGTATGTTGATAGGGAGGTTAGTTTTATGTAATAAATAAACAATATTTTTACCATGAACTCGGGCTGAAAAATAATGTTACATGACATTTAATCAAATTACCCAAAAATTATGGAGGAAAGCGAAAAAAGCTCTTATTGATTTGATAAAGTTAGTAGTATCTATATGTTTAAATGTATGTCCAACAGAAGACTCGAATTGGGTGATGCTGACCTATTTTGGATAGCAAAATAGTGCACCATGTACACCATTTTTTTTTTTTACACACAACGCCATCTAGTCCCAAGCTAAACGGAGCTTGTGTTATGGGTACTAGACAACTGATATAAACATTTATACTTTTTTTGTTTTAATAGTAATTTTTATTAATTTAAAAATCAAAATCTATTTATAATAAATACGCACACTATACACACACACGTATACATCCACGCACGCACGCACGCACACACTCACGCACTCATGCACTCCCGCACTCAAGCATGCACAGAATATAGAGGCTAATCCCTGCATTATTAAAATTTTGATGACAAAACAACATTTAATATTATGCTTTAATGAAGTTTCCAACAGTACATAAAAGATTTAGTAGGTACAGGAATATATGGCACAGATACTCCTGTACCTACTAAATCTTTTATGTACTGTGTTTCGAAAACTAAATTGAATATAATATCCTATCTACAAAGTACTGATAGATACGGAAATGCAGTGTAACATTAACATATAAAAAAGTCATACACTTTGAAATGGTTTCTGGAAACTTAGAAGAGGAAGGTAAGTTCTACGAGAGAATAGTTTCCCATTATTGTAAGCGTTTATTTGTGTGGACGGTTTGTCCAATCACGTAGCTTAGCCAGTCACGTGATAATATAAAATAAAAAGGAGAACTTTATTTTGATATTTAATAAAGAATAAGCAATATTATTCTTTTTTATTAATTTCAATTACCTTAAAAAAACTTTTAGGATTATTTTTTTCGATTACAACACCACGGTCCATATTTTAAATACAGTTAGATACCCTATTCATTCTAGTGTTTCATCAATAGCCTATAACAGTCCACTGCTGGACGTAAGCCTTTTCTTAAAAGAGTAAAGACTTTGATAATCTAAAACCTTTAAACGAGTAATTCTTGCATATATAGTCGGATTCTCGGAAACGGCTCCAACGGCTTTTATGAAATTGTGTATGCAGTTGGTTTCGGGTGCGATAAATCAATCTCGCTAGGATCCATTTCAGGAACATTTATCAAAAAAAATATCGAGCAAAGCTCCATAACCGCAAAACCTGCAGCTCCTAGTTTTTTCTGATAAGAAAATATATCAGTACTAGAGGGCAATGAATCCGGGCCGCATAAGTAACCTGAAAGTCTCTGATACTAATTATGATAGCTTAATGAAAAACAAAATTCATCATCTTCTTCCTAGCCTTTATTATTCCCAATATTATTTAGGGTCGGCTGCTAGTTCAACCGGTTTTACCTGAATATCAGTTTTTACACAGAGCGACTGGCATCTGACCTCCGCAACCCTGACGGTAAACTGAATTCGAAAGTTAAACTAGTTGTCAGTATATTTCAGGGCACTGACTTCCCAATAACGATTGCCATAGATGTTCATGACAACCGGGACTGACGGCTTAACGTGCTCGATTAAGAATTTCTTGTCAGAAACATCCAACAGAAGTCCGACTCGGGAATCGAACCCAAGACCTCTTGGTTTCCAGTCGCTTACGCTAACCGCGAGACCAAAAACACAATTACAATAAATAAATATGCTTTCGACATTACGTTACGTCGCTTTTTCAATCATTACAATTTAAAAGATAACATTTTTAATCTTAACATGTCATAACAGTACCTACCTATTTTTTGTATCTGAATTTATAATACGACTCTTTTAAGTTGTTCAAACTGTTGTCCGTTTTTTTTACTTTGTTGACGACATCCTACAGCCCGCTGAATCCGGCATTATCTTCGTGATCACTTCATGGTAACCAACCGTTATCAGCCCTTAAAACAGTAATAACTAACAATACATTTTAAACCTTATAAGCATTATACTGAAGGTAAGATTTAGTCTATTTGTAATTTCTTTAATTAAAAGTCAACATTTTCGGGAACAAGGGAATTATCTAAATTAGTGGTTTCTTTTTACGTTGTACGTCTCGTTGTTTACTTTTAAGCGATTCTCAGATAATGAGTTGTGGTACTTTGGGTACAACTGAGATATTTACCTTAAAACCCAGATGTAGAATTTGGAAGCAGTGATAGTCGTTTATAATACATCTTACTTACTTATTGGTATGTACTGTTTGAAGCTTTCAATGTAAACCAATATTATAGAGAGGAAAGATTTTGTTTGTAATGATTTAACTCGAAAAGTACTTGATCGGCTTAAAAAAACCTTTCACTTACATTATATATGTAACAGAGTTAGGAATCCGTATGAAAACTTCAATAATTTTAAAGCCAAGTTTTTTTTTACCCAAGGTGTAAAAAAATATATCGCGTGCGCTTCGAAAAGTATGGACAATAGAGCAAAATGATGTACTACAGTTTTATAGGAGACATTAATATCCACAAAAAAGTACGCGGTATCATATGTCTAACTATTACAGTTAGTTCACAATAACTACTTTTCAAGTTAAAAATCAAAGGTCCCGGCGGAATTATATTAGAAACACTGCTTTTACGACATTGCTTATTAGAATATATATCTTTAAGCGACTACACTTAATAGATATTTTCGGAGAATTATATCTTTTAGAACGACCAGCTGTATTGTAAACATTTGATCACAAAGTAAACCAAAACATATCGAGTCTAGGGTCCATTGTAATTCTCAAAAACAAAGTACACGTGTGTGCAGCCGAAGCCCAAAGCCCGCTTTCTCTTCAGACAGTTTGTTACATACTGAACACAAGACGCACCAAAACATATTGTTGAGATGTTCGTGAAACTTTTAACGTGCCGCAAAAAAAAAACAAATTATTTTAGAAGAAAAATCGCGTATAATATCAAAACTTGAGAGTGGAATTACAAACAAAAACTTGGCAGCGGAATATGGTGTATCACACTCGACGATATTAACTATTTGGAAGGAGAGAGGAAAAATTCAAACACATTTTGAGAACAAAGCATACAAATATTGAGGGAGCTTTGTTAACGTGGTTTAAATATCAAAGAACAAATAATGTTTCAATAAATGGATCAATTGTTCAATAAAATACAAACGCCTAAAAGGTGAGACATTAAGTCCATCTCATGCAAACGTAAGTACCTATTAATAAATTAATAAAAAATAAGTGTGTGGAGAGGGATGTTCGGTATGAGTTTTATGTGTGAATCTATGTGTATGTGTGTATATCTCTCTATAGGTTCTTGCGGCATCATAACTCCCAAACAAATGATTTTTATTGTTTATTTGATCGAATTAAGTGGCGTGAGTTTGGAGAGGCCTCTGTCCAGCAGTGGACTGCGATGATTATGATGATGATTTGGCCAAATCTTGGTCGACTTTTCTAAGCTTGGAAAGTTTGCTAAGATCGTGTTATAATTTATAATATTTAATTTTTAGATCAATACCTATGTTTACCATGCCGGAGCCGGCTGCTAAACTATTCTTAAGTGTTAAGTATATAAAGTTATTTTTAGCATAACCCTAGTGGCAGTAAAGTTATTATAAACTCCTATAAATAAATGTGTAATATTCAGAAAAGTTTCAATTCATAACTCTTTCATATTAATTACGGATTCGTTAAAAGTTTTCATATGCGTTCCGATATTCGAAATGAGTGATTTTTAAAATAAATATGCCCGTATTTGAGAGCTGCTATGATAATATTTTTAAACATTTTATGCCAACATTTCGAATTCGAAAACAACTCTGTCCGCGTGTTACGCTTTAACGGCTAAATTCCTGCACCGATTTTAATGAAATTTCGCATAGAGATATTTTAATACTTAAGAAAGGACATACGCTACTCTTAACTGCGATAACCGACATTCACTGACACTTCTGAAACTGTTTATAGTCTTTTATTGATATTCAGATTATAACAATCACCTATGAAAAATTTGAAATTATCATTTTTTTTTCTAACAAGATTTATTAATGAGCATTGTACCAAAATCTGTTAACTTCAAATCGTAACAACCCTAGAAGGTTTCGTAAAGCAAAAACTTACGATGGTCACAAGTTGACGCTAAGTTTGTGGTGCCATCTTCAAAGGAAACTGACCAAAATCACTGTGATGTTTTGCTTTGCTGTATTTCCCAAGATTAAAACACGGTAACAAACCTCTCCTTGAGGTTCATTTCGTAATAATTTATGTATTCTAAGTCATAATACTTGCAACTACGCTGTCTAACTACATCTTTACCTTCGGGTTTCAAACAAAAACCTTGCGTTAATGTTTGAGTTTTCGTCTGGTGTTGCAACTTTAGATAGATTTCTATACCGCATTAACTTCAGTGTGGTATATACCTGTCATAAAATGTATTTAACAGATGTCTTAAAAACTATGGTTCGCCTTTTTATTATTTCACCAGGCTGTACCTCATGAACCGTGATAGATAGACATTCCAAATTTCCACAGATGATGTATTTCTGTTACCGCTATAACAAAAATTACTCAGTGGCGATGTCCACGTCGGGGTCACCACTGTGGGGGAACGGGTATCATGTCCCTCCAACATAAAGGGAGAATCCTCCGACCAAGCGAGGTGATCATGCCTGGCGGGCCACTGCCCAACAGTTGATGTTGGGATGTTGTATATATGATAATCGGTGCGAGAACTTCTATTGCGCGATTCAGAATTGGTAGTTACTCCGTGTCGTACGTTACTTCGTAGTTTAGTGTATCTTCTGTAGATGGCGCTGTAGTAGGTTACTGTAATGTTATATGTGGAAGTCGCCAAAACTCAAAAGGCTCCCAAACAACAAACCTTTTTTATCAGTTATTGCTCTATATTAGTAATGGTAACAGATAGACTCTTGAAACGTATAGAAAATGGTACGGAACTCTTCCTGCGCAAGTCCGACTCGTACTGTACCGAGATTAATTCAGCGAACATATTAGTCTATTATATTGGTACTTATTATTTAGAAGAACCATAGGTGACGTACCCTGCCTCATAGAAAACTCATGTCGTGCATTCCACCCCTCAACCCCTGGTGTAGCACGCACGCATACATACACGACGGTTGTCACTTACAATTAGCTGACCCGTCAGCTTGTTTGCCCCCTGCACCATAAAAAACTAGAACTTATGGAAGCCTGTGACAGTTCAGTACTTACAGTGATGCTAATTCTGTTGTTGACATCACTAAATTAAAATTCACTAAAATTACAGTATATTTTTCGATGTGTCACCTCTTACTATCTTAGCTTTCACTATATATAGTTTAATACCAGATAAATAAAAGTTTACCTGGTAGGTTTACAAGAATGTCGATATTAATAGTCTACAATAACCATAATTATCACTATGTTTTTACTACGCTGTGAACGAAATTGAACCATAACAATTTCACCGTATGATGTTATCTTAATATGGACTGTTATAAAATATGGAAATTCACATACTCCTCTTTTAAAATCACATTTTGAGGTTTAATAAAAGTGGGAGCCTGAAAAAGTGTAGTCATGTTAATAATACGTTCCGGTTGAATACTTTTTTTTACCCTACGTAAGTGATTACGTAGAATCAACATTTATTATATTTAAAACGAGATAAGTGATTTTTTGTAAAATACTGTTGAAAGACTATGAAGAAAGAAATATGACTGTATTTTAAAATAATGTAATTCATATCGAATTAGCCATATGGAAGGCGTCCGCAATTTTATATGCCTTCTATTTTCATATTGTACTTAAATTGGGTAAAATAGAGCACTTTGTAGTTAGGTAATAAATACTGATTGGGGTAGGCGCTTGTAAACAACTTGTGTTGTTTACGACTTTCAACATTTAAATCTATAAATAGACTAAATCTCTATTTCGATTCTGTTTCAATTCTTTGAAAACTGTCATCAATCTATTACACAAAAGTACGCTACACTTAAAACTTCATTAATAAACGAGCAAAGTTTATAACTCATCACATCACAGGTTTAATTAATATTATTCACATTAGAAATACGAAATTGACATAACACAATTCAGTGTTACCACTTTGTAAAGCTTTATAAAGAGTAGAACAAATATTTCTTATCTATACTAATATTATAAAGCTGAAGAGTTTGTTCGATTGAACGCGCTAATCTCAGGAACCGCTAGTCGGATTTGAAAAAAAAATTCAGGGCAATAGAAGACGCAAACGAGGTTGCGTCTTCTACTGCCCAGCGTGCGTAGCGTGAAAATTTTCGCCCGTTTTTGCAACATTCTTCATTGGTGCTCCTCTCCTATTAGTATTAGCGTGATGATAGTAGTAGTATTAGGCCTATAGCCTTCCTTGATAAATGGACTATCACTTCAATACCAAAATAATTTTCCAATCGGACCAGCGGCATTTGCAATAAGTATGTTGACCACTTATATATCTTATAATATATATAGATGCATATAAAACAACATTAGATGCTTTTTCATTTACCTATAGCAGACTTTATTCAGAAAAATGGGTTTTTTAATAGTTGAATTAATGTTCTTTGGCTTTATTCGATTTTCTTTTAACATTGTATTGAACACTAATGTATCTGCAAGCACGTAGCAAGTGTCGGGCTAGAATGGAAGCGACCTGATTTAAAACTCTTTAATCGCACACCAAATCGACCATTATATGCTGTAACGATAGATAGTAGCCTATTAGCGATGCTGCCGTTTATTGAATTAAATTTGTAAATGTATGGGTATTTATATCAATACTAAAATTACAAAGCTGAAGAGTTTTTTTTGTTTGTTTGAACGCGCCAATCGCTGGAACCGCTTGTCCGTATTTCTTTCAGTGTTGGATAGTCCATTTATCGAGGAAGGCATATATATCATCACACTAATATCAATAGGAGCGGAGCACCAATGAAGAATGTTTAAAAAACGGGGGAAAATTTTCACGCTACGGACAATAAAAGACGAAAACGAAGTTGCGTGGGTCAGCCAGTGATAGATAAAAATAATTTTGATTTAAGAAATTAGACCTCCATGGGTGCAAATCTTTTAGAATTTGTTAAGCCAATTAAGCCAAATTAACATTTTTAAAGTAGAATAATGATAATACGGCCCTGCGTTATACAGATTCGCGATAATCCGGACGACCAGCCGCGACCAGTTATATTGAGCCAAATTACAAAATGTTTAACATATGTATACAAGCATAAATATATTGGGATTGTCACTAACGCGCCCGCGCCTCGAAAATAAAAATAAATCGACAATTATTAATGAACATTGGTTTTGACTGACTCTGTGGCACAATGGTAGCGTATGCGACTGCTGTGCTTGAGTTCTCAGGTTTGATTCCCGGGACGGACCAAATATTTGTATGATCTATAAATATTTGTTTTGATGTTTGGGTGTTTTCCATGTATTTACAAAAAAAGTATATTATTATATGAATTTATATCAGTTGTCTAGTACCTACCCATAACACAAGCTCTACTTACTCGTAGTTTGGGACTAGATGGCGTTGTGTTAGATGTCCGAAATATTCATTTAATTATTTTCATTTTAATTTCGTTAATATGTATTTGTGATTTTACGTTATGTAGGTATGTACAACATGAGCATAACACCCGCTTTTTATACGAATTTTTGATTATCCGAATCCCTAACGAGAACAATTAGTCCGGTTAATCGAGTGCCCACTGTATTTCGATAATGAATTATACTTACAGCTTAAGTCTGACGTCTGACGGCGGAAGTTTAAATACCTACTATTTTTTAATTCCTAAGAGGAATTATCCCTGTCTCTGGAAAGTGGCATCTGGATTGCAGTATCGTCGTGCATACTAAATTTTACAAAGGCCATCACGTTCAAAATTTAAGAATGCGCTGCTATACACATTGAATGGGAGCACGTAAACCAAGCCGCGCTCCACATACATGTTTTCATGTAATATTTATACGATATACTTATTCTATACTAGCCTATGTGTTATTCAGATGTATAAGCTATATTATTGTAAAGTTTCATCTATATTATTGTAAACTTTCGCGTTTATAACTAATATTATAAACGCGAAAGTTTGTGAGTAGGTGAGTGAGTATGTTTGTTGCTCTTTCACGCAAAAAAACTTAATGGATTTTGAATGGACTTCAATTTTATTATCACTTTAATTCCCATTAATTTTAATGTAACCAAATGCAACGGGAACATTTTTTCTTTTGTCTAATTCTTGCGTATTTCTATTTTACCTTGTTTTCCAAAAACTTAAATGGTTTAAAATTAATCATTTATGATTTTACGTTAGATAATACTTGTCCTTGAATGGTACGAGTAAGAAACTCTTACACTATTTATATATTACAGGGAACTTTATTTACATATGTACCCAAACTCAGAAGAACAATTTGTGGATCTCACAAAGTATTTTTCTATGTGGGGATCGAAATCACAACACTTACGCGTAACTGGTGTAGTGACCCATTGATCATTGTTCAACTTAACCCCTTAATCTACTGATGATATATAGCCTATAGCCTTCCTCGATAAATGGACTATGTAACACTGAAATAATTTTTCAAATTGGACCAACGGTTCCTGAGATTAGTGTGTTCAAACAAACAAACAACCTCTTCAGCTTTATAATATTAGTATAGATACTTCAGTCTATTGCCGTCTACTGAAACGCTGAAAGTAAAATTCCCCCAAAGAGCAAGAACTATCCCAGTCTTGTACAGTTCGCATTTATCAGCTGCTAGCCATTTTCTTCAAGTCATCAGTCCATGCCTAACTGTAATAATACCCACATAATAAATATTAGATCCCTCACTAACATTCTCTCGGAAATCACTATCGCAATTATGAATAAAGCCCTCTATTACTTGCAGATCTCTGATAAATTAAGCTCTTAGTGCCAACGTTTGAATGTTTTGCTAGTTCCATGAATAACTTCTATTGTCTACAGCTCCATCTGTTTTGCCAGCAAGCAAAAACTTCCATTTGATTTAGTACATACTCGTACCTCAGTAATTTTATATTTAAATTGTAGGTGAAAAAGTTATAAGAAAACGCTTTCCAATCAGTAACAAAAATCAGCATGTTGTTTTTATTATTGAACATATCAAAATACATTTATATTCAACAAGCTGAACCCCGCGGTACGATAATATTCGTCTATGTGTTAATCTGATGTATAAGCTATATTATTGTAAAGTTTCATCGAAATCCATTCAATAGTTTTTGCGTGAAAGAGCAACAAACATACTCACTTACATACTCACAAACTTTCGCGTTTATAATATTAGTTGGATTATTTTATAGCAAACTAATTGACACAGACCTTTTCTTAGAAAGAAGAATTCTGCCTTCTATACCACTTTGGTTAGACGTTTTGATATTGGATTCGTTTCAAGTTTTGCTTCTCTTTGCTGTGATGTTATTTTGCATAGTTTGCTGCTTTAGTCGCCCTTCGGACACCTGTGGGATGAATACGGGTTATGACACACTGTTTTTTGTTAATCTGTCTTCACACGTATATAAAATTATATAAATAGCTTACATTTACGCAATTTACATTTTGGGTAATTGTTTCTTATTCAAATAAGGGATGCCGTTATCTTTTTTTAATTGACATGTTAGTAAAGTAGTTAGTGATCCTACGCCACTCAGAACTCAACTGTTTATGCTTCCTTTGTTCCAGTTCCTCGATAAAATTCCAACTGTGGAAGTTCAACACTAATGAAAATTCTCCCATGTCTTGTCGAAGGACAAATTCTTTGACTGAACTTTCGAATCAAACGTTTCCTCGGAAAATAAACTTTTAATCTTCTCCCTCGTATAATTTACGACGAAAACCTAAACACATTGAGAGACTGTTTTATTGACAACGTCGTAACGTTAAGGCTATAACATAATAAGAACATAAACCATTTATGTACGTATAACCTTATGTCAGGAGAAAGAGGATTCGGGTTAGATGATGTATTGACTGTTCTATCGTCATGAACAGCTGCTGTAAGACCGACGTGAAAACAAATGAAGTTCTGTGCATTTTGAAGTTTCTGTGTTTTTTAATTTTATAAATTTCTTCAGAATGTTGTTTCTTTTTTAAACGGTTTTAATTAGCTCACCCTGTTTGTTTTTTTCTTTATTCTTTATTCTTCCTTCAAAAAATCAAATTTAGTAATTCAAATTTCACCCTCTTCCTGTCAACCGATTAATCTGAAATTTTGTATACACTTTGGATTTTGGTGACAATACAATCATGTTTATTCATTATCATTATAAATTCAAGATGGCCGCCAATTAATTATAATTCAACGTAGGTTTTATCAGTCCCCATATTGATGGGTATCAAATGAAAGGGCTCAACAAGCAGAATACAATATACTATAAAAAATTGAAAGAATGAAGCACTAAAAACTAGAAAATAAAAATAGGTAAAAAAACTTTTGAAGTTAAACGGTTTTATGTTAAAAAATGTACTAAAAACCAAAAAAATAAAAAAATAGATACAGTCGTGGGAATTATAAACATATGCATAGACTAGACTAAAATAAAACCGTGGGGCACGTCAATTGTCTACAAATTATCGACTTAATGTGCGATAGAAGAATCGTTTAATTCGTCGTTAGGCAGTTGGCCCGCAGACGGTGAGGAAATTAATTACTATTTTCTTGCTCATGGAAATTCCAATAGTTATACATTCCATGTTAACCCCACGGTTTTATTTTAGTCTAGTCTATGCATATGTTTATAATTCCCACAACTGTATCTATTTTTTTATTTTTTTGGTTTTTAGTACATTTTTTAACATAAAACCGTTTAACTTAAAAAGTTTTTTTACCTATTTTTATTTAAAAACCTGATCGTTAATTTTACGTTAAACTATTTGCATACCATAGAGCATCAAATTTTTTATGTGAAATAATACTAAAAATTATTAGTAAGTAAGTACCTACCCTATAGTCATTTTTCTTAAATGTTCTTAAAAAAATCGCAACTGAATGAACGAGATCGGTACAAAAATCTATATAACAAAGAAATTGAAGAATTCATAAAATACACATGCTGGTTCAGAGTCACATTCGAATTTTCTGATAAAATATACCTGATCCGGCTTTCCAATCCGATTTCATGAAGTCAATAGAAGAAAACAGTGAGAAATATTTATACAAATCTGAATTGTCGGTTAGTATTAGAATGGTTCCTCGAAATAAGCTTTCATATCTGCATATATATAAATGTTAAGTTTATTTGTGTACGCTTTAAGTTCTGCACCAATGAAGCTCATATTTCGACGTATTCAAATCACTTCAAAGATTGTTTTTACTTATTTTTTGCCCATTTCTGTTCCTAATTTGAACTATAATATGCCTTAACATGCCAATGGCATAGTAATGTAAGGTATAAATGAAGAAATTGTGAAGAATATAAATTAAAAATTAATTACAGATAATTAGACTCGTAGCAGCAGATTGAATAAAATTTTAAGAAATAACTTTAATTAAGAATAAATTTTGTAACTACATGTGAACTTTCGATCGTTCACAGTGTGTATATTATAAGTACCGTAAGTGAAAAGCTGTTAAATTGCAATAATAAACGGGCGCTACATAAAATACAAAAGTAATGAAAATTGTTTGGCGACAAATAGAAGAAATGACCACAGATACTGAATAAAAGCTGTAATATGATGGAAACATTTAACCTTATTACAACTAAATCTTTTAATAAATCGTAAACATTATTAAAGTACGTATGAAATACTAATGAAAATATTGAAACAGAATTCTTAATTTCAGGTTTCTTAGTTTCTAAAGAAAGAAAAACCTCACCAACTGATAATAAAATAAGAATAAGTTACACTCCGACCTCACAAGTTGTAAAAACTGAAAAAATAGTATAAGCACTTCCCAAAAGAAAAGCAAAAACACAATACTACCCCATGAAGATGTTTTACCGAAATCTCCTCAATAAAGTAATTACACTAATTGTACTATATCCACGCTGATAGAGCACTTTCTTTCCTTGATGGCGGAAGGAGATTAATGTAAACCGAACCATTAATACCTAACCAAAGATCAACTGAACTTTTGTCCAAGATTGCTCCTGAGAATACGTCCATTAGCGTATTAATAGCTCTATTTATTTTCCCAGCTTTGGTTCATTGTCGTTTTATATATTGGCAACATTAAAGAATGTTACTAATAGCATAGTTAGATTGCAGCGTATTATTTGAATAAATTTCTCTAAATTATATTCGATAAGGTAACAAAACACGGAGGGTGATTTGGAGGTGTCATCCATTAATCATCCTACAGCAGTCTTAAAAAAAGGTTAAAAAGGTCAAGAAATGTGCTAATGTACTAATTTAAATACCATCATCATCAACAACCCATAACGTCCAACTGCTGGGCTCGGGTCTCCTCTTAGGAGAAATTAAGGCCATACGTCCCCACGCTGGCCAAGTGCCGGTTGGGGATTGGCACGACAACGTTGTGGCTATGTTATCTTGCCGTTGGATTTTCATAAGCCGCCCAAGGGCCAAAATTATTTGAAAATTTTCCAAAATATAATACCGAGCAAAGCTCCAGGCCCTCCAAGTAATCATAATTTAACATAATTATGTAATAAAGTAACTTAGTAACTTACTTTTTAACATCTTTTTAACAGCTTGTATGTCTAAAGTTTTTTTTCGTTTATGTTCAGCTTAACGTTCTCTATTTCATAGTTCGTTTTCATTAGTCCAAAGTTGTATAATCTCTTCTTCAAGATAGATTAGATTAACGTTCTAATAATATCAAATCAGATAGCCACGTTGGCAGTGGAATCAAAAAGTTAATACAGCTAAATCCGCTGAAGGAATTCGAACGAGTGCGGATTATTAACTTCGGAATATGACTTTATATTCTTCGGTAGGTAGAATTTATACTTCTGAATCTTAAATTTTGTCATATTAGCTACTTAGAATTTACCAGAAGAGAAGTAGAACTACAGTAGTTTCTGTAGGGAGTTGGAAGTACAATAGAGACGTACTATAAGAATTTGGAGAGAGAGTAACAATTATGAGTATATGTGTAATTTCTTTACATATTTTTTTTATTTTATTTATTTACGACATTATACACTTATATTTATCGGCGGACTTAATGCCCCCTGCATTCTTTACCAGCCAAACAATTTCAAGTACAATATACATGAGTATGAATCTGCGCCTGATCTCTGCCTGATCGTGTTGTATAACCGCTACAACGGATTATGAGAGTGAGGCAACAGAGATCACCTGTGTTATCGCACACAGTTGTGCAATATAATATCTCCTGCGTGGTTGGCTGGTCTTCGTTGAGGCAGGCTGCCGTGACCGAAAGCGGTTAGAAGTACATCATCATCATAACAATGCATAAGTTCTTAAAGTTACTACTGCTTGTGAATATATTTGAATTAGATTTAGGATATAGGATTTATACTTATATAGGAAACAAATATGCGGATAGATCACGTGAATGGCAAGGGATTACCAATGCCGATGCCAGTTACAATACAAAATTAAGAAAAAAAAATCCTTTGAGTGGGAGTAAACTTTGTTTCTAAATGTGTAAAGGTATTGTTCAGCTACCATTCAATACCTAACTAGTCTAAAAACATGGAATTTAAAAAAAGCCTCCTTTATATTTAATTCGATTAAATATTACAATTTACCTTTTAAAACAAGTGTACTTAGTTAATTATAGATTTTCCTTAAATGAAAAGTGCTTAAATTTAATGAGATAATTTTTCTCAGAGGAATGTTAATTAATATTCTAAGGGGATTTGAACATTTAAATATGTAAATCCATATTGTACATGCAATCCGTGTAATTTCAATAAACTTTCTGCATCGCACAACAAAACTGTGGAATGAATTGTTGCCTGAAAAGAGCGTACTTCCTTAAAAAAGGCCGACAACGCAATTGTGACGGCTCTGGTGCCACGGGCGACGGTAATCGCTTACCATCAGGCGATGCGACTGCTCGTTCGCTATATATACCATAAAAAAATCAAGTAATTGTACGATGAGAGCATATTTAATATTCAACGAAATTAATACGCATGAAGCTTACTTTGCTAATGTTTTCATGTACCTTAAATCTACTGCGCTATTTAAAAATAAGTTGCTTCCTTTTTCAAAATTTAACCTAAATTCTAGGCTTTATGTAACTAAATATCTCTACTTTAATCAATACTAATATTATAAATTTGAAAGTGAATCTCTCTGTCTGTTTGTCTATCACGCTTAAACAGCCAACTGATGTTTCAACGAAATTAGCCATGGAGATATTCCGATTCTGGAGGAAGGACATAATCTACTCTTCACAGCGATGCCATAACCAACATACACGCAGGCAGTGAGCCCTGGGATAAAATATTTAAAGATATTAGAATGAACACAACATTGAATTAAGTATTATATATCTTCTGTCAAAAGTTTCCCTATTTCTTGAAATCATATTCATAATCACTTTTCTATTCTTTGCTCAAAACTTATTTAGACTGTGTAACTTTGACTGCACGGTTGGCCTAGTCGTTTAAGCGTTCACTACGCCGCTTGCTACTGCGCCAAGTATCGTGGGTTCAAATCCTACGTGGGACATCATTTTGTGGGATCCACAAATGTTGTCCCGAGTCTGGGTGTTCTTTGTGTTCGTTACATGTATATTTGTAAAGTCCCCCGTGACACAGGATGTATGTTCCTAATGCGGGAGTTGTCTTTTTAATGAAATGATAAGAAATGAGATATGAGTTTCCTTTTCCCTTTTCGTTAAATACTCGTTCTTTTTACGCACTTCTTTATTTCATTTTGAAATGGTGACGTTTACCAGTTACGAGTATTTTTTTTTTTTTTTAAAAAGACAACTCCCACCTTAGGAATAAACATCCTGTGTCGTGGGGGACTTTACAAACTTACATGAAACGGACACAAAGAACATCCAGACTCGGGACAACAATTCGTGGATCACACAAAGTGTTGTACCGAGTGGGATTTGAACCCAAGACACATGGCGCAGTAGCAAGCGGCATGGCGACCGCTGAAACCACTCGGCCAACCGTGCAGTCTTTTTTTTTTATTTATTTACTTCTGGAGATATGTTAATTACTTATTTCCATGTCACGTTATTACTCATGATGAACTACGAAACTATATAACCGATTTTCACGTCCATTTTGTTAATATGTGTTTTGCTACTCAGGACTCAAGATAGTGTAGTTAACATCATACTTAGACCAATCGAGCATGGTTGAAAACAGACGCGGACAAAGTTGCGTGGGTCAGCTAGTATCCTATGAAAAAGATAATGGTATTTAATATTTAAGCGTTATAATATAAAGCATGTTGAAATTGAATTTCTAAGAAAAAGTTGTAAATAAAACCAATGAATCTTTCATTATTCAGAGCGAAGTTTCCACGAACTAGTACATCCCCGGAAACAGGCCGGTAACGGAATGCCTTGCTAAGCACGGCCGTTGAAGATAGACGTTCTTCCGCTTATTTCTGAATAGTTGACGTTTTTCCTATAGCTTTGAATTGCTTTTCAAAGATTCAACCAAGCAGCTTTATGTTATAGTCCATTCGCTTAGATACGGTCACCTTAATCGCTCCGCCTTACCATCGCACGTTCGGCAAGCCACAACAAAATCAAAGGGCCCGCCTTCG
The DNA here is from genome assembly GCA_916048165.1 of Spilarctia lutea. Taxonomy (NCBI): domain Eukaryota; kingdom Metazoa; phylum Arthropoda; class Insecta; order Lepidoptera; family Erebidae; genus Spilarctia; species Spilarctia lutea. Next base: position 7,656,575 of record OU696492.1, read on the forward strand.
GCGTACGCCTACAAGCAAGTTTGATTTTTCAGTTTACGCCGTTGTATGAATTAATGTATTCGTATTTCATAACAATAACCACAATTGTGTACGGGTGTACCGACACTATCTAAACGAAAGGACTATACTGCACAAACTTTGTGGTCATATTTTTACACAAATTTATAAGTACAGTACAGGGTTCTGTTGTTGTTGGCCATATATAAGTAAATGAGACTAGCAAAATTAATACTCATTTTCTCAATACTACACAGACAATACTTTTTTAGCTTAGACTGTGACATGTAGTAGAAACTGTATAAAATGTAAAATGTAATATTTGCTAATAAAGAAATTTTTATGGTATCCAAAGGAATTGTTTGCAATCAAAAATGCATTATCAAATTTCTTACTGCAGCAAAAAGAACTAGATACACGAACATCATTATTTTATGTAATTTGATCTATCTTTTATATTTTATACATAGGCGTACTTAATGCCATGGGGCATTCTCTGCCAGTCAAACTTGAGTGATGTAAAAATATGAAGCGTTAGGTGCAAAATTGAGTATGAGTAGAAATTACCTCAGTACAAACATAAAGTTATTGAAGTGAAACTTCTTTATCGGGGTTGTCAAAAAATTTAGTGGAACATTTTTTCGTTACGCGTAACATTTATCCGTTACGTTACGCGTCAAATTTATAAAATAAAACAAAAAACATTTTCAAACACAAACAGGACCAAACTAATACTACAATGAAATATCACATTACAAACAATATTATTTTATTTAGTCCACAATGTAAATAACTACACACATCACATTCCACAAACTTACTTCATTCACACCACAGATCGCGAAATATTTACTCAGGTCTCGCTCCTTAACTTTTATTGCACTTGAAATAAGAATTGTCACGAATATTGCTGGTTTATAAGTATTTTGTCGTTATACCTTACGTCGACATATGATGTTTATTTTTTGAAAAATAACGTCATAAAGAAGTTTCACTTCTTACGAGTGTACGGTAGTACACGCAACTTTTTTTTATTAGTTACATAAATGAAACATAAACATACTTATAAATAAATTTCATATAATATAAAAGTAATTACGACGTTGACGAATTAGGAGCCATTGTGATTGAAAATGGAAAGCAAACGGTCTAGTTTATTGAGGAGGTCTGCATTCAGGTCAAAATAACACACATCACCATAATCGATTAAAGGAATAGTTAGGGACTGCATAAGTATAGCCTTGGTTTTAGTGGGAAGGCAATTTTTACTAGTAACGAGTATTAAATATTAAAATGTACTAAATGTAGAGAATTTTACAAAACTTGACCTAATATATTTATTGAGAATAACATTTACTCATTAGCAAAATTCGCTTGTCTAATACAAGAATTATGTAGTTGCAATCTACAGCTGGACATAGGTATCTCCTATTGCAGACGCAACAACTTTTAAATACGTGTCAAAAATATTTATTTTTCATATTCAAATTTAAGAATATTCCTTACCCACAATTAACCAAAACCTACTCAAAATCGTATTCACAATATTTGATGTTTTTCTAGTCTACATTAGTAAATACACCAGACTATCAGCCATGGGCCGGAATAATCTAAATATACCTACTACTCGTAATATTATAAAGCTGAAGGGTTTATTTGTTTGTTTAAACGCACTAATCTCAGGAACCGCTGGTCCGATTTGAAAAAATATTTCAGTGTCATTTATGGAGGAAGGCTATAGGTTATATATCATTACGCTAAAACTTTTTTTCAAACATTCTTCATTGGGGCTCCGCTTCTATTAAGCGGAGCCCCAATGAAGAATGTTTGAAAAACGGAGGAGTATTATTACGCAACGGGCAATAGTAGACGTAAACGAGGTTGCGAGAGTCAGCTATAGATAATTGAGCATACTCAATAAACATAGCCGATAAATAAAAAAATTTAAGCGCTTAGCACAATAAATGAAAACCAGTTCAAAGAAAAGAAAGCTAAAAACCAATTGTTCAGCGAACTTTTGAACCTACAAAACAAAATACAAACTCACTGTTTTAATTGCTCCACACGTTAAAGGTCGTACGCTGTGGATTAAAATTCAGTAGCTTCCATTAGACTTTGCGCTTTGTTTGAGTGGGCATTAAAATGTTCAGTGATGAACTAAAACTTTCCCTTAATACCACCTCTTGGAAAGTTCCTCAATGAAAACGATTTTCGTTCAATTGATATTCGATTCTCGTACAAGAAGACGAGTTTCTCGCTATCTATTTATTACTCTGGTGTTTTAAGATTGGTCTGCTCTTAATTTTTGTAACGATATTACAAAACTACTGGGATATTTGTAAAATTTTATAAAAATGACTTACGAAAATGTAGAAAGAAAGAATGGCGATTCGATTTCTACGAGGCTACCTTATTTTCTAAACACTGTGTTTATGTGTTATATGACTTTGTATTTAAACACATCTGTAACCATTTTTTTTTATCTCAATTTTGTTTTGGATTTAAAATATAACGATTAATAAAAAATCTAAAAATCATATTCAAAATAGTCGTCAGAAGTTCAGAAATACAAATTCAGATTAAAAAATAAATTTAGTTTTTTTACTGTTTATCATATAACATCATATATACTGTTTATCATATATACTGTTTAATATATAATTTAGATACATATAAACAAGACGAGCTCATGATAAACTAAACCAATTAAACCGTGGGAGAGCCACGCTTCGGCATGCATAGGCTGGCTCGACCGGAGTGATACCTCGGCCTCACAGAAAACCGGTGTGAAATAGCGCCTGCGCTGTGTATCACCGAGTGAGTGAGGGTACCAGAGGCCCACACCCTACCCTTCCCCCATCCCTCTTCCCATTCCCACAAAGGCCGGCAACGCACTTGTGACGCCTCTGGTGTTGCGGGTGTCCATGGGCGGTGGTAATTGTTTACCATCAGGCGATACGTCTGCTCGTTTGCCCCCTATTCCATAAAAAGAAAAAAAAAACTTCCTGAATATAGTAATAAAACGTAGGTATGATTCCATCAAAACAATGTTTCACACATCTGCAGGAACAAAGATTGAACATCATAATTGCGGATTAAATCTGCTCCCAATCTATTCACTTGATTGGACTCCATCGAACTTTCATCTATTTCCTCAATCAGAAAACACGGATGTAATTTTAAGGTTGAAACCGTGTTGTGAGGAAGTTGATTGAATGTTTAGATGGATCTATATCTAATCATTATTAGATTCTCGGCTTTGTCTCTACGTTTTAATTACTTTATTGTTATGCGTTTATAAATATTCAGACTCTTCAACTATCTCCTAAACTTTTCTACCACTCTCCATCATATATTTTCGGCGTGTAATAGTGTGAAAATCTGTAGTTTATGAACCGTGTACACACACCAGAAAACTTTCATTCCTATCGACCGCCAAAACTATTAAAAATCGAATTGACACTCAAGGCACTTGCTCTTTTTCGTTTTGTCTTCCGTGTACACAGTCAAGTGTCTATGTAGTGCTTGTAAAATGTTGTTAAAAGTATAATATCTAATCATTATTAAATTTGATTAAACAAATGCAACTTTTTCCTATGAAGATTATTTAGGGAGTCAAAATTGCGGGTTACCGTTAACAATGATGAATAGCGAAATATTTATTGTTCCTATAGTCTTTGTATTATGTATTTGCATTTTTTTAAAGTACTATTTGTAAAATAATTTAAACATACATATTACATTTCTATAAAGTACTTTATTACTGCTTGAAATTAGCACAACATTAGATCAGATATTACAATGACTTTCAATCTAAGTTTGTATTTCAAGTAATCCAGTTCTTCCAAAATCGACAACCTCGGTGGCGCAGTGGTAGTGTATACGACTGTAGTGCTTGAGGTCTCGGGTTCGATTCCCGGGTCGTTCCAAATGTTTGTATGATCTACAAATATTCTTCTCAGCTCTTTTTCTTATCTCTATATCTTTCTTTAACTTGCCATGAGCATAACATGTTAAAAATTTCCCAAAAGACATAAGAATTTAATTTCTTATTTTTGATATGTTTATTTATTTATAACTTTATCGGCGGCCTTAATGCCAAAGACATTTTATGCCAGTCGACCGATTGTTTATATTTAAAGTTAAAATAAGTTACAAAAATTACTGTTCTTTTTAAATAATATAATATCATAGATATTAAAATTTAATTTCCTAAATTAATTTTAAAATCGTACAATTTAAACGCATGGTAATTATTTAATTTATTTTATTTTATTTATGCCACTAATTATTTTATTACTAAACATAAATAAAGTAAAAGTAATTAAATAATTACTTCGTGTTGATGTGTGAAATGTGATATGATAGATGAGCAAAAGGTTGTTCATTGTTATACGAGTATTAAAGAACTCTCTCGCACTCAAATATAAAATTTTAGCGAATTTAGAACTAAATAACACCTTTCTTTTTCAATTAAATAAATAAGTAGAACTGCCTTTCTACTTATTTATTTTGTTGGAATGTTAATAAGTGTGGGTATATTTTGGCCACGAAATAAAACGAAACGGGCCAACAGGCAAGGGGAAGCCCAGACTTCCCCCAGGATAGAGTCAAACAGACGCGGTGTAGTTCCTGGGTAGGACCTGAAAAAACTTGGTCCGGGTCCTCCCCTGAGCATGGCGCCTGAGACCGGCCGCCGGGGTGGTTTTTAGTGAACTCAAAACATACCTGGCTCCTCAGTCCCCGAGGAGCTGGGGATCCGAAGGGATTTTTCACCCCATCAACTAAAAAAAAGGTGTGGGTATATTTAAAACAAGTAATATTACACTTATCCTTTGAAATTAGAAAATTCATTCAACTATCAGCAACTCAAATAAATAATCTTAAAGCAAAGCTAATTAGTAAAATGCCAGAAGCTTCCAGGAATTTTATATATGCAAATTGTACACATAAAAAGATTTGAGAACCAACCACAGTAATTCAAAACAAAAGCAAACATAATTCCTAAATATTCCAACATACGTACGGTATATTCAAAACAAATGATGGAATTGCGAATCAGTAAAAGAATAAACCTTACGTCCTCCTTGTTACCGCATAATGTAGAAAAATAATATTTACGTTTCCCTCTCTCCAAATTACATACAATTTACTTTGTAAATCTTGTCGGCGTCTCTTCCAAAATTATTTGCGTGAATTTTATTTTATTCGCAATCAGAATGTACTCGCGACAAGGGAGCGTTTAGTGGCTTAAATGGTAATTTACTTTATTTCTTACTATGTAAATAAGAATATTAACTTCACAAACCCCACGCATGACAGTTTAATCCTTGCCTTTATTATCAAGAAACCTATCTACTTGTTACGGTTTGACTGCCTCGGTGGCGTAGTGGTAGCGTATGCGACTGCTAAGCTTGAGGTCTCGGGTTTGATTCCCGGGCCGGACCAAATGTTTTTATGATCTGCAAATATTTGTTTCGGACTTTGGGTGTTTTAATATGTATGTATTTACAAAAAAAAAAATATAAGTATGTATATCAGTTGTCTAGTACCCATAACACAAGCTCTGCTTAGCTTGGGACTAGATGGCGTTGTTTGTTAGATGTCCGGAATATTTATTTATTATTAATTATTATCTAGGCAAATCAGACTACTCTTCAACATATTGCTGATTATATGTATATCTGTACTAATATTATAAAGCTGAAGAGTTTATTTGTTTGTTCAGCTAGGTCAGCTAGTTAATATTATAAAGAGATGAAGCTTGTGAGGTTTTTGGGGTAGTCTCCTGACATATTGAACAGATTTTTATAAGTTTAACATATTAATTAACATATAAACATATGTGGGGGAACGGGTATCATGTTCCACCCAACACAAAGGGAGGATCCTCCGACCAGGCGAGGTGATCATGCCTGGCGGGCTACTGCCCAACAGTTGATGTTGGGATGTTGTATATATGATAATCGGCGCGGGAACATTATTTGCGCGATTCAGGATTGGTAGTTACTCCGTGTAGTGTAGTTTGTAGGTACAGTGCGTTACTTCGTAGTTCAGTGTATCTTCGGTAGATGGCGCTGTATGTGGAGGTCGCCACACATATTATATTATTTGTATCCAACATACACAAAAAAAGTCAAATTTGTAGTTTGATTTATTCACAAAATCGTGTTTTTATATGTTATTTCATTAAATTTGTATAAAGACTATTGTGCAGAATACTTAGGAATAATACCTACCGTTTTATATTGACTGTCACCGATGATTGATACAGGGCTACCTGCCCCAGACACGTAGAACGTGACCTTTAGCAATTCATCTCCTGAAGTAAACAAGACAACATTTGCACCTAGACACACTTAACTAATGTAATAAGTCTAAAGTGTTGTTTTTATATGTTAAAAAATACTATCGAATTTCTTATGGTGCTCCCACAGCAGTTATATAACGTTGAGAATGTTGCTTAACATTCGTTATCTAACTTATATTAACAAATTGTAACAAAAGTTATAAATTGTTAATGATGTTATACAACATGTTACAAATAATTACAACTGTTCAATATTCAACAAACGAAATGCTAATGTTATAGTATAAAAAGGTTACCATTGTAAAATATAATAGGTTAGTAGTATTAAGTAAATTAATTGTCCTGTTTGGCCCTAGATGACGTTAGTGTCGAATGAATCGCACTATCGTTTGCTTACTACCATCGTATTTAAGCCTTTTCATTATGATCAAGGAATAACTCGCTTTGAGGTACTGAAGTTTTCTTTAAACGGGTATCACTGGAATCAAGGCACTTTGTGCCGACATTGTACAACAACATTATATAACAAATTATAACTTTTATTGTACAACATCATCCGTGCCTCAGTGGGACGTTAGCGGAAAGGCGCGGGGAGGAGATGCAATTCTCTTTCCGATTAGATTCAGGAGATATACAACTTCTAAACTGTTCATTCTTAAAATCGTTCAAACAGCCATCCTCCAAATATTCTTAGGCACTGTTTTTTTCTCTCGCTTTCAGAGTATTTTCTTTTTTTTTAATCAAAAAATTAAAGCCAAACCAATTAGTACTTTCTCCATTGAGCCACTACCAGCTTCCTCGAAAAGCAGACCAAAACTGATTGTTACAGAATGTTATACGGTGTTATACAACGAGTTTAATCAGTGTGGGAGAATTTGCAACATATAACATTCTTTATACGCTGTAGAGTATTTTATAAAATGTTGTTGTGCTACACAATATTTTATATCGTTATATAACTGCTGTGTGGGAGCACTTTTAAATTCTAAGGCTAAGAAAAGTTATAGATTAACATCATTATGACCCTTTACTGTCTATCAATGAATATTAATTCTAACCAATCCGATGTCAGAAAACTGATATTAAATTCAAAAAAGTAGAATTTGATTGGTCAGAATGAGTAGTTACATTAATGGTTATAGTTAAGTGTTATTTTCTTAACTGGAATGGACTATAGTCTATCTTGCACGATAGTTATATAGTAGTTAACAGTGCAAAACGGACTGTAACAACATTATAGTTCTTCGTTTATTCAATAAAATACATAAGAAAAGTTGTTTAGGTACATTTACTTGAACGAAAATCTGACCTTCGGACTTTCTTCGGATTCTGACGTCGGAATGAATATATTATTTTATATATTAACACTACATTCTAGTTTATACTTTGTCCTGACTGAATGCTTATCACAGGACAGCTTGACAGGTCAAACATGTCGCTTCATAATTGACTTTTAATGGCATTCTGTCTAGTATCGGTAAACGAATAACTGCAATTTTCCGAGAAAGGTTAGCTGCTCTGTGTTGTATAATCGATACATGAACTAGTACGTTATAGAAAACAAACAATATAGATCTTTATTAGAAAAAAAACACTATTATATCGCAAATAAAAGTTGGAACCTCGCATCAACGAAGTGTCCGCGCCTACTCTCGACTATATTTATAGTGGTAGTATTAAATACATTGTTTACACTATCACCTTTAGAATAATTCTAGCAACCACTAAAACAAACAAATGATGCTTGAAATGGAATAATTTACTGAAATTGAGGAATGACCTCGCATCAGACATCTATTTTCCTGCGCACTCCCTCCCTATGAATCCTAATCGTTCTTTAAATCTTCAATGACCCAGTGCCCCAAATATGTATTTTTATTTAGAAACGTATCTTAATTTATGAATTTTATATGACCGCCTCAAAACTTTTATTTAGAGAGGCAAATGTTTTAACGTTTCAAAATGAAGGCGTTGAAGATAATTAGAAAATGAGGTAGCAGAGATTAAATTGCAGAGTCTCCTACATTGCTTTTCATCGAGGGAATGAGATCGTCGAGTTCAAAATCACTTCCCCATGATTCTATGGGGGGAACAAAGAGCAACACATTCGTGGCTCACCAGGTAATCCGTCTGCGCTTCACACCGTCGCACCTTCAGATTCATCTTTTGCACTTCTACGTCAGCATCACACGCATTGTCTTTCAAACTCTTTTCACTTGCAATGCACCTCATTGCACATTTCCATAAAATCAAATACGGAACCTCATGTGAATGACAACAGGCCGAAAAAATAATAATTCGCACAAGATGTTTCACTACTGCCGTTTTTATTTCTCGGCTACGTGTCTACGTTTTATTTACTTTATTGTTACAAGAGCGTTTATAAATATTCGAACTCTTTAACTATCTCCTAAACTTTTCTTTCACTCTCCTTCATATATTTTCGGCGCGTAATAGTGTGAAAATCTGTAGATTATAAACCCTGTACACACACCAGAAAACTTTCATCTCATTCGGTCGCCAAACTATAAAAAATCGAATTGACACTCAAGGCACATGTGTGCACACTCAAGTGTCTATGTGGTGCTTGTAAAATGTTGTTAAAAGTATAATAATATATTGGCGTGTAGCAAATAAGCCCGTTCGGTTTTATGATAGCAAGTAAAGTACAAGAGTCGATCGCACTGCACGGCAAATGGTAATCAAAGCAACACCGGCCGGCTCAATACGGTATGGTGCGAGTAACAGTCGACAAGAAATTACTAATAAATAGTCGTATTTTTTTGGAAATTACCTAAAAAGTCTTCGAAATATTTATTGGTTTTTGGTTCAGAAATCGGGTACTATTTCTATTTATTAACGTTTGTAGAATGACAATTTGGTCAGGTTAGAACTAAATCAAGATAATTTTCTTTAGTTTTTCTGATTTAAACTCGTATTTGTCTACTTTGTCGCAGGAGAGTCACGCTTCAGCATGCATGAGCCGGCTCGACCGGAGTGGTATCACGGCCTCACAGGAAACCGATATGAAACAACGCCTACGCTGTGTTTCATCGAGTGTGTTAGGATATCGCAGGCACATTCCCCTAACCTGGGGGGAGGCCATCCGTCCCTCATTCCCCAAAGCCCAGTAAAGCACCTGTGATGCTTCTGGTGTTGCGGGTGTCCATGGGCGGAGGTGGTCGCTTATCATCAGGCGATACGTCTGTTTATTTGCCCTAAAGAATATTCCATAAAAAAAAAATACCAAACTCAACCTATTCAAATTACCAATATATTTTTGTTTATAATAAAATAAAGACGCTGTTTCCTATATTTTGTGTACACAAACATGACTGTGCAGTGTTGTCTGCATTGCGGGGAATTATGGCCCTCGGTCATAGCTCCGCTATACCTTATCCGTCGATCCTGATTCAATCTCTGAAGGGTAAACTACCATATTCAAAAAACTACCACTTATGACTGTACAACTTTACGCTGTATGATAAAAATAGTATATCGTTTCAACTTAGGTACTGGCTAAAAACGGAATGAATTATTTTTTAAATTGCGTTTGCTTAGAAGTTTCATTTTTTCACAGCTCCAAGGGACAGTAAAACGGAGTATTTGATATGAATTTCAGCATGACACCTTCATGCATTACTGAGAAAAGGGGTCTTGACAAACAGACATACAACAAAGTGGGTATATTCTATAAGTTACGGAGTTTGGTACCGATCCCCAAAAAACGTGAAAGTCGGGTTTATAGCTTCGTAGTTCAATGTGGGCAACGAAATACGAGAAATTTATATATTTAATAGATAATATTTTACACTGTTAATTCTTACATAGCTAATACATAAGTTGGGAAAACACGTTGGGTAGCTAGAAAGTACACAGAAACTAAAATAACGTTTAAATATCCTGAGAGAAATATCTGATTCTCGCAAAATATTTTTATGAAATGTTTTATTTCAAATTCACATTTCAAATAACCCTTCTCATCCTACATACTGCCAATAATTTCTTATCAGCGTTTAATTGCTATGGGCTCTTGTGTCCAATTGTACAATGTACTCATATATTTGACTTCTCACAATATATATGTCAATTACAAATTAGGTCAACGTGTTCTAGAACCGAATCCCTCGGGGCCTTGAGAGCTTCAGAGTTTAAATATCTGGTCATTCATATAGGCAGATTTTTTTGGCGAAACAAACAATTTTTAATAATAAAAACATATTTTTATTTATTTATCTTTAATAAACATGCATAACAGGTACAAAAAAAGTTGCAAAAATACTAATGTGACAATTGGCGGTCTTATCACCCATGGCGATCTCTTTGACTGCCTCTGTGGCGCAGTGGTAGCGTATGCGACTGCTGTTCCTGAGGTCTTGGGTTCGACTCCTGGGTCGGATCAAATGTTTGTATGATCTACAAATATTTGTTTCGGAGTTTGGGTGTTTTCTATGTATAATATGTATGTATTTAAAAAAAAGTATATATGTATTTATATCAGTTATCTAGTACCCATAACACAAGCTCTGCTTAGCTTGGGACTGAATGGCGTTGTGTGTAAGACGTCCGAAATATATATTTATATTTATATATTTATATTTATTTATTTAAGATCTTCATGCACCTTTGTACATTGGCGGACTTATTGCCCAGGGCATTCTCTTCCAGTCAACCTTAGGGTGGTGTAGATATCTTATGATACGTAACTAAATATTTTAAATTTAGTGATTGCTTTCATTATTTACATGGTTTCACTTTTTAAAAGGAAGCAGTAATAGGGCGCACACAGCTTAAATTACTTTGTGAATAATGAAAAAATCACTAAATTTTAATTACTTAACATTCATACACAAATATTCATCTACTCATTTTACAAATATAAACATGTACATACATACATACACGCACTAAAAGATGAGTAATTATAATGAAAGCCAATAGGCCTTCACTATTGGATTTAAAAAACTACTCTTTTTCTGTTAAACAAATGTAGGAAAATAATCCTCTTATTCATTTAAATAAAAATTAACACCTTTTTGCCACTACAATGAAGTTAATGATGAATACTGCTCGCAGAGTATCTTATTAAAGATTATTTTTTTACGTAATTGTAACTTAAATAATTTCTACAGTATCCAATGTCCGATGATGACTGCCTCGTTGGTCTAGTGGTGGTTAGCGTAAGCGACTGCAGATCAAAAGGTCTCGGGTTCAATTCCCGGGTCGGCCTGCTGTTGGGTTTTTCCTACAAGAAATTCCTAATAGCAGCCCGGAGTATGGAAGATGGCGGTGTTTCCCGCCCGTGCTTCGGAGAGCACGTTAAGCCGTCGGTCCCGGTTGTCATGAACATCTATGGCAATCGTTATTGGGAAGTCAGTGCCCTCAAATATACTGACAACTAGTTCAACCTTCGAATTCAGTTCGCCCTCAGGGTTGCGGAGGTCAGATGCCAGTCGCTCTGTGTAAAAACTGATATTCAGGTAAAACCGGTTGAACTGGTAGCCGACCCCAAATATTGGGAATAATAAAGGCTAGGAAGAAGAAGAAGATCCAATGTCCGATGAGATCAAAAGGTTTTAGATTGATTGAAAAGTGTAAGACTTCCACTGTAGTAAACAGACCATCATAAAAGGAACAGTCAATCAACGATATAAGTACATATTGTCATTAGTTAATTAAATACTACATAAATAGTAATTATTTCAGAATGACTACAATTTCCTAGAGAATACTATGTAATAATAAGACCTCTGTATAAAAATATGGCTGTGTAAAAGAGCAATGAATCGAGATATAAAATTATGGGACAACCCATAATTCGATTTGTTGGTGATAAAATTGGGATAAAATCAACGACCGCATCATGTCATGTTAAAGGTAAATGTCCGTCGCTGACGTCATGGACATGAAGTTATTGACTTCGTTCTCTGAAGGGTTTACCTATTTGGAAATTGCCAGGAGTATTTTAGTTGCTGTGCTAGATCTCATAGTATCACACAGTTTGAATTGGTGATTGACCCAAGGTGTTAAATTGAGCAATAGGTATGAGTGGACACTGAATACCATGTACTGTCAGAAGTGACAGTGCGTGGTACAGAGTATATATTTAAACTAGCTAACTCACGCAACCTCGTTTGCGTCTTCCATTGCTCATAGGTTGCTAATTTGCCCCCGGTTTCTTAAACATTCTTCATTGATGCTCCGCTCCTATTAGTCCTAGCGTGATAATATATAATCCATAGCCTTCCTCGATAGATGCACTATCTAACGCTGAAACAATTTTTCAAATCGGACCGCGGTTCCTGAGATTAGCGCCTTCAAGCAAACAAACTCTTTAGCTTCATATATTAGTATATAGATTATGTTAGCAGTATTTTTTTTTTGTAATTACTTTATATTAGAATAGAGATTTCAAGAAACTTGAAGATTAACTTATGCATGCCCCGGCTCGACCGGAGTGATGCCACGGCCATACAGAAAACCAGTGTAAAATAGCGCCGGCGCTGTGTTTCACCGAATGAGTGAGGATACCGAAGGCCCATACCCCAACCTACCTACTCTCGATACCTACCATGTAAACGAAATTATCAACTGGTACAACTACCAAACTAATATCTGTAGATTTCTATCTATTTGTAATATTACAATTGGGCAAATACCTACGTTAAAGCTAGTGTATGAAGGAATTAATCTTCAACCAAATAATTGTTACCCGTACTCTAATCCAACAATAGCTCTATTTGTTCAATTCAAGTGGATTTGAACTCAATATTGATATAATGTGAATCACTCCTCGACACAATAGCCCTTACCTGCAAGCGATGTTCGAATGGTAAAATATTGTTCTTGGTATAAATTGGAAGACAAATGCAATGCTATTTATTATAAAGAATCTTGAGTCTTCTGAAATTGATTAAATTGGATTGGTTTAATTTGGTATTTGTATCGGTAATTTTAGAACAAATTAATGTTATGTCGATAAACAATCACTTCTGCACAAAACGGTATTTAGGCACTTATCCTCAAGTGAGCTATATGGTCATTTGCCCCCTTCATCATCATCATAATATTTAAATTATCATCAACAACAACAGATTTCGCAGTCGTTTTACCGTGGGAGAGCCACGCTTCGGCATGCATGGGCCGGTTCAACCGGAGTGATACCACGGTCTCACATAAACCGGTCTGATACAGCGCCTGCGCTGTATTTTAGCGAGTGAGTGAGGATACCGGAGGCCCATACCGTAGGCAAAGTGCTAAAACAAATTAATGAAAAATATTTGTTTGGGGGTTCTCTTGCGTCATCATTAGATAGGTCTTTTAAAAACATTGTAAGGTCGCTGAGACGGTTTTTTATTAAGGTATCCATTTGCCCGTAATTCAACTTTAAAACGCAATTTTGTATTAAAATAGAGCGTACCCCTTCTGGCTCAAAAAATCTGAATAAATCATAACGGTCCAATTTGAGCCCGTTTCTAAATGTTATGGTCAATAATGGAATAATTATATATAATTATTTTATTTTTTTATTAATTATATATAATAATTGAGGAAAACGGTTTAAAACAAACCGTTTTCCTCAATTAATTCCAATCTGTCCTTCTAAATCCACATGCCATTATAGGTGACTACGGAACCGTATTCGCACTTGACCGGTTTTTCTTAACAGATACCTTCAAAGAACCAATATTCTTTCTAAATAAAGTAACCAAAATTAGAATGATTTTTTACAAAAAGTTACAAATTAGCAATATAAATACTTACAAACTGATAGGTTCTTTCCAAAATTGAGTTATTAACGTAAGATAAGATACCCCAATTATGAGCTTAACATTTTCTACGCCACGACAATCGCTCATAAGAATTTTTAAATGATAACTTTTTTACACCGTTATATTAAAACTAGTTTTACAACTTAATTTATATTTAAGTATATAAATTCTCGTGGTGTGTTGAGATAAGGAAACTTTTACAACCCTCTGTCGCCTTAGATGGTGTACCTACACACTATCTTAACAAAAACAAAATTTAAGTGTCCGTTTGTCATTTCAAATTATCAGCTTTTCACTAAATGCATATGAAAGTATACATATACGGTACTGACAACAAAATCTCTTTTTTTGGATGTCTGTTTGTTCCGGCAAATCTCTAGAACGGCTGATCCATTTTGACGGGACTTTCACTGACAGATAGCTGAAGATATAAAAAGTAACTAAGGCTACTTTGTTTAGACTAGCTTTCGCCTACGGTATTACCTGTTGTTTTTTGTTGTTAACATACTACAATAACCGCGGGACTCAGCTAGTATTTCATCAAGGATTCCTACGTATTACCTAATTTTAGGCGAAGCTTTTATCCAGGGAAAATTCAAACTTAACTTCCCAACTTCAGTTCAGGTGGACCAATCCTTTATTCAGGCATTGCGTTTATAACACAGTATCAACATCAAGGTTAAATGAGAATGTGCGTTTTCTACTTTTCTTTTAAATTCTAAAATTAGTTTAAGTTAAATTTAGATTTAGAATGTTAGACCAGACATTATACACAAACGCTGAGTACTACTTTTATAATTTCGAAAATAAATCTGTCTGTTTGTTAAGCTTTTACGGCTAAACCGCTAAACCAGTTTCGACGAATTTCATTATAGAGATAGATTTAACCTTTCAAGAAACATCGGATACGTTTTGACGCTATAACTGATATACACGCAGGTAGACCGCAGCCAAACCCTAAAAAAAGTAACGCTAAATATATCATGGACCGAAAAACAATTAGTGAAATGTAAAACCAAGAATTCATTTGTCTATTATCTCTTTTTAAGTAAAATATGACTAAAATTACCATGGGGATTGCTCCGAGGAATTGTTCGGATTGATCCCTGCCGCATCTTTCCGCCATCGTCCTACGCGACAGAAATTTCATCCCCATCATCTAGATGGTTGGCAGTTCACAACTGTGCGATTTTCCCGAAACTTTCTGCCGCGCCTGCGGTGTTCCTGGACCAATACGACCTTCAAACCTTCAAGAAAAGAGCGTACTCCTTCCTAGAAGGCCGGCAACGCACTTGTAACGCCTCCGGTGTTGCGGGTGTCCATGGGCGGCGGTAATCGCTTACCACCAGGCTATACATCTGCTCGTTTGCCCCTTATATAATAAAAATAAATAAAAAAAATACGACTCTCTATCTCTTTATAACTACTAAAAAGTCTTACAAGTTCTAAAGCAAGCTTAGTCCCTTAATTTCGTTCAGTATTGTCATCAACTTCGTCTAAATGAAACAGAGCAGAAACGTGGTACTTTTCTTTTATCTCTCTTTGCATCCAGTCAAACACTTTCCGAACTCATTAAAAGTTTTAACTATTTTTACCTCGCCAAGAGGCGGGAAAATGAGCGATTATAAAACAATTACCCGATGTTATTACATTACATCCTTGGAAGTTTAAAAATCTTTATTTTAAACTTTTGTTTTCTGTGTCGTAAGGGTTCAAGAATTTTTAGTTGTATTGTAAAATGTTATGAACCATATTATAACTATAGATTTTGTATAATATTAATAAATTGAATATAATATTATTAAAATGAGGTGTTACCTTACATTGTGAGACAAAACATTCGTTATTTCCTTTGAAACACCTATATACGAGTAAATAATAATTTGTAAGTTTTTCTTTCAGAGACACACAAAAATAATAAAATGAAAATCAATTTAAATGATAATACACTGTAAATCTGCAGATATGCTCATATATAACGAGTTCTGCCGTCTCCCGAACATAGTTTATACTTGATGTATTCATCATCATTACATATATATATATCGCAATCCATTGCTGAACATAGGCTTCTTCTATTGACGTATTATATATGTTACCGTAGGATAAACAAAACCGTTAGATTGTAATCTATTTCACGAAATACTGTAACATACTGCTTACATTTTAACCTATTATTTTTAGTTCTATTACTATTATGATATATTTACCTATAGCCTTTCTCGATAAATGGACTATCCAACACTGAAATAATTTTTCAAATCGGACCAGCGGTTCCTGAGATTAGCGCGTTCCAACAAACAAACAAACTCTTCATCTCTGTGATATTAGTGCTGATGATGTGAGTGAGTGATGATTAGTGTAACTGCCTCGGTGGCGTAGTGGTAGCGTATGCGACTGCTAAGCAAGAGGTCTTGGGTTCGATTCCCGGGTCGGACCAAGTGTTTGTATGATCTGCGAATGTTTGTTTCGGAGTTTGGGTGTTTTCTATGTATAATATGTATGTATTTACAAAAAAAAAGTATATAAGTATTTATATCAGTTGTCTAGTACCCATAACACAAGCTCTGCTTAGCTTGGGACTAGATGGCGTTGTGTGTTAGATGTCCAGAATATTTATTTATTTATTTATTATTAGTATAGATAGACCTATTAATAAATATAAAACGTCAATCCCAATAGGATTGTCAAAATATTACCCAGAAAAATAATACTTTTGAGAATAGAAAGAAAATTTTTACAGGCAAATTTTAGTTATTTGTAAAGTTAAAGATTTAAAACTACATATAATTTTTACAGGTTTTTTTTTTAATTTTTGCTAGAAAAAGAGGTTTCAGCTACTATACAACGCTGGCCAGACGGGTTGTATTAGATTTGTAGGCCGTCACAACACAACAAATTAAACGAAAAATATCAAATCATTTCATCACATCCAATTTAATTTTCCACTTTAATTGTCTCAGGTTTCTTACGGAGGAATAAGCTCTTGTTTAATTAGAATTGTACA
The DNA here is from genome assembly GCA_916048165.1 of Spilarctia lutea. Lineage (NCBI taxonomy): Eukaryota > Metazoa > Arthropoda > Insecta > Lepidoptera > Erebidae > Spilarctia > Spilarctia lutea. The sequence continues at coordinate 7,673,661 of OU696492.1, forward strand.
AAGTCTTGGATTTCTTTAAATATGAAACTTTAACTATTCATCTTGCAAAACAAAGAGTCTAATAGAGTTTTTTAAAGTTTCAATCCAACTTTTATGGTTTTATCTGAAATCTTTTACAGTATCATAGCAGCTATTTCAGTCACTATTTTAATAAAAATAATGCGAACGGAGGAGTATGAAATTTAATACCGTTAAGGTTTATATATGGAAGAGATATGCAGAAACCTTAAAAAACCACCTAAATATGAGTCGAACTCGCGCACCGAGGGTTCCGTACAAAACTGTAGGTATATTATTTGATGTAACTAAAAATTTATGCTTTTCACAATTTTCCCTTTATCTGTGCTGTAATACATTGTTTCTTACCAAATTTCAAGATTCTGAATTCAAGGAAAGCACACTGGCTTTGGCCTTGAGAGTGTCAAAAAATTGCAGCATAAACGGCTGTGTCTTTTGATTGCATTGGCTTAGAAGTTAGTTTTTTTCACAGTTCCAAGGGATAGTAGACTTAAGTATTTGATATGAATTTCAGCTTGACACCCTTTCACGTTCATATGAAAAAGGGTCTTGACACGCAGACGGACGACAAAATGGTCCTATAAGGGTTCCGTTATTTCATTTTAACGTACGATACCCTAAAAATCAACTACACAAATGAAATTAATTACAGTAATACCCCGGACTTACGCAAAAGGTGGGTCCGAGCGATTGCCGTATAAGTCGAATTCGCGTAAGTCGGGGTTCAACTTTGCATATAAATACATATAAAGTATGTTTAATCGGGACCAGAGTTTCAAGAAAACAATAATTTAGAAGAAAAATGTTTAATAAAGAGTAAGATAATAAAACAATTTACATTGTTATGAATAAAGTAACCTAAACCGAAGTTATTTTGATGTCGAAGGCTTCATAAATTCTAACAATGTTACTTGACGAGTTAAGTTTTTCTTCTTCTTATGCAAAATTTCGTAGTTGCATACCAGTAATTTTTTTATTCCCCGTTTTGTAGTAGGAACGCGTTCTTCATTAGAATCTATTTTTTCTAAAATTTGTAAACTCTTTTCAATTGAATTGAGTCCTTCTGTTAAGTTTGCAATTGTCATTTGATTTACCGATTCAACTGGGTCTAGCGAATCAGTTTGTTCAATCTCTTGCTCATGCTTACGCATTTCTATAACCTCATCAATTGTTAGCTCTTGATTGTGTGAATCTAGCAATTCTTGAACGTCATCATGATCGACCTATAATTTTAGTTGTTGGGCGATATCGACCACTTCTTTTATTATGCTATCGATTTTTCGCAAACTGAACACTGAGAGGGCGGAGCGAGAGAGCCGATGCGCGCGGCAATCGAAATGAAAAACCGCGTATCTCCGAATTCGCGTAAAACGGGGTAGCGTAAGTCGGGGTATTACTGTACTTATAATAGAATCGAGTATCGGTCACTAGGCGACCACTTCCACCAATATAAACTGAACACGGTGCTATCCGTTCGTGATCGCTGTATTCTGAAAATGTTAATTTTCCTGGATGAAAATTTCTAAAAAGAATTCTGGCTAGATCGATTTATCGCTCCCGACATCCCTTGCATACTAAATTTCTCTCTAGTTTAAAAGTATTAAATATATCTATATATATATATATATATATGTATGTATTTAATGATTGTATATGTAATGAATTGGTTGTCTTACTAAGTAATAATAATAAATAATAAATATTTCGGACATCCAATACACAACGCCATCTACAAGCTAAGCAGAGCTTGTGTTATGGGTACTAGACAACTGATATAAATATTAAATACTTTTTTTTGTAATTACATACATATTATACATAGAAAACACCCAAACACCGAAACAAATATTTGCAAATCATACAAACATTTGATCCGACCCGGGAATCGAACCCGAGACCTCAAGCTTAGCAGTCGCATACGCTACCACAACGCCACCGAGGCAATCAAAGTAGTCAGTCAGTCGATGTATGACTTTGATGTTAACATAATTTGATATTAGATTCGGAATTAAAATTCAAATATCAAAGTTGAATTAAAATCAGTTCAATAGTTTCGGAACGACATAGAGACGAAATATACTAACATAGATTCTCATTTATATTGACTAACATAATATAATAATAAATAAATAATAAAAATTTCGGACATCTAACACACAACGCCATCTAGTCCCAAGCTAAGCAGAGCTTGTGTTATGGGTACTAGACAACTGATATGAATACATATATACTTTTTTTTTGTAAATACATACATATTATACATAGAAAATACCCAAACTCCGTAACAAATATTTGTAGATTACACAAACATTTGGTCCGACCCAGGATTTGAACCCGAGACCTCAAGCACAGCAGTCGCATTCACTACCACTGCGCCACCGAGGCAGTTATTATGATTTTAACATCAACAAAAACTTTTCATAATTACTTAACAAGAAGGCGACAGTTCGTAGCTTTCTAAAAGTTATGATGATTAATAAGAGGAAGGAAGTTGTCGGGCACATCTGCTGATTGCCTGGCTGAAATTGCTTACGACGATAATGTCGCTTATCATACAGAAGAAAAATCGTCTTAAATATGCCGTGAATTTAATTTTATTATGGTCTTGCCTATCAGATTTAGATAAAGGAACCTTGACAATGAAAATAAGGTTTTGTCTTTGAACAAAGTTTTTTGTAAACAGTAAAATTACGAGTAATATGCCTGCACTGCTTGGACGTATTGTACGTACGTACGAATTGTCTATCAATTTAAACGGTTACCTAACCGCTTCAAATTAAGCTCATTGCTATGGGTTCAATCCCCACATGTCATATGTGTGTACACACATCTTGTGTGATCCATAAATTGGTGTTCTTTATCTCGTTGTTCTTAGTGACCGTTTGAAGTTTATAAGAGAAGAGAAGTTTATAAAATGTCTTGCGACGCAAGATATATAAAAAGTGGGGAAGTTGTCTTTTATAATGAAAACTATTAACTACTCTGCGCCTGAGAAGGGAGAGGTCCGGGAACTGCAGATATTACACGACCGGACCCAGACATCGGAATCCCTTTTTTTTTTTTTGTTTTTTACGTGTGGAAACCCCCTCGGGCCGTCACCCCGCCGGGGTTTGCGGCGGGGCGGTGTGTCGGAATCGAACCGACTAAAAACACACGGTGTGCCAACTCTGCGCCTGAGAAGGGAGGGGTCCGGGAATTGCGTTTATTAACACGACCGGACCCCTCCCAGCGCCTGCCCGCACTGAAGCGGGCACCGTCTGCTGGTAAAAATCTCAAATTAGGCGACGCACGGCACACGCGTACGTCGCCCCCTCGCGGTTGGCCTGTAATGCGGATGGAGGGGAAAACCCATCCCATCCATCCGCGGCCACACTCAGGGCGGCATGAGGCGCTGATAGGCGCGCCTCCGCCGCCCCGTGCGCCGGCGGCGGATCGGGTCCGAGTGGATATCGTCCTCCCGGGTCTTCTCCGCCGCCTCCTTCCGCGAAATTACTTCTCCGCAGAAGGTCGCGACCGCGGTAAAACACACATCGGAATCCCTTTTTTTTTTTTTTTTTTTTTTTTTTTTTTTTTTTTTTTTTTTTTTTTTTTACGTGTGGAAACCCCCTCGGGCCGTCACCCCGCCGGGGTTTGCGGCGGGGCGGTGTGTCGGAATCGAACCGACTAAAACCACACGGTGTGCCAACTCTGCGCCTGAGAAGGGAGGGGTCCGGGAAATGCGTTTATTAACACAACCAGGCCCCTCCCAGCGCCTGCCCGCACTGAAGCGGGCACCTTCTTCAAATAAAAATCTCAATTTAGGCGACGCACGGCACACGCGTACGTCGCCCCCTCGCGGTTGGCCTGTAATGCGGATGGAGGGGAAAACCCATCCCATCCATCCGCGGCCACACTCAGGGCGGCATGAGGCGCTGATAGGCGCGCCTCCGCCGCCCCGTGCGCCGGCGGCGGATCGTGTCCGAGTGGAGATCGTCCTCTCGGGCCTTCTCCGCCGCCTCCTTCTGCGAGATTACTTCCTCGCAGAAGGTCGCGACCGCGGTAAAACTGCTGTCGCTACCGGCCATGGATAGTACGACGGCCGGTAGCGACAGATCTCCTCCGATGACTGCAGTGAGGGCCCGGCGCTGCTCCGCCCAAGCGGGGCAGAACTCCAGCGTGTGCTGGGCCGAGTCCTCACTGCAGTCGCAGTGGTGGCAGGCGGGACTCAATTCCCTCCTAGCGACCGAGTGCAGGTACTTTCCGAAGCAACCATGCCCGGAAAGCACCTGCGTCAGCCGGAAGGAAAGGGTCCCGTGCTGCCGCCCTGCCCACTCGAGGATGACCGGCTGGAGCGCCTCCACGGTGGCAAAGCCAGCGCGTGGAGCCTCCAGCCGGGACGACCAACGAGCCATCGTGGCTCGGCGAGCGGCTTCACGCCAATCGCGTACCTCTTCGGGCGGAGGACGATACCCGTTCTCCGCCCGATATTCAGCCGCTCGCCGATAAACTTCGGCGAGCACTTCCGCCTCCAAATCCCACGGGGGTGTTCCGGCCAAGGCGCATGCCGCCTCCGTCGAAACGGTGCGGTATCCGCGTATGGCTCTGACTGCCAATACCCTCTGAGGGCGCCAGAGGCGCACCTTATTCTGGGCAGTCAGAGCCGGGACCCACACCGGTGACCCATAAAGGGCCATCGACCGGACCACCCCCGTGTAGAGGTTCCTAGTAGCGACGCTGGCTCCACCCAAGTTGGGCAAAAGACGCCCAAGGGCGGAGGCAGCGCCGACCAGCTTAGGGCCAAGCTGTCGGAAGTGCTCGTCGAAGAGCCACCTACCGTCGAGGATCAGGCCCAGATACTTCATCTGGGCCCGAACCGGTACGAGGACCGAGTTGACTTCGATAGAGGCGCCGGGGGGTGGACCACGACGGGGCCCATGGAAGAGCAGGGCCTCCGTCTTGTCAAGGGCCACCCGTAAGCCCAGCGCCTCGATGCGCCCAACCACCAGAGAGACACCCCTGGTGGCCAGGCGCGCCGCCTCTTGGAAATTCGCCCCCCGGGCTGTGACAAGAGTGTCATCGGCGTAACAAATTACGCCCAGCCCGGGAGGCAGACGACTTCGAAGGACCCAGTCGTACCCCACGTTCCACAGGAGTGGTCCGAGGACAGACCCCTGTGGAACGCCGCACGACATGGGTCGCCGTCTCAAGACGCCCTCTCGGTCCTCGTACACGACGGTACGCTCCTCTAAATAGTCTGCCACCAGCCGCCTCAGGTACTCTGGCACCCCGTGGTAGTGGAGTGCTTCCCTGATGCAGCTGAATGGCAGACTATTGAAGGCGTTGGCGATGTCCAAGGACACCGCCAACACCACGCCGCCACAGCCAACCGCCTCTTCGGTCACACATCGGAATCCCTACCCCAACCCCTTCCCCCATGCCTTTCCCAATCCCCCAAACGGCAACGCACTTGTGACGCCTCTGGTATTTCGGGTGCCATGGGCGGTGTTAATCGCTTACCATCAGGTGATTCGTTTGCTCGTTTGCCCGCTATTCCATTAAAAAAAGATTACACTTACAATTTTAGTAGTCTACGTTTATACTTGAAAATATGTATTATGCAGCTATGCCATTTTCTTAGGTTATCCGTCCTTTTTATTTATTATTTTTAATTAGGTAGTGCGGATCACAATTATTTTATTTATTTAAATCACAGCCCAGTTTCAGATTTACAAGATTTTCCGATTAGTGAATGATTTCCATAAATATGTTTCTTTAAACATCTTAATAATTTAGTTTTACGGATTAGGCTTAATCTCTTGACTGTAATTATTTGAATCTGCCGTAGGCTAAGCCCGTGTGTCTGGAACAACAAGCCGCTTCCCTTTGAAGAGGGTAATTATTTAACTACAAATTTCTAATTATTTATGTCTTTGTCAATATTAAATCAAGTTACCTGCCTCTCGTAACTAGATACCTCGCTGCTCTTACTAACTTAATATCAAAGTTTAGGGGAATATTAAAGTAGCAGTTTAAACATTTGGAGCATCTTGTTTATGTCTAATGTCAATAAAACTTTTATTGCTAGATCACGTGATTCTATAAATGTGTCTAAAACTCATTAAAATTTCATTTGTCTTCGGTTATCGCTGTATAGAGTATCTCCGTGCCAAAGGAGTATGGCAGATCCTGAACCTCAAGCAATTTGTAATTTATGGTTATGAGATTTTTACCCTATATTAAGTACTTACTTACTTCGCTGGCTCAACGACCCAAAGTGTGTCTTGACCTCCGACAGTAGAATGCGCCATTCTTTCCTATTCTGTGCCATCTCAGACCAATCGGACACTTTCATCTCTTCCATATCTCTGGCAATCTCATCTTTACAGCGGTATCTGGGTCGTGCCACCGGCTATGTATTAAGTGAATCATCTGAATTATTTTCAAGTTTTTATCCTATTTAAATGAAAGTTTTTAGAAATGCATTAACAAAACGCATTCATACGATTTATAAACAGCCCATGTTTAAAGTCTACTAATTCCGAAAACTAGATGGCGTTGTGTGTCAGATAGCCGAATATATTTTGATTTTTTTAAATATATATTACATTAAAAGCCATATAATATTGGAATCGATATTTACGAATACTGATATATTGAATAGAAGAGCAACATATTAAAAAAATCGTAAACGTATGATTTTGTTTTCAAAAATATCTTGATATACAATCTTGTTGACAACAATGACAACTCATTTGTGATCCATATATTTCATTGTAATCATAAAATTGAAATAACTTTTTAACGCAATATTTAAAAAGCTGGCCATTTAAAATGTTACGAGTAGGTATTATAAGTGAATAGGTTACGCAAGGCGGTACAAAAGTACCATAGAAACCTGTCATTGTCCTTTCATTGAAATCGGTGCAGTGGTCTAGCCGTAAAAGCCTAACAGATACACTGAATACTAACGAATTTATATTTAAATTCTATTGCCCGTAGCGTGAAAATTTTCCCCCGTTTTTGAAATAGTCTTCATTGGTTCTCCGCTCCTATTTGTATTAGCGTGATGATATATAGCCTATAGCCTTCCTCGATAAATGGACTATCCAACACTGAAAGAACAAATCGGACCAGCGGTTCCTGTTTATTTATTTAGCGCTTTCAAACAAACAAACTCTACAGCTTTATAATATCAGTATAGATTAGCCATGTGGCACTTTGGAATCTTTTGATATTGTTTGCCCATTTCAATAAACCCTGTATTAAAATAAAGTAACCACGTAGTCTTATCACGTTATACACCTAACTATGCGTAGTCGTAAATCTATAAAAATATGTTTTTTGAATAACATAAGTACCTTTATCGGAAATCTAGTCACGATGCCACGTTCATCACTTGAAGTAAATTTTGCTTAGACCAAGTTTGCTTATGACTGAAACAGCTGCCATGAGACTATAAAAGATTCGAGATAAATCAAGTTAGATTGAAACTTTGACTAACTTTATTAGACTCGTTGTTCTTTGAGATAATGAGGGTTAAAGCTTCGGATATAAAGAAATACAAACCGTTGTTCAATATATGAGTGTTTATACAGCTCACTCAATAGGTAGTCACAAAGATGGCATGCTTTGGTCCTTCGAACCTTAGAGGATAAACTATCGTAAGTAAACTGTACGTGGCGTGGTCCTTCGAGCCTTCGAGGATAAACTGGCGTACGTATAGCTCATACGAAAAAACATACCAATAAAAATATATAAATATTAAATGTTTGTTAGTCCCCATACAATCCTCATATTGAATAAATCAGGGGAACACGGTCCCTAGAATATCTTCAACCGCATTATGAACTTTGATCAAGAGACGAAAATTTAATAAAAAGAAGTAAAGTTTGTCGACGTCGGTAGTTTGGTAAATTTTCAGCATTGTTAGTCGTTCCAAGTTTTGACGCAATTGTGCTCAGTGGTATTGTGGTAAGACCGTAATAAATTCAATTTATAAAACTTTGATTTTGCAATATTCCAAAAGCATTTTTTTTTCAAAGTTAAGATTAGAATGTCGAGATATTTATTGCAAGAGCAATATTTTCTTTATTTTGTCTTCAAATCTTTATTAAGCACTTGCGGTCAGCAGCTATTTAGTATGCGGTTATCAAAAGGAATCAACTGTCCTAGTTTTTTTAGGATATCCTAAACCATAAGATTTTTTTAATTTACTCCAGTACTTCCTGAGAAAAATTCATTCAACCAAATAGATTCTCCAGTTTTATAATAATAAAAGTACAGTATAGTCCATTCGCTTAGATACGGTCACCTTAATCGCGCCGCCATCACACTCGCGGCAAGCCGCTACGAAGCAAGTATGATTTGTCAGTTTACACCATTGTATGAATAAATATTTTCGTATTTCACTACAATAACCACAATTTCGTGCGGGCGGGTGCACTATCTAAACAAAAGGTACTACTACTATAACTATAATAAAAAGAAATTAAATACGTTATAACAAAATTTTACAAAGTATGTTGAGCTAGGTTCAATGACCTGTGTTACTGAGATCAGTGTTCTCTCTCTTAGTTAGATTAGATATGATTTCATTAAAAAATCAAATGCCTATATATAATACAATTAGAATGATACTTCTTTTATTGCCCGTAGCGTGAAAATTTTCCCCCGTTTTTGAAACATTCTTCATTGGTGCTCCGCTACTATTAGTAGTAGCGTGATGATATATAGCTTATAGCCTTCCTCGATAAATGGACTATCCAACACTGAAATAATTTTTCAAATCGGACCAGCGGTTCCTGAGATTACCGCGTTCAAACAAACAAATAAACAAACTCTTCAGCTTTATTATATTAGTATAGAATTATATAATTAATTCATCATTCACACTTTTGAATGATCGTATGTACGATGTTCATAAAAGCCGCTACCTAACTATGCATTCAAAAACTTTTCTCCTATTTTCCCATAAATACTTCTCCAAATGATCGTCGATTTATCTGAGGTTAACTTGTCTTTTTATATGGAGCGACATTGTGCGTCGGAATGGAAGAAAAGTTTGTTTAGTTTCAAAGTAAAGTAATAAATCTTTAGAATTAACGTTTCGTTGCTGGGTTACTTTCAACTTGAACTAAACAAACCGTTAGAAAGCCTCAAATTAGAGAAATAAGTAATAAAGTTTGTATTTTTTGTATTGTCTATTGAATTGTATTCTCCAATAGATCAAAACAAAAAAAAATGTACTCTCTCAAGAATTATCTTAATAAATCAAGATTATTATAGATTATAGAACATCTGCTTCTTATATTTGTGAGACTAATATCTTAAAGTTGTCCGTTGGACCGTAATCCCAAAAATCGCCTATAGAAACGCGGTAGGAAATGAAACACGCGTCCAAGCGAGGATAATTTTTATTGATGTAGATGACGCTTATATACTATAGTGCGTGGTTTCTAATATCGCGATACAGAAAATCGATATAACGCCATCTATCGAACTCAAACATAAACATTGTACATTATTTACATTGAACAATAGACAAAAAGATAATGACCATGTTCATTTTCATACCTGGGTCAGTATACGAAAACAAAATTGAACTTGAATGTTTCACAGAATCCTATCGGAACCAAATAACGATGATGCTCTGTTCAGATTCATGTCGATTGTTCTTAGACTTATATATGTGGGATCGTTATAGAGAAACAGCGGTGAATCCTCTTTGCAATATTTAATTATAAAATCATATACAACAATCTTTGCGGCCTGCGCCCATCGTATAGTACCACAGATACCAAACAGAAAGCCCAGTGTGGCCATTACTAAATTTAAAAATAAAACTAAATGTACTTAAAAATATCCTTACTCCCAGACGGCCGTCACATATATGTACTATATAATAACTATGTAGTAACTTGTTCAGGATACGATGGAACTGGCATACGCTGTGCGTAAAAGTTCCACCAGAATAACAAAAAAAAACAATTGCAAACCTTATGCTATCTTCTTTAATAACCTATTAAATTTATCCACATTCCGACTATTATAAGTATTACAAAGTTTTATCAAATGAAACAGTTTAAAGCGGAGTTGACAACGCGGCAAGTAACTAAAGCTTATAAATGCTTTCGGGAAACATTTAACATCAGTAACAAATCTTCTAAAACCATTAAACGTCTATTCTTAAGTGAATAAACATTCAGTTCGGGTAAACTTCTAATACCGTTGTTGTTTTGTGGTTTGGTATGTTTACAAAAACGCTTACTGTTATTTTTTCATCCTTCTTTACTTACTTTAGCAGCACATCGTGATGTACTTAGAAATACTCATTAACTTGACGTTTATAGCAGAATAAAATGGAAAGGATCACAACTGCACTAGATTAATAGGAAACACTGTACCTACTGGTACCTATATAAATATAAACACAAATTTTAACAACAAAAAAACTGACTTCAAGAACTGGAGCAAATTGAAATGGGACCACGCGGGGAGCACCAGCTTTCAAATAAAAAAAGAATCATCAAAATCGGTGCTCCCAGTCGAAAGTTATGAGGTGACAAACATAATAAAGAATACAGTCGAATTGAGAACCTCCTTTTTTGAAGTCAGTTAAAAATATATAATATTTAGCTCTCCCAAAAAGATACTATTTGTAATTTATTTATTAGCTGCGCCCCGTGGTATTACCCGCAGCTTTTATTCCTACAGAATTAATAATGTTTACTTATTTATTGATTTTAATTTTGTTTTTACGTAACCCTATCCCATATTTTTCTACATATAACCAGTCCTGTGAAAGTTCCGTCGAAATCCGTCCAGCCATTTTAGGGATTAGCTGAGATAAACAGACCAAAAACTGAAAATAATCTTCACGGAAATACAATGGCTTCACTATCACTTTACCGTAGCGTAACGTTGTTGACTTGGTAGGTACTCGAATAGTTCTCGAGAATCTTCGAGACACGAACTAGGTGTCCGATTGCGTTTACCAAGACAGGCGCCTATTAAGCACCGGATAGGCAAACCGATTCAGTAGATAACAATACAATATCGCTTCCCTATTCCAGTAATAAGTACTGGAATAGGGAAATAGTTAAAGACGTATTTTAGTTTATAATATATATTTTTTTTATGGCATAGTAGGCAAACGAGCAGGCGTATCGCCTGATGGTAAGCGATTACCGCCGCAAATGGACACCCGCAACACCAGAGGCGTCACAAGGGCGTTGCCGGCCTTTGGAGAAATGGGAAGAGGGATGGGGGAAGGGTTGGGGTGTGGGCCTCCGGTACCCTAACTCACTCGGTGAAACACAGCGCAGGCGCTATATTCGAAGATAATGTAGTTTTCTTCGGTTATTGCTGTTTTCAATTGATTACAGATGTATTGGAGAATAGTTACAATGAACAGTGTGAAAAAAAATCTGGAATAAAAGGTCCGCTCAACCGATTTTAATTAAAATTACAAACAGGCTATTTAACGGGATAACCAACACACACGCGAGTGAAGCCGTGGGCAAATGCTAATCTCTACATATTATAAAACAAAGTTCTGAGCTGCGTCTGTCTTCTGTCTGTTCACAATGAACTCCAAAGTGACTCCAACGCCGCGAAGCGAAGCTAGTATCTTTATAAATTGTAGCCTATGTGTTATTCTGATGGATAAGCTATATTATTGTAAAGTTTCATCAAAATCTATTCAGTAGTTTTTGCGTGAAAGAGCAACAAACGTCCTCACATACATACTCACAAACATTCGCGTTTATAATATTAGTACGATTTATTGAAGACGTCGGAAAAAATTAAGCCGCACATCTTCTCGGGGTAACGTAGGCTATATTATATTTGCCGTAAAGAGCCCAAACGAAGCCAAGGGTGCTAGTGAATAATTAAACTGTATTGAGATAATGAAATCAAAATAAGAGAAGTTTGAAAGCGAACGAAAACTTGAAACAAACCCAATAGCAACCCATCTAATCATCAATCCCATCATCATCGATTATCAACAGAGTTCAAGTTACCTAACGATAGATGCAATAAAAGTACAGGGTGTAATTTTTACAGATTTTAGTCGGAGCGATTTCCGGGTGCGGCAAACGAATTTTCAGAAATCTTTGAATGAAAAGGAACGTTTTCTTTGAGTATAATATTCTATCTACAATATTAAGAGTACTTTCCCTTCACATAGCATTACGAATTCCACCCTGTATATTAGAGGAGAATTTGCAATAAACCACTGACTCACCTATAAATCTTAGTCTAATATAAAAGCAACTTCCTTGAGCAATGTAAGCGTTTTTTGATTGAGGAGTGTTTTTCTTCCATTTTCGATCTTGAGTTTTATTTTCGCTACTACTTAATACGACTTCGAGTCTTGTTCTTCGAGTTTTTCTATTATCAGTCAATACTTATATCAATGGATTATTTATAGTAAAGGTTTAATTTATATCATATTATTATTCTTATACAATAATGACTATTAGTTTATCTATTATGTAATATTACACTATTGCCTTATGTAGTTTCAATAATATCGAACAGCGTAAAACTTTTTGAGATAAAATAGTAATCATATATATATATATCATTCCTAGATTATCATTATTAATCATGTTCAATGCTGGGAGTACATAATTTAAGAAAGACAGAATAAAACACTTCTCTGAAAAATCTTTATATTCAGTTATTCTAGTTGCTTATCATTATTTAGATGTATATCATGAATGAACAATGAATCATCGAAATGTATGAACGCGCATAAATTCCGATCAGCTGCACCATATTAGATAATTATTTTTTCTATGTGTTCGTTATTGTTAGGACAAAGTTTGCATAGAAAAAAATCAAAAGTATTTTTCAGAAATTTAGAAAATTCGTATTTACGAAAGAAAAATATGGCAGTACGAAGTTTGCCGGGTCAGCTAGTATTTTATAAATAAACTTTGATCACAGGTGTACCAATAAACACTGAATCATAACTTCTGTATTCCATATGGAATTTTGGAGAACAATTACATTCATTTAGACTCCGATTACAAAATATTTAACAATAAATTTACTATGAAAAAAAAATGTAGTCTTTCGGGACAGCTGTGAGGCTTGCTGACCCGTGGGGTTGTCTACTGACCCGGCCCTACACTATGCCAGCTGGCTTAAATACAGCAGATACTGGGATAGGTATATTGGCCGGCCCAGCTGATTAGCCTTCGATCCGTAGCCTTAATACCAGGGAAAGGTGGTGGTAACTATTCAAACCGGCCCAGCTGTTAGCCTTCGTACCGTAGTTAGAATAGTAGTGAAACTCGAGGAGGTTACGACTTATCTGATTTATTTACACAAATGCATTTTCTTATAATTAAATTTTGGCCGACAACATAGGACAGTGAAAGCGAGCTACAAGACTACACAAAAACCTCAGCCAATTGGAGCGAAGTAACTTTACGTAAATATGGGCGCGCGCCGAGAGTACGTTTATAATTTTTAAATTCTCACGACGAGCGGTCGGTGCGGCGGGGCGGCTGGCGCGACGTGACGGCGCGGTCGCGCTATCGCCACAAGTCTAAAAATAGTGAAGAAATGCCGACAAATTCACGGCTTAAGTTGTAGATGTAGGCATCAGTTTTTTAACTCCTTTGCCAAGTAAAAATTGCCTGCGAAGAATATTTAATTAAAAAAGAAATCAGTTAATCTATAGTTTACAATCATTCAAACTTTGCAATTATAGAAATAATAGAACAGAAGATGGCACCTAAGCATGAATGAAAGAAAAAACATACTGCCTTCTCTTTCTATAAATCTTTTTTTGTTCTAAGTAACCAGATAAGCAGGTGTTTACTATTATTACCTACGCTTATTGCGGTGTAGTGTACCTGACTCATACGTCTTCGAGCTTATTAAGTTTCTGTCCACGTCTGTCTGGAGATACAAACTTCTGTGTGGGCTCTGAATAACAACGCTTATACTCGTAATACGGCATTAGGGACGTCTTAGAGACTAGAAAATGTTTGATACTTTTATATAAGTATCTAAGTATAAGAAGACACTTTATAAATATTAATTAAAGTAAAAATACCTATTAAGTATTATTTCATGAAGACGAAGGTTTGCGAGTGTATATTAGTTACTTCTTTACGCTCAAATGGGTTAACAGATTTTGATAAAATCCTACTAATATTAGAAACGTGAAAGTTTTTTTTTTTTTTTTTTTTTTTTTTTTTTTTTTTTTTTTTTAAAGACAACTCCCACATGAGGGAATAAACATCCTGTGTCGTGGGGGACTTTACAAACATACATGAAACGGACACAAAGAACATCCAGACTCGGGACAACAATTCGTGGATCACACAAAGTGTTGTAGGTACCGCGTGGGATTTGAACCCACGACACTTGGCGCAGTAGCAAGCGGCATGGCGACCGCTGACACCACTCGGCCAACCGTGCAGTCATGTCAGTCAGTTTGTAAGTATGGATGGATGGATTTCGATGATACTTTACAATAATATAGCTTATACATCAGAATAACACATAGGCTACAATTTATAAAGATATAGCTTCGCCTCGCGCCGTTACCTGCGGTTATAATCGTACTGCGGGTAGCACTGCGGGGTTCAGCTTGCGTGTAATAAAGGTGTAACTATAAAGGTGCAGTGGTAGAGAGAAAAATAACAGTCAATGTGGGGGAACGGGTGTCATGTCCCTCCAACACAAATGGAGGATCCTCCGACCAGGCGAGGTGATCATGCCTGGCGGGCCACTGCCTAACAGTTGATGTTGGGATGTTGTATATATGATAATAGGCACGAGAACTATTTATTGCGCGATTCAGGATTTGTAGTTACTCCGTGTAGTGCGTTACTTCGTAGTTCAGTGTATCTTCGGTAGATGACGCTTTAGTAGGTTATTATTGTGTTATATGTGGAAGTCGTCACAGTCAAAATTAAAATTCATAGGTAGCAATAAAACTACAGAAACAGTCAGTTTCCTCTCTTAACACAAGCTCTGCTT
Source organism: Spilarctia lutea (assembly GCA_916048165.1). Lineage (NCBI taxonomy): Eukaryota > Metazoa > Arthropoda > Insecta > Lepidoptera > Erebidae > Spilarctia > Spilarctia lutea. Next base: position 7,688,664 of record OU696492.1, read on the forward strand.
AGCTTGGGACTAGATGACGTCGTGTGTTAGATGTCCAAAATACTTATTATTATTAACTATCTCCTTGAACGAATCACTAACTAAATGAAATCATGTTCAATGCTGGGTGTACATAAATTTAAGAAATTAGACCAGTGAGAACAAACTAAAACACTATTCTGAAAAACCTTTATACTCAGTTATTCTAGTTGCTTATTTCAATAATCTTATTTTAAGAGTTTTTCAAACCTTAAGAACAGTTTTCGTAATATAGTTGTGATTGTGACACGTATATGTACTGGGTACACTCGAGTACACCTAACACGTTTTGTGTCCCTCACGTAATGGAGGACAACGATATTGTCATCTGTCGAGCACGTTTCCAATCTCCACGTGCTACTGAGAATTTCCTAACACAAAAAGTTGATTACAATTTTTCTAGCCACGAATCTATGCCTGATCGAAATTTTTATGAATGTACTCAAACCTTTCTATTTGTTCTAGCAGCATAGCACTGAGTATTGTACTCTGCTTATTTTTACTTTTTATTCTTGTTTTGATGAAAGTGCAATCAGCCAGATCACTCGAATCAGCTATTTCTGCCAATGTCAAGTATTTATCGTCTTCAATTATCAAGTCTTCGAGTCTTCAAGTCGTCGTCGTGATGAAATTAATGATAAAAATATATAAAATGTGGATGACATGAAATGGGGACCGTCTTTCGAAAAAGCAAAAAAACGATATCCTTACTTTTTATTTCCAAGTGTTATTGTAGTCAATATACCGATTGACGTGTTCGTTGGTCGTTGGTCTAGCAGTTGACATATGTGACTGCCGATCGAGAGGTCTCGGCTTCGAATCCCGCGTTGGGTCATAAGTGTTATTGAGGTTTTCTGATTATGGAAATACTTAATAACAGCTCGGAGTTTGTAAGTTGATGTCTGAACCCCCGTGTCTCGGAAAGCACATAAGGGTGTCGGTCCTGCGCCTCGGTTCGCATCGTGTCGATTAACCGTCCCATTGGATTATGAGAGGGAGGGAACAGAGTGTGCACCTGTGTTTACACATACTTGTGCACTATAATATCTCCTTCACAGTTTGCTGGTGTCCACGTAGCCGCAATCGGCTAGGAGAACATTATCAGAGTAATGATGAGTGATGACAATTGTTTGTTAAAGAGTCTCAAATTAACGTTATGTTTCTATAACATCTCCTGGACGAGTTGCAAGAGACTTTATAATAATAATCTATTTCATCCACTTACTCAATTTAACGTATCATGCTTGGTTTAGGCCCGCATGACACGTATAATACCCCTCTAAAAAGGAAGATAAATAAAAAATCTAAATAATAATAATAATAATAGCCTTTATTCACAATCTTAAACTTAAATAACATGCATAGTAAAATAGTAGTTTAAATTTATCTTCTTAAACTCAGTAGACACCGGTCTCGAGATTGTGTTGTCTTCCGACATAGGCCTCCCCTAATTTTTTCCATAGTATTCGGTCTTATGACTTTGTCTTCCAGGTGACCCCAGCCCGTTTCCGAAAATCATCCTCCCATCTTTGACGTTGTCTACCTCTCTTTCTCTTTTGATGTATTGGACACCAATCTGTTACGTCCTTAGTCCATTTGTCTTTCTTACTTCTCACCATGTGACCAGCCCATCTCCAGCAAGAGACTTTACAAACATACATAAAAAACACCTAGCCTTAGAACAATAATTTGTGTGTTACACAAAGTGTTGTCCCATGTGGGTTTTGAACTCACAACCCTCGACGCAGTAGAAAGTGGCAAGGTGCAAAGTGGTCACCTTAACCACTACGCTATTTTTTGTCTGTCAGTAAGTAATCACCTCCTATAAAAAGTACCCTTTTTAGAATAGTTAAAATAATTCGTTTGCTATTAAATGCTGTACATAAGTTTTTATAGGAAAATATACATTTTGTTCTAACATTTAGTCATACTGACAAGCAAAAGTTTGTGTTTATTAGGTATTTTATAAAAAGTCAAATCAATCAATAAGTCACTTATCTATTAGTGAGTAAAAATTAAAATTTCAAATTGTTAATAAATAATAAAAGTTTATGAGCCACGATTTCAATTGTTTTTTAATATAGTTAAAGGTAGCAATATCTTCTGGTAACAGTTAAATTTTCTAATCTCGTAAATATAGATACAAGACAGAGTCAATACCCCCAGGTTTTTAAAATGTGGACGACATGACTCATAGGGTGAGACGCCTACTATCGCTCTCACACTTCTTTTGTGCTAGGAAAGCTCTATTTCTCTATATCTCTGGAGTTGCCCCACACTAAAATCCCATACCGCAACACAGATCCTGCATACTCATGATATTCCATTAATACTGTTTGCAGTGCTACAGTCTTACGGAGTTTGGATAAGACATATACGAATCTCTTTACTTTATTGAAAGTCTTTAATAAAATTTCGAATGTCAAACATCAAAAAATGTTAGATTTTGCAATTTAAAGTCATAATGTCAATACATGTGACTTCAAATTGCAAAATCTATCTATACCCAAGAACTTTACATTACCAGCCTCCTATAATCATTATAGACAATATTAAGTGTCTGTTCTTGGTTTCTTGGGTTTTAAAATTCTATGCAGTGGGTTTTAATAAAATTTACAGTTAATTTACTTCTGTCAAGCCAATTGACTACGTTCTTGATTGTCTCATTAATCTCTATGTGTAAGGTTGTAAATGTATTAGATGTCAAAACTACTGCTAAATCATCTGCTAATAGGGTGCATTTGTGATTCGTAATTTCAGGCATATCATTAGTACATAATAAAAACAGAAGCGGCCCAATTACGCTCCCCTAAGGGCAGCGCACTAATTTATGAAATAACTATATTTATAAATTTATTTTCAAGCAATAGCCTGTGTGAAACAAAGTCGAATGCTTTTGATATATCGAAAAACACCACCATAGTATGATCGTACGATATTTTCTTAACTTCTAATAACATTTTGAATTTGATCATATACAGCAACGTAGTGGATTTTCCTTTCTAAAAACCATTTTGTTCAGGTTTTATTATATGATATCTGATAATAAACGATGTAATTCTTTTATGCAGAGCATTCTCAAATATTTTTGATATCACTGGTATCAATGTTTATAATTATTCAGATCTTGTTTATTTCCTTTTTTATATATCAGTTTTACTATTGACTTTTTTAGAGATTCCGGAACAACTCCTTGCTAAAACAGAGGTTTATTAAATGTGTTAACAAAGGGATTAAGATCATAGCGCAGTGTTTGCAATGTAACACCTTTGTTGCTATTTCGTCATATACGTCTGCTCGTTTGCCCCCTATAGAATAAAAAACGAAAAACCTACTGAATTCGAATTATTAAGAGAAAGTATAACAATATTAATTGACATGAGCGTCGCCGGTTCCAAAAAAAATGTGTCATTTATGATAAGTTTGTTGCGATTTTATATTGTTTGTTCATTTTATTGATTTAATTAACAATATGACCCTTATAACAATAAACTTCGACCACATTGGTAAATCTTCTTTTCAATAGCATTATATAATAAACTTATTTTATACTATTCAAACCAGTAACCCACTTAAAAATCAAGTGTAAATCAATTACATGAACACAGATAAAATTAGCCTCGGTGGCGTAGTGGTACGCGTATGCGACTGCTAATCTTGAGGTCTCGGGTTCAAATCCTGGGTCGGACCAAATGTTTGTGGAATCTACAAATATTTGTTTCGGAGTTTGGGTGTTTTCTATGTATAGTATGTATGTATTTACAAAAAAAAAAGTATATATAAGTATTTATATCAGTTGTCTAGTACCCATAACACAAGCACTTAGCTTGGGACTAGATGGCGTTGTGTGTTAAATAGATGTCCGAAATATTTATTATAAATATTTATGTTTAAGGTAAAAAATGTGGCAGTTTCTTATGATTGATGGAACATAGAAAAAGACAAGATTCAGGAACGTTCTCTCAAGTGTCTGATATAAGTCAAGTGCTACATTAATCATGATGTGTATGACAGCTTTTTTGTTTACATGTTTCACTGATAAAGACAGCTGTTTTTGGAAAATAAGAAAAACAGAGTTAGTTACCTCTTAAGAGTAACACACGTCTTGAACAGGAAACAAACTTGAGACTACAGTATCTCAAAGGAGTACAGGTATACGAAGTACGAGTACATCTCGTATACGCTTTTTATGATAAGAGAGGTGTTTAGGATACAGGCATCAATAGTGTAATGTCATTGCAATATAAGAGTGATGTTCTCCTAGTCGATTACGGCCACGGTGGCCAGTCTCAACAGGGACCAACCAACTCATCATCATCGTCTTAGCGTTTATCCCGGTTGCTTCCATTCTGGAGCTTGGGGTCCGCTCTCCTGCTTTTTCTTCTCCATTTTGCCCGGTCTTCGGCATCCTTGGTAGCGAGACTATTAGCACGCATGTCACCCTTTACGAAGTCAAGTCAGCACTTCTTGGGTCTACCCCTTCTACCGGGACCCGGCGGAGGCGGCATGGACAGACTTTTGTTGCCCACGTAGGTAGACGGCTGTCGCAAAACGCGGCCGAACCAGCGCAGGCGACTCTCCTGCAGTTTGTCTGCGATGTCACGGACACGCAGGCCGCCGCGAATGCGGGAGTTTCTCACACGATCCCTTCGCGTGACTCCGCACATCCACCGCAGCATATTCATCTCCATCAACCAACTACGCAGGAGATATTATAGTACACAAGTGTGTGCGCAAACACAGGTGCACTCTCTGTTCCCTCACTCTCATAACCTGATGGGACGGTTAACTGACTCGATCGAGGAGTGATCACGTGCAGGACCGACAGGTTTACGTGCTCTCCGAGGCACGAGGGTTCAGACCACAACTTCCAAATTCCGAGTTGTTATTAAGTATTTCTATAATAAGAAAAACTCAATAACTCTATTGGCCCTGGATTCGAACCCGAGACCTCTTGACTAGCAGTCGCATATGTCAACTGCTAGACCAATGGCAGACAGTTATATAAGAATACCAGCTATTGGATGGGGATGGAAAAGTATCTGCACACACTATTGTTACGAAAAAAGATCATTCCAGAACACGACTCGACACGACTGAATATCGCGAATGTTCTCGTTGATTTCTTGAGGCACAGAACAATGAACTTTACGTCGATATACATAGTGTAAGTTGTACTGTGATTGAGGGGTGTTTATTTTTAAAAAGTCTCATTTTACTCGTCAGAACGCTTACATCTCAAATCCATCGAACCCTAACACGTAACAGTCAAGGATAAGAAACACTGGAAAGCAAAATTAAAATTGAAATTGAATGACCACTGTGTTCTCTAAACGCTCCATCAGATTAATCAAAGGCTCTGACCTCAATGCAGTGAGTTAAAGTAATAGCGTTCCTTATGCATACTGCACGAGATATGCTGGCATTTCTTAATCAAGGAAAATCGGACGATCGAAAGCATATATTCTAAAACTAAGATAAATTAAGCTAAGGGGTAAACATTAAATGAAATTACGTTTAAAAATTTCTCAGGTAGGCTTATTATTGGACCGGGAGAGATTTAGAACTCTCCCGGACCGCCGGGCCCGAGATCGGGCCAGGTACCGCAGGCGACTCAGGCGCCGGAGATCGCAAAATGATCTCCGTCCTCCATAAGCGCAAGCCTAGCAGAAGCGTGTCCTAGGGGACAGTAAAGGGATCATCGGGGTTCCCACACAGTCGGGGGCCACCTGCAAACTGGTAGGTGGGACGAGGTACGTCGGGGTTCCAGGGTTTTCCTTACTAGGGTGTACCTGGTTCCCCGACTTCTAGTACCCAACAAGACGGCGTGCGGTTTTAGTCGGTTCGTGTCCGACATGCCACCAGTAGGTGGTATCCGAGGGGATCTCCGCACGGAAAAAAAAAATAAAAAAAAGGTAGGCTTATTATTAAGTCTGTTACAGAGATAAACCATCCAAATATCTCTCTATCTATAAAACCAAACTAGCTTTTTCCTGCTGCTCCGCCCGCGTGAATGTCCGTTATCGTCGTAATCATGTCGGGTAATAAAATACCTATGACACTCATAAATAATATAGTTTTCTATTGATAGGTAAAAGGATTTTCGAAATCGGTTCAGTAGATTCAGAGATTATCCTCTACACCATCATAAACTAATAAACGTTACCTCTTTATAATATTAGTATAGATATACTCTCTTTTTGAATACTTTTTTAGGGTTCCTTACCCAAATTGTAAAACGGGACCCTATTACTATGACTTCGCTGTCGGTATGTATGTCTGTCCGTCTGTCTGTCATCAGGCTGTATCTTATGAACCGTGAATTGTGTGAACCATGAACGTTTGACAGTTCAGAAATGATGTATTTCTGTTGCTGCTATAACAACAAACACTATAAAACAGAATAAAAAAATATTTAAGGGGACTCCCATACAACAAACGGGATTTTTTTATGGTTTTTGTTAGTTAGATAACTTTGGACGTGGCCGGGTTTTTTATATTTAAGTAATCTATGTTAGAAATAAAGTTTATGAGTATCTGTGTTTAAGAAATTACAGTAAGCTTATTAATAACATTCCCAAAATATATAATTCTATCGAATTCTACAGAGAAATTCACTTTCTCGAATAATGAAAATCTAATCAGAAAACATGTACATAAATTTCCTGATTGCATTTCTTGCTGTTAATGTTGATAGTATGCGCTAATCACTTTACAGATAGTTCAGGATTACTGCAAATTAGATGTTAGATTGGAATAAGCTAAGCACACGTAAATTACTAGTTTCTAAGTAAAAAACTAGGAGTTGCGTTGTAATCGTCCAATGTATAGATCACTAAGATGTATACTGACTTATTTATCTTCAGCAATTTTATTAACACGAGCTCAAGATATTATAAGTCCTCCGACAACAGTAGAGTGTAAGTTATACAAAAACACATTTACGTGTATGGTTTAAGGTAATATTAATTAATCTTCTATAAGCCCCTACTGAAATATTTCCACTGGTGGCGATTCTTCGGGCCCTTTTCTAATTACTGCGACCACTGGAGATATTGTAAAGAAAATAATATACTTAGTCTTGCCAAAAATGTTGTTACAAAGAAAAACAACTTTTTTTTCATGCTATTGCAGTATGTTAGTTTAATACATCTGTAAACAAAAAAATTCTGTGACCTCCTTTTGCGTTTAAATCAAAACAACTACTTTGCATACCGCTTAAGTAGTTCTTTTGATTTGACCACCATATTCTTTTTAAATTATCAATTTAGAAATGACCAGTGCGTCTCGGACAGGATTTCTTAGAATTCTTTTCCTTACTACTTTTATCGCCTTTGCCGTACGAACACTACATGGACGTCCAAATTTTTTTCCGTCACAAACAGTGGAGATTTAATTGTACCTATCAATAGCCCGGTACACAAACATTTGTCTAATACCAAGCGTAACATATGTATTATACCTGTTATATTATACCCGCTAGACGCCTTTGTGTCAGATGTGTTAGGTTATTGATACATTCAATAACCTAACACATCTGACACAAAGGCGTCTGATGAATCTCTGTAATATTATTATTGATATTTAACACATTTTTAACACTAATAATTCAACACAAATGTATTTAAGTGTGAAATAAATGTAATGAGATGAAATAAAACGAAATGAAACATACTTTCAGCGGAAGAATTGACTGATCCCCCCCACCCTGACTTAGATGCACTACTCGACATATATGGAGTGTGGGGCAAGTATTCGACACAAAGTTTTGAATATGTCAACTGGCAACATTACTATGAAGATGAACCATACTTTTTAAACCAAGACTATCATCATGTTGTACTGATGGACGCGAGATGTAGTGCTGATCACGTAAAATGTCTCTCGAATTTGTAAGTACATACTTATCATAATTAAGTGTCATAAAATTATATTTGTATACATATATAATTATATTTGTATACATATATGTGGGGGAACGGGTATCATGTTCCACCCAACACAAAGGGAGGATCCTCCGACCAGGCGAGGTGATCATGCCTGGCGGGCTACTGCCCAACAGTTGATGTTGGGATGTTGTATATAGGCTAATCGGCGCGAGAACTATTTATTTCGCGATTCAGGATTTGTAGTTACTCCGTGTAGTGCGTTACTTCGTAGTTCAGTGTATCTTCGGTAGATGGCGCTGTAGTATGTTATGTTGTATGTGGAGGTCGCCACATCACTCCCCTCCAAGACCGGAGGTCGATATCTGATGAGTCAGCTGTCTGTGCTCTGTTGCGGAGCTTGCCAGTGCCAGGAGTGAGTAGTTCCAGTGAGTCGGAACTGAGTGCCGCAAGTTCCAGTGAGTCGGAACTGAATGCCGCTAGTCCCAGTGAGTCGGGGCTGAAGTCCGCTGATCCCAGTGAGTCGAGATCGCATGCGGTGCGCGGTGCTGCGGTGAGGTCCCCAGTGAGTCGGGGCGGTTGCTGCGTAGTGGCTGGCTGCTGCGTAGACGGGAGAGAGATGCTCTGCTTACATGGACCGTAGGTGCAGCGTGCTGTGCCTAGACGCTGTAGAGGCCGTAGGGGTTACCAGGCTGGAGCGGTCACGTCCTGCATGTGGTATATCCCAGTTGAGGCCGAAGTTGCTGGCTGGCTTGAGACTTGCTGTGGGAGTGAACATGATGGTGGCGCTTCCTTAAAGGCTGCTTCCAATGACGTCGGGGTCACCACTGTGGGGGAACGGGTATCATGTTCCACCCAACACAAAGGGAGGATCCTCCGACCAGGCGAGGTGATCATGCCTGGCGGGCTATTGCCCAACAGTTGATGTTGGGATGTTGTATATATGCTAATCGGCGCGAGAACTATTTATTTCGCGATTCAGGATTTGTAGTTACTCCGTGTAGTGCGTTACATCGTAGTTCAGTGTATCTTCGGTAGATGGCGATGTAGTATGTTATGTTGTATGTGGAGGTCGCCACATATATAATTATATTTGTATACACATATAATTATATGACACATATTTTATGGAGATGAGGATGCTAAGGTAGGCGGCAGGTGTAACACGACTCGATAATGTGCAAAACGAGCACATCAGAGGAAGTTTCAAGATCGCGCCCATAGCAGAAAAACTCAGCGTAAGCCGCCTACGATAGTTCGGTCATGTCGTGAAACAATAGCCCTAGTGCTACCAAATATTAGGACTTAGAGCTTGCCCAAACAAACGTTTCGACAATCTAGGATAGATTGTCCTGGCGCCGCAGAATGAGGAGAGCCGACCCCAAATAATGGGAAATGGCTAGGACAAAAAAGAAGAAGAAAAATTATATTTGTAAACGAAACAAATCATCATAACAAAATCGTATACTAATTGAAATTACCCCTTTTTTACTTTTTCAACTTTCAGCTACTGATTTTTAATTTATTTGCTTTAAAACGAGGCTAAGAGCCTAAGAAAAATCAATAAGAGCCACGCTGTCTTCAGTTCGAACGGGCCGGCTCAGCCGGAGCGGTACTACCCTTGCACAGAAGATCAGCATAAAATAACAGCGTTCGTTCTGTCGTGTTTCGTTGGTGAGTGCGAGACTGCAGGCCCAACGATGCCACTATAGTGTGGGTCATGCTGCATTGTTGCATTGTCTGCATTCGCAATGAGTATGGTGCCCACCACTCTTGGATTCTGCTTTTGCTTTTCATCAGGCAGGTCCATACATAAAAAAAATAAAATTAGGTCCAGAAAAACTTTTCTTTTAAAACAAATAAGTTTTATCACGACGAAGAATAAGGCGAATATGTAGTGAGCTGGCCATATTAGAACAGAAAAATGTTGGAGAAAATAAATTTTAGAGTTGGAAACCGCATTCTAGCAAACGTTGTGTAGGACACCTAAAGATCAGCTGAAGCGATGATTTGATGAAGAGGCTTATTACATTCAGCAGCATTGCACAATAAGTTGATGAAGGTGATATAAGATATTTACTTGAAAATGTACTTTCTTTATCTATTATTGTATGGTATCTAATGTATGGTATACATTTTTATCTATCCTAATAAAAAAGCTGAAGAGTTTGTTGGTTTGTTTGTTTGTTTGAACGCTCTAATCTCAGGAACCGTGTAATATATTTAGGTTTACCCACATTAGAAATTAGTAAGTAAGATCACATATATATAAGCCTATATCATTGTAACGTTTTTCAGTTCGCAATATACGCTAGCTACAAGTTGACGTCATTTTATTTATTACTCTCAACACCTCAGTGGCGACGAGGATCACTATTTGTGCGTTATAAGTTAAGTTCGTCTGCAATTATTCAAGGGAAATGTCGGTCGGCGGAGTCGGAAGGATTCGCGATTTTGATGTGAAGGCAGGCAACTGGACTTTGTACGAGGAGCGGTTGCAGATGTTTTTCAAGGTCAATAAGGTCGAGAAGGACATGTGGATGCCTATGTTGATCACGGGCGTGGGTGATGAGACGTACGAATTGCTGAGTACGCTGTGCAATCCAAGAAAACCAGTGGATATAACGTACGAAGAGGCCGTTACAATTTTGAAAAATCACCTACAACCGAAACCTGCGGTCATGGCGGAACGGTATCGGTTCAGACAGAGAAGACAAAAAGACGACGAAAGTGTAACACAATATCTGACCGAGTTAAAGAAACTCTCGAGAACTTGTGAGTTTGGTGCAAATTTGGAGGAGAATTTGCGTGACCAGTTCGTATGCGGAGTAAAGAGTGACGTCATCAGACAAAGGTTGTTTGCGGAAGACAATTTGATGTACTCAGGAGCAGTCAAATTGGCGGTTGGGCTGGAGGCGGCCGAGCGGGATGCGGCAGTCGTGGAACAGGAAGCGACGGCGGAGGCATCGGCAATCGTGAACACGTGGCGGGCAAAGCGTGGCCGCGGTCAGTTTGCGAACCATGCAGCGGACCAACGAACGAACCACGGGTGTGCGGCGCGGGACACCGAGAAAGGCGCCGGGAGCTGCACGGCGTGCGGCTGGCGCGGACACAGCAAGGAGGAGTGCCGCTATAAACATTTTGTTTGTAGCAAATGCAAACAACGCGGACATTTGAGGCGTGTTTGTCCGCGGACGGGGGCGAACAGTGACAGAGGGAAGAGGCGCGGAGTGAACCACGTGGATGCCACCACAAGCGACCATCCGAGGGAGGGAGCGGGAGACTCCAGTTCGGACGAGCTTGAAGAAGAACTTCATCAACTATGTTTGAGCGGCTACAACCCGGTGAGTTTATCATTACGGATTGATGATAAAACATTAAAAATGGAGGTAGACACAGGCTCGGCAATTTCATGTATCAGTAAGAAAACATATGATAAACTTTTTAACAATAGAGTAATTAGACCATTTAATTTGGTGTTAAAATTTTATGATGGTAGCGATATAAGACCACTAGGGGTTATAAGACCGAAAGTTCAATATAAAGATAAAATAAAATATCTAGAACTGTTTGTGATAGACGGGGGTACAACTTCCTTACTGGGCAGGCAATGGTTAATAGAATTGGGTATTAAAATACCTTCGTTTCAACAAGAAATTAACTATAGTGTACACAACATTTCTGATACTGTCGATGGTTTATTGAACAGGTATAAAGATTTGTACAGCGAGGGACTGGGGCGGTACACAGGCGGCAAAGCAACGCTCCGAGTACGGGAGGGCGCGAGGCCGGTGTTTTGCCGCGCGCGGCCACTCCCTCACGCTCCGAGTTAGTTAGGAGGCGGACGCGCCGCAGCGGCACGCGGTCATGCCGTGGCCCTGGCCTTCTAGACCGTGGGCGAGGGTGCATCTTGATTTTCTGGGGCCTATTTTCGGAAAAATGTATTTAATTATGGTTGACGCTCGAACTAAATGGTTAGAAGTATTTCCTGTGCCTAGTACGGCGGCTAGTTCTACGATAGAAAAGCTTACCGAAGTTTTTTCTAGATGGGGTTTACCGAGACAAATAGTCTCAGATAACGGACCACCGTTCACGAGCAAGGAAATGGCAGACTTTTTGGCTAGTCAGGGTGTAGATCACGTTTTTTCCGCTCCGTACCACCCAGCATCGAATGGAGCTGCAGAAAATGCAGTGCGAACGGTTAAAAGAATTATAAAAAAAGCTTCGAAACAAAAAGGAAACATTAATTTATTTTTAAATACCTTCCTTTTGCATTACCGTAATACGGAGCACTGTTCAACAGGGGAAAGTCCAGCCACATTGATGCTAGGTAGGAATTTACGTACCAAATTAGATGCATTAAAACCAAATATAGAAAATAAAGTTAGGAAGGCTCAGGAACGACAACAGAAAGTAGGAACGGACGTCAAACGTTCTTTAGAGATAGGAGAGGAAGTATGGATGAGACAATATAGGGGTAATGAAAAATGGAGTCCGGGGCAGGTAGTAGATAAAATGGGTACTACTGATTATAAAGTTATGGACTGTTCAGGCAGGGAAAGTCATAGACACATTGACCAGTTAAGACAGCGATCGCGAAGCTCATTGATTTGTCCGTCTAGCACATCAGGACGGAGTTCTCTTGATGCGGAACGACCCGACAATCCCGAGGTGACGAAGCCATTGTCAGTCCCCGGAGAGACTCGGAGCCCTCGGAGCGTGAGGGAGTTCAGTCCGGTTCGAACCGCGACTACCGTTGAGTTGCCGTCTACATCTGCTTCGGGATCAGTGCCTCTCAGTAATGTACCTAGTCTTGAGGAGCGGGTAATAGTTTCCCAATCCGAGGATGCTGTTCCAGAGGTAGTCCGCTCCCGTCCTGTACGGGCGTGTCGCTTAAAAAGACCGCCCCAATATTGTGATAGCTAATATTTAGTTCTTAGTCATTTCACTTATTGTTGAATGAAGTTATACTGGTAGCCATATGAAGACTAAGTTCCTATTTCATTTATGTTTGTAGAACGTTGTAAATAGTTGTAAGATATAAAATAGTTAATGTTAAGGTTTATATTTTATTTTAGTTTTGTAGATTTAGGATATGCATTATTTAAGGTGGAGGATTGTAATATATTTAGGTTTACCCACATTAGAAATTAGTAAGTAAGATCACATATATATAAGCCTATATCATTGTAACGTTTTTCAGTTCGCAATATACGCTAGCTACAAGTTGACGTCATTTTATTTATTACTCTCAACACCTCAAACCGCTGGTCCGATTTGAAAAATTCTTTCAGTGTTGGGTAGTCCGTTTATCGAGGAATGCCTATTAAAGCCTATAGGCTATATATCATCACGTTACTACTAATCGGAGCGGAGCACCAATGAAGAATGTTTCAAAAACGGAGGCAATAGAAGACGCAAACGAGGTTGCGTGGGTCAGCTAGTATGAAATAAGGGGCATACGAGCAGACGTATCGTCTAATGGTAAGCGATTACCGCTGCCCATGTACACCCGCAACACCAGAGGCGTCACAAGTGCTTTGCCGGCCTTTGGGGGATGGGGGTGGATGTAGTTGGAGTATGGGCCTCTGGTATCCTCATGATAAGGATTATTTATTAGTTCTAAACATTTTACTTTATTTATTATTTTCAGGGAGAATCCTACACCAGTATGTGCATACTTTTACAGGGTCCAAAAACCGTATCATCGCTACAAAGTATTTGAGACATATTGTCATGTGTATTTAGAAAACTGTTTGTATCGTCATAGTAAGTACCTACTTAACATTAATGTATATTTATTATTTTTAATTTGTTCGAGTAAAATGAAGTAGTAAGGACAGCGTTAGGTTAGTCGTACAACTTAGCGGAGCGATCATAGCATTTCTTATAACTTGCAACTTCGATGACCGAGCACGCTACCGTCTCAGAATAATTATGCCTTAAATGATTTGGTTCGTGAATAAGCCTATTCCTGAGACTATGCCGCTTATATTATAAAAATATGCCACCTGTGATGATGTCATTTACAGCCACCTCCGTCATATTTTTCAGTATTGAGCGAAAGCTATCCAAACTGTTTTGAACCTTCGTTCAAATTAATTAAGAGATATTCATTTGGTACCAAAATGTTTAATTCCTGAATGAACGTGTAAGATTTCTTGTACTTGACTGATATACCAATGTGTAAAGCTGCCGGAGTCACTAGTACCTATGTGTCGCTGTACAATCTATATACGAGTATATATAAATGGATCGCAGAAATGTATGTACGCGAATAACTTCAGATCGACTGAACCAAATTGGATACTTATTTTATCTATTTGTTCGTAATTGTTAGGACAAGGTTTGTATATATAAGAAAGGTTTGTGTATGTAAGAAAATTAAGATATAAAAGGTTTTTTTTTCTCTTCATTTCAACCATTTGCCGTCCACTGCTGAACGTAGGTCTCCCCCAAGTAGCGCCAACCATCCCGGTCTTGGGCAGTCCGCATCCATCTATTTTTTCTCTTGCGACTGTACAATTCCTTTGGGAAGTTCGCCGTGTCAGCTAGTATTTTTATATAATAATTTATAAGTTGAGCATACATTATATTTATAAAATAATAAACAGGCTCGTAACCATGAACCCCCCCCCCCCACACACCAATACTATAACTTCAAAAGAATGAAACTAAACTTAGGAACCTACAACTAGTTTTGTGCTTTTCAAGATCTCACCACTTATCATTTATTTCAGGACGTTACCGCATGATAAATTACGGAGGTTGTGAGCTGAATGGAAACGGTGTTCCTAGAAAATGGGAATATCCTAAACACGAACCTTCACCCTTCGAACTTCCAATTTAGTATTGGAAAAATAACTCTTGTACTTTAAACAGTAATAAAAAAGTTTCAAATGGTTATATAAACTACTAGCAGAACCCCGCGGTGTTACCCGCGGTTATTGTCTTGTCGTATCGTGGGTAACGCCGCGGGGCGAAGCTAGTCTAAAAAATGTAAGCCTAAGTTACTCCTTGTACCATCTACCTACCAGTGAAAGTCCCGTCCAAATCGGTCCAGCCGTTCCAGACATTAGCCGGAACAAGCAGACAGACAGACACACAAATTAGAACATTTTATGGTTCTATCTTTTATCGTTTAGGCAGCGTATGCAAAATAAGTAACTTTTCTGATTGTTTTTTTACACCTTGTCTCCGAAAAGCCCAAAAATTCTTACGGAACCCTATTTTTTTCCAAAATAAAATATAGCCTATGTTACTCGTGGATAATGTAGCTTTCGAATGGTGAAAGAATTATTAAAATCGGTCCAGTACTTTTTAAGTTCATTCGTTACATACAAAAACACAAATCTTTCCTCTTTATAATATTAGTGTAGAAAATAAAATGTTTATTCACAATCGGAAATGATCATAAACTTGACGGTTGGAGAAGAAAAGAAGTGTGTGTCAAAAATCAATCAGTTAGCGATTATTTGTTGTAAATATATAGAGGGTGTAAAAAGACGACTACCGAAAACGAAAGGGGCTGATCCAGCACCCCAAAACTTATTCAAAAAACAAACAGTTGTCTTTAAAAAAAATTGTAGCTTGAAAAAACAATGTGTCAAGATTTTTATTAATTTCAGAAGCCAGCAATGTACAACTTAACGCGCCCGCGCGCTCTGTCGCGGTCATTGCACTCACCTGGCCAGCTGTTTTGATATTAAAATACATTACTGTTTTATTGATTTTCTTTGTTTTTTGGTTTTCTAAATGAGATAATTAGGTAGTTTGGGTCCTGTTAGAAAAAAACATAAAACGACTTAGATAAATTAACATTTTTTTTGAGATTTTTTTTCGCTAAACCTATTCAGTATCATGGTCTGATTGCAACCCCCAAGTTTTCGGTAGTAGTCTTTTTACACCCTGTATGAAATGTTAAATAAGAAACTTAGATTTCATTGCCATATAAAACTGTTGGCTTAAAATTTAATTATATCAGTAAAGAGGAGATTAGATCTACATAAAAAATAAACGTTATTATAATATTCCGAAGGCATATTTTGCCTTAATTAGATCATATAAAAATCATGAGAATGACTACATGGCAAGGTTACACTTGCATTCTCAATGCAATACTTGATGTTAGAAAATCAGATTCAATCTTTCAATCTAGGCTGTTTATGATAAAACTATGTACATTAGAAACATACATCCAGCAAATATGCTATGATAATGTTGTAAATTGCTTACCGTGGGAGAGCTACATGGACCGGCTCGACCGGAGTAATACCACGGCCTCACAGAAAACCGGTGTGAACTCGCTAGTGAGTGAGGATACCGGAGGCCCATACCCCAACCAATTCCCCCATTCCCTTCCTCGTCCCCAAAGGCCGGCAACGCACTTATAATGCCTCTGGTGTTGCAGGTGTCCATGGGCGGCGGTGTGGTCGCTTGCCCACTAAATAATAAAAAACTAAACAATATCAAAGACTATGAGAGACTTATAAACCAGAACGTATAATTTAAACTTGCCATAAGTACATATTTATACTCATACAGTCACAATAAACCACCAAATAACTGTCGGCTTTATTGAGGTGATGGTTGAGTCATTGAGCTTAGTTAAAAACTAGTAAATCAATTGGAGCTGTCTTTGCTGGATTGTAAATTATTTGATCTGGTGATATGTCTCAATTTGGACACAGATTTTATTGGATCAAACGAAAAACATATTATTTTATACAGTAACTACTTTTCGAATGAAGAGCTTAGTTAAAAACTAGTAAATCAATTGGAGCTGTCTTTGCTGGATTGTAAATTATTTGATCTGGTGATATGTGATATTTGATGAAAAACATATTATTTTATACAGTAACTACTTTTCGAATGAAGGAGTACAAGTACTTATTGATGTCCTTTTCTGTGTCTCTGACGTATATCTTACACTATCTGACCCACGCAACCTCGTTTGCGTCTTATATTGCCCGTAGCGTGAAAATTTTTCAATCGTTTTTGAAAAATTATTCATTGGTGCTCCGCTCCTATTAGTCTACTACTAAGAATGAATAATTGTGATGATATATAGCCTATAGCCTTCCTCGATAAATGAACCATCCAACACTGAAATAAATTTTCAAATCGTCTCCATTCGCAATGAGTATGGTGACTACCATTCTTGGATTCTGCTTATGCTTACAATCAGACAGAGTAGAATCAGTTTGACGGGCCAATACATGAAAAAGAGTCTAAACTGACACTGAATGAATGAATGAATGAATGAATGTGCTATTCTATTATATGTCCTATTCTTCGAAAACTGAATTTTCTTGATGACTGATTTTCGAGCTTTATCAATATTTTTGTTTACGCTTTAAAGTGCAGATAAAATCATAGATGATTAGTAGCAGATTTCGCAATCTGGGGACACGGAAGTACCACCACCAAGTAGAGCAAAAGTCAAATATCTTTATTAAACTTGTTATTACATGGATCTCCCAACTTATACGTTAGAAGAACTAAGTGGCAAGACTTTGTGTTTTTACAAGTTTTGTTATTGATGCCATACATTTTAAGTACATCACCATTCCACCCTCCTTACTGATTGCCTCAACCTTTGGCCCACTAAACAAAAAACTCAAACTGTTCCAGAATAATATTCGAATAATTTAACACTGTATTTACTTCGAATATTAAATTGATCACGTTTTTACACTTCTGAAACCTTTAATGAACAAATCTCAAGCTGATTTTCTGACAAGGTAACATAATAACAAAAAATTTTAAAATTTTCCTTCTTATTTGTACCTAAATTTTTTAACACAATTAATGAGATCGTTTTCAGAAAACATTTCACACACACGTCGTCTAAGAATTGGCTACTAACCACTCGACCTGTAATATACACTCATTTATTAATGTTATAAAATATGAAGATCTCAAATTATCACACTTTAACCAGTGCTATGTGGGCAAACACTTATCGTCTTCGTGTAAATATGTAAGTAGGTAGAAAATAGA
This sequence comes from Spilarctia lutea, assembly GCA_916048165.1. NCBI lineage: Eukaryota > Metazoa > Arthropoda > Insecta > Lepidoptera > Erebidae > Spilarctia > Spilarctia lutea. The sequence goes on from OU696492.1 coordinate 7,706,570, forward strand.
CAAAAAGGACCACATTTCTATGGCACTGTGACAAAAGTAACCACATCAGATGAGGCTTTCATAAAACAAAGGAAGCTCTTAACGGCGGAGCACATTTTGAAATCTCCAGTGTTACAAATTTCGTTTATAATTTCCTGCTGTCATTATTCTTTGATGTTTATACAAAGCATGAGAGATGCTTCAACAACTAATTCTGGGGAATCATTACAGACATATAACACGACGCGAGTTGTGAACGTGAAGATGTAACTTTGTAAATGATACTGTGGTGGGTTTGCGTCTTGTTTTGTCTTTAGCCTCTTGATATGCTATGTCAACAGAATAGGTACCATATATCTGTTGTTACCGCTTTACACTGTTTTAACTTTAAAAAAGAATTCAGTTAAAATTTCACTCTTTTTACATAGCTTATATTTTATTCGACCAGAAATTTGCAAATTATTTAAGTAGATTTTGTGTCAAAGACTACCCTATCTATTCGTTTAGTTTCGTATCGTTTACCTAGGTTGTTCTGAACATTGATAGTCACAGATAAATACAATTTCTTCTTTCACGAAACTATTTTGGATTGACGGCTAATTTCAACACAAACTTCCTTTGTGAAAAGCACTGGCCGCCTATGAGAGGTTTTTTTTTAATATTTTTAAAGATTACCTGTCACTCTTCTTTTGTTTGCAACAATGGACTTCTCGCGGAAAACTTTTCGTGTTATGATTTTCTATGATTATAAACGAAGGTGAAACTTCAAGGACGCAGGAACAGACGGAGAGTCTGCTCCTGCGTTAGCAACAATTATTTACTGGTTTCGTTAATTTAAACGTTGGTTTCTTGAACTTAAACATGGTCGAGAGAACTTAAACGATGACCCCAGACCCGTCCAACTAGCAACTGCAGGAACTCATGAAAACCTTATCAGAGTAGAGTAGCTATTGCGAGAGAGAGATACAGGCTAAACTAAACATTGGATCACAAGCATTTTTTAGTTATTTCCCATGGTAAAAAAATGCTTCGTGGGCAATAATTTAGCACTGCAGACGAAGCCGTCGAATATTATTTTTCAACCTCCCGCAAAACACATTTTTAAATGTTTCGAAAGCTTATTCTCCCGAATGCTTAAATGCATTGGAATTAGAGGGAGATATTTTGAAAAGCTGTAAATACTTTCTCTTTTTTCACTGACTATTTTTGGAACCTTACCTATATATTAAAAATGAAAGTTATGTACATTCTCAATCTTCATATGCCGCGTATGTTATCTAAGCTCTGCCTCAAAATAAAAGATTTTATTTTATGAAATACAGTCACGTTGTATTTGAATCATAAAAAAATAATCATGCTTAAAATGTTTTTATAATAAAACAGTATTTTTTTAATCAGTTATTTGAAAACCTCTTAAAAACCTGTACGCCGTGGTCTATTAAGAGCCTTTAATGACCCCCAGCTCTGCTTAGAGCTTGAGATGGATTGGGAACAGAGCAGTTTGTACTCTCGTTTTATTACTGACGTTATTGCTTGAGTGAAATGTTCGACGAGGCAGGGATCAAATGAGTTTTTTTTTTATAGCTAAACACTTTTCGTGTTAACGATTCGATTGAGATTGTCGGTGTGTGTCTAAAAAATCTCGCTTAAGTGCATTACAAAACTTAATTTTATTTTTTAATTTAATCTAAAGCATCGGATCGCATCGGAAAGAATTATGTCTCCGATCGTAGGTAGCGGTGATGCGGCTAGGCAAAATTTACTTTAAATACTATTTACACCATTTAATATCGTTCAAAAATTGTATAATTATTTCCAATACGATCCGATTGGTGGAAATCAGTTTTAACAAAACTTAATTAATTCTATTCGGATTACAGACAAGTGTATTGGCTTCTTTTATAAAGTTTACTAAAAAAAACCTGTAAAGAAGAGTGTATATATGTATATAGTATGTATATTATGTAATTTATTATTTTCTTATCCTTACTAGTACGAATAGTCTTTTTTTATTGTAATAGGGGCAAACGAGCAGACATATCGCCTAATGGTAAGCGATTAACGCCGCCCATGGACATCCGCAACACTAGAGGCGTCACAAGTGCGATGCCGTCCTTTGGGGAATGGGAAGAGGAATGGGGAAATGGTTGGGGTGTGAGCCTCCGGTATCCTCACTATCCTCACTCACTCGGTGAAACACAGAGCAGGCGCACACCGGTTTTCTGTAAGGCCGTGGTATATATATATATATATAATTACGCTTTCACGACTAAACCGCTGAACTGATTTGGATCACTTTAGGTTTAGAGATAGATTGGATCTTAGGCTAGTTTTTATCATGATAACCGAAATACACGCCGGCGGAGACGTGGAAAAAAGCTGGGAATGTTATAAATTTAAAAATAAATCTGCCTGATTACATGTTATGCTTTCACTGCGAAACCGTTGCACCGATTTTAATGAAATTTGGCATATTCTACTCTTTAACGTGATACCCAATATGGATGCGAATGGAGCTGTGGATAAAAGCATGTTAATTAAATGTGAATACAAATTAAATTTCAAAAGATTTTCGCAAGGTAAATGCCGTATAAACAGAGCAAAGGACCATTCAATAATAACGATATCAGCCAGCGACAGTTAGATCACAAAGGGGAGCCTAAAATTGAAAATCAGAGGCGGTTGGCCTATCGTTGGGCACACAAAGGGTGTCACTCTAAACCTCTGTCTATAGCCGTTATAGTTAAGGCAACTGACAACCTAGCAACCATTGTTAGACCAATTACTATTTTATTTACCTATTATTATTATTATACAGCTTAAGTGTAATTGTATATCAATTTATATAGTTGTTAAACAACAACCTCCTTTCTAAGTTTATATCCGACAGAAGGCTATTAAAGGCTGTTAATGATGATGTTGTTTCGACATATTTTTATTTGATTAAATTTGTCTGCTTATATAATCAGAAGAAAACAGTTCGGTGTTTAGAAGTTGGGGTCTGAACCCCCTTGCCTCTTCCCGGTCGTGTCGGTTAACCGTCCCGTCGGATTATGAGAGAGAGCGAACAGAGAGTGCACCTGTGTTTGTATAGTTTGCTGGTCTCCGTTGAGACTGGCCGCCGTGGCCGATTACGGCCTCTGTCTGTCTGTCCGTTTGTTCCAGCTAATCTCTGAAACGGATGGTATGTTTTTGTCAGGACTTTCACTGGCTGGTAACAGATGTTATGAGAAGTAACTAACTAGTAGTAGGCTACTTATAATTTAGAAAAAAAAATAGGGTTAGGTAATAATTAAATTAAAACTAATGAATTAGTTAACAATATCCGATTCAAATGCAACAAAAACAGCTGTTAATACCGTGGTACGTACCTAACTAGTCAATAATATATATATATTTTTAGAAATGTATTATTATACTCCGGAATATTATGTATATTTTATTACGGAAAACATCCGAAATATATCTATTTATCACGACACCGTGCCTAATTTGAAATGAGATTTACGACTGTGCGTGAGATCTAGCAGATTATTAACAACCCCAATCATTCTATCATCAGCCTCTGTCATGTCTGGTACATCAATTGCTCAAAGGAATAATATATTACACTAACTGACACACAGTGTCCTGTGTCTCTCAAAAGGAATAACTTGATATTGTACACCTTAAAGCTTTCCTCGAAAAATGATCTATACAACACTGAAATCTTTTTAGGATTCCGTAGTTCACGACTCGCAATCCTTATAGTAACGTCAAACCTCGTTACGTTAAACTCCCCCTCTAAAAGCAAAACGGCTGCCTCGAATAAATTTGAAAAAAATCATAATGTTAGTCCATGTTAAGAACTTAGAAGGAAAACCATAATAGCTTAGATAATTTTTATTTGTAAAATGCGCCTACTTGGAAATCTTCGTACTAAAATAACAAAAGAATACGTAAACATTATTCATAGTGTGGGGTAACGGGTATCATATACCCAACACAAAGGGAGTATCCTCCGACCAGGCGAGGTGACTTTACATATGATAGTCGGCGCGAGAACTTCTATTGCGCTATTCAGGATTGGTAGTTACTCCGTGTAGTGCTTTACTTCGTAGTTCAATGTATCTTCGGTAGATGGCGCTGTAGTAGGTTACTGTTGTGTTGTATGTGGAAGTCGCCACAATAGTAACAAATACCAACCCCTCTTTCTAACTCTGCGTGCCATTATGGGTGACGAAAGAACCCTATGCGCGGTCTGACACGCACTTAGTAAGTATTTTTTTTCAATTCGAACATTCTTACGTGATGAATTATTTTTTTTACTTTACCGTGGGAGAACTATGCTTCGGCATGAATGGGTCGGCTCGACCGGAGTGATACCACGGCCTCACAGAAAACCAGTGTGAAATAGCGTTTGCGCTGTGTTTCACCGAATGAGTGAGGATACCGGAGGCCCACACCCCAACCCCTCCCCCATCCCCTTTCCCATCTCCCAAAGGTCGGCAACGCACTTGTGACGTCTTTGGTGTTGCAGGTATCCATGGGCGGCGGTAATCGCTTACCATCAAGTGATACGTCTGCTCGTTTGCCCACTATTCCATAAAAAAAAGGGATACATTTTGAGTTTTCAAGAAAGTAAAACTGATGAGAGTGGCGTGCAATGTGAGAGATCAGCAATAGACTGCCATAGGTTAATATAGTACATAACACATAAACTTGATGTAGACAGTAAACTACGACAAGTCTAAGCTGATGAACGTACCCTTATTTATAAGTACTCCTATATTAATTCAATAAAATCTATGTCGGCGGCAACAAAGGTTCAGTGACACGTAGTGAGTTCTACGTATCTTTTGAAACGTTAATAATGTTATGAGAATGTGTATTCATTCTGAAAATCTGAGATGTGAGTCGCCACACGTTCTACACAAGCACAGACAGAAAGAGCACCTAGTTTAGAAGTCATGGTTTACCTGCTGTTAACCAATTTATGCATTCTGTTTTTTAATATTTGACACTGCCAAAATGACTCTACTTTGTCTGATGGAAAACATAAGCAGAATTCAAGAGTGGTGATCACCATGCTCATTGTAAATGCAGATAATGCAGCATGGTGACCCACACCATGCTGTATTGTTGCATTATGGCCTAGTGATACTTCTGCATCATCGAGCCTTAAACAATTTCAAAGGATTTTCTAAAGTTTTTTATTATGTATTATCAATACTTACTTTTAAGACTTACCATAGATATTTTATTTAACCTGTAGGATAACGATAACCTTTACAAACAGCCCTTACTCCACTCGTTTCTTACAATACCGTCTCATTTAGCGATGGTTAAGAGTAGACTTCAGTTCCTTTTATATCGAGTGTCAAAACAGATTTTCATTACGAAACACCAGTTTTTTGTCTCCTTCTGAATTCCTCTTTAACTCTTTTTCAATCAACATTAATAACTATCATCGTGTCACTTTTATAAGCGACTGCTTTTAAATCGTCTACAATATTTGGAGTAAGAAATTTTTCAACATACATCATGTTGGACAGCATACGAGTACAACGCCTATGGATAAAGTAACGCTAAATTGCTGACTCAGGCACCTACCCAACGGTATTATTCTGTTCAGTTTCCTTCATAACTAAATATTATTAATGTTTATTTGTAAACGCTAACTCGACACAGACTGTCTCGTAGGTTAGCGTATGCAATACTGATCAAGAGATCTCGGGTTCGATCCCCGGGTCAAGCCTAATGTTATTAGGTTTTTCTTATAAAAAAATCTTATAGCAACCCGGAGTATGGAAGTTCGGCGCTGTTCTACGCCCGTGCCTCGAAGATCACGTTAAGCCGTCGGTCTCGGTTGTCATGAACATCTTTGGCAAACGTTATTGGGATGTTAATGCCCTCAAATATACTGACATATATACTAACAACTGTATAAAGGTAACAGACATGAAATTAAATAATGGTACCCCAATTACGTGTTCTGCTAGAGTAATGCAAAAGTTCCTCAGTCTTATAAAAGTGCTATAATTAGTTTAAGGTAGGTTCAATTTACAATGTGTCAAATAAAATACGATGGAAAATATCCAGAATAGGGTCGCGTCAACGCAAGGCTTTTACCGGATGTCATAGCGGTGACCGCAAGCTGCGAAGTAGGTAGGCCCTTTAAATGTAGTATGACGTCACAACGATTTAGTTTCCATTAGTGTTTTAAAAATAATTATAGTTCTCATAAAACTCTTACAGCGTTATAATGCGTTACAGTTATTAACTATTTTACATATCTAATGACTTTATTTTTAAAATACACATACAATTCTAGTGGAGCAACACAGCAAAACTAAGCACTAATAGTAAAAAAATCTTAATCTAATTCGACAAACGAATATACACCAACAAAAAAATTTTTTTTTTAATGAAAATCTAGCAACACCGTTTATATTTATACACATGTGGAGGAACGAGTGTTATGTCCCTCCAACACAAAGGGTGGATCCTCCGACCAGGCGAGGTGATCATGCCTAGCGGGCCACTGCCCAACAGTTGATGTTGGGATGTTGTAGATATGATAATCGAATCGAATTTCTACTGCGCGATTTACGATTGGTAGTTTCTTCGTGTTCTACGTTACTCCGTAGTTCCGTGTAACTTCGGTAGATGGCGCTGTAGTATCAACAACTATTGCGCTGTGTGTGGGAGTCGCCACACACAATAGGGT